>JAESUZ010000463.1:0-600000 GCA_017311185.1 Proteles cristata cristata | reverse complement strand
AGTGCAAGTTCCTCTCCTGGAATAGAATTCAACTCTGGGCATCTCACTCTCTTAGAAATGTTGATTAATTATAGCATATCTAAGAAAGAGCAACCACAATAACAAGAAATAAACGATCGTGTATGAAAAGAAGCTAAAGAGTATAAAGGTGTTGGGGCACCTGGATGGCTCAGTAGGTTGAGCATCCAACTTCGGCTCAGGTCATGATCTCATGGCTTATGAGTTGGAGCCTCTCAATGGGCTCTGTGCTGACAGCTCAGAGCCTGGAGCCTGCTTTCAGTTCTGTGTCTCCCTCTCTCTCTTTCTCTCTCCCTCCCCTGTTCATGGTCTTTCTCTCTCTGTCTCAAAAATAAATGAGCATTAAAAAAAGAATATAAAGGTGTTATCCTGGAAAATAAGAAAACGTTGCCTGCAAATCTCTGCAGGATGCAGGTGGAAGAAGAGTCAGACGGGTCTCCCTCACTTCAGAGGAACAGATAGCCTCAGGAAGTCGCGAGCACAGGGTTGCTCGGAGTTCAGACTAGAGGCCAAACACAGATGGCAGCACTGAACTGCAGACGGTGCTGTGGGAGGGGTCGACTCTATTACCACCAAGGTCTCTTCAAATCCTGACAGTCTAGTCCATCCACTAGTCAAGCTCAAAGAACTCTTCTCTGGTCACTCATTGCTACATCCAGTCTGCTCTAGAGAACCTTCAGGATGTGCATACAGATTGATCCCAGAGAATCACATGTTCTACAGCCTACCTTACTGAAGCTTTCTAATCCCCAACAAATATTTGCTTTGGGGGAAAAAAAAAGTACCATAGAAGCTATGAAAAGCCATATAAAGGAAAACTGTAATTCTCATAATTTATCACTTCTTTCATCACTGATTCTACCAGGGCCACAGGATATGTTTCCTACAGTTCTCCCCATGCTTCCCAGAAATAAAATCAATCTACTAGAGAGGTTAGCTCAAAGGGAAGCCCAGAATTTTATCATAATACACACTATCAGTATATGGTGCCCAAAAAACAATGCCACCAGTCTTCAGAGAAAGACATAATGGGAAACAGAGGGAGAGCTTCATGGAAAGGTGAAATCTGACCTGGGCTGTGTAGGAAAAGAAAGGTTTAGAAAGGGAGAAAGTTATCCATTTCCTAAAGGGCAAGAGCTTGAACAGCCAGGAACATTAAAGGCAAAGACAAGAGAAAAATAATCCTGCTGTCTGCTGTTATATTGAAACATAAAGGAGTTACATTTCAGAACCATATCCTACCACTGCACACTTATTTTATCTGTGTTCTAAAGTAATGAAAAGTAGATCTTGGCTTCTGAATGAGCCACAATGCTAATGAGGTAGCACCATTAGCACAAGATTTAGTCTACCGTAATTACTTCTAGCTACATTTTGGCTTCCTCATTGAAATGTGGGATGTAAGTAAAGAGGTGATTCTAACAGTACTTTTAACAGAGTTTGGAGCGGATGCTATCATGTGGAACACTGGCTCCAAGAATCTTAAGCCACTTGGGAACAGGCATCCATAAAAATAATTTCATTTCCTACTGTATGGTCAGAACCAGTTCCCTGGAGTTAACTATTAATTCTGTTGATGACATTCTACGCAGGTATTTCTGGTAAACTTTAGTTTTTCTACTGAAATTTTTCCTTCTACAGCATCATTTTGTTAATGAAGACACATGTGTGTACGTTTGTGCCTCCAGAATCAGCTGGCAGAAAGAGAGGAGCAGTGGAGAGGACTGAACACAGCCAGTGAAAAAATCTCTTACATTGCATGTGGAAAACATGGGAGTTAGTGTGATAGCAGAAGGCAACGGTATTCAAACCCTCAAGAAGAGAAGTGGTTCAGCCTGGAGGCCCTGGGTCCTCTGGGGACACACAGACCCACTAGCCAACAAATTTACTCTGAGGAAGATGAACTCCCCAAAGATTCATTCTTTGTTTTCTGGATATTGAGAAGCAGCTCGGGAATATGTTGGGAATGGCCTTGGTTTTAAACCATGGTTCAGGGTCCTCCTTGGGTACAACCCACCCTAACCCCTGCAGAAGGGATGGTGATACCCATTCTTGAACCACTTCTACCATTTTGGTCCTCATAACATCCCTGAATCACAGGTGTAGCTTCGTTGCCATATAATATGCATTTCCTTTGAGAATAAGGCTCGCTTTGCTACTATGTGCAATTTCTTTTAAAATCTGGCACGTGCGCGCACATACACACACACACACACACACACACACACACACACACACACACACACACACACACACACACACACACACACACACACGTCGCTCTCCTCTGGTCTCCAGCCCCCAGGCATCCTGTGCTATAAAGGCTGGGGTTCAAAGAGCTAAACATTCAAGTTACTCCCAGCACTTCCCTTTCTTTTTCAATACCGGCCTCCCTAACACTAACTGCCAGGAACCCTTCTTCACCTAAGCCCTGATTTTAAGAGAGGTGATGGAAGATAGCACTGTATCTAAGAGACAGCGAGTGGCAGACTCTGAGGTGACCCCTAGGCTGGCCTCTACACCATGTAGCTGTCCCCACCTTTCTTATGGATCCTGATCTTCAGTGCACACTGAAGTGTTCCCTCTGCAATTCTCCCATCCCCTAGGTCCATCCCTAGTCTCACCTCCACTGAAGAACCTTCCTGTCTGCTGCCCACCCTCTCCCTATTTTTAATCTCCCATAGCACTTAGAAACATATGTGTTAGTATGGCCCTCTCTCCTCCTCGACTGCATTACAAGCTCTTTGAGACTGGGAATCACACGGTATTTTTTGTTTCCGTCTCCACAGCACACAAAACTCGGCCAAGCACTCAAAAAGCTGGACATTAGTTATTCCCAACAGATATGAAATTGACTCCTGTTAAGACACTGGGCACTCTGAGGAGACACACAAATGTCTTTTTCAGCAAATATTGCCCCAGATCCTTCTGTCTGTCAGGCAGTGTGCCCAGCACTGTGGGACATGTCAGAGAGGAAAAGAGACACAGAGCCTGACCTCCTGTGGTTTTCAGTCTCCTGAGAGACATCACAGAGACATCACAATATCACAAATATACAATCACAAAGTGTGATAGTGGTTAAAATGGAAAGGCCTATGATTGCATAATGGCTATAAAATGAGGTGACATCATTTCCTCTGACGGGACAAGACTTAACACAGTGTCTGCACATTAAGGACTTGAAGAATAAATGAGTGAATGAATGAATATAACTAAGGAATGAGAAATTAAGGTGAAGAAAGCTACCAAAAACTTAATGTACTTTATTTACTGAGTAAATGCATGTGAAAGGCACTGAGAAAATCTAGTTATAATTAAGAAACTCACAATCATGGGAACAAACAATTTGGTTGGAAGCCATTTCAGAGATCACTCAAAGCCATCAAAGGCAGCTCCTAATCACAGGGCCCCTCTGCAAATCTGAGAACAAACCAACATTACATATAGTTGTAAGGGGGCGTTCTGTATCCCCTGGACCCCAGAACAAGTACTGCATGGTATTTTACTCATAATATCTGCCGAAGACAAGACTCCACTGCACATTTCCAAACGGAGCCCCAGCATACCCACACTGGTAGATATCTGGGAAAACTTGGGTTTGTGCAATCAATACATTCTAAAGATGAGATATTTTCCGTGTTAGAAACACATACAACACAAGCCCACACAAAAATCTAGAATCCATTTAAAAGGGCTCTAGTGCAATGCCTGGCATCTTAAGAAAGAAAACAATGTAGGCAAGAGAGTAAAAAGGAAAAACAAAAAAAAAGAAAAAGAAAAAGAAAAAGAAGAAGGAAAACATATTTCCCCATTAGACACAGATACATTTCCCCATTAGACACAGAACAATGTATTTCAATGTTCTACTTTTTAAAATACACATGCATTCAAGAAAAAATTTGTGAATGAAAAATGCCACAGATTTTCAAAAGAGAAAAAACTCGAAAAGAAAATCATAACAAGTCTCCACACTTCCCTGCACGTTCCTAACCTTTCTCTGCTGTTGGGAGCCGTTTTCTGAACTCATAGGTTGAGAAAACATCTTGAGGTTAAGATTAAGTTGCACAGACTCTTACAGTGGGATGGTGATCCTGATATCCACCCCCACCCAATTATATCTGCTTGAGTACCGACCCCCCAAGTCACCTTGTTAATTGGTATTAGGAGTGACCCATTCTGGCTCTGATATGCTAATTGCACTTTGTGAAGGAACTTACTGTAGGAACTTCTTCTTTTATGGTTATGGGAGCAACAATGCCTTCCTGAAAGATCTGGTTTTCTTAATACCTCCCATTAAGTGATGAACTTAACTTTTGCCTATACTATGCTAATGCCACCTCTGGGCTGTTCCCCATTCTTTTGCATATCAATGTTCTAGAAAGTCTACAGATTTATCAACTGAATGCCACTCCTGTGCCCTCCCCCAAACACTAAATCATACAATAAAGTTGAGTCTCAGACAGTGCAGAGCTGCCGGGCTGGTGACCAGAAAGAATCTCGCGCCTCTCTCATCTCTCCGATGCCCACACCGTCCATCCTTCAGGGACCTCTGGACCCGGCGGGAGCAGGACTCCAGCAATCTGCCTGTCTTTCCTTTGTGGAATTTAAATGCCAGACAGTGATGGAGCCAGTCACAACTGCACAACACTTTTCCAGATACACATCTGCCTTCCAAAGTGTGTTTAAAATGTTTACAATGCCTTTATATTCACAGGTTTTGAAAATGCTTTTGGTATTTTAAGACTTCTTTACTTGGAAACCAGCCTGCGAGATAGGTTTCTTGATGTTGCTGCAGTAGCTAATGAGAGTGAGGAGAGAACACACGCTGGAAAGCATGAAGTGCTCCTACCGGTGCAAAATCCGTCTCCCTGTCATGACGGAAAAGAAAATGCATCCGAGAGACAGTCGCCAGCATGAGGGCCAAGCACCTTGAAATGCCACCAAGAGAAGAACTGACAGTGAGCAGAGCGTAATGTACGCATTTGTCGCATCATCATGTCGCACACCTGAAACTAATAACACCGTGCGTCAGTTACACTCAGCAGAAGAGACTGGGAAGGGATGTGGGCAGCCCGGGAGGGCTGTCCCGATACCACAGCACAAGATGTCCCTCTCTCTAGCTCTTCTCAAACAAACAACATTTGGATACTCTTGCTGTTTTTCTCATTTGTTTCTTTCATTTCTACCAAACAACACTCTTCAGTCAAGCAGCTGCCAAGCTGCTAACTGGCTTCCTGTCTGAGCTACTCCAAACACAGCCTGCGCCACCTTGCCCGGGTCTGCAGAAGGTCTTAGAGCTGGCAGGACACAGTGGATCCCTTGTAAGTCATCTGGCCGCTCCGGCTCCCCCCGCATGTCAATTAGTCTGTGGGCTGCTCTTCCTCTGCAGCCCTGGAACCGCACTCCTGCCTCAGGGATGCCTCCGGAACGAGATGGTGCTGAGTGTGTGTGCCACCCACCTGGACCTCACACGTCCGTGGCCAAGCCGGTCTGAACCCTTAGAAGACTGTATTTGGAAAAGGACATATAAAAGTTAAATATTTTTCAAGGTAAGAAGGGAAAGCATTTACACAGGAACTAGTTTTATATGATGATTTGGAAAGGAAGAATATAAAGGATTATTAACGGGGAACGGGTCTCTATGAGTAAAACATGTGCATTCAGCACGGGGCTTTCCTCTCCCCTTAAACACACTGATACTGTCGATATTAACTGCTGTGTTCTAATAGCAAAACTTAAGGACATTGAACTAGGACATTGGTGTCACTGGGTGAACTCAAGCTGTAAACTACAAGAGGCAGGGCATTCCTGACATTGCCATAATGAAGCGAGAAGGATGGAACAGTGGGAGTCGATGAGGGAGATATTCAGGGATTTGAAAGCCAGAGGCAGGACCTCACGGAGCTTCTGGGATTCTGCACCCACTCTGGCTAAGTGGTCTCAGAGCCACTTTAGAAAGCAGCCCTGTTTGGGCCAACTCGTGTTTCAAATACTTTTCATGAGAGGTCACTACTGTCCACCATGACAGGGACTCCTCCTCTAACAAAACCTAGGTAACAGAGAACCCCTCAATTCACCAACCTGCTCATTTCACACTGTTCATCTTACATCAGAGGAAGCCACTGCCGATGGCACTGTGGGATGTGGAAGCTGTTTTTATGTGAAGAACCCCATTACAGCACCCAGGTACTCAGGCAGGTTAACATTGCAAGAAGAAATTTAACTCCCAACACGTGCTGTCTTCGCAAGCTATTGCCACTTCCCAAACTATCACCTCCTTTTTACTAAAGTAACAACTCTCAAACAATTTTCTTGCCTAAAGACTCATTTCATTAAAAAAATACTGAAGAGGGGCACCTGGGTGGCTCAGTCGGTTAAGTGTCCGACTTCGGCTCAGGTCATGATCTCGTGGTCTGTGAGTTCGAGCCCTACGTCAGGCTCTGTTCTGTGCTGACAGCTTGAGAGGCCTAGATAAACTAAACCAAAAACTTAACCAGCTTTTCCGCTTCTGGGCAAATGCCTGCGCTACGGGAAGCCATTACCTAACCAGCTCTTTCCGCTTCTGTAACAATGCTTAAGGCTTGCTTTCCCGCCACCGGATCTACCAGGCGGCTACACACGGTCCTAGGCCACCGGATTGCCCAAGCGACTAGCCTCATGTTCCCTCCATCACCCCACCTTGGCGGCAGCCAATCCGAAAAGGCCAGCGACTACCCTCCACCTTGCTGAGGGAAGGGCCTGGAGAGAGAGATGTTAACCTGTTAGTCGCCAAACAAGACTTTAAACTCGCTCTATGATAGGCTGAATTCAAAGGTATCCCAAATGTTGTAATTGGATCCCGCCAAAAACCTGATGGCGGGAACCAATCAGATACGGTATATGTTCACATTTAAATGTTAACCAATGGCAAACATGTAACCATGGAAATCTCCTGTCCCTCCCCATGACTTGTTTACTTCTGTCTATAAAAAGGCTGCAAAGGCTTTGTTCAGGGCCTCTCAGCGTCACCGGCAACGAGTGCGCGGAGGTCCGGGTTCGAACCTGCAAATAAACAACCCTTGCCGATTGGCTTTGACTCTGGTCTCTGGTGGTCTGTTTTTGGGGGTCTCTCGAACTCTGGGCGTTTCATTTGGGGGCTCGTCCGGGATTTTCCCCCAGACCCACCAGACCCCAAGTCAACGGGTTGTTCCTACGACCGATCGGTAAGTGAGCCGGCTCTGTCTATCTGTCTGTCTCAGCATCAGTTTCTGTCTATCTGTTTGTTTCGGTTTCTACCGCGCGGAATCTGTATCAGTGACTGTATTGGCTCTGGCAGAAGCGCTATAGAGCGGTCAGTCGGGACCGAGGAGACGTCCTCCGGCGCCCATCTGGGGCTAGTTAGCCCATCTGGGGTCTTTTACGGCCCATCTGGGGTCTTTTTTGGCCCATCTGGTAAAAAGACGGAGCGGGTTGCTACCGCGAACCGGCGTGAGGCCGGCGTCTTTTTCTGTTGGCTAGCCTTCTGTGTCTGTGTGCAGCGAACTCTGTTATCGGTCTCTCTCTCTCTGTATGTCTGTGTCCAATTGTCGATTTTCTCTGTTGATGTTTATTACCTTGTGACTGAGACTGACGTTATGAGACAGACTTCATCCAAACCCCTAGACTTAATGTTAGCCCATAACCTCTCAGTGACTGTTAGGAAGGGTCCATTTTAAACTTACTGCAGCACAGAATGTCTCACTTTCAATGTGAGATGGCCACCGGACATCATGGTTTGGGCTGATCTGGTTGATAACCCACCCCCTTGGATTAAAAGTTTCTTGCCTCCATAGAAACCTAACATCCTGGCGGTGACTAAAAAGCACCCGCCCTCCTGGGCTTTGGAGCTGCCAAAAAAGGAAACTAAACCCTCTGCGCCACTCTACCCTTTCTTACAGGGCGGAACGGAGGAAAAATTAACTTCTCCCCCTCCTTAGGCAACCTCCTCCACAGGACCCAGCAGGAGGAACAAAGGCACCACCCGAACCACCGGCGCCCCCTGCCCCACCGGACCCAGCGTCCCTGGGGAAATGGGCCCCGCCCAAGGGACCCGAAGCCGCCTTTAAACTTTTTCCTCAGGTGGAATGACACCTGAGGGACTGGACTCAACTGTCTTGCCCCTGAGAGCTACAGGCCCCCTTGATGATCAGGGCAACCAGCCCCACCATTACTGGCCCTTCGCCACAAATAATCTGTACAATCAGAAGTCTCAAAAAGCTCCGTTCTCGGAGAATCCCCGCGCCATTATTAACCCCTTAGAAACTCTTCTGTTCACTCATCAGCCACCTGGGATGATTGCCAGTAATTGTTGCAGGTTCTGTTCATGTAGGAGGCCGCGCCGGCTCCGACAGGTCCAGGAGTCCCTGAAGGATAGACGGTGTCAGCAAAAGAGAATGAGAGAGCCCTGAGATTCTTTCTGATCACCAGGCAGGCATCTCTGTCCTGTCGGTTTTGGTGTCTTTATTTTAAGGTTCAACAATAATATAACATCAGAAGACAGAATTTTTACAAGGGCTAATTATTTGTAAAATGTATATTAGGCTTATTCCTAAATTGCTTGAGTGAGCCTTTTCCTTGATGCTGAATATGCAAGCACCATGGGGGCCATAAGTATGTCAGTCTTTGCGCCTGGGTTATGTTTTAGTTACTCTTATCTATCCTCATCCCAGCTGCCAGTATAAGGAAAAATAATTATGGAATATAGGCCTTGAGGAAGGGGCTGCTATGCTTCAGCAATTAACAAAGATATGTATGGTAACTTATGTTCTGCCCTTATCTATACCTTAACTTTGGATTAGACTCTTTGTCTCGGGGCCAGGCTCAATTGTAACTCTTGTGTTCTTAACCCCCTTTATTGTCTAAGTCTTGGGTCTGCAAGGCCCATAGGAAGAGCCTTTTGACAATTGCCCACACAGCTTTCATCTAAAGTCTCTTTTGTAAAGGCAGGAATATACTTTTCCTTGAGGTATCTGTGTTCAGTCTGTGTTCAGAATATGGGTCTGATATGGAATATTATGAGGCCTGGTCAATACCAATAGGCTTATTTCCAGCACGAGCCAGTAGTACAGTAGTAGCAGAAGGAGATACCAGTTTTCATTTCTCATGGCTGAAGCTATGCAAACACTGACATTTCCTTACTATGACTCCCATCCAGAGAGGCCAGTGCGGCTCCCGGCATGTTCAGTACTGAGAAATGGAAAATAATCCAGTCTGAACCCAGAAAATTGGTTCCTGGGCCCACTGGAGTTCCCACTACTGACCAGGCTCAAAATGACGCTGGGTTTCCCCTGGCATGGCCAGACTGGAACTACAACTTGGCTGAAGGTAAGGAGAGTCTCTTAGTCTACCGCCAGACTCTGTTGGCAGGTCTCAAGGCTGCGGCTCGCAAGCCTACATTGTCAGTCAGGGACCAGAGGAAAGCCCCACAGCATTCCTTAAAAGAATAATAGAGACATTCCGCCAATGCACCCCTATAGATCCAGAGGCCCCAGCAAACTTAGCTGCGGTGGCCATGGCTTTTGTCAGTCTGCTCCCAACATTTGGAGAAAACTTCAGAAACTAGAACGTCTAAGAAAAAGAGCCTCCAAGATCTAGTGGCCGTGGCAGAGAGGGTACACAGCAGCAGGGACAGTGCAGAGGACAAGCAGGTGAGGGCTGAAAAGAGACAAAACCAGGGTCTAGCCAAGATGCTACTCGCGGGAACTGTGGAACCGGAGGACCGGAAAAGACGCCTCAGACAGTTGGCTCCAGGAAAAGAAGGTAAGGAGAACTCCCAGTGGCTTGAAGGGCGCCCCCAATTAAGCAAAAATTAATGTGCCTACGGCAAAGAAAAAGAACATTGGGCCAAAGAATGCCCCAAGAATCAATCTGAAACTCTCATTCTAGTAATGGGAAATGACAGTGACTAGGGGAAACGGGGTTCGGCACCCCTAAAAGTAAAAGGGTGATCCACTGAGTTCCTAATGGACATTAGGCTCAACATTCTGAGGAGCGCGCGGTAGGGACATCAGGGCATGAGGGCCACGGCACTGGCCCCAAGCCAGCCGCCTGCACCCCCGTGGCTCCCACATCCCCGGAGCCATACGCCCAGCCCCAGCCTAGGCAAGGTCTCCGGGGGCGTCCCCGCCCAACCCGTGGCCTCCGCAAGGCGCACTCACCCATCGCCGACCACCACGCACTTGAAGGCTTGCCTGAAACGCTGCTGACACCAGATGCGGGATTTGACCTTGACTCTAGCAGCTTGTTAAGCTCCTCGTCATTGCTGATGGCTAGCTCCGGGATCTCCACGGTAAAGTAATGGCCGTTGATAAGGAAAAACACCTACCAAGGGGCTGAGGAACCACTGCCCGCCGAGTACTCCCAACCAAACGTGAGACTGCCCAGATCATGGCAAAAAAAAAAAAAGAAAAAAATCCTGAAAGACATCTTCATAAGGTATGGCTTTCCTCAGATGATAGGGTCAGACAACGGACCTGTATTTGTGTTCAAAGTGAGCCAGAATTTAGCCACGGCCCTGGGGATTAATTGGAAATTACACTGTGCATACAGACCCCAGAGTTCAGTACAGATAAAAAAATAAATAGAACTCTAAAAGAGACCTTAATTAAATTGACCTTGGAGACTGGCGGAGACTGGGTAGCTCTCCTCCCCTTTGCACTCTATAGAGTATGCAACTCCCACTACCAGATAGGGTTAACTCCTTTTGAAAACATGTCTGGCCTGAATTGCATGACTTCTATCAAAATAAAATACATAGTTACTAAACATAGGTTTGAGTTTTCAGCTTCCTATTGCAGAAAAAGTAAGACTATTTAGACCTTTTAAAAAATGATTTAAAAATTCTAGTGTAAACACCTCTCAATTGGTTACTAGGTCCTCAATTGGAGACTAAAGTTTCCCAAGTTAAAATTCTACTAAGTGTACTTAAGACTGATGGAAAGCAACCCTGTATATAGAAAACTGAGAGATCCATAAAAAAGATATAAGAAATGGAAATACATTTTTGTTGAGGGTAAAAGAAAGTAATTTTGTCCTAAATAAGACTGGTTGCTTAGAGAGAAATGGCTTTGGGACAAAGTTTAAAGGCAAAGGAAAGATATAGAAGGTCTGTGAAGGGAAATCTTTGAAAAGGAATTTTATATGTGCTCAGGATAGACTGATTGAAATGAATGGAATTTGAAAAGTACACTGGTATAAGGTTAAAACTCTGCTTTTCTCTCCGGTCAAAAGACAAAGTTTTCTTGGATTGTAAATCTGCTCTTGATAAGACATGTAAACAAGTTTTCTCCTTTTTCTGCCAAGAAAACCGAAGCTTTAGGTTTCATCTTTATCAGGTCTTTGATTGCATAGTTAAATCTTCTCAATGTTGAAGGAGCTACCCCAACCAATGTTGGTTTCTAATTGGTTGGTTTCTATATTATGTTATACATTCGCCTTTAAGATCTATTATTGCCACTTTGGTTGAATAGAAAAAGCTTTAAGATTTGTAATGATCTGTAATCCTATTTAGGATACGCTTTATAGCTTCCTAAGGTTTTAACAAACTTCCCAGGATTTAAACAGTAAAAAAAGGGGGTCTTTTGGCCAATTAGGCCCTTTTATCTAAAATGCTAGGTTACTTGGAAAAACACTATATACAACAGTAAACCTTAGGTTATATTGCATGGGTAAATGCTATAACTGCCCAAATACATATGTAAATCCTAAAGTTTTAATGTTTTGTTATAGAGTTATTATATGTCACAAAAATAACTAAATTTCTATGGCAATTGCATCATACTGAACTCTTGTCAAATCTTTAACAATGTATGTCCATCTGAGATTTAGATTTTGTCATTTAACTAGATTGCTTGCCTTCATGCAAGAATGTCTGGGGACAATACACCCCATAATACTTAGGTTGCAGTATTGCCACCCTAATAATTGGGACCCGACCGAAGACCCATGATTGGGCCTTCAAATACACAAGAGAAGGGGGGAATGAGAGGCCTTGATAAACTAAACCAAAAACTTAACCAGCTTTTCCGCTTCTGGGCAAATGCCTGCGCTACGGGAAGCCATTACCTAACCAGCTCTTTCCGCTTCTGTAACAATGCTTAAGGCTTGCTTTCCCGCCACCGGATCTACCAGGCGGCTACACACGGTCCTAGGCCACCGGATTGCCCAAGCGACTAGCCTCATGTTCCCTCCATCACCCCACCTTGGCGGCAGCCAATCCGAAAAGGCCAGCGGCTACCCCCCACCTTGCTGAGGGAAGGGCCTGGAGAGAGAGATGTTAACCTGTTAGTCGCCAAACAAGACTTTAAACTCGCTCTATGATAGGCTGAATTCAAAGGTATCCCAAATGTTGTAATTGGATCCCGCCAAAAACCTGATGGCGGGAACCAATCAGATACGGTATATGTTCACATTTAAATGTTAACCAATGGCAAACATGTAACCATGGAAATCTCCTGTCCCTCCCCATGACTTGTTTACTTCTGTCTATAAAAAGGCTGCAAAGGCTTTGTTCAGGGCCTCTCAGCGTCACCGGCAACGAGTGCGCGGAGGTCCGGGTTCGAACCTGCAAATAAACAACCCTTGCCGATTGGCTTTGACTCTGGTCTCTGGTGGTCTGATTTTGGGGGTCTCTCGAACTCTGGGCGTTTCAAGCTCAGAGCCCAGAGCCGGCTTCAGATTCTGTGTCTCCCTCTCTCTGCCCCCCCCACCCTCAGCTCATGCTCTGTCTCTCTCTCTCTCAAGAATAAATAAACGTTTAAAAAATGTTTTAATTACTGAAGAAACCAAAGCATTGTATGTGTGTTATATCTAAGAGAAGAGAAACAAAAATTTAATTTTTAATTCAGTATATCAGTAATAAATCCATTTCCTATTACTATATTTTACCTTTAGAAATCTACATTTTCCGAAACAAAAAAAAAAAAAATGGAAAAGGAGCATAATTTAAATAAATATTTTTGCAGATCTCTTTAAATATCTGACTCGAGAAGAGAATAGAAACTAAATTCCTGTATTTCCCTCCACATTCAGTCTGTTACTATATGCTGTTTTCGTAAAAGTTTGGTAAAAGAAAATCTGTACTTGCTCAGATGTAGTCGGGAAAAGGGGAAGAACTTTAAAAAGCTTTTTAAGGTAATTATGAATATCCTTCTTTGATATTACATCATTCAACAAGTGGTAGTTTCTTAAATCTTAGCTGTAACATGGAATCCACTGTGAAGGTTAATTTTATGTATCAACTTGGCCAGGCTATGGTCTCCACTTAATTTGGTCAAACACCAGTCTAGATGTTGCTGTGAGGGTGTTTTGTAGGTGTGGTTAATATTTAAATCCACAGACACTGAGTAAAGAAGATTATCCTCCATAACATGGGGGGGCCTCCTCCAACCAGTCAAAGGCCTTATAAGAAACAGACCGAGATCTCCAAAGAAAAAGGGAATTCTGTTTCCAGATTGCAACATGGAAATTCTTCCTGGGTTTCTAGCCTTTGTCCTAAGAACTACAGCATCAACTTTTCCTTAATTTCCAGCTTGTCAGACTGCACTGCAGATCTCAGACTAATCAGCCCTCACAACTGCCATGAGGCACTTCTTTAAAATTCATCTCTCACTCCCCCTCTCCCTCCCCCATCTTCTCTCTCTCTATATATATCCTGTTTGTTCAGGATTCTGGAGAACCTGGGCTATTACATCCATGCATTATTTTGTAAAATCATGCATTAATCATTCGGAAAATATTAGGTCACTGAATTATACAAAGATTCAAAATGTTTACAGATTTCATGATAGAGTATTTTGAAAATTCTTTTTGCTAACATCACTACCAATCTCATTAGAAGTCTTTCGGTATGAAAAGTTTGTCAGACTCACAATGGCAGGTAAAAGTTTTCCAAAATTCTAATTTCTGCTGGTAAACTTGGACTTTAGTGTTAGTAATAAATACCATTGGTTTTTTTCCTTGTAGTATTGGCCTTATTGCTCACTTGGGGAGAAAAAAATCCCTATTTAAAACCCAAGTCTGAGTAATCATAGTTTAATAAATGCTTCGACTAAAAATGATGTTTCATAAAGAAGGGAAAAAAAAGTGGCCAGTACAGCTCACCATTGAACCGTACAAACACTTCTTCTCAAGCATCATTCTCTGGCGTGCAGCAGAATTGTTTTGTGCACACTGCCAATTTTATCACATGATTATATATCATATGAGTATATATGAAAAAGAGATATACTCAATTGTTGGGGTTTAAAACAAACATAATTTTTACTGTTTCATCAAGGACATTCATAAGTGAAAATGGAATTTTTTTTTTTTTAACTCCAAGTGTGCAGCAATATATACAATGACTACTAGCATAGTATGGTATCACTGTCTGGATTTGTGATAAGGGGCCAATTATTTTACTCACCACTGTCTGCACTGTCAGTGTACATATCAACACAGTAAAAGCAAATAATTTTGGCCTCACGGACACCCTAAAAGGGTCTGGGGTCTCCTGTGGCTCTGGAGAGCAGTTTAAGCAGCACAGAACTGAGCTGCTCTCTCCCACACTCACATCCCAACAAAGTCCAGATGAGAAAACTCAGGCTGGCGGACGCTGGGCATGATGTGTTCCTGGTTCATCCTGCCCAGAGGAAAGGGACGGCCACAAGAGCCATGATCTTTCAACTGGGTACAAGTGCTAGAGTGCGCGCGCGCACGCGCACACACACACACACACACACACACACGGCCAGTACCAATTTGCTTCAGGAGTACAGTCTAGATTGACACTTCTAGTTCTCTGTTTCCACCTTCCCTTTCATACTAGTCCTGACTATCTCTCTGTAAAAGAAATGATATCTCTTACCCATCCTGTTTTGTAGTAGTGCACGATCTGGATGCTAAATCCTCTCTGGACACCCAACAAAAGTGTTATTAGAAATGCTGGTACTGGTGTTACAAAGAAAATGACTACAAAGACTGGAGAAAAATCACTTTGCAAGTGAGGTGGTTTCCAATTGAATGCTTTCAACAAAATTGAAGCTGGAGCTAATGGCGTTATTCACTGAAAGACCATTTAAAATGGTATTTGATGAAAGATCAGTAAGTGATTTTTTGGCACACCATACAAAAGGAGTCAAAGAATTGATAAGTTCTGTTATAGAAAGACCCCTTTCGTTCTCTTCTACACAATTGTATAAAAAAGTTTTATTCTAAGCATATAAATGAAAAATTGAGAAAGCTGTGATGTTGAACCCATATTCATGCCATCAACAAACATATCATTTAATAAGAAAAATTAACTATAAAAATATTCAGAAGATACCTCCATCTCATTAAGATGCATTTCTAATAACAACTGACTTTTCATTTTTAGTAAGTATGAACAGAATACTCAAGCTAACACTTCCTGTCATATTTTTTATGGGCTAGAAATGATCCTAAGCACTCTACATCTATTAATGCACTTAACCTTCATAACATTCATGTTAGGTGAATATCATTCTTAATGCTCATTTTACAGATAAGGCAAGTGAAGCTAGACAGCAACAAGTGTTACAGTTAGAATTTGAATCCAAGACTTTCAAGCTTGAGTTTATGCATCTCCAATACATTATTTCAAATAAATACTATTTTGATTTTTGTGAATTAGTAATGATTACATTCATAACTAATCCAGAAGTAATTTTAACACTTAAACCCTAAGGACACTGAGATTTAAAAATCATGTTAATTTGTGGATTTTTATTGCAAAGAAATATGATAGGGAGATTTAAAAACCCCATAAAACTGTATTACATGACAATGAGATTCCAAAAGCCAAATGTAATGGAAATAGGAGTTCAAAGTGGAAAAGAAAAATGTAAAATTCCAAATGATAAAAGAGAAGCTTAACGATGTACTTAAAAAATGTATTACAGTAAGTAACAAAGTACTTTCGGTATTTATATTCCACTGGACACATTTAAAGTAAGGATATAATAATTTTAAGTTCTCAACATATATAATACATGAGAAATTATGGCTTTGTAAGTACTGAAAACCTACCATGAACAATTTTAGATGCTAACCTAAATGTGGAGGGAATCTGTGGTTTTTAAAAATTAATTCAGAGGGTATATGGAACAAAATGTTTAGAGTACTGTCCTAGATGAGGGAAAATTTTCAAGCACCATCTCCTTGCACTCAGGAATTTTCTTAGAAAGGCTTGACATCTACCAGGTCTGAATTGAATGGGGCCCATGGAACTCACCTAGAGTGGCTTCGCCTTAGTTTACCAATGTTCGTTTCATTGAAATGCATCTTTCCTCCAGATTTACCAACAGGACCAGCTTTATTTATGTACAAAGCTTAACAGAACTGTGTTCCTGAACAAAAACGAAATTTAACAATTTCTAAAGGTTTGAAGAGAGCTTAACAATTAAATTCTTTTGTTTAAGTGCTTTCTATTAGATATGAAGAAGTACACCCTATACCACTCACGTGCAACTTGATCATAATCCTTTAGTAATTATTACGAGATTCTTAAGGTTTTGTCATATTGGGATCTGCAACTCCCTCTACAAATGGAAGGATGTGCACTTCGTTATAAACTAATGGCCCAAAGGTTACTCTTCATTTAGGCAATTTGTATGTTGAGCTTGCAAGTGATTTATGATTAAGCAATGACAGGGACTTAAACACACACACACACACACACACACACACACACACACACACACACACTACTCTATAACAGTGCAGATCACTTACAATACATTAAAACACTCAAATATGGTTTTCCCAGTTACTACGCAGGTTCTAAGTTAAAATGTCAAAACAAGTAAAGGAAGGTTCTCTTTTTAACAACGGTGGAGGATCTTTTATTAGACCATCCCTTGTATGTTAAACTTTGTACAAAACGTAAAAAATAACTAGCAAAAGCACTGGAAAAGTGATTAAAAGCAGGCAGAAATGAGAAGGAAATCTCTGAAAAAGGGAAGAGCGCCACTTTTTATGCTTTAGGTTTTTTCCTGGTTTTTTTTTGGCTTTTCTTCTGAGGGGAAGGCAAAGTCATCTCCACTCAGTAGTGCAGCTAACACCCAGAAAAACCCCTAGTCCTACTGCTTAGAGAGCTGAAAGGCAGGGCCCAGGACAACCATGGTAGCCACAAAGTGAGGGAAAATCCCATAAAGAAAAAAAAGCCACGGAGGACTGTCCCATGAGACTGAAACAAGAGATTTCGCCACCTCATTCTGGGAGAGACAGTTTAGAAGTCTGAATTTAGCCAAGTTAACTGTCGACTAAAATGAAAACTCAACACTCTTCAGAAGAAAAGAATCTTGAATCTGTATAACATATCATTAACAATATCCAGGAAACCACTCAAAATCACTAGACATGTGAAGAACAGGAAAATGCGACCCAAGTCCAATAGAAAAGACAATCTATGGACACCCAGATGTTATTAGGAGACAAGAATTTAAAAGTAGTTATTATGACTATGTTAAGAAAATATGTTCATAGTGAATGAACAAATAGGAAGTCCCAGCATAAAATAAAAACCGTATTTAAAAGTACTAAGTGTATGGGGATGAGCACTGGGTGTTATATGGAAACCAACTTGACAATAAACTATCTGTAAAAAAATAAAATAAAATAAAATAAAAATAAAAGTACTAAGTGGAGGGGTTAGCAAGCACCTGGCTGGCTCAGTCAGTGGAGCATGAAACTCTAGATCTCAGGGTTGTGGGTTCAAGCCCCACGTCGGATGTAGAGCTTACTTACAAAATAAAACCTTAATAAAAACAAAATAAAAAAATAAAAGTACTAAATGGAAATTCTACAACTAAAAAATATGTCTAAAATGAAAATTCACTAAATGAGCTTAACAGCATATTGGAGAAAGTCAACTTGGAAGACAGCTCAAGAAAACTGATCTAATATAAAGAAACAACAATAAAAAATGAACAATATCTCAGTGACAATATGGAACATCATCAAACATTCTAACATACATGTCACTGAAGTCCCAAAGGGAGGAGTGAAAAGAGCAGAAAAAAGTATTTAAAGAAATAATGACCCAAATATTCCCCAGTTTTGTGAAAGGCATAAATTTACAATTCAAAAAAGTGACTAAACCTGATACAGTATAAATGCAAAGAAAACTGAATCTGAAGAAAAAAGTACATTAAATACAGAGGAATAATAATATAATATCTAATGACCCGTTGTTAAAAACAAGGAAAATACAAGCAGACTATCATCATTAAAGTGCTGAAACGGGCACCTGAGTTGCTCAGTTGGTTGAAACTCTGACTCTTGATTTTGGCTCAGGTCATGATCATGGTTCATGAGACTGAGCCCCATGTCGGGCTCTGCGACAGTGAGGAGCCTGCTTGGGATTTCCTCTCTCTATCTCTGCCCCTCCCCCTTTCTCTCTTTCTCTCTCAAAATAAATAAATGAACATTTAAAAAATAAAATGCTGAAACAAAACAGGTAAGACCAATCATTTTAAAGAAACTAAGTCTAAGAAACATACTATGACCAAATTGATGAACACATAAATCTCTTTCCCACAACCCAGTAACATGGCAACAGTGGTCAACTTCTATCAAGGGACATGGGTAAAAGAGGGTCAAAAGGAGGCTCATTTTTCACCGAATGTCTTTCTATATCTCTCATAGTGACTTCTGAATACATTCGGCTATTCAAAACATTTTTAAATAAAAAAAATTGTATCTTCTCTTATATTAGCTATGTTCCTTATCAATTTGCTATTTCATTCCTACTGATACATTCAAAAGTTATTAAAACATACATTCATAAATCTAGAAGAAATAAAAATGAGCACCCAAGAGAGAAGTAAATGAAGTCAGTAAAACTGAGGAGAAAAAAAATAATGTGAGTAAAACATAAGACTGAGCATCAGAATAGGAAGGATCAGGATTCCATCTGTTACAAAAACTATGTTCCTTATGAATTTTCTTTTTCATTCCTAAAAATGGCTCAAAATTAAAATATACTTAATAAATACAGAAGGAATGAAAAGAAGTACCCCATAGATAAGTACGGTCAGCAAGACTGAGGGGAGAAAATAGTAAAAACCAAGGCTAAGCTTCAGGATAGTGAGAGAGTCCCAGAAACTGGGAGAAAAGCTCAATTTGCATTTAATCTTTACAGTAACTTCCATTTATAGGGCATATAACACAGAAAAAAAACGATGATTTTACATTTAAAACCACAGTTTGATTCCTTATACTATGCTACAAGAAAAGCTTACCATAATGGCTGGTAGCAGTTTTGAGCTGGCCTAAATCACTTCAAATCATGGTTCTGTCACTTAGTGACTATGCAACCTTAACAAGTCCCCCAGTTTCTTTATCCAGAAAATGAAAATCATAACAGGACTTATTCAGTGTAGTTGTATAGTTGTTGAAAAGATCAAATGAGGGAACACAGTACTACCTTGCTTAGAACAATGTGACACACAATAAACACTCGATAAATGTTTGTATCTGTTTATAAATGTTACCTAGTATTTTAATTAGGCATTATCAGTGTTAATATAAACCCTGTTGAATAAAAACTAGTCTGTCTTTGTGCAGAATACCTTCAATGGCTTTTATTATTCATTTGTATTTGATTAAACTTCATGAGTATAAGCTATTGAAATAAAGTACAAAAGACTAAGTTCTAGAATGGCTATGATGTGCTGCTTGGGAAAAAGGGAGCCGCCTGCCAGTCAGAGCCATGTATACCCTCCATACGGACTTTACTCAAAAAGAAATAAACATGAATGCTTAAAGAAAGGATAATTAAAAATTAAAAGTGGAATTATATGATAAATGAACTATATCCTCAAAAACTGTTTGAAAAGTCCCCGAACAGGCTCTTCTTAACAGCAAGAAGTTTTGCAATTCATTTTTCTTCCTGTACTCAAATTTTTATCCCATTTTTACCACAGAATTTTGTCTTACCTTGTATACTGTATTGGTCAAGTTGTCATTCTTAAACAAAAATATGTACACATAGGCTGAAATTAATTTTTCAAAAAATAGTATTTCCTAGGGGAAAGTAGACAATAACTTGATTGGACAGTTTATCTTATTCCAAAAATAAAAATGTTTCACTGATGGAGACGTTTACTCTGAGTGGCCTAGGTAGCTTCACACCACCATGACCATTTAACAACCTGCACAAAGGCCGGTCCAGAAATAAGGGATGTGTTCAATGGTAAGAAGACAGATGTGACCCTGAAATTCCTGTGAACAAGCAGAGCGTGTGGTGCACATTCATTTCAGATTGTAGAGGAGACCTCCATGTGGAGAGTGTTCCTTAAAATATGCAACTGAGGGGGCGCCTGGGTGGCTCAGTTGGTTAAGCTTCTGACTTCGGCTCAGGTCATGTTCTCGCATCTGTGAATTCAGGCCCCGAGTTGGGCTCTGTGATGACAATTCGGAGCCTGGAGCATGCTTCGGATTCTGTGTGTGCCTCTCCCAACCCTTATGCTTTGTCTCTCTTTCTCTCTCAAAATAAATAAACAAACATTTAAAAAAATGCAACTTGGGTTCAAAAGCCACTAACCTGTCACAAAAAGCAGCAAAGGGGTCAGGCCACACTGTATTTGTAGTTAGAAAAGTGAATTTCTTGTTCAAAAAGTGTGGCAGGCAGCTAGATCCTCCCAACAAAATTGCCACATAAAATAATTTTTTAAATTCAGTTTGCCAATAAGGCCTTCTCAGAGATGAAATATCAAGTGAAAGCAAGTCACCAAAAAGGACAGAGGACTAGAAAAATATTTGGCAGGTGACCCTGTAGACACCAGAGAATAAAAGAAAAAGAGCCTGTGACCACCCTAAAATGGAAGTCAATGAGAGACTCTCTCCTGCATAAGCTGGGATTCTAAATGGTTATGTTCTCATTCTAAGGGCACTGCAAGGAAATTTAACTGACCTAAACATTGGCCTTAAATAGAGGGAAGAAATTCTTCCTTCAGGATTTATAATAACAAAGTGACCAGTGTAAGGTTTTACAGCTTGAATGCATACCACCATATTCTCCAAAAAACTTCAAGTTAAAATTTAAAGTACTCTTGCATTTTACACTGTCCCCCAGGAAAATAAAGCAAATGCAGATTATGCAACCCAGACATCCAAGTATTCACACAGAAAAAGTTTCAAGAAATATGAGCCCTGAGGTAATCTTCAAAAGATATACAAATAAACAAAGGACCATGAGAGAGCCTGCAGAAAAAACTGGGGAGGCCAGTATCAAAATTGAATTCAAAAAGACTTCATAAATTGGAATTATCTGTAAGAGAGTATAAACTCCTGCATTTTATCAAACCTAAATGCCATCAATTTTAAAATGAACCCTTACTTTATTTAACAAAAATAAAAAGAGAATGTCAGCTGTATTCCAAGCTTCAGTGATCCCAAAGTGTGGGGGGAAATGTTTATCTTAGGAAGAACGATATGCAGTTAGTATGTTAAAGTGACTAACTAATAAGAATCACCTTGTCTAAACTGATTCCTGGAAGGCTGGCTTTCTGCAAAGAAAGCTCCATGGGATCCTTTTACAGCTGAGTCCTTTCCAGAACCAATCCCCATAGCATATGAGACAAAAAATCAAGGCAATGGTCTGATACTGAACTGCAATCACAACACCTGGACATGAGAATCCTGACAACGCTGAAAAGAGGGGCCGGTGTTCCCCTGACCATGAATACTGAGGTGGCAGAACAGGGACTGGGGGCAAGATTTTGCTGTGTCATAAACGCTACTACCCAAAGGCTTGAACTCCATTCATTTATGTTGTTAGGGGAGGAGTGTTATTACCTCAGTCTTGCAGTTTAAACATCCCAGAACCCTGGACGTATACTCTCTCCTGGTGTCTTACAACCCGCCATGCTAGATCCCTGAACACATCCCATAAAACAATGAGCACTGTGGGGGTGAGCATATCTGCATGGACTCCTGTTTGTGGGAGTTTCCCCCAATTAAATATGGTGCCAGATGGCCCAATATGTGTGTTCTTAAGTATTTCTTTTCTTGCGCTGTAATGTCTAAAGAATCTGTAAATATACAAAGAAGAAAAAGAATATAAAAAAATACTTTGAAGATTTGAATAAAAAAATAAACTTTTAGAAATAAACATATAACTTATACTGTATTGTATACTTAATACTTGCAAAGAAGGTAGATCTAATGTCAAGAGATTTTGCCATTAAAATGAGGATGATGATGATAAAAGGGCAAGAGGAAACTTTGGGAGATGAGGGCTATGTTTATAGCTTTGACCTTGGTACTAGCTTCACAGGAATACATTTATTCCCAATCTCATTGAGTTGTAGACATTAAATATGTACCTCTGTGTGTCAATTATACCTCAATAAACTGTTTTTATTTTTGTTTTTTTTTTAATGTTTATTTTATTTATTTTGAGAGAGAGAGTATGTGCACATAGGAGAGGGGCAGAGAGAGAGGGTGAGAGAGAATCCCAAGTAGGCTGCATGCTGTCAGCACAGCCCAATGCAGGGCTCCATTTCACAAACCATAAGATTATGACTTGAGCCTAAATCAAGAGTTGAATGCTTAACCTACTGAGTCACCCAGGTGCCCCTCGATAAAACTGTTGTTGTTGTTTTTAAGTATGACTGGAATGTTAAACTCCATGACAGGTTTATAAACACAACAAATCAAAATGATGAAAGAATTAAAGTAGAGTTAAACCAGGTTTATTTGTCCAGAATACAATATAAAGAAGCAAAAGGAATACAAAAGCAGGGCTCATGGGAATGGGGGAAGAGTCAAAAAATTTAACACTTCCACAGGAGATGCAGAAGGAAAGATAAGAAAAGATGAAGCAGAAGCAATATTTAAACAGATAATGACTACAAATTTTCCAGATTGGTAAAAAAGACCAATCCACAGGTTCTAGACTCTTAACATATCTGAAGCAGAAAAAAGAAATAAAAAGAAATCCACCTCTTAATATCAAGATGAAAATGTAGATGACAGAAGATGAATGAAATCTTAAAAAGCAGTGAAAAGGAACATACAGATTATATCACCAAGGAGTGACAGAGTAGGCTGATGACCCCTTGAAACCAACAATGGAAGCTAGAATGAGAACATTATCTTCAATGTGCTGAGAAAAAAATAACTGTCAACTCAGATATTTAGATAGGTGAATAAATATATGTGAACATATAGATTAAAAATACCTTTTAAAAATTAAAGTGAAATATAGTTTATACATACAAAACTAAAAGAGTATGCCACCAACAGACATTTACCTCAGGAAATACTAAGAAATAATTTTCAGGGCGCCTGGAAATTTTCCTAAGAAATAATTTTAAGGGGCGCCAGTTGACGTCTGACTTTGGCTCAGGTCATGATCTTGCAGTTCGTGAGTTCAAGCCCCACGTCAGGCTCTGTGCTGACAGCTCAGAGCCTGGAGCCTGCTTTGGATTCTGGGTCTCCCTTCTCTCTACTCCTCCCCTTCTTACACTCTTTCTCTCAGCAATAATTAAACATTTAAAAAAAAAATTTTTTTTAAAAGAAATAATTTTCAGGCAGAAAAGTGATTATAGAGGAAAGGACTGAGGGCACTTAGAAGGGAAAAAACGGATATCAAATACTACGGTTAGGGGAGCCTGGGTGGCTTAGTCAGTTGAGCGTCCGACTTTCGCTTGGGTCATGATCTCATGGTTCGTGGGTTCGAGCCCCGCGTCAGGCTCTGTGCTGACTGCCAGCTCGGAGCCTGGAGCCTGTTTCAGAGTCTGTATCTCCCTCTCTCTCTGACCCTCCCCTGCTCATGCTGTCTCTCTCGCTCTCTCTCTCCTAGAAATAAATAAAAATATTAAAAAAAAAAATACTACGGTTGGTTGGGTGTGTGTATGTGCATGCACATGCGTGCGTAGAGATTTGTAAAAACAAAAATGATGGAAATGAAATACATGACAAGAATAGGATATATGTCAAGAGAGGGTGAATATACTTTCTGACATATTGAATCATTTTTAAATGTGTTTACAAGAGTCATTCCTGAAATATAAAGACTAAAATTTTGGAAAGATAGAAAAAATATCAGGTAACACTAACCCAAAGAAAAGCCAGAATACCTATAATAATTTGAGACATAATATACTCTAAGACAAAAATCATTACTGCCTGACAATGAAGAATCCATATCATTAAGAAGATATTGCATTTCTAGGGGCGCCTGGGTGGCTTGGTTGGTTGAGCGTCCGACTTTCGCTTAGGTCATGATCTCGCGGTTCGTGGGTTCGAGCCCCGCGTCGGGCTCTGTGCTGACTGCCAGCTCAGAGCCTGGAGCCTGTTTCAGTCTGTGACTCCCTCTCTCTCTGACCCTCCCCTGCTCACGCTGTCTCTCTCTCTCTCTAGAAATAAATAAAAAATATTAAAAAAAAAAAAAAGAAGATACTGCATTTCTAAACTTGTTTCTCCCCAGTAGCACAGCTTGAAAACATACAGAACAAACTGACAACGCCAAAGAGAAATAAACAAATTCACATTAATGAGACAAATTTTAACACACTTCTCTCAGTAACTGATAAATCAAAAAGACCAAAAAAGAGAAATCAATAATAATATGAAAGATTTGAATGACACAGTAACAAGCGTGATCCCATCAACCAGCAGCTCTCAAAGACTTTGGTGTTAGGCTTCCTTTCCTGAAAAACTGAGAATCCTATAAACCTTTTGCTTATATAGGTTATTTTGGTTGATATTCACTGTACAAGAAATTAAAACTGAACACTTAAGAAACCATTTCTTGATTCATAATTTAAAATAACAATAAACCTATTACATATTAGCATAAGTACATCTTCTAAAACCACAAAAAAATTGGTGATAAAGAGACTTTGTTTTTTCGTTTTTTGCAAAACTCTTTAATATCTGGCTTAATAGATGACTTGTATCTTCATTTCTGCTTCTGCCATTTATTTTGTTGCAACATCATATATCATGTAGCCTCTGGGAAATTCTTCTGTAAACTCATGAGAGAAAGAAGGAAAAAAGGTAAATAATGTTTCAGTATTATTATTAGAATAGTTTTGACTTTATGGACCCCTTAAAAGGGTAGTGGGGGAACCCCCAGTGTCCCCAGACAATACTTTGACAGCTGGTAGAATAAAATATCCAGTAATTTGAGGGGCACCTGGGTGGCTTAGTCGGTTAAGCGTCCGACTTTTGCTTAGGTCATGATCTCGCGGTTTGTGGGTTCAAGCCCCGCGTCGGGCTCTGTGCTGACTGCCAGCTCGGAGCCTGGTGCCTGTTTCGGAGTCTGTGACTCCCTCTCTCTCTGACCCTACCCTGCTCACGCTGTCTCTTTCTCTCCTAGAAATAAATAAAAAACATTAAAAAAAAAAGAAAAAAAAATCCAGTAATTTGCACCCATACACAAATGAAGGAAATAAGCTTTCCTAAATGTTAATTACATACGGGCCATAACCTAGGTCTAAATAAACTTGAAAGATTTGTTTTTTTTCTTTGAGAGAGAGACAGAGACAGAGAGTGAGCAGGGGAGAGGCAGAGAGAGAGAGAGATACAGAATCTGAAGAAGGCTCCCAGGCTCCAAGTTGTCAGCACAGAGCCCGATGTGAGGCTCAAACTTGTGAACTGCGAGATCATGACCTGACCCGAAGTCAGACGCTCAAATGACTGAGCCACCTAGTCATCCCAATCTTGAAAGATTTATATATTACAGACCACACTCTATGACCAGAATATAATTAACCTTATAATCAATAACACAGTCTTTTAAAGATCAAGACATGACAAGGGTGTCCTTCTCATCTCTGAGAGAGAGTCCTAAGACAAAAGAAGTAAGTAAAATTTATAAAGATTAGAAAAGAAGAAGTAATTTGGATATGATAGGATTATAAACATAGAAGACCCAAAAGATTCTACAATTAGAAGAGTTCAGCAATGTTGCTAAATACAAAAATCTATGTAAAAAAATCAGTTTTATTCCTGTACACTAGCATCAAAAGGTTGGTGAATGTCATTTTTAGATAGTATTTTTATAAGAATATAAAAAAATAACAAGGAGCCTAGGAAGAACGGAGATTTACACAGAAAATTATAAAAATATGTAAAGACACAATAAAGACCTCAATAATTGGATATGCCAGTTGATAGGAAAACTTAACCTCATTAAGATGTCAATTCTCCCAAAATGATATCTTTAGCCTCAATATAATTCCTATCAAAAACTTCTAAAATTTTAAGAGAAGAGAAAAAGTTAATAAAATTAAGGAAGACAACTCTAAAAAACTACAGAGCAGCTATGTGGCAGCTATTTGGATTGTTTTAAGCCTACAATATTTAAGACTAGGTAGCATTGGCATTGGGAAGACAAAGAAATATAAGAGAAACCGGAAATATACACATATATAGAAATTTCACTTATGACAGCTCAGGCACTGTAGATTACTAGACTTTTCAACAAATTACACTAAGATACTTGGTCATTTACATGAAAACCAAGAAAGTCAGTAAAGAAGACTTGGGTAAAGCCTGCTATAAAAGTCAAACCTATGTTTTTAAAATGTTTAGAAACCAATGTAAGAGAACCTCTTCATGACCTCAGAATGGCAAAAGATTTCTTCTCTATTTCTTCAGTATAAAGGTTTCACGTAAAAAGTGCAAGCAATAAAGGAAAGATTGATAAATCCTACTGCGTTAACATTAACTACCCCATAGGAAAACAAATTGGCAAGACTTGAAAAGGCACTTCCCAGAAGGAAAAAAAAAATCCCAAGTGGCTAATAATAATATGAAAATATGGATAATTCCATTAGCATTTATGAGAAAAATTAAAGCATAGTGATAAGATTTCACACACACTAATTTGACAAGATGTTAAAGTCTGACAATATCAAGTGTTGACCAAAATATGGAGTACCATGCTTACATAAGCTTTGCTGAATGTAGTATATATTGTTATAATCAGCTTCAGGAGGAAATTGGCCTATTAATAATGATGAAGATATGCATTCCATATGACCTGAAAAATGTCACTTATATGAATACAACCTAGGAAAATCCATGTACATACGCATCAGACACTTAAAGAGTGTTCACAAAAGCACTATATTTGTGATAGAAAACACTAGAAACTCAGGTTTCTGTCCATCATATTTTGGAAAAATAGTGATACAGCCAGTATATGGTTTACGCAGTGCTACACAGAATATTACATGGCTGGGGAAATGGTGGACTCCAGGCACCAGCAGTAACAAAAGAATGAATCTCAGAAACATAATGTTGAGCAGAAAGAGCAAGCTGCCAAATAATATACAGCCCATGACCCAGTTTAAACAGATTTATCATTTAGGAATACAAACATATTTATGGTAGAACCATAAAGAACACAAAGGGGAAAATAAACACAAATTGAGGGTAGTGTTACCTCTAAGGAGGTTGAGATGAGAAAGGGCTGGAGGAAGACACTCAATTCACAGAAATCACCACATTATTAATTCTTAAAACTTTATACAAATTTTAATGAAATTCTTTACCTAACTAAAATTTAACTTTAAAAGTAAAACAAAAGGAATATATGAAATGAACCAAAAAACATGAGCTCAAGTGCCATATAGTTCACATTTCTTTTTATTAACAACAACCTAAAATTCATCATAACACTTGGCCACATCTCTGCCAAGTTCTTAATGTAGTAATTTCTCATTTTGAATTATCGAATCATGTAATAAAGGCAGAACTGAAAGACTACCAGTGAATAATCATGTTTATAAAACACTATACCCAGATGAATGACAAAAGTACTATAAAATATATTATTTATGTTTGGTCTATAATTAATTATATGCCCTACAGAGACAAGACGCTCCAGTAATAAAGTTTTTGTCATTTTGGGAAAGATATTTATTTGATCTGCTATTTCACAATAATCTATCATTTGCTACAGTATTCCATCTTCCATAAATAGCATTTCAAAGCCCTCACAGAAGCTGACTTCCATGGGGAAACAATGACACTTAAGACCCCCAAGTGTTGAAATCAAATCTTCAAATTCAAAACTTCATTTTTTTCCTTCTACCAATGACATTTCAAAGAAGTGCTGCATCTGAATCCAAAGAACAGGCTACCTGCTGGAAGGATTATTCCATTCTGGATTCTCAATTTTTTTAAGACCTAAGCCTTTACATACAGACCCGCCTAGGCCCAGAATTCCACAGCACAACTGAGCTGGCTGCCTAGTATCTGGCCTGAGTGGAATTACAGAACATCCACCATGTTCTAGTTCTCCTAACACTGCTCTGGGAAACAACTGCGCACTCAAGTCCCCGGGGACACCACCAGATCCTGCAAGCCTGGGAGGGCGGCGGCCTGCACTGTGGGCTCCTGGGCAGTGATGCAGAGAGTTAAGGAGCGGGAAGCAGAAGCAGCCCATCTCACAAACGCATCCCCGGTTTCCATCCTCATCTCTGCCTGTTCAATGACTCAAAGCAGCTCATCAGCTGTAACTGGTATCTTTATTGTAAGACAAAAGTGAGTAACACAAAAGCTGCTGTTAAAGGATAGCATGGACATTTAATTGCAGCATTTACTCTTTCTGTAAGAGATTCCACATCTCCTCCCCATCTGAACATAACCCCAGAGAAGCTCTCCCTTGATTGTTAATAAAAGCCCTCTCACACCCACATCTGATTCTGCCAGCTCAAGTGGAGACAAGGCACATGGCCAACAAGCATATAAACAGAGGTACAGACCAACAGTGTTCCCCCGGCGCTGGCCTCTCGTTCATTGTTTTTGTAGTACTATCTGTCTTCTCTCCGTACTCATCACAAGCTTTGTAACAATGTCTGACACAATATTGTACCTCTTATCCTTTAACAATCCAAAAATCCCATCCCTTATTTAGTGCTGGCCTTCCCAACATGATGGTCTCAAACCACTATAGGAATAATCACTAGGTATCAAAAGCACATGATAAAAATATTCCCGACAACAGACCAGAAAAAATTAGAAAGCCAAGGAAGGCAATGCTCTCATGACAGAGATTATTATACAGTTATAAAGACTTGCTCATATTGAGAAATTAAACGGGCATGTAAAAGATTATCCCTTCCAAATAACTACATGACTTATAAGTAGCACTAGATGCAGTTAAGAGATAACGAATCATGGAAACATGGTAACAGGACAGCAAACATCCTTCTCCACAACCTTCCAGGAGGTGCTGCTGAGCAGAGCAGGGGAAAACACTGCTGCTCCAGCCTGATTAGGCTGAGAGCATCATCAAATGCAATTAAATCACCCAAAATGTCAACATACAGCAAGGAACCCATACACATAATGTTGCAGGAGCTCTGCATCTGGAACAATTTGATGTGTGATTTATTGAGCATGTGCTACAGCACCGCATGATCCAAGCAAAAGGAAGGAAAGGAAAAAGAAGGGCTCTGTATCGTGGTCCCAGATGGATTTTTCTGAAACATGAGGTCTGAGATTTTGCATGTTGTGTATGCAGCTGTGGATTACAGCGAAATGGGAGTCCCAAATCGCAAGTGGAAAGTATGGGAACCCACGGGACCAACACAATGACATTTGTTTTCACTGTTTACTAGTGAGGGTTTATCACTTTCCACTTGCAGGTGCTCACGGCAGCAGTGGCATTCTCCAGGCATTGACGAAGGAAAATAATTTTCAAATTACGAGTTTTAGGCAGAGTATGGACTCTGCTTAAAACTGAAGCCACACAGTTCAGTAACTTCTACACATCCAATAGTAGAGACCCTTTTAAAAGGAAAAGCAGCCTTATGAAGATGCTAGAGGATTCTTCACAGGAGCAATACAGTTTTGGGCTGAAATGACAGAGCACAATATAAACGATACAATGTGGTGCCATGAGTACCAGGCTCCGTTTTTAGATCCAGCCCCCTAATCAGCTGTGACAGGGAATGAGAATCCATGAGGCAAAACTGAGCAGCACCAGATGCTGGCAAACCTCTCAGACGTGGAAGGAAACAGCTGATCACAGAGCAGCCCTTGTCTGTCCAGAAGCTCAAGTACAGTCATGTGAACTTGGTCCATGGGGAGGAGGAGGCTGCCCACACCAGCTCCCCTGTCTAAAGCCTCCTAGCTGGTCACGACCAGAAGAACTGCACCGATGACAGCTGAAAGGGGCCTTCTACATCTGAATCAGGGTGTGCAAGATTTGTAAGCTTGGCTGGCACTTAAATCATGCAACTCACTCATGTCACACATCAGGGAAAGGAAAAGCAAAGAGATTGAATTGAGCTAACTAGTCTTATCCTTAAGACTGGACTCAACTTTTCTATATCCAGGCCCTTGATCCCGCACCACACAAAGCAGATCAACAGCATTTGCAGAAATGCTGATGCTCAGGCACCATCTCAGGCCAACTAAATCAGGAACTATTTTTAAACAAGATCCCCAGAAAACTCTCTGCACATGAGTATGGAAAGCGTGGCTCTACACCACACTATTTAACTTTTGCAATCCAGTAAAGGGGGTCTAGAGACTAACTTCCCAGGTCCTAATCTCGACTCCCTTATTTACTAGCTCTGTAACCCCTCCATTATCTCAGTTTCCATCTGTAAAAATCATCACAATATCTATCTCATAGTGTTCTTTTGAGGCTACTCACTAATTAAAAATTATTAATTATTATTCTAACTATGTTCAAATCTCTGCTTACTCCTCTGTCTCCCTGATGGGTTGGGAACTCCTTAGTGGCAGGAAATTTAATCTGTGTATTTGAGAGCTCTCCCAGTATCAGAAGGCTGGCTCATGGGCTACATCAGTGAGCTACCTTACCATCTAGTTCATGATGGGGAGCCCTGGAATAAGAAGAAAGAGAGAGCAGGAAAGAGATTTATTGCCCCAACTTTCTCTTTGCCAGGTCACCACACCGACAGAGGCTGATGCCTCCAACAAATATCTCAAAATGACCTTTCCTGCAGGTCTTTCTCTCCAGGTTCTGAGTGATAACAGCTCTTCTGCTGTTACTCCCCTCACCTGTAAGAGGTCCCTTTGCAAAGAATCCCTGCCCTATTATCCTAATTTGAATGTGCTATCTCTGAGCAATGTGTGTTTCTGAGCAATATACCGTGACTTCTTCTACCCATTCAACAAATATTCCTGCAAGTCAACAATATTAGACACTGTGCCAGTTACTGGAGATACAGAGGTTAAAAAAAAAAAAGATGAAGTCCCTGCACTGGTGTAATTTACACTCTAGACCCGATGCTGTGTCTAACACAGTGCAGGCACCCTTCTAAATGGATAAATATTCTCTTTTCATTAAAACGTTTCCTCAGTCATGAATCAAAAGCACTATCCACAGGCTACACCAAGAGCCTGCTGACTACATATGGCAAATGTGCCAGTAGGGACCACGGATGGGGAGTCGGCCACACAAGGCAATGGGAGCCCTGTGCAAGCGCACAGCTATATGGATTTGAATCTAAATCCACTTATTTTCGTTTAATAAAGTCAAGCCTTTAAAAATATTTCACCTGTGAAAGACTTATAAAAATAAACACAGGAAGGTGAGTGTTGCAGCTTTTCTGTCAGATCAAAGCACCGCAAGCAGCATCTACTCCTCTGATCTACCAAAGAACAACCTCACACAGATAGCCTGGCTGGTTTTAAAATGCATTTTGTGGAAAACAACCACATTTCTTAGGAGGCAGATAGATTAAGCTATGTCTTATCAGTAATACGTGTCACTTAAAATTCTAAGCTTGAGGCTTTGCAAAATCATCTTTTCACATCTGCTTGAACGTTCCATCAAAATAATACCCATGCCTAGAGACCTGGAGATGTTTATCAATTATTTTCTCCCACTCCTCCTTCCCCAAAAGTCAGATTTACCACGAGCAATCACGGCCTCTACATGTAGAGCCATCTCTCAGAAGGCTCAGCAAAGGATGACTGTATTGCCACCTGCAGTATAGGGTGGTGAGTATTAGCACTGTGACGACGTAATTATTTCCTGATACTAACAAATGTTTTCACCTGCTCTTCCTTCAGTTGCTCCCAATTTGAATAAAGGATGGAAAATCTGCAATAATTGGTACTAACAACGTACAAATCTTAGGTTCCAAAATCTTAAAGGTCAACTTGGTACTCGTTCATTTGGGATATAGAAACAGGAAGGATCACAAGGAGAAATTCCACTTAGCATTTGCTAAAAAAGAAGGAAAGGTACTCATTTTATTCATATTTTTGTTAGAATTTGTAAATACTCAGCATGAGTTTTTAAATATCTGCTTTATGCAAAGTAAAGTACAAGAGGTCCTCCTGCATCATTATTAACACTAAATGTAACAGGAGTGGATTCTACATACTTGAGAAAGGTCACGAATTGGGATTTGGAGTCACTAGTGAGGAGTAAAGTCAAATTAATGAAAACCTATTTTCTGCAGTCTTCTGTCAGGGAACTCTAGCTCTTACTAAAAGAGAATTTAATTCAAAAAAGAAATGGGCTGAATAATAGTCTAAAAGTCTAGCAAGTAGATTTTTAACAACATAATAGCAAAGCAGTCAGTAAGGTTTATGTTCTTTGAACAACAAAAAGATAAAGAATACAAAAAGAAAAGAAAATATTGTTTACAAAGTGCTCCTTTTAAGCAAGTACTAGAAGAAAATGTAGTAGTCTCTAAATCTAAAATTAATTTCATTTCCTCCTCTCATTTACTTGAAAGAAGTCCAATAATCAAATAATATCAATATATGAAAAATGTTCATGGGATGCCTGGGTGGCTTAGTCAGCTAAGTGTCCAACTCTTGGTTTCAGCTCCGGTCTTGGTTTCAGCTCCAGTCATGTGCGCCAACAGTGTGGAGCCTGCGTAGGATTCTCTCTCTCCTTCTTTCTCTCCCTCTCTCCCCCCACCCCTAAATAAATAAACTTAAAAAAATGCTCATGCTTTGAGTCCATTTAGACACACAAAAGAGAAAAGGAAAAAAGGAACACTACTATACAGCCATACCAATGTACACAGATTTTTTCCAGTCACTTTAGTTACCACTTTTTGTTACGCATTTAAAGATTTTTGGCGCAGCTGACCTAATTCTTCTAAACCAGAATATCAATTCCCATGTGGTTCCAGTCTATTCCTTGCATTATGATACAGTTTTTCTTGGCTGCTATTTTCTTTTGCTCATTCACTTTTCTCTGCTGCCACATTCAAGCAACTTTATCTAATTCCCAGAAGCTAAGCAATGTATTATAATTATTTCATTCCAGCAGCAAATTCTTTTCCTGGAATTAGTCAATTGAAGAATATTCAAAAACTCAATATAAACTGTGTGCAAGTTATGGTATCAAACACTGTTGGGATTTCTTTTTGAAAAAAGACTCATACCACAAAGGCTTTAAAATCTTTTTGAAAAGGGCACACATAATAAAGGTTACAAAACACGGTAGCAAGTGATAATTGCAAAATCAGTAAAGCATTACGCAGTGCAATGGATCTTAGGATACGACCACCAGACGGAGCTGCGTGCTCAAGATAGAGTGTTTGAAAGCAGGAAGAAATTACTGAGGGAGAAGATGTGGAGGGAAATGACAAAGAAAAAAGAGGGCAACCAGAACCCCAAGGTATATAGTTCAGTGGAAGTGAGGACAACCACTTGGCTGAGTAAATCCTTCTAGTAGGAAAGCATTGGGAGAAAAAGATAAACCAATGGGCTCAAAGCCAATCCATCTCTGAATGCCAAGAGAAAGGCACTATGGGAGATTCAAGATTGCTTCTGAGGCCAGCCAAATGCCATTCTAACCTTGGTTCTGCTCCCTACAACCATGCGTTTCCACATCCATAAAATGCTGATAATAACAGCACTTATCTCAAAAGAATTCTCTAAGCAATAAATAATAAAACTCTTAACACAGTGCTCAGCATGTATCAAGGGACAAAGAAAAATATTTTAAGTTTGTCCCTATTATTAGCCACTCTGAGGGGTCTAGATCTTGTTACAGGGCTGTGGCATAGAGTGACGTGATGACTTACGCATCTGTCAAACAACACCCCCAGCCCTACCCAGCCCCTATCCACCGCACTGACTTCATGCAACCTTCTCAATGAAACAATATGGATTTGAACTGGCTTCTTAGCCAGCCACACCCTTCCATTAGACCAGAGGGCTTCCAGAACTAAGCCTATCTCTGTACTCTGCTATCAGTTCCCCATAATGCTTCAGGGCCTGCTCTTTTTTTTTTTCAAATTTATTTCTAGGAGAGAGAGAGAGAGACAGCATGAGCAGGAGAGGGTCAGAGAGAGAGGGAGACACAGACTCTGAAACAGGCTCCAGGCTCCGAGCTGGCAGCCAGCACAGAGCCCGACGCGGGGCTCGAACCCACGAACCACGAGATCATGACCTAAGCGAAAGTCGGACGCCCAACCGACTAAGCCACCCAGGCGCCCCCAGGGCCTGCTCTTATATATGCTAAGCCTCAGAGTACAGTGAACAAGGACATGCGTCAAGAAAGGACTGGATTCAAATGCTGACCGTGTATGTTACTCTTGACAAGTTATTTTCTCTGAGCTCGGTTATCTTACGTTGTCAAACATGGAAATAATAAAACCAACTTGGGGATGTTATTATGAGGCTCCAATGAGAAAAATAAATAAAAAGCAACAAGCACATCACTAAACACAGAATGCTAGGCACTGCTGATTATCTAGTTAACCCTGAAAACAACTCTATCAGGTACATGCTTGTTATTATTCACATTCTGCAAATGAACCTGAGGCTTAAAGGCATTAGCTTACTTGTCAAGTCACAGGCGGACTACGTGGCACAACGGCACCAGAGCCAGGTGGGTCTGACCCTACGCCACCTCATGCTCTCCTTCCCACCTTCTCAGAGCCCTGAGAGAGTGACTACCCCTCCCACCCCCCGGGGTCAGCATCCCCAGGCCCAGGACCACACTATCCTCACTGCATCACTTGCGAGAAGGTCTTCGGCTGACATAAAAGCCACGATAAAAGGAGGAATCTTTAATACCTTCTAGGAAATTTATTTATTATCACATTTTTTATCCCTAATGTCAAAAACTAACAGCCATGATGATGATACAGGGAAGTCTCAAGAGTGAGGCTAAGGTCCCAGCTGTTACCACACGCATGCCTCTTTGTCTTCCAGAATTAACACATTTCGATAAAAATTCCGTCTTCAGAACACATTCTGCCTTCTCTGTCTCCTGGCTGCAACCTGACAAAATTTGCAGTCAGGTTGGCTCTATGCCTCAGTGTGAGCTTGAATTTCTTATGAGCTACTTTTCTATTCATTCTTTATCAGTCTTTCCCTCAGTTTCTGTGCCATCAATAATTTTTCTGTACACAGCACACCATGTTCTTTTCTTCACCTGTTTCAATATTGCTCTGCCGTCACTCTATTGTTTTTCTTGGGAAGCGTCCCATTTCTTTGTTTTGACAACCTAAGGCCATTTTTTTTTCAGTGCAGTTTCCACAGAACATTAATGCCCCTAAAGATATTTACTTATTTTTCTTTGAAGATAGATCTCTAACATTTTACTAATGAAAGTAACTTGTTTCTGATATTGCTGCTGAAGTGTTTATACCTTTGCATAATGCAATGATCCCTGTTCTCTCTCGCTCAACCCAGGAACTAAATATGCCCTAAAATATATGTTGGTACATCTGCTTTCTCACTGAGCTGACAAAAGGTACCTATTTAAACTATGATTTATTCTTTCCTAATCCAAGACTGCCTGTTTCCTTCTTACATTTTCATGTGTCTCTTAAACTACAGGGAGGTAAAAGTGTGATATCCACGGGGCTTATTTATTTATTTCTACTGAACACCCCGTTGAGTTTGCCTGTCTCTAATAAGGCCACATGCCTTTTCAAACCTGAAGAATAACTGACATGCTCTGATTTTTTCAAATGGGTTCTAGGAGACGCAAGAATGTTTCACATGGATGAATCCCTGACCCCTTCCCGGAATATCTGTCCTTCTCCTTTCATTTCCTCACATTTAGCAGACTCTTCCTCTGGGCTGTGGAAGTAGCTAAAAGATCATAAGTTACTTTGACAGTTCCACAAACCAAATGGAAAATATATATGTATTATGAATCACATTATGGAAATGTCTGAGCAAAAGGCTTTAAGAATACAGAACTTTGCCATGCTTTTCCTACTGGACTGCCACTAGCAATTTTTCACAAAGCTCATTTTAAAAAAATAACTTAATTTTACTTTAATTTCACTGTTGATCATTTGGAGTTTTTATTTTCTTTCTTTCTTTCTTTCTTTTTTTTTTTTAACGACAGATGCTGTGATGGTCAGTATCTCTAGGAGGTATGAATCTTTCTTCCTCCTATCTATTGCCACTTAAACTTTACTACGATTAAAGGGTTATTTGGAATATCCAGAGCTATTCCAACTGGTTGTAAACACAGTCAGAAGATAATTTGGTAGATCTGTTTGTGTGAGTTCTGCTTCTCCACAAGATTTCACAGCTATCATAATAATTAGGCTATTCCAGCCTATTTAAAAATATACCTACCATGTTCTCATTAACATGAGAACTCCCAGAACTAAGCTCAATTAGGTGAGCAGAGGTAAAGCCCATGACAGAAGGAAACACCAAGGCCCAATCAGAAGGCTGGACCCTCACAAAGGCAGGAATGCATATAACTTTCTGCATTCTGCAAAAAGGGACATCTTTAAACTGACAACCTGATCACTTTTGAGATTATGAAATTTCTCACCAAATAAATGTCTCTTTGCAGAGGAAAAATACAGTGAATTGATTTTAAGAGAAAAGACATAGGAGCCAGGCTGCAGGAATGTGACTTCCAGGTTGCACACATATTAGCTATGTTACTCAGGGCAAGTTACTTATCCTCCCTGTGTCCCCGTTATCAAATCAGTAAAATGCAAATCATAATGGCTTCAAACCATAGAGTTATTATGAAGATTGAGTTAATATATGTAAAGTTCTCAAAGCAGAGTATGAATATAGTAAATACTCAATGAATGTTATTATTATTAATTGTACTCAATCTACTGTGGAGGATTAGTTACTGGAATTCAGTATTATATCCATAGCAGACTGTCACCTCATCATTTAGCATGTGTTTAGGAAATACTTGTGAGGGGCACCTGGGTGGCTTAGTCAGTTAAGCGTCCGACTTTCGCTTAGGTCATGATCTCATGGTTCGTGGGTTCGAGCCCCGCGTCGGGCTCTGTGCTGACTGCCAGCTCAGAGCCTGGAGCCTATTTCAGAGTCTGTATCTCCCTCTCTCTCTGACTCTCCCCTGTTCACGCTGTCTCTCTCTCTCTCCTAGAAATAAATAAAAATATTTAAAAAAAAAGGAAATACTTGTGAAATTACACTCATTGAGATGATAACATTTCATAAAATACTCTAGCATTAAAGTTGATGGGCAAGGAAGAAAGTTGACTGCACTTGTAACTCCAGTGCTAAATCCCAAAAGCTGAGATGAGTATTGCGAAGAGTCACTATTGACTCAAGATGAACCAAGGGATCAGGATGGTCTTGGGATCAGTAGGCCAGCAGAGCCATATCTGCCTATGCTGGGCTGAGCATCAACTGTACAGCAGATGCTGTTACAGCTGACAAAAAAGGCAGGAGAAAACAAGAAATTTCTGAGTCCGCCTCATGCAATTTGGGGCTTTCTCAGGTTAGATCTCCCAGGATTATTCCAGATTCAAAGATACTCCTTAGGTCTACTACAGACTATAGGCTAAAGAGATCAAAATAAGGTAAAACCTGGACATTCCTGTGGGTACATTTTCTCCCCAGCCACACAGGCCTTTCAATCCATTTTCTATGTGAAAATTGACTATATAATTAACCCAGATTACCCAGGGGTTGAAGTATAATTCAGGTGAGAAAGATGTGATCTCAGAAAACAGCCTGTACATACATGATCCAGAATGGTCACTGCCTCTGACAAGACAGAAAAGGAAATGAGACCAAAGGCAATGTTAAAGTAGATTTCAACTATACCAATATAGTTCCATTCCTTAGGAGGGAAAAACCCTGGAAATAAACATGACCAAACATGATATGGGTGCTAGTTACATTATTTTTTCATATTCGCCTAAATATTTTCTATTTCTCAGACTAAAAAATGGAAAAAAGAAAAGCAGCCTTTCCTTAAAATTTCTCCTTTAAAAAGTAAAAACTAGGAGGGAACTTGTGGGGATGAGCACTGGGTGTTATATGGAAACCAACTTGACAATAAACTATTTGTAAAAAAAAAATAATAAAAATTTTTAAAAAGTAAAAACTAATGATATGAAAAACAGGCCAGCCATATAATCATCTATGTAGAAAACACAATGAAATAGACAAAAAAAAAAAAAAAACCCAACTTTTGGAACTGATAAGCGAGGTTGCAGGATACCAAGTTGATATACAAGTCTTTCCTATATACCAGCAAAGAGCAAGTGGAATTTTGAATTTAAAATAGAATGCCATTTACATTAGCATCCTCCAAAATGAAATACTTTAGTATAAATCTAACAAAATAAGTACAAGATCTATATGAAGGAAACTACAACACTTTGATAAGTGAAATTAAATAACTAAATATATTGAGAGCTGTTCCAAGTTCACGGACAGAAAGATTCACTTTTGACAAGATGTCAGTTCTTCCTAACATGACCTATATATTTAATGCAATCCAAATCTCAGCAAATTATCTTGTGAATTTGACAAAATGATTCTAAAGTTTATATGAAGATGCAAAAAATCTAGGGGCACACGGGTGGCTCAGTTGGTTAAGTGTACAACTTCAGCTCAGGTCATGATCTCACGGTTTGTGGGTTTGAGCCCCGTGTCAGGCTCTGTGCTGACAGCTAGCTCAGAGCCTGGAGCCTATTTCAGATTCTGTATCTCCCTTTTTCTCTGACCCTCCCCTGTTCATGTTGCCTCTCTCTCTCTCAGAAATAAATTTTTAAAAAATTTAAAAATCTAGAATAGCCAACACAAATACTGAAGAAGAATGAAACTGAAGGACTAACACTTCCCAACTTTAAGACTTATCATAAAGCTATAACAATCAAGACAATATTGTATTAGTGAAAGAACAGACCAACACACCAATGGAACAGAATAAAGAGTTCAGAAATTTAGACCTATGTAAACATAATCAACTGATCTTTGACAAAAGAACAAGGCAATACAATAGAAGAAAGATACTCTTATCAACATATAGTGTTGGAATAACTGGATATGCATATACAAAAGACTAAATCTAGACAGATATTATAGACATCACAAAAATTAACTCAGAATGGATCACAGACGTAAATGTAAAACACAAAACAATAAAACTCCTAGAAGATAACATAGGAGAAAATGCAGATGAGCTTGGGTATAGAGATGACTTTTTAGATAAAACACCAAAAGCATGATCCATGAAAGAAATAATTGATAAGCTGGACTGCATCAAAATTAAAAATTTTTGTCCTGTGAAAAATAATGTTAAAAGAATGGGAAAACAAATCATGAACTGGTAGAAAATATTTTCAAAAGACACATTTGATAAAAGGACTTCTATTCAAAATATACAAAGAACTCTTAGAACTCAACACTAACACACAACCTGATTAAAAAATAGGTCAGGGTCTAAGATCTTAACAGACACCTCACCAAAGAAAATATACAGATGGCAAATAAGCATATGAAAAGATGTTCCACATCATATGTTATCAGGGAATTGAAAATAAAAACAACAATTACACACCACTATACACCCTAGAATGGCCAAAATTCTAACACCAAAGGCCAGAATTTGACAACACCAAATGCTGAAGAAGATTTGGAGCAAAAGGCACTCTCATGCATTGCCAGTGGCAATGCAGAATGTTAGAGCCACTTTGGAAGACAGTCGGCAGTTTCTTACAAAACTAAACATACACACCCACAGGATCCAGCTATTGTACTCTTTAGTATTTACCCAAAGGGGTTAAAAACGTACACTCATACAAAGACCTGAACACAGATATTTATAATAGCTTTATTTGTAACTGTCCAAATTTGGAAGCAACTAAGATGTTTTTTATTAAGTGAATGGATAAATAAACTGCGGTGAGTGGTACACCTAGACAGTGGAATATTATTCAGCACTAATAGGAATAAGCTATCAAGCCATAAGAAACATGGAGAAAACTTAAATATATATTACCAAGTATAAGAAGCAAATCTGAAATGGCTACATACTATGTGATTCCAACCATATGACTTTCTGGAAAAGGCAAAACTATGGAGACAATAAAAAGGTCAATGATCGTTAGGAACTGGGAAAGTGAGGAGGAATGAAAAGGAGGAGCACAGAGGATTTTTAGGACAGTGAAAATACTTTGTAAGATATTATAATGATGAATATATGTCATTATACATTTGTCCAAACGCACAGCATGTATAATTCCAAGAATGAACCTGATGTAAACTATGAACTATGGGTGAGATAACATGTCAATGTAGGCTCATCCTTAGTGAGAAATGTACCATTCTGATCAATGTTGATAATGGGGGTGCTATGCATGTGTGGGAGCAAATTTATGGGAAATCTTTGTATCTTCTTCTCAACTTTGCCATGACCCTAAAACTTCTCTAAAAAGGAAAAGTAAAAACAAACAAACAATGACTGACTACTATACCACTGTAACTGCAATGAATTGCTTTGGAATGCCCACAGTGAATGCTCTCAAAGATATGCACTAACTTTTTTTTCCCTCACATACGTGTTGGTTTATTCATCATTATTTCCCTGCCCCTTAACTAGCACAAAGCAGGCAAACAATAGATAATTACCTAACAAATGAGTAAGTCACTGAGTTGAGAAAACAATGGTGGGCCATCATATACCAGTGAAAGGTTCCGATTTGTTTTCTCCTTTACCTTAGGAGTGCAATAGTAGGGTTCATGATTTCTGTTTTAAAATCTCTAGTTCATGTTTGTTTTTTTCTGAGGTTCAGCAAGTTACTTCATTTTGAGATTCTCTTGGTGATGAACAGCTTTACTATTGCCTACATACACTCAGTAGGAACCCTCATGACTGATAAGCACTGAGTTCCTAATAAGACATTTGGCTTGCCTGGGTTTGTTTACAGTCTAGGGTAGCAAATGGTCAGTTTCTCAAAATATTCACTCCTGTTTTGGATTTCCGTAACAGCAAATTCTTCAAAACAGAGCATTTTTTCATTCTTTCTTTTATTTATTTATTACAGGGCTTTACTTGAGTTTTTTAACATCATTTCATCCTTGTTTTTCATTGAAGTGCAGTTGACACACAACTGCATTGGTTTCAGGTGTACAACACAGTGATTCAGAACTACAATTCTTATGTCATGCTACATGCTCACAAGTGTAACGACTGGGACCACACCCACCCTGTAACAATGCCATTGACCATATCCCCTATGCTGTACTTTTCACCCTTGTGACTTATTGATTCCAGAGCTGAAAGCCTATACCTTCCACTCCCTTCATGCATTTTGCCCATTCCCCCACCTCCCCTCTCTGGCAACCATCAGTTTGCTCTCTGTATTCAAGTGTCTGTTTCTGCTTTTGTTTGTTCATTTTGTTGTTGTTGTTTACTAGATTCCACATATAAGTGAAAAACTGGTATTTTCCTTTCTCTGTCCAACTTTCATTTAGCAGAATAACCACCTATGTTATTGCAAATGACAAGATTTCTTCTTATGCCTGAATAATATTCCAATATAAATTAACTTTGAAAAGTCCTAATCAAAAGTCCACAGAGCAATACTATCTCTCCTTCTCCCTTTCTGTCTCTGGCTGTCTGTCTGTCTGTCTCTCTCTATCACACACACACACACTCCAGCTTTCAGAAAGGTCACACATAGAGATGTTTCACTGAAGAGCAACACAACCATCCAACCGAAAACTCAGCAGATACAATAATCAGTGGGCCCTGGATCTCATCTATTACTAAACAGCTAGCTCACTGTTGTTTTACAGAACTTTTGAAAAATGGTATTTAATGGCTGCTTACAGATGAAATGTGACACACCCCACCTAGTATTTCTCTTTAAAATGAAGAATAGTTTTCTTGGGGTGTCTGGGTGGCTCAGCTGGTTAAGTGTCTGACTTCGGCTCAGGTCATGATCTCGCTGTTCATGAGTTCAAGTCCCATGTCAGGCTCTGTACTGACAGCTCAGAGCCTGGAGCCTGCTTCCGATTCTGTGTTTCCCTCCCTTTCTGCCCCTCCGCTGCTTGTGCTCTGTCTCTCTCTCTGTCTCTCAAAAATAATTTAAAATGTTAAAAAAAAATAAAATGAAAAATAGTTTTCTAAAAAGTGCTAAGCTGGGTGCTCTAAACAGCAAAATCCCCCTTATCTTCAGAGTGATGATGACATGGGAAGACCCCAGCAGAGAGCTTAAGCACACAACATGGAAAATGGAGTAAGAGAGCCTAGGTGGCTTGATCAGTTAAGCATCTGACAGTTCAGGACATGATCTAAGAGCTCATGAGTTTGAGCCCTACACAGGGTTCTCTGCTATCAGCATAGACTCTGCTTTGGATCCTTTTGGATCCTCCATCTCCCTCTTTTTCCTCCCTCACCCCCACTAGCTCTCACTCACTCTCAAAAATAAATATTAAACAAACAAGCAAAACAGAGTAGAGCCACTCAGACTCCATGAAATGTGGAAAAAAGAGGAACTTTTTTTTTTTAAATGTTTTATTTATTTCTAGGAGAGAGAGAGAGAGACAGCGTGAGCAGGGGAGGGTCAGAAGAGAGGGAGTCACAGACTGAAACAGGCTCCAGGCTCCGAGCTGGCAGTCAGCACAGAGCCCGACGCGGGGCTCGAACCCACGAACCGCGAGATCATGACCCGAGCGAAAGTCGGACGCTTAACCGACTACGCCACCCAGGCACCCCAAAAGAGGAACAGATTAATGTTCCCAGAATACTTCTGCTTTCCCTATAAGAGTTTCTTATAAATATTTCCAGGAAGCACTGTAATTTGATCTTGATAACCTATATAGTAGAATCAGATGGATGTGGGTTCAAATCCTGGATCTTCCACTTTCTAACTGTGTAATAATATAAAAATTACTCAACCTCCTTGAGCCTTGTCCTTCACATATGTAAATGTGGTGTAAAGACCTACCTTCCTAGGACATAGTGACAATTAAATGTTTCTCTCCTGGCTTGACATAGGCAATCCATAGTCTCTCTTTTACCTTCTAAAGAAATGAGGCAAAATTCAAAATTCTCAAGACATTGAACAGTAACAGCACACATATATCTGACAGACAACTTATTTTCCCCCATGCCCAACTGTAGAAACACTGGACATTTTCACATTACTGCATAGTAAGTGCTGATTTGGCTTGTGTTGTACTGGGACCCAGCCTTTAGATATTCCATCCTATTTATAAGAACTAACTATTCCTATTTTATGGATGTGAAAATCACTTAATCCAAGTTTATACTGCTACTAACTGAGAAATCTGGGACTTAAATCCATTTTGTGTGACTCCAAGATCCATGTACCTAACCATTGGGCATACCGGTGCTTCCTCATTATCAAAGGTAAACAAAGTAGGAAATTCTAGAATCACTTTTGGGGACAATTGCATCAATAGAGGCCTTCATGTCAACATACTGTTTTCCTTATGTGAAAACTAAACTGTGTTTCTTATATTCAATCTCTAAACCTAAGTCTGACATACAAATTTGGTCAGAATTTATCTTGGCCAAAGTGGATTCCTGGCAGCTAACAGCTGCAGTCTGACATTGAGCTGCACTTGCTACATCACTTACGAAAACGTAGTCAACACTGGGCTGCAGAGCTTCCAATCGACCATGCCAGGAAAAGATATTTGTTTTGCATCTGCTCATATTCTTTGCCAAGGAGAAAAGCAATTATCTGTGCCAATACAAAATGCCAATACAAAATACAACAGCTGCTTGGACACAATACACATAAGAAGAAATGATTATTTTAATCAGAAACCAGAAATCAAAATCATGTTAAACTTAGCATGCTGAATGCAGAATAGGAAGAACTATCATGTCCATGAAGTTTCCATTACTTTCTATTCTTTAGAAGAAAACCGTAAATTGAAAGGGCTTAAATCAATTAACAGGTGTGGATAAATCATATAGCCTCTCCCTGCCATGGGCAAATGCAATCTTCAGGCATCCTGGTAACTTTTCTTAAATATGAGAATCCTTCCAAACTTACAAAAATGTGTCAAGAAAATTTTATAGAAGGTTCAATCTTAAAAGACAAAGAAAGAATACTGCGCTTTCACAAATATGCAGGATTCATTATATTACAAATCTCATGGGGTGCTGGGTGGCTCAGTCAGTTAAGCGTCTGACTTCAGCTCAGGTCATGATCTCACGGTTCGTGGGTTCCAGCCCCGCACTGGGCTCTGTGCGGACAGCTCAGAGCCTGGAGCCTGTTTCAGATTCTGTATCTCCTTCTCTCTGGCCCTCCCCTGTTCACACTGTCTCTCTCTCTCAGAAATAAATAAAACATTAAAAAAAATCTCAGAATTACTGCTTTGTCATCCTGAAAAATAAACAAAGTAATATCAAATGGTTTGAGTTTTTTAATCTTCACTTAAATAATATGTTTCATCTGGCTTTATGATCAGACTTTTGTATGTATGAATCTGAAGCAAAGATGAATGTGACACTGTACTTGTTGCCCTTCATGTACAAGAGTCAAAGCCCCTTGGCATCTCTCCCAAATGCCTACATGGCAGGGTTCCTGCCGGCCTTCTCAGCCTCATCTCCCACCACTCAAGTCCCAAGCTGTTTATCATTGTACACACACATGCACACATATACAAACATAACATGCATGCACGCACATGCACACACATGGATGTGCACATGTACACACACTTGCACACACCCTTTGCAGGTGCGTGCCTCTGTGTTCTCCCTCATGCTGTACTCTCTGCCTGGAGAGACTGGCCTTTCTTCAGGTCACTGTCTCATCTGTTAAGACTCAACTTGAGCCAGATTTCCCAAGGTGACAACATATCCTATCCTGTGTATCCCATAATTCAGTGTGCATATACCAGTGACGTTATCTTTTTATCTGTATGACTTCTCCACTGGGATGTAAGCAAATCGATACTGGGCCAATCAGTCTGCTTGCTGGGGATCTGGAGTCAGGACACAGTAATTCTAGTCCATCTCATATGGAGAACTGAGCTGAGAGACTGTATGAACCCAGGATTGAGGCAGCCTTGCACTCACCAAATTAAGAAAAGTCAGTCTTTAAAAAGAGATGGAAAGGAAAACAACATGGATTTTCAAAAAGCAAGAGACCATGGTGTGCCTCACTGGCTCAGTTGGTTAAGTGGCCAACTTCAGCTCAGGTCATGATCTTGCGGTTCGTGAGTTTGAGCCCCACGTCGGGCTCTATGCTGACAGCTCAGAGCCTGGAGCCTGCTTCAGATTCTATGTCTCCTTCTTTCTCTGCCCTTCCCCTGCTCATGCTCTGTCTCTCAAAAATAAATAAATATTTAAAATTTTTTAATTAAAAGAAAAAAAGCAAGAGACCATGAATCCCCAAAGAGGTAAAAAAAAAAAAAATTGACTTTGCCAGTTCCTGTGCACAGAAACCAGGCTCGATACCCCTTCTGCGGTACTGTTAAGAGTCCAGTGTATCCTTCTAATAAGTTCCCCAATTTGCTTAAGCAAGTTTTCAGAAGGTTTTGTTCTTTGCAAGCAAATGATCCCTAAGACATTGTTATACTAAGTGTTTAATAAATGTTTTTTAAGGAAATGAATCAACAAACTGCCTGTAAATAGTCAGCAGCAGTAGTCAGCTTGCAAATGCATTAACTACAACTATGATGACTGAAGGCAAAATATGTATAAGGAAAAACTTAATCTTTTTTTTAGATTTTTTTTTTAAGTTTATTTATTTTGAGAGAGAGAGAGCAGTGGAAGGGCAGAGAGAGGGGAGAGAGAGAGAATCCTAAGCAGGCTTCATACTGTCAATGTAGAACTCAACGTAGGGTTCCAACTTGTGAACCATGAGATCATGGCCTGAGCCAAAGTCAAGTGCAGGATGCTTAACTAACTGAGCCACCCAGGTGTCTCTAATCTTTTTTAATATGGACTGTTTTCATCAAGACATTTGACTTAAGTTCTGAAGACTTTGGGTAGTCAAGAATTCAAGACGAAAAAGCAAAAGAGAGAACAACAAAATGCACATTAGCAAAATTTCCTCCAACGTCCATTTAGTTACTTATGAGAACTATGGTCATCTCTCAGTGTGGTCTCCTTTTCGGGTCAACCTCCAACCCCCGCACAGCTCCCAACCACACACGTGCCTATGGAAGACAGTAATTCAAAGAGGAAAGAGTCTGGCCAAAACAGAGCTTAGAGAGAGTACCAAATGCCCTGAAACCACTCCACCCCGTCTCCCTTGTTTCAGGTCAAAGATACAGAAAACAAAAATTCCCAGAGTGACGTAACTGGCCCAAGGACCACAGCAAATCAGAATCAAGAGTGGAACCCAGTTCTCCCACCAACCAAGCCATGGTTCCTGACACGATCCAGTGCGGCCTCTTGTTTCTTTACACACACAGTCCACCCTGGAAAATAACTCTTCCCTTTAAAAAAAAATAATAACTATCAGCACTTCTACATCTGCATTGTTCAGATTTTTCATAAACAGCAATGAGGGACAATAATGACAGTTTCAGTGTTCAAGACATCATATCCTCTTGGCCATCAACTATTATCACACCTGTATTTTCTGTTTAAAAATATCTCGAGATTGACACCCAATCTTGATTTATCTAAAAGGTTCACCTACCCTTTGAGGCTGTACATGACACACTAAAGAAAAGAGAAACACAGTGCATTGAGGACAAATGCACCATTTTTCACTGACTTTGCACAGAAACCCAAGCTGCAGTTTTACAAATAGACAACTTTTTAAAATCAGAACTTTCTTTTCATCATAATTGCAGTACACATCATAATTCTTTTCACGAAGCCACACTCCTTCATGCTCCCAAAGAAAAATCACTTAAGAGAGCCAAATGAAAAGTATGAAAAAAAAATGTACGATAAAGACTTAAGTGTCAGGAACTAAAAGCTCTACTACTCAAAAGCTAAACTACATTGGTTGTTCATTAGGGACTGAGGGCATGCCTAGCTCTTAACATGAGACACAAACATTCTTCCTTCCCTCCATCCAACCCTGGCTGGGGGTTTGGGCTTGGTTGTTTTATTTCTTTTTTTCTAAATTATGATATATTAATTGCCTTCATTCCCTAAAAATCCATACTTATGTTCCCTTTAAATACTTTACCAATACTTTTAGAGGTTAAATCGTTACTAGCAAATCTTTAATGCCAGGCTCCTCATGGAGACTGCTGCTTAGAGTGATTTTAAAATCAATACGTATTTTCTATATTATACATAAAGTAATAAGGATCATGGTTTGAATAACATGAATAGCATTAAAAATTCATAAATCTACAACATAAAACACATCTTCCTATATGTTTATAAGGTAAATGAAGTCTTTATTATTTTATTTTCAATCTAATGCTTTGTTTACTAACATGACGTTTTATTCTATAGCAATTCTAAATACATAAAGAACGATGAAGTTTAAAAAGTCAATGATTCATCTCATAAACTAAAAATAGCTCAAAAGAACATCTTTTGAGACAACTTGTAATGAGGATGGCATTCATCAATTAAGAGTAAGTGGTAGCACAAACATTCTAAAAATCCTGCTAAACTTCAATGAACTTCCCATCATGGCTCTGAGAATGTTTTTCTTTTATAATCATTTCCCTCTACAATATTGTAAACCATAAAAAGAGAAAAAAATAACTAAATATCACAGACATGATCAAGACCATACCACTTTCTTTTGTATAAGTATGGCAAAGAAAAGGTGAATGTGATAAAAAGATATCTGAAGAATAATTCTTTCACATTGGCTTTGGCATAAATGAAGCATGACGGGGCCAAGGGAACCAAATCCCCGCACTACAGCGGTGAAAACCTATTTTAAGCTCTTTTCGTACGTTAACTCATTTGTTCCTCCCAATAACCTCACAGGGTACCAGTATTCTTGCCATCCACATAGGAGGAAACAGAGACACAGGGAGTTGAAGAAATTTGCCAAAGATCACATACATGGTAAGCAGTGGAGCAGAATTACAACCCAGGCACTCTGGCATGAGCCCATGGTCCTTACAGCAATGTACACTGTCTCTCTCATGGGTTTTTATAAAACTTAAAATTATAAGCTGCATATGGAACCTGTAACACAGTCTCTGGCAGTTGGTAAATACATACTCTGTGGGAGTGACGGTGGCACCTGTACTGTTGATACATGATCATGATGCTTGCTTCTAAATAAGGGAATTGTCAATTCATTTGTATTTCTACGATTCTTTCTTCATTCTGCTGGACCAAAGGTCCCTCCAAAGCCCACTTGAATTTTTTTAAAAAATGCTTTTTTCAAGCATGTATATTTTTAAGATTCTGTTACATTCAATCTATAAAACATATTACCAAATCAAAACCTGTGGCAGACAGTTTTCAGAACAACAAACTGGAAATCCCACAAAATGACCTGAAACTATCATGAATGTATTGCCTGGTACAGAATAAATTCTCTTAAAGAATTTTTTATATATACCCTGAGTGTTTACAATGTTAAGATAGCTGATACTGCTATCACATTTATTCTACAACCACTCAGCAGGCTAACATTAAAAAAGACAAAGAGAAAAAAAAAATTATTAAGCTAGATGCCAGTAGCAGTAACTAAAAGAGCACTCAAAGAAATCAGCAGTAAACTCCCTAACCATCCTAAGAGCCCTCGCTGGCCTCTGAAAAAGAAGAGAGAGATGTTTGGTGGCCTTGAAGCCACCCAGACTCTTAACCACACAGGACAGACGTGGAGAAACTGGTGAGGTGATGGAAAAGGAGGAGGCCTGGGATCGTCTTCTAAGAGCCTATTGTGGCAGTGACAAAATTGCATGCCAACCAGAAATGCCTACATTCTGATAGTTTTCTCTTTCAACATATGTCCCTGTGCATCCAGTTGGAAAGCAGATGCCTAAGCTTGATTGCTCTACACTGAGAGAGGAAAGAACTTATCATCTACTGACTGAAATTCACAGGGGATCGAAGATTGCCAAGAATCAGTACCCAATCAAGATTAAACAGAATGAACCAGGGGCTGTCAGCAGTTAGGAACTCTACCAACTGCTATCCATAAATTAAAAGAAAATTTTGCCTCCTTAGCATGTGATTTATTTGGAAGACGCTTTTAGTGCTAAGTTCTGAATGAATCCAAGGAACACTTTATTGAAATGATCCATTTTAGTGCTAAGCTCAGTTCAAGAACCAAAACAGATTACAATAAGCTTTCAGTTGAACTCATCAAGCTAATTCCTGCCTTACCACATACTCTAGATCTGGTTCAAAAAGAATAGCATCAATCTCAACTAATGGTTAGGAAACAGTAAGAGGAAAAAAATTCTCTATCCATGAAGAAAATACTTTTCTGGTAAGTTCCATATTTTGGAAAAGCTACTTTAAAAGAACTTGAAAGCCCAGCTTGGTAAATTGACCCTACTAATGAACATTAAAGGCATATTAATGATATTATTGCAATAAACATACTTCATAATTAAGAAGCCTTCTAACACTAACTTAAAACTATTTTACTTTTTAAAAACTTTTAAAAGACATTTCCCACCATTTCCATTATTCCTATAGCAAAACACCATCATTTGCTCACCCTTTCCAGGAAAATACTTCCTTCTCCACAGGAAGACCAATACCTATCACAATCGTTCACCTCCTTCTCCAGTGCCTTCACACTCACTAAGCAAGTCTGTAGTTCAGTGACACCAAAATGCTCCACAGGGTCTTAGCAAAAGCTACAGTCAGGTCACTATGTTAAAGAGACATTGACAAACTATGAAAAAGTTCAGGATGTATGGGACAAAAGTCAGAAGAGAATATCATTTGGATATTATGCTCAAATAAGAGGTTCATGGAGTAAGTACCTATTAAGTCATTTTTGGGTTTGTTTTTTTGCTTTTAATGTTTATTTTTGAGAGAGAGAGAGAGCGAGAGAGAGAGAGAGAGACAGTGAAGGAGAGGGCTGGAGAGAGAAAGGAAACACAGGACCTGAAACAGGCTCCAGTCTCTGAGCTGTCAGCACAGAGCCCAACACGGGGCTCAAACTCACAAACCATAAGATCATGACCTGAGCCGAAGTCGGGCACTTAACTGACTGAACCACTCAGGTGCCCCTAAAGTTGATTAATAATAAATAATTTTAACAATAATTATACTAGTTGGTTTGGTTATTGTCTTTATAAAATGCAGCCTAAGAATTAACTGGTTTCTTGGATATTCCACCCATCATGTGCCTTCCTGTCCAAACAAGTCATAGTAATCTGGATGAAGCCATCTAAGAACTACAACTAAAGACCAAGGAATGTATACCACTGAGGAAGAGAGAAAATTCCTTAGCAAAATGTGGCCCAGTTCATTTTTAAACAAAGCAAAGTGAGGAAAAATAAGCAGCAACTGAAGAATTTGCAAAGTCTCTTCATAATTAAATCTTAGTTAATGTCTACTTCCATGAGGTTGTCTGTGTTCTTAACACAGATTCATCATTGAGGTCCACAGTTGCATTAAGCGATTTTTAAAGTAGGGAAGGAAATTTATTATTATGAGCCTCCAAACTTCACCTGTAACTATTGGATAATTTTCTCTGTAGACCTATTAGTTAATGGCACACCTCTTTCATTTGGTCATTTCATTTTTGGGGGGATTTTATTTTTAAGTAATCTTTACACCCAACGTGAGGCTTGAACTCATAACCCGGAGATCAAGAGTCACACGCTCCACTGACTGAAACAGCCAGGCACCCCTGGTCACTAAATTTTTGAAAGCAGCAGCTGAAAGAGATTGAAAGGGGCTTATCTTGGTACAACCACTCTGGAAAACAGTGTGGAGGTTCCTCAAAAAGTCAAAAATAGAACTACCCAATGACCCAGCAATACCACTACCAGGAATTTATCCAAAGGATACAGGAGTGCTGATCTGAAGGGGCACATTGTACTCCAATGTTTATAGCAGCACTTTCAACAATAGCTAAATTATGGAAAGAGCCTAAATGTTCATCAACTGATGAATGGATAAAGAAGATGTGGTTTATATACACAATGGAATACTACTTGGCAATGAGAAAGAATGAAATCATGCCATCTGCAGCAATGTGGATGGAACTGGAGGGTATTATGCTGAGTGAAATAAGTCAGTCAGAGGAAGACACATATATGTGGAACTTGAGAAACTTAACAGAAGACCATGGGGGAAGGGAAGTGTAAAAAATAGTTGCAAACAGAGAGGAAGGGAGCAAACAATAAGAGACTCTTAAATACAGAGAACAAACTGAGGACTGAGGGGGAGAAGGGGGGCAGGGGAGAGGGGAAAATGGGTGATGGGCACTGAGGAGGGTATCTGTTGGGATGAGCACTGGGTATTGTACATAAGTGATGAATCAGAGGAATCTACCCCAAAACCAAGAGCACACTGTATACAGTGTATGTTAGCCAACTTGACAATAAATTATATTTTTTTTAAAAAAGAAAGAAAAAGGAAGAAAAGGGTTCATCTGAGATCAGTCAACAGAAAAAGTGTCTAAAATTGGGGGGTTGGGGGACACAAGTGAACCCAGTTATTCACCTGTAATGCAGGCTTTCAACAGATTTTTTTTCAGTCACTTGCAAATCTCTTTGCTAGCTCACCTAAGTTCTCTCAAAGCTGAAAGGAGGCTATTAATGATTATCTGAAACACACTTGCCCTACTCACAGGATCATATGTGTGGATAAAGGTTCGAAATTCTACCTCAGGAGTTTAATCTGCACAGCATTTCTTACCTTGGGGAAAAAGAGGACAATGCAAGGCCTACAGAAATAAAGCATTAAAACGACACTTAAAAGATCCGTTACCCATTCTATCAGTGAAGGTTAAAATATTTATATGCCTCCCTAAGTCTCCTGAATTTAATTACCTCACAAATCTACTTTAGTGCCAAACTGTTCTTTAGTCCTAAACCTGACTTAGTTTCTTGATTTGCATGCCTATGTTCAGGGTATTTACAAAAAGAACTTTTTGCAGACCCATTGAAGTGAAACATCTAACCCCTGTCTTGCCCACAAAGATAGAAAATGAGCTCATTTTAAGTAAAAAGACCATGACCACCATCCAGCCATGTTCCATGAGGGCAGGGCTTTGTTTATTTGGCATTGGTTGAATTTCTAACACCAAAAATGGTGCCTGGCACATAGTAGGTACTCAGTAAATACTGTTCAGTGAATGAATGACCCATGACAGATCCAGCCGAAAAAAAGAAATGAGCAAGAATTTATTGAACTGGGAACTGCCTTCAGTACCTACTGTGATCACTGTCATTTAAATATTAAATCAATGAAGTATATATACAAAGAGTAACTATTGTTATATGGAGATGTCAATATGAGTTACAAAGATAAGATTTCATATAGAATTCATTGACCTTTCCAATGTAAAATGGAAAGTGTGTCCATGTGTGAATGAATTTAATATAATGGAGAAAATGAGGGAAGGCATGTTTAATACAAAACATTCATTTCACATGGAGTAATTCAGTAAAACATGGTATCAACTGAAATTTTATTTGATTCCAGAGTGTAGACCCCAAGTCTGAGGTTTTTTATTTCACTTTCTGCCCATAAGTCAATCACCAAATCACACAGAAAAACCATCAACTAAATAAATTTAGGGGTCTTTTCCCCCCAGGTTGGGATTTTTCGCTGCACTTAGTAACTTCTGAAAACATTTTTTTTCTTTTAATGTTTATTTATTTTTGAGAAAGAGAAAGAAAGAGACAGAGCTTGAGCTGGGTAGGGGCAGAGAGACAGGGAGACACAGAATCCAAAGCAGGCTCCAGGCTCCTAGCTGTCAGCACAGAGGCCGACGCGGGGCTCAAACTCATGAACTGTGAGATCATGACCTGAGTCAAAGTCAGATGCTTACCTGACTGAGCCACTCCGGTGCCCCATCTTCTGAAAACATTTTAAGTGATAGTGGTCAGCCCAGGTTTTTGCCAGCCTAACGTTGTTGTTGTTGTTGTTGTTACATTTATTTATTTTTGAGAGACAGAGTGTGAGTGGAGGAGGGGCAGAGAGAGAAGGAGACACAGAATCTGAAGCAGGCTCCCGGCTCTGAGCAAATGTTCAGCACAGAGCCTGATGCAGGGCTCGAACCCATGAACTGTGTGATCATGACCTGAGCTGAAGTCAGACGCTTAACCGACTGAGCCACCCAGGCGTCCCACCAGCCTAATGTTATACACGCAATATAAATGTATACTAGCAAATAAGCTTAAAGGTCAATAATAATAATAAAAAAAAGGTCCCACACAAACTCCTCACCCCTTGCCTGCATGCTTCAGGTTCACGTTTTCGCGATGCATCCTGGTGTTTAAAAACCCACACAAAAATGAGAAAATTCAGAACATTAACTACTAATAATGATGAAGCTGGCTGCCATGTTCTGAACTGCCACCTGTGTGCCAGACACCCATTCACACGCTTACTCCCTGTATGTTTGCCCTTAGTCCTGACAACCAATTTGAGAGTAAAATGTGATTACTGCTGCTTTCCCCATTCGGAGATGAGGAAACTGAGGCTCACGGAGATTAACTAGTCCAGGACAAAATAAACAAAGCAACCATGATTTAGGTGCTGTCTGTAGAGATCTTAAGAACTAGGACAGAGCTGCCTTTTTGAACTTTTATTTGCTTTGCCTGACTACCTTCTATTAGAAGTTCAAGCATAAATTTCAAAAACAATTTTAATACTAATCAAACGTGTACTCAAAAATATAATCTTTTTCATTTCCGAAGAGGGAAAATATATGACACTCTCCAAGGGAGGGAAAATGGTCCTGCCTGTCCACAGACATGGGAACTCAGCAAGCCTCTGACCTAGTTCCAGCTGTACTGTATATGCTCTTCAGACACTGTTGTTCCTAAAATAAATACCCTGGTGCTCAGGTTAAAAACAAACAAAATAAAATGTAAGCTACAAAAGCAGGTCATCTGATTCAATGCGTTAGCACCAAACCCTATACGAAAGCAAGTTAAAAGGTTCCTCACCTGTGGACCAAGAATGATCGCAAGAATTTTTCCACCTCCTGAGAGTTCAACAGAGAGGCGAACTCCACATTAAATGACACAGGTGTCTCCTCCCCAAAGCTGAGTCCTCGCTGGGGACTCGGGACTTGAGAGATGGCCAAAGGGCAAAGCACAGGTTTAGAGGTCAAACAGCTTGAGTTCCAATCCCGACCTTACACCTACTATGTAAATGTGGACAATGTTTTTTAACCTAAGATCTCCAATTTCCTCCTGGCAGTGGGAACTGTCATGGCCACCCTAAATGGATACTGTGATGGTCCCACGGGGTAACACCGGGGAAATGCTTGCCCACTTCCTGGTGCCTAGTAGATGGATAAGAGAAATCAAATTTTCTTCCTTTTCCAGAAGGACCCTCTTCACTGGTGTGCTGGGGCTAACTCACACTGCCTTATGGAAGGTGTCTAATAAATGTTTAGGAATTCAGTAGGCCAGTTATTAAATATGGTCACTACTGAAAATAAAACTTAAAAGTTTTAAAATCATATTAAAGACAAAGAGGGTAAACACTCAAAGCTCATCACTTTCTGGTTTACCTCATTTTACTATTATCTATGCTCTTGAGGTTATGCCTGTTGTCTTTTAGGCAGTGGAAATACTACCTAATGGTGACCTCTAGTATATCTCCTCCAATTCCATGGTCAGTGATATCACATTTGTAGCCTGAAATGAGCCAAAGTTGGAGTATTTACATGAAAACTAGTGAACACTACAGGTCAGGTTCCTGTTTTGGGAGAGCGAGGTATTAAACATTCACCAGCATCCCCTTTGGTATTCATATTCCATTGCATCCCTCTCTGCTGCCGTCTTTCTTCTCTCTATGTCTGCAACTCTCTATCTACATACACACACGTCCACTGAATTTAAAAGAAAAATGAAAACGAAAGCCTAACACCCCTCCAGATAACATCCTTTTCCACTATTCCTTCACTGTCAAATTTACTGAAAATGTTCTTTCTGTGAATCATTCCAACACTTTCTTACCATCAGATCATTTACTTAATCATCTCACAATATTTATTCATTTCACAATATTTGTTCATCTCACAAATATTTGAGCAATTACAACTATCCAGACACTATGAAAGTAACTGGGGACACAAATGGAAGCAAAGCCCAACATGGTCCTTCCTTCACAAGAGTCACATTTTCAAGTCCACCTTGGAAGTCTCCAATATTCTATTAATTCTTCTTTTTTCTCCTTCTTGGCCTTTCCTTAAAAAATTTACAATTTCCCCAAATGCTGTCTTCTTTTCCTCCATCAAAAAGTCAAGATTTCCTCAATGTTTTGACTATCTTCCTTCTTTCTCTTTAGGAATTTCATACATTTCTGTGATTTCACCCCACCCCTAACTCCCAGAAAAGCTATTTCTCCCCTAGCCTTCCTCTCTTAGTAACTGGCATCACCATCCACCCATCTATTTTAGCCAGAAACCCTAAAATCCACATTTCCTGCCTTTCCCTTACCCTCCTTCACCCCAAGCATCAGCTAGTCCTATGGGATCTATACCCAAGAGATGTCCCAAATCCAACACACTGTTTCATCCCAGTCCCTGTAACCTTGGCCGGGATCTTTCTTTTTCACTCAATCTGTATAAAAGCCTCCAAACCCTCCTCCTTGCTCTACTCTTTCCCCCTCACATCATGCACTATGACAAAGCCAGGGAATATTTTTTTAAGAGAGAATTTCTTCCCACACTTAAAACAAACAAACAAAAAACCTTTATTCCACCCAGAATAAAATCCAAAGTTGATTTCATGGACAACAGGACCCTTTATTATCTGGGCCTACCCCTTTCTTGACCTCTCCCCCTTCCTGACCTCGGCCCCTTCCAATTCCCACTTGCTCATTCCATGGCCTGAGCCCTCTGCCCAGATCTTGGCAGGTCTTTGCAGGACTAGCTCCTCCTGTCATTCTCAAGGATTCAGGAGGCCTTCCCTGACCAACCAGCACAAGTTTGGCCAGGCCAGGCCAGCCCACTGCTTTCCATCACTCTCCATCACTCTGTCCATTCCTTGGTGGTTATCTAGTATCTGTCTTCCTCTACTAGAAAGTCAGCTACACAGGAGCAAGGACCTTGTCCTCCTTATTCACCAGGACGTCTCTGGTGCCCAGAACAGTGCCTGGCACATGAGAGATGCTCAGCAGATGTGTTGATGAATGAAGCAAGATCCAAAAATAGAAAGAAAGAAAGAAAAGAAACAGGCAAAGGCAGAAATAATTGGAAACTAAGACCCTGAAACAAGAGTTTTGTGGGAGCACAGAAGAATAAGAACAGCAATCTGAAGTGGTAAAGTGCTAATAGGATGAATCTAATTTCCATCTTTATTAAATTCTAACTTGCCCATGGCTTGAGCTATTTTAGAGGCAACCTAATTTAGTCAGTACCCAATCTGATAAATCCATGTTAATGTTCATGGCTAGGTCAAAATATTCGTAAAAGGAAAGAACACCCTGTGCTTTAGAAAAGATTTTCCTGCATTCTCAAAAACATTTCTGAGAAGCAGGGTCCCCTGGGCTTCCTCCCATACCTATGCTGGAATAAATTCCTGTCGCACACAACAAGCAGGGGGAGCAAGCAGGGGGAGGTGGAGTGATTCCTCCCCCAGAAAACTGAGGGTACCTGCTCTCCAATGCAAGGCTCTTCCACTGGGGACACAGTAAAGTGTTTGTCCTTCTTAACTGAGGCTTCACAGACCCACATCTCACCCCGTGCTTCCAAATCAAGGCAGAAAGCAGGGCTTCTACTTGCTTCTTCTAGCTACTCCTTTTTTATTTAAATCTAATACAGGGAAAAGGGAAGAAGGGACAGGAAGAGGGAGGAAGGGAAAGAAGAAGGGAGCTAGGGAAACAAGGAGAGAGAGATGGGAAGTCAGAAAAAACCCACTCAGCATTTACTTCTCCCACCAACCTATGCTACACCAGGTGGTGCTGGACGGCGAATGCGGGCGTGGGGAGCCCAGCTCAGTACCTCATCATGGACCACACAGCTCCAGGAGACACTGGGAATCCACCGCTCTTGGGTTCTTGTGGCAATGGCGAGTGGCAGCCACCCCAAGCTCCTCGGTGAGGAAATCGATGCTGCTTCCCATTCTCCCGGTGAGGCTGTGTGGGCAGTGCCTGGGGTGGGGGACTCCCAGGCTGCTGCGGGCTGCACTGATGGACGACCCCGTTGCTCCTAATTGTGCACACGGAATGCAGCAGAAACAAAGTCAGACAGAATGACAAGGTTTGCAACAAGAAATAGCAGTCCCCTGGCCCACACCAAAGTCTTGCTCCCTGGAAGCAACCATTCTCAAGTCTTTCCGCTCTTTTGTTTCTGGTATGCATCACATTACTTTAAAAATATCAACAGGAGAACATATTTCTTTTTATTTTAGCACTTATATTGACTTACTATAGAAGACTAGGATTCGGTCCCTCTCGCATGGTCACTAACACACACACATGCACACCCTCTTCTGCACCCTTCACCCTCCAAATATAGATTTCTTTCAAAATATTTGGTTGAAGTGATGTTCAGGATTTACATAATTTTGATCTTATAAAATACTGCTCATAGTTGATCCATCCAATGTACCCTGATTACATTTTCTTTCATGAATCCTCTGAGACACAGTTCATAATCACTGAACAAACAGAAATTTAAACACCTGATATCACCGAGTGATGCCCAGCATGTGGGAAAAAGCAAAGGGGATTCTCAGACACTGTTACAATAATTTCAGGAGCAAGGCCTCAGCATAGACCACAGTGAACATGCATCTATACATGGTCCCAGCAACTCCGCTCCTATGGTTATGCCTGGGAGAAACTCACGTGTATTTGTGCACACACAAAATCCATTGCAGCATAGTTTATAATAGTGAAAATTGTGAAAATTGCTTAAATTCCAAATCCAGAAAAAAATAAATTGTGATAATTAAATACTATACAACAGTTAAAATGACTGTACTACAGTTACAGCATCAACAATGATGAATCTCAAAAGTCTCAAGGTTACACAAAAAGAAAAGCAAGTGATACTATTGGTATAAAGTTTGAAAATATGTTAAAGGATACATATTAAGTAATGGCATAAAATCATAGAAATGAAAAGTGACAAGTTCAGGATTATGGTTACTCCTACAGAAAGAGGTAGGGACAGGAGTCAGGGAATGTTATTCTCTGCATATTGGAAATTATATCCAATTATCTAGAAAAGAAAGAAAAGTAAAAAGAAATTTCACTTCCAGAAGCTGATCTTTCACTGAAAATATTTCTTTCTAAAGGTGATATCAAGTCAAAGAAATCCCATTCCATTCCTATGGTCTAATACTAAAATTTAGGAAAAAATTGTTCTTCATGTAAGAGAGTCTTCCAACATTTGTTTCTGTTACTGTTTCTTTCCTGCTGCCTGGATCATATGATAAAAGACCCCAAGAACAACCTAATACCAAGAGGTTTATCCTAAATGAACAGATCAGTGGCGCCTGGGTGGCTCAGTCAGTTAAGCATCCAACTTCGGCTCAGGTCATGATCTCATGGTTTGTGGGTTGGAGCCCTGTGTCGAGCTCTGTGCTGACAGCTCAGAGCCTGGAGCCTGCTTCAGATTCTGTGACTCCCTCTCCCTGCCCCTCTCCTGCTCATGCTCTGCCTCTGTCTCTCATGAACATTTTAAAGTAGAAGGAGAGCCCTAAGAATTTGTGCAAAACTGTGTGTATGTACATGATTCTGGGAAAAGGGGACACAGTTCTGTGAATTTTCAAGAGTCATGATCCCTATTACACTCAGAATCTCTGAGCTGACCTCATGGTACAAATGTTAGCTCAGGTCTTGAGCCGCAGGTATCCTGGAAGGCGTCTAAGTCTCTGCTCGGTGTTCCTTCCATGCAGGCAGGGGTGCTCAGGGGCAGGCCAGTGGCTCTGGAGTCACACAGAGAGGGGTCCCAATCCTGGCTCCACCTGGGGTCGGGTAACTCTGGAGAGGTTACCTTCTGCGATTCTGTTTTCTCCTCCATAAAATGAGGCTAACAGTGATTGTGGGCATTAAGTGACTTCAAATATGTGAATGGTGCAGCACAGTGCCTGGCACGTGGACAGAACCCAAGAGATACTAACCGCTATTGGCCAGGCCTCCCTGGTGCATGCTTTCCGTTCCTTCCTAGCACTTCCCACAACTGTAAGCAGTTACTCATGGAATTACTTATGTAATGTCTGTCTTCCCTGATACTGTATATGCCCTTGGAAGGAAGAAATCTTCCGTCTCCTACTTGGCCAGGCACAGAACGAGTATGTGTTGAATGGGTGGAGAAAAGGATGGAGGAAAGAATGAAAGTCTCCGCTTATGCAGAGCTGCTGGTGTGAGAGCCAAAAGTTACTAAAAAACAAAGCAGAGGTTATGAGTTTTCAACTTCTGAGCTACACACCAGGAGTATGATTTCTCCCATAGAACATCAAACGGGTTAGTATAATGAAGGCCAGAAACAATTATTAAAGAAATTAAAGAGACAATCATCCCTTTTGAAAAAGGCCTGGCTCAACAGTGATCAAATGAAAAAGAAGGTTGTATACAGGCAATGGTGGGCTGCAAAGTCCGGAGCCGAGAGGAGACACGACTTCAATGGTGAAGTTAAAATCCCTCTAGACTGGACCACAGGGGAGGGTCTGAAGTCAGCTTTCTGTTATCAGCGAGCAAAGCAGATAGGGGTTAGGAGGTGGAGACAAAAATGATGCAAGAAGAAAGTGGGAAGCAAGATGAGTTTGATTAGGTTGTTCCGTAAAAAGTAAGGCAGGCACTGCAATTACTCCCATTCGTTGAGAGGTTGTAGAGGAAAAGCATTCTCGTGTAAGCCAAGGGGAGGTCCTCTGGCTCACAGCTTTCTTGGCAGGAGCTTAGGTCAAAATGATAACTGAGCTCCTTCCTCTTACACGCCTCTGAGATTTACAGAGAGCCAATAGAGCACTACAGTCTATGTAAATTATCTCCAAGCACGCCCAGGCAGGGAGGTGATCAGAATTTAATGACTCATCTCAGCTTGTTGCCGCTCAATAACACTGCTCTTATCTTTATGTCAAGGAGTATAATGAGATAGGGAATGGGATAAAAAGGCAAGATTTTTTTAAAGCTAAAATCCTTCATCAGATAATGCAGAAGAATAAATCAACCACATTTTTTAAGAGTTGAAAAGTAAGGGCCTTATAATTACTGAAAAATGGGGTCTGCATGTCAAACTGTAGGTAATTATGGATTTGATGATAGAGAAAGAAAAATATAGTATGTGCTTCAACTTTCAATAGGCCATAGCATTCTTTCTTACCAACTATAGTCTACAGGATACAATGAATATGCTTAAATTCTTTTTTCTTTTTAACGCGCTTACATTCTCTAAGTGAAAATGGGCTCCTAATTAAACTTGACCTTTAATTTGAATATAACAGGCGAGTATTCCTTTTGTGGAATTCCTAAAGGAGACTCCCAAAATTCTTAAGTAACAGCATCATCTCTAGAAAGAGTAAGTAGTTTCCAACTTAGCAGTGCTTTTTGATGGGTAACACTCATTTGAATGCAGGGATTCAAGGCAAGCCATTAAAAAAAAAAACAAAACTGTTATCATTTGCAACCACTTCTCTTTGTGAATCAAGGTCTCCATAGCATGCAACGAAAACAATCTAGCAATATAAACCTGTAATCGGCATGGATACTCACCAATTCCAAATTTGAGGCTCCCAAAATCCTTAGGGTCCTCACTGATTTTTATAAAGTGTAAAGAGTTTGAACATATCTAATGCATTTATTTTAACAAAACGAGCCTTACTAACTTATGGGCCAAGGCGAGGTTACATTTAACAAAAGGGTATACTTTTTTTTCTTTTCTAAGAAAATTTGAAAGCTATTGATCTAAGCAATTCTCTGCACACGCTCTGCTTGATAGCAAAACTTTAAAATGACTTACGATTTCTCTTCCTTGTGGGATAGGGAAAAGAGATCATAAACCAAGCACACCCCAAACACCGTGATGCCGGTCTCCTTCACCAGCATCGCACAGGTCCCCAGAAACAAACTGAGCAGCAAGAAGAAGGGAGAAGCCGTGGGAGGGAAACATTCCCCAACATGACGCTGGTCCACACTCCTGGAAAACAAGATTGAGATGCTTTTAATCTAAGAAGAAATATGGGTCAGTGACAAACACCAACTTTTAAAAATATGATTTAACTCTGTTTCATCATATTCTAAGTAGGTGAACAAAGATTTCTCCATGAATATTCATCAGAGTTATTTAAAATTGCAAAGAGGAAAAAAAGTAAATGTCCAACAACATTGGACTTTGGTATGTAAATTAAAATACATATAAATTATGATAAAATATGCATATAACAAATGGACACACACACACAAAAATCACTTTAAATGCTACCATAAAGATACAGTTAGTGGCATGGAAGGATATTTAGTCAATATGTTTTAAGTGAATAATACAAGTTACCAAGTCTCATAACATGATCTCTGGAGCCAGGTTCCCTGGGTTCAAATCACAGCTCTGCAGTTAACTAACAGGGTATTATGGGGCAGGTTAGTATGCCTCTCTTTGCCTCAGTTCCCTTATACATAAAATGGGATCACAGTATTGCAGGCAGGAGTACATAAATGACTTCTCACATGTGAAGTGGCTATCACATCATTATTATTCTTCTAGTGAAAGTGTTTCATATGCTTCTGTTCACAAGTCAGTCAGTGGATGTATATAATCCTGATTTTTCTCTGTGATGAAAATGCAGATGTTTTGGCCTTTTCCTTTTCTTCTGGTTAATTTGTATTTTTAGATTTATTTTCCAAGGGGATGTATTAGGTAAAGTGGTATATTTCTCAGTATAATTTCAAGCAGGGATTTCCAAAAATCTCCCAGAGCTATAAATCCTTTTTTCACTTTACAACAGAATCAGCCCCCACCAAAAAAAAAAAAAATCGCTATTTCTTCAGTAGGCACCACACCCATTTGCCCCAATCCTCTGAAGCAACGGCAAATATTTCTGTAGCTGTGACACCTTACTCTTACTGTTACATCTAGGAACAATCACCCAAATTATATGCTCTATGTGCAGTAGACACTCATTTTCCTCTGAAGGTGGTTTAGAGCTTACGTTGCTAAAAGTGCAAATGGCACGCACAACAGAAACTGTAATACCGCGACTCATTATCACACAGATATGGACACGCTGCTGGCCTGATCATGTTCCCGAACACATCAACCACACAGAAAAAGCTGCACAGAATAAGTTTAAACGCAACAGCGAATGTGAATCTTGTTTTAACACCAGAGCAATCAGGAAACAACGAATTGGTGAATTTGGATTTATATTTCTAAGATTTTCACAACAGCGTTTCATACGATTAGCTTTGTGACTTTCCATAGAGGAAACTAGAGGACTAGTACCACACAGGTGTCTCCCGCTTTCTGAAAGTTCACATTACTGGCACTTCACTTTTATGAAAGATCTACCTTAGTACCTATTTTCACTAACAGGAAGAAATCTGAAGAGGATCTTTGCTTTTATAGAAAAGCAGTGAAAAGCAAAAACAGCGTTCAGCATTTATTTTGTAAGAACCACTGTAGAGGCAGTGAGCCCCTGAAGCTGCAAGAGCTGCCCCTCAACAAGTTCCTTCTCCAGGAACCACACCCACGTCTCAGCACCAAGCCTCCAGAGTGCTGCACTGCGGGAGCCTCTGAGTCTTATCTCTATTTATTCCATGAGTTCATTAGCAAGATGTGTCCTAAGATATCAGAAAAAGCCTAAGAGAAGTTGTTTTTTGGGTCTGGGAATGCCCTTAATTTTTCCATATTAATTAATGGTAATTGCTTCCTCACTTTGGGCCATTTCAGCTTACAAAAGCCTTCAGAGAAATGCTCTACTTTCAATAGCAGGGGAAACCTGTACTAAGAAAAGGCTCCACTCGTTAAACCAAAACTTCGTAAGAATTAATTCTTTCCATTCTTGATCATCCAAGGTCTAAACCTGCTTATTACAGGGCTTCTCAATCTCAATACTACTAGCATTTTGGGGAAAATATTCTTTGTTGTAAGGGCATTGTAGGATGCGTGGCCACTACTTACTAAATGCCAATGGCACCTTTACACTTAACAACAAGCATAAGTGTCTTCAGAAATTGTCAAATATCTCCAGGCGAAGGGCAAAAGTGCTCCCTATTGAGAGCCACTTGTTTAGAATTGTATTCTTCAAGGTCACGGGGTTCTGTAAGATGGTAGGTCATCAAACTAAGCCAAAGGTCAAAGCTCACAAATCCCTAACCAGACATCCCTCCACAATGTAGGGTAACAGGATTCACTCACCCCTTTTCTGGGCCACCATCTGAGCCATCAGCCCCACTCCCATTGTCTTTTCAACCTGTCCCTTTCCCTATGTGGCCAAGTCATAACTCAAGTGAGAACCTGAGTACTTGGAGGAGAAGGGGCAATCTAATGGGAAATTACTGTACTGTGTTTCAGTATGCCAAAGCAAGGGACTTCTGTGTTTTGATGAAAGGGTGTGTAAACTAGAAAACCATGGTTGAGAAATACTACTTCTAATTCAGCCTTGTTATTTTAAGCTCTGAGCTACTTTTCTGGGGATAATAAAGATGAAAAAAAAAAATTAGGACCAAAACGAACAGGAGGAATTAAACCAATCATGGCCAAATGGAAGAGAGGACTCCATCCAATACATATTGGCTCGGAGCGAAGATTTCACATTCCATTCTCAGTAAGAAATGACAAGTAGGAATAATCAAGAAGCAAGAACTTGTCTTCCTAGCACGGGGAGAGCAGTTCCTTTAAAAGGCTATGACACAGGGGCGCCTGGGTGGCTTAGTCGGTTAGGCGTCCAACTTTCACTTAAGTCATGATCTTGTGGTTCGTGGGTTTGAGACCCACGTCGGGCTCTCTGCTGACTGGCAGCTCAGAGCCTGGAGCCTGTTTCAGAGTCTGTGTCTCCCTCTCTCTCTGACCCTCCCCTGCTCACGCTGTCTCTCTCCTAGAAATAAAAAATAAAAAAAATTTTTTTTAAATAAAATAAAATAAAATAAAATAAAAGGCTATGACACCGTTCAGAATATGGCTGGAGGAAAGAGCAGCCTCACATTCAGTAAGGGCAGGTTTCCTATCCTGGTCTCCATGAGGCTTTCTAAGTGCTTCACTGTGAAGAAGCTTCCCTCCGCTCTCAGGCAGATGCTCGGAGTCCACACACACACACGTGCGCACACACACACACGCGCGCGCACACACATACATGCGCGCACACACACACACTTGCGCCCCCACCCACACGCACACACACGCATGCGCACACGCACACACATGCACGCGGCAGAAACTCCCGAAGGGAGAGCATGATTGTGACCACAGAGAAGGGCAATCTAAGCCCCACATACATACCTGTTGTAGGAGAGAAAGGCCAACAGAAACAGCAGGCATGCTAGCACGTCAGCTCTGCCAACAATCCCAGCCACCTAGAACGTTTGAAAAAATAAAACCCTCAGAAAGTCACTTTCAGAAAACCGTTACAGAAATGGATTCTCTTTTCGAGGAATGAAAAGTATGATAAAATAAAACACATTCTTCTTCAAAATTTGACTTAGGACTTACCACCCCTGGTTATCATATATAAAACAGTAAGTTTATAGGAGAAGGGGAAAGGAAAGGGAAGGGAATGATTTTCACGCTTAATTTCATTTTAACCTTTCTTCTACAGAAGGTCAATTCATATCACCAAAGTTTATTCCCTTGCTGATTTATTCAAAAATACTTTTTGAGCAATGACTGGGTGCCAGACACTGGGCTAGTCTTCAGGCACCAGAGTGCTAATGGAGCTGAGGATATTTACAGAGTACTAGGAAAAAATAAGTTTAGGAAACCATAATTTTGGTAAAAATAGGAGTAAGTATAAACTCTTAATGGCCATGTAGTGTATGTGTGTCTGTGTTGGTGTGTTTCTTAGTTCTGTCACTGAAAGAGCCTAAAAGCAAGCTACCTCAGTAGCAACGAGCCATCACAGAGCTGACCGCAAACCATTCCTCTCCTAAAGAGAATGTGAGCTCCTTGGAGAAGTGGCTGACCCCAGGGCTGAGGCGAAGGAGATGCAAGAGGAGCGTGGATCATCTTCTCGTGTTAGAAAGTAAGAAAGTGTTCAAAAAGGGACAGGGACAGGGGCGCCTGGGTGGCTCATTCAGTTAAGCATCTGACCTCAGCTCAGGTCATGATCTCACAGTTTGTGAGTTCGAGCCCTGCATCGGGCTCTGTGCGGAAGGGTTCAAAGCCTGGAGCCTGCTTCAGATTCTGTGTCTCCTCCTCTCTCTGTCTCTCCCCCACTCACGCTCTTTCTCTCTCTCAAAAATAAATAAACATTAAAGGTACATGTCAAAAGGATACAGAAGCTGATGATAAGGGGCTCCCACCGACCAAATATCAGACCATTTGAACATCAAAATAAAAAAACACAATAATAGACCATTTTAAAAAAACAGACACCCATGAATGCATACTGATACTGATGGATGGATGAATGAATGCATATATAAGTACATACATAAATACAGTAAGCAACTGAATGGAAAAGAATAGAAAGCTCTTCCTTACATTAAAAAAGCAAGTTAATGAATGCAGAGGCAATAGTGCAGTTGGCAAATAGCCATTTTGTGTCCAAAAGAGTCAAGATTAGATAGAGCAAGAAACATCACAAAATACCAGTGGATGCTAAATCTGGGGTATAAAGATTTGATGAGGCAAAGCATATTAGTAGGGCTTCAAACCAAGTCCTCATCAACTACTTGTTAAATGAAAAAGTAAAAAGAATAACTATACTATGGAGAAAATGCATTACACCTTAACTGGGGATTCAAATTTGACTTCACCAATAAAGGGCCAATGGATTCAGCAGGTCTCTGCACGTGATACCCTGACAAGGGCACATCACTTTTGTCAAATTCCAGCCAAGGATCCATAACCCAAATGTAGTCATGAGAAAACATCAGACAAACCCAGGATGAGGAACATTCTATTAAATACATAAATAAATATATTTTATACTAACAAAGTATAAAATACAACAATCATACATTATCTTATAACATTAAAATTCTAATATTTTAATATTTTCTAATTTATACTGCATCATGATTTATCATATTATAACTCCTATAATCTAATGTACTATAATATTACATATATAATATTATTACATTTTACAGGTATATACCTGCATAATATACTACATGTGCATATATTATATATTTATATCTTATAAGTTTTATATTTTTACATATTCCTATATTATGTATTTACATACAATATATACAGTTATACTATTTTATTAATATATTATAAATTTTAACATACAAATCATGTGTTATACTTTACATTATATATAATAATCATTTGATATAATGTTTCATATATACTATATAACATCAATTGCAATGTTATAATATATAAACATTTTATATCATGTACATTAAATAGAAGTTATAAATTATATTTAAAGCTGTGAATTATGTTACAAAAAGACAATGAAGACTGGTAACTACTCCAAACTTAAGGAGACTGAAGAGAATGACTAATGGCCTTGGTTTTAGAAAATACACAACTAAATTATTCCAGTGCAAAGAGGCATGAATTATGGAGCCTACTCTCAAATGCTTCAGAATACCAATAATATTTTTATACATTAAGAGAGAAAAAGAGAGGAAGAATGACAAAACAAATGTGGCAAAATATTAAAAACTGATGAGTCTGGATAAAGAGAATATGGTCACTGTATTTTTGAAGTTTAAAAAAACTTTTTTAATGTTAATGGAAGACGGGTGGAGGACAGACAGCTTTTCATAAATCTTTGTATTATTTCATTATTACTTAAAATGTGTGTGCATTTCTCTTACTTTTCTGAAATCCAAGAAATAAAACTGTTAAGGAAAAAAATGGGGTATGGTTCAAAGTATGCTTCCAATAAGGCCACATACAAGCTGAATCTTAAAGAGGAGTCAGAGCTCACAAGGGAAATGAACAGGATTGACATTTCAGGCACAGAAAACAGAATCGCCCGAACCACAGAGGACCTGAAGTCCACAGTGTGTTAGAGACTCAATCATAATTAATAGTGGAAAATAGTGTTGTGGGAAATACACCTACAAATGCTCATATACTGAGCACACTTTCCAGTTATAGAAGAGAGGGAATGGACACATGCATAGAACTAGACCATCCAAGGCTTGAATACAGATTCATTCTCCTGCCTTTTGAGTGAGACTTAATGTTATATTTAACTTCTGGGATTTGGTTTTGTTATCTTTAAAATGAGCATAACACCCACATCTCATGTTACTGTTTTAATTAATGAGATGACACATACATAAAGTACCCACTCAGTGTCAGTGCCCTTTCTTCCTTTTCCCTACAGTGAAAGTGGGTGGGATTCAGCACTGAAATGGGTTTTCCTTTGGGGCTTATATAAATTATCGTTTTTTGTTAAAGTTTACATGGAGGATATTTTAATTTAACTTTATTAGATAAATGAATATATTAGTTAAAATATAAATAGAAAGTAAGTTAATTATATACCTGCATAAGGATGGACAGCAAGTCACACATTGAGAAAAATTCTAGTCCAATGTACACCAAGAGAAACCTGGATAGAGCCAAAGAATTACACTAGCAGTACAGAGTTCAAAAGCTATTAGCTAATGTGGCCACCTGGACTACACACTGTTCATTGATCCATCCATCTATAAGGAATTTGCATGCCAAATCAGGAAGACTGCATGACTCAAAGGAGGTACGCAGTGACAATATGGTGTCACCTCAGTGTCAAGAACTAGTTCAAACTCAGAATCTATAAAGCAACAATTGCACACAGTTCACTTGTGAGCTCAGATCCTCTCAGTCTACACCACCACGTCTCTGAGCACTGAGCTCAGTATCACCTGCGAGACCTCTAGAAGATTAAACAGAGAGCCCAACCACTAGCAACAAAATTTGAGAGAAGGCCACACATCTGGACCCAGAGGGACACTCATCACAGCACAACTGATGTGGCCAACTCACACAACACCAAGACGTGCAAGCTGATATTGGGTGTAGCAAGTTGGAATGAGGCAATCAGAAGCTAGGCGAGCATAACTAATGTGATAAAGGCGCCCGAAGCCTACTTCTCAAATTGCAGCCAGTTAGTGCTGCTGGGAAGCAGCAGCAGCAGCAGAATGTGCCAGCTGGATGTGCCCAGATATAAAGAATGTAGTATCCCTCAGAGCGGAAGCTCAGAGGGGTTGTTGAAATGTTAGTGCTAATACTGAGAGTCTCTGCGGCCAGTTTCAAACCGCCACGCATTACACTGAACACCTACTCTACATATCCCTGCTGAGCTGGGGTTTCTGGGACAAGAGAATTAGATGTCTTAAAAAACAAGGTGCTTCTTGTGGAGATGAGCACTGAGTGTTATGTGGAAACTAATTTGACAATAAACTATTTGTAAAAAAAATAAATAAATATGCATTTTCCTTCTCCCCCCCCCAAAAAAAACAAGGTGCTTGTCAACAACTACTATATGTCAAGACCAACCACTCACTTCCACTGTGATTCAATTAGTCAGTATCATCATGTTCAGTAATTGCATGATTTATTCCACTCGACAAACATTTTCCAAGTGCCTCCTATTTGCCAGGTACTGTGGCAGCTGGAGGGATATAACCTGCCTCATGAAGTTTAAAACATCTGGTGGGGAGTCAAAAGAGGGTGTCACTATGATACAAGGAAACTGCATGTATCATAAAGAGGAGAAATCATTGCCATGAGAAGAATGGAGGGATTAATTTTGACTGTAGAATCTGGGAAGGCTTCATAGAAAGGCTGATGTTACACATTAACATCTGAAGGACAGGCAAGAAGGGCTCAGTAAGCTCAAGACAGACAAATGTGAATCTTGGGCCAGGAAAGGAACACAGAAGCACTCCAGGCAGAGGAAAGAGCAGTCTGAAAACACAGGAGGTGTTTCTGGAAGGGAAGGCATAAAGGGATGAAAGCATGGAGTAAATGAAAGTGGACAAGAGTGGACAATGGGAAGAAAACTGAGATGTTAAGTTAGAGCTCCTGGGTTTGATTCTATGGCAATGTAGGCTGAATTGTAGGGTGCTGGAAGGTACAAAGGATGCAGCCAAAAATACAAGCAGATGGATAGCATGTACTTCTGCCTCAAGCTGCAAGTTACATCACCAACTGAGTAGTTGTAACTTGGGAACTGAACTCTGTAATAAATACTCAAGTAATCGAAAAAATCAGTGAACATCAGGTAAAATGCAAACAATGTGACATTGAGATCTGGGTCCTAGTGAGCTTAATAGAATCCCATGGGGAAATTACCAATTAAGAATTTAGTTTGTACCCAAAACTTGTTATTTCTTAGAATAACAGTCATGGGACTTGTATAAAGTATTGCATGTGTATCAAGTTATTGATTATTCTATCTGCAAGAATGAGTCCCATTAGTGTCAGACAGGGACAGGAAACACACACTTAACACATCCGATAGCTGAAAGCCTGACTGGCTAATTAGATCATGACCAGTTCTCTCCTACGTGCTCTTGTCCCAGTTCTGGAATCGTTGACCTTAACCTTAAACTCCCTGTGTCAGCATTTCCTGCTCTTGCTTTTGACTTGGCATAAGTGAATTCCTTTCAACCAATAACGTTTCTATAATGATTGCTAAGTTTTAATTCCCACGTGGGAATTACAATGATATTCCTCATTTTCCTAAGCTCTCTACTTATTTTTCTCATGATTCAGGATTCAGAAAAGCATACCAACTTCCCATTATTTCCCAAGAAATATACTGTCAGAAAACCCTTCTGGGCCACCTGGGTGGCTCAGTAGGTTAAGCATCCGACTCTTGATTTTGGCTTAGGTCACAATCTTAATAGTTTGTGGAATCAAGCCCCAACATTGGGCTCTGCACTGACAGCAGGGAGCCTGCTTAGGATTCTCTTTCTCAACTTCACTCTCTGCCCCTCACCTGCTCACTCTCTTTCTTAAAAAAAATAAAATAAAATAAACATTAAAAGAAAACTCTTCCAAGAATCACAAGGACTCCAGTGAAGAAATGTCTTAGTCATTTTGCTATACCTCCTGAACTGACTATATTACAGTCACTCAAATATTTGTTGAAAGATTAAATAAATGAATTTGTTCCTACATAATTAAATTGGAAATTTTATTACAATATATTGTTTTATCTCATATGTATTTATGGTTATGTTCTTTGGCTTTTTTAGGAGCTTGTGAACAAATTATGGGTAGGGACCCCTTATTCACCCACATACCCTCTTGACACCTAGCACAGTGCTTGCAACAAACAAGTATTCATTTACTATACGCTGTTACATAATTAAGGAAGCAAATCTTTGATCAAACCAACATGTTGAAACTAAACCTCTCCCCCCATGGGGCGCCAAGGTGGCTCAGTAAGTTAAGTGTCTGACTTCAGTTCAGGTCATGATCTCATGGTTCAGTTCTTGAGTTTTGGCCCCACATAGGGAAAACTGGAGCCTGCTTCAGATTCTGTGTCTCCCTCACCCTGTGCCCCCCCTCCCGCTCACCTTCTGTCTCTTTCTCAAAAATAAACATTTAAAAAATCGTTTTAACCCCTCCTCCCAGAAATGTAAACCCTCCATCTTTCCTGGGATTACTTATGGTCCCATTTTTGTTCTTGTTTAACAAAAGGGAGATACATCCCTCTAACTCTCTCTCCAGCCATACTATGATCTATTTTCTTTTTTTAAAATAATTTGTCACTAAGTCTTCTACAACACCTTTTTTCTAATTTCCTATCTTCTTCATTAGAAACCTAAACTATTACCTATAGCTGAATAATGGTCTTTTGATTTTGCTTCCTAGTATACACTGTTATATAAGTCAAATTTCTTCACTTTCTTCGCTTCCTTCCTATAGTCCTCTCATTCCTTGTGAATGCAAGCAGTTTCTTTAAACTTCTTCCCTAAATGTCCAGCTCTCAGACTCCTTTGAATTGTGTTATCATGGATTTTTTTTATTAGAACAAAAGCTTATTGAAAACATTTCTTTTATTTATTTTTTTATTTTATTGTAATATGTTTTATTTATTTTTTTATTTATTTTTTACAAATAGTTTATTGTCAAGTTGGTTTCCATATAACACCCAGTGCTCATCCCCACAAGTGCCCTCCTCCATGCCCCTCTCCCCTCCCCATCAGTCCTCAGTTTTTGTCGGCATTCAAGAGTCTCTCCCCCCCACCCCCACTATTCCTCCCTTCTTCTCCCCCATGGTCCTCCGTTAAGTTCCTCCTAATCCTCCTGTAAGTGCAAACATATGGTATTTGTCCTTCTCTGCCTGTAAGTCTATTTATTTTGAGAGAGAGGGGGAGCATGAGCTCACAAGCATGGGTGGTGAGGAGCAGAGAGACGGAAAGAGAGAATCCCAAGCAGGCTCTGCGCTGACAGTGCAGAGTGCAATGCAGGCCTCAAATTCACAAAACGTGAGATCATGACCTGAGCTGAAACCAAGAGCTGGATGCTCCACTGACTGAACCTCCCAAATGTCCCCTTACTGAAAACTTTTCTTAAAGGTCACTTTGCTAACAGTATTTTTCTTTTTTCTTAGACCTCGACCTAACTCTACCAGCTCATGATCTCACTGTCCAAGGTAACCTGCTCTCCCTCTTTGCAAGCATAGAATTAAGACTGGTATTGTCCTATTCACTAATTCTTTCCTGTGAAAATGTTCTCCAAGACACTCCATGCACGTATTTTCAACTGTACTTTGACCTGGCATCATATATTCTCTATGGCTAGGAGTAGTAGTCTTTGATTATTTCTCTTCCAAAAAGAATGTCAAAAACTTATGTATCTCTCTCATCTTTTAAAATTCATATCTGAATTTTTTTAATCATAATTTTAAATACTTGCAAGGATCTAATTTCTCATGTATTGTAAATACTGATATTTTAAAATAAGGCCATAATATTATCGTTTTTAATGTACCAAATGGAAGCTGGAATGTACCACAGCAATTTGAAGCTCATTATTCTCCATTTATACAAACATGAACAGGCTCTTTATTAAATGATGGACATTTCATGCCCATTTCCCCTTGAACTCATATTTCTATTTTATCTCCCCCTCAGCATTGTTTCTTAATGTACTATATAGTTATTATATAATATATACAGTTATATATTCTACTTACCATCTTCTCTCAGTAATAAAAGTACTTATATATTTAAATCTATTGTAAACTTCCCTGTGATCACAACTGTTAAATTTTCAATTTTATATTACTATTCTACTTAGTATTAATGCACAATTGTTTAATACATCACAAATTATAAAAAATAATAAATAGCTCTTGGATATAAAAATACACTTCTTAATAACAGGTACAGCAGGTTTGTGGTCAATTAGTTCAATTATCTATGACCAAATATTACAGTTGGTTAGAATAAGAAAAAATGCAGTATCAGGTCCATTCCTAGCTTTCATCTTTATAGACCGTTCACATAAATAAATGAGACAGAAGTAGCCATATTATAGCAGTGACTCAACTCTTTGAATATAAGATCATCTGCAAAATCATAGTGATCTATCATATTAGATAATGTTTAATGATCTACCAGTTGACAATTCAATCAGTTCCTCCTTTAATTCGGTTGAAAGCAAATAATTTCAGCACAGCCATCAGGAGAGTTATCAGTCATACGAGTCATTTGCTTTCATAGTTTCTCAGAAGTACAGCAAAAATGGCTTCACCAAGACTTTCCAAAGGACCATTACTTATATACCTCATAGTCTTGCACTTAATGGCACCTTTCCAGTCCAAAATACTCAAGAAAGGGCTAGAAAATTTACCTTAAGTAATTTTTTATAAAATCATTTTTTTCTTTGTCAGTCATTCCAAATATATTTGTATCAAAACCTTAGGCTTATAGATTTACAATACTGTTTGTGGAAAATATTCATTATATAGCCTAATGGGCAAAACCAGTCCTCATTATAAAACCAATTGGCCAAATCAGACTTCTTATGTTCAAATGAACGTATTACTATGCATTCCCATGACAACCATCTCACTTCTGAATTCAGAAGATCAACACAGGTCCCCATACCCTATTTCTAATGCCATGCTCTATTCTTCACAGAAATATGTGTAAGAACAGAGAGTGATATGAAGCCCTACTTCGGGTCTATGATGCCTTAACTGGAGATGGCTTTGCTGACACCAATGTATCAAATTGTTTCTTTCTAAGGTACCTCAGAGATTACTACACCTGGGGCATAGTAAAAATCTGATGTATTTGAGACATTCCTTTTTGTTTTTCAATGAGGAAGGATAATTGAAAGGGGAGGAGGTGAGGTGGGCCTGCATGGTTCAGTTGGTTGAACATCTAACTCTTGATTTCAGCTCAGGTTATGGTCTCGCAGTTGGTGAGTTCAAGCCCCTCATCAGACTCTGCACTGACAGTGTGAAGCCTGTTTGGAATTCTCTGTCTCTGTCTCTGTCTCTCTCTCTGCCCCTCTCCCTCTCTCTCAAAATAAACAAACATTTTTTTTTTAAAAAATAAAGGAGAGGCGGGAGAGGAGAACTAATTTGACACGTTGACCCTAGGCATGTTCTCAGACAAACAGACTGTAGGAAAGTGTCCAGATACGAAGCACCGAGAGAAAAGGTAAAATACAAATGGAGAGCAGGAACAATGCCTTGGCAGGACAAGTCTCTCAAAATGCTCTGTGCTGTTTAAAACACATTAGTACTTACATTTTGTTGAGATAAACTCCAGCTATTTATTACTATGTGTAATAATAACAGTGGTTATTTAAAAAGGCAGTTAAAGTCTAAAGGCCATTTGAACATTCAGAAAGAAGAGATGTCAACCAGAATGATTTATACATAAAGACAAACACTCTACTGGTGCCTTGAATTCACATGGTTTTAAAAGGTTCGGTTTCTGGTTTTTTCTTTTTTTGTTTTTTGTTTTCTTAGTTTATTGTTTCACTGAGTTCCAGGGATACTCACTGCCTCCGTGTGGATAGGATGCACAGCAAAAAGTAGTGCCGTAGCAAAAGCAAGTCTGCGATTCCTGAAGACAGCTTGGTCACAGGTGTACATCAGGACGAGAGTCACTAAACAGTGTAAAATCACGTTCACTGCATGAAAGTACAATGGGTTCATACCAGTCAAAAATATGTTCAGCCTGTAAAAAAAGACAAAAACAAAAATGGAATCAGCCACAAACAGAAAACATAAGCACATGGGAAGAAGAGGGAACTGATCATTTAAAAAAGATAAGCTATTCAATCAACTATTTTTAATGGATGACTCCCAACATCGGGTTACTCTAGATGCACGTATCATTTTTTCCCTGTTTCAGAATTTTCCTATCTGCAAAACTCACTGCAAAAGCAATACAATGTTATTTCCAAAAACCCTGTGGCCTCACTGAGAAGGCAGGCAGCTAGGTGCTGAACCTGTTTCTCCTTCGCTCTGGGACTAATGCAAACAGCCCCATGCGACTCTTGCTTTCACTGCCAGCTCTTCCCAAGGAGCTGAGTGTTCAAAAGCAAGTCCACAACGCTCTGGGTCAGAGTCACAGCCACTGGAGAGGAGAAAAAAGCCACGAGACTGTGACTGTGGGTCACAGTTGGGACAAATCAAGCATGAACATGGTCTCTCACCCAGAGTACCCACCAGGAACTGAATTTCCAGACTACGCACCGGGAATGATCGTTAATTACCATCCCACAAGGGACCTCCAGCACACCTGAAGACACTATTACCGGCTGCAGCTGAAATTAAAAGGCTGAGCAAAAGCACAGCATTTCAGAATTTGTATTAAATGTTTTCTAACACAAATTCCCACAGATCTCAAAATCTAAATTCTAAGATTATGATGAAGAAACTAACGAGAGTCACAAAAAGAAGGGAAATTCATTGTTCAACATCCTTAAAAATACTTTGCTAAGATAGAAATGAAGAACAGAGAAACTTCTGGAGGTTGCCTTAAATTTAATAACAGGACATAATGTTCCCAATGGACTCTGTAGAGTTACAGCAAAAATAATTGTATAGGGTATGATTCTTTTGCAGGAGCATATATACCCTAAGGGGGATTGCCTGTAGTTGTCTATATTCCAGTTTATTTTACTGAAACAGTAATCCCATGTCTTTATTCTCATGCCCTTGATCCGTTTCTCTTATAGAAACACCTCCTCTTTGCCAAAACAACTGAAAAGGTAAAAATCAACTTTAGCAATGGCATATGCATATTCTAAATACTTGACTTGATTCATGCACAAATTTAACAGAATTTTAAACATCTCAAGCTTTATTTGGACACATGAATATAAATGTCATAGTTACTAACTGACTCCATTTTCATTCCCACTGAAGTAATCATGGTCCTAACTAAGCCTAGAAAAAATGAACTGCTTTGTGGAATCCAGCTTCAGGGAACCAAGGCAAGGTTGTTCAAGGCAGCTATATGCCGGCAGACCTGCCACTCTGCATGCACCTCAGAGTCCTTCAGACAGGCGTGTAGTGCGAAACGGCCCATCTAGAGGGAAAGAGGAATGGGAAGGTGCAGCTTGAGAACGGCGATTCACATCCCATTCCAGTACAAGAGGACCCACCTATGGTGAGAGAGCTGCTGGAAATCAAGAAGCTCCAGATGGTGGAGCTGTGAGAAGGGCAAGACCAGGTCCCTATCCTCAGAGAACTTAGGTGCAGTTCCCAGAGAGCCCATCTTCCTGAGGCTGATTTTACACCACTGTCTACTTCACCAAGCCAAGCTTTCCTGACCAACTAAGCCATTCATTTAAAGTTCATTCACACCCATGACAAAAAAAACAAAACAGGCAATCTATCTCACAACCACTGGGAAGGTCTCAAATTTGTCAGTATTTAGCAAAGGCTTTAAGAAGTACCTAACTTTTGAGTGGCTCAGTGGGTTAAGCCTGACTAAGGCTCAGGTCATGATCTCACAGATCATGAGTTCAAGCCCTTTGCCAGACTATGTGCTGACAGCTCAGCGCCTGGAGCCTGCTTCGGATTCTGTGTATGTGTGTCTCTCTCTGCCTGTTCCCCACTAGAGCTTTGTTTCTCTCTCAAAAATAAATAATACGCATTAAAAAATTTTTTTTTAAAAAGAAGTACAAGAAGTACATAACCTTTGATCAAAAATTCCACTTCTAGGAATCTTCCATGAGGAAATAACCTGAAGTGTTCAAAGATAGATATAGATACAAATATAAATAGATATGATATTGTGATATAATAAATATGTATTTTGGTCTTCATCCCAACTCCTGGTAGAGATGGTAAAATCTTTGTAATTTTTTAAGTGGTAAAGATACTAGGAGTATCTTTTGTTTTAATATTTGATCTTTGGCCCTGGTTCCTGATACAGAACTCCTAAATCCCTTGGAACTTCCTAACTGATAGGATTATCTTTCGCTCTAAAGTGACTCTTGGTGGGCTCCTGGACAGCTTCGGGATGGTGGCTGGTCAACAGAAAGATCAAGTTATGATTAGAAGCTTAGAACTTTCAGCCTTCCTCCCCCTCCACCCCCCACCCTACCCCAGGGATTGGAGAGGGGCTAGAGATTAAGTTAATTATAAGTGATGCCTATGTGATGAAGCCTCCATAAAAATCTCAGAACTACAGGTTTGGGGCAACTTCCACACTGCTGAGCACATCCACATGCTGGGCAGGTAACACACCTCAATTTCCAGGGACAGAGCATCCCATCCAAACATCTCTTCATTTGATTATTCATCTATATCCTTCATTCTATAATAAGCCAGTAAACATTAAGTAAGTGTCTCCTGAGTTCTGTGAGCCATTATAGCAAATTATGAACCTGAGGAGGGGGTCATGGGAACCCTGATTTACAACCATGTTGGACAGAAGTGTGGCAACCTAGGGACCCATGACTTGTAAGTGGTGTCTGAAATGGGGTCAGTCTTGTGGAAATGAGACCTTAACCTGGGGGATCTGATGTTAACTCCAGACAGACAGTGGCAGAATTAAATTGAATTGCAGGATACCCAGATACAGTGTCTCAGGGCACTGAGAATTGGTCACTGTGGAAAGAAGCCCTACATATCTGATATCAGAAGTATTGAGTATAAGCAGAAGAAGAAATAGGACTTTTCTTTTTAGTATACAAGAATGCTTCTTACTGTGATAATCATAAGATGACAATAGAGAGAAGGCAAGACATCTAATAAGCCAAATCCCACAGATATTATACTCCAAATCATATTATAATTCTGGATTACAAATTAACAGCACTGCTTTTAAAATGAGAACAAAAGACTTATTATTTTTCCAAAGCTTTTGCTATCCAACCACTTGAAAAGTAAAAAGCATCATTTAAGATGTTATTAGTATATTGTCACACTTTTATGAGGTGTGTGATATACTTCTTCTAAAAATGATACAAAATGATAGGCATGAGTCACCTTTGTAACCCACATGCATCATATCTGAAAATGTACAGGTGCTATCCATACAGATTATTGGGGAGGGTTAATTTGAGTATAGTTGACACCCAATATTACATTAGTTTCAAGTGTACAACATAGTTGTACTTTATACTTTATGACAAATTTATACTTTATGCTATTATGTTCACTGCAAGTATAGCTACCATCAGATTATTATTCCTAGAAACTGGTTAAGGCAGAATGTGTAGTGCTTTAAGTGAATTCATTTACACCCCAAAATCTAAAAATAATTTACTGAATGGGGAACCACTGCAGTGCTAAGGTAACTGAAAGCCTCTCATATGGTACCAGATACTGGCAAATCTTTAAGAAATTACTTAGAATCTGTAGAGAGAATCTGTACTTGGAGAATTATCCAAGTATCAAAAAAGATAGAGAGTGAACTCTCCAAACTATATACAAGTGATCTTAAGATGAAATAATAACAGAGGCGCCTGGGTGGCTCAGTCGGTTGAGCATCCGACTTCGGCTCAGGTCATGATCTCACAGTTCGTGGGTTCGAACCCCACATCGGGCTCTGCGCTGACGGCTAGTGCAGAGCCTGGAGCCTGCCTCACATTCTGTGTCTCCCTCTCTCTCTGACCCTCCCCCACTCATGCTGTCATTCTCTCTCTCAGAAAAAAAAAAGATGAAATAATAACAAAATATTATTTGTGACCATTGGAAAAACAACCTCTGATCCTAGGAGCCAATATGGGTTCACAAACAGAGAATTTAACTGATTAACCTCACATTTTAATAGGGCAGGGAATGTGACAGTCACATCATATCTTTATTTTAGCAAAAGCATTTATCAAAATCTTTCAGAATCATCCTGTGTACAAGATACAAGAAGATGGATTTGTAGCAAACACAAAGAGTAGTGAATAATAATCAATGTCTCCTTAGATGGAGACCTTCAGTGTAAGTCACAAGACTCTGACATTATCTTTGGTCTGTCCAATATTTCTATCAAAGACTATCTGTATTATATGCTAACCAAGCTTGCCAGAAAGCTTTATCTGGGAAGAAGAGTTATTGTACTGGGAGACTAAGATTCACAAAGAGTTTAAATGCCTGATATTGTTAATTAATTCTTACAGGATTACACAGAATATGGGTAAGAGCAAAATTCCATATTTAGACATAAAAGAGAACAAAATACTTGCAATCTAGACTGAAACTATTCACATAGTATTGTCCAAGGACTTTTAGTTCACTCTAAACTCAAAGAGTTACTGTATCCTGGCTATCAAAACAGAGCAAACCACAGACAGGGGTCTGTTGAAATCCAACTAGCTTTCATTTCAATTCACTCTAACAGATATTTATTGAGTACCTACTACATGTCAGGTGTGATGTAGGGCCCAGAGATACAAAGAGAAGACATGGCATCTGCTACCAGAGTAAGAGAGACACTAAACAGATAACTAACAGTGAAAGAAATCTAGCAATAAGAGAACCTACCAGGTGCAGAAAGAGGAAAGAGGAAGACATTCTGCCTGCATGTGGGACAGGTAAGATGGGTGGTATCCAACCCCTATGGGTGCCACCTAAATGCTGGAGCATCTTCAGAGGAGAGCTCCAGGATGCTGAAGGATGGGGAGTCTCAAAGTGATGTCTCAGGAAGGTAGGCTTGAGGAAATGGAGGATCCTCAGCCTAGAGAAAGGTGACAGAAAGGATACCACATTCTCCAAAGGAAATTATCTTTGTCATGTTATGGTTATATTCCTAGTGTCCAGGGTACTGCCTGGCTCATGGCTGTCAAAATTAAGTGGATAAACGGATGGATATACAAATTGATGAATGAATGAATGAATGAATGATGGATGAATGAATGAATGAATAAATGGAATACTGAAGCAATGCACTTACTCAAGTACCTCTCTGAGTGGAAAATAAGATGCAATAACGATGTTGCAAACAGACTGCCTAACAGCCAAGTTTAGCCTGCAAATCATTTTGTTTCATCTGAATACCCTTTCTTTCTTTCACCAACTTTTTTTTGGGGGGGCAGAGAGAGAGAATGCACAAGCCAGTGATAAAAGGAGAGAGAGAATCTTAAGCCAGCTCCATGCCCAGCTCAGAGCCTGAGGAATACTTCGATCCCACAACCCTGAGATCATGACCTGAAATGAAATCAAGAGTCAGATGCTTAAGTGACTGAGCCACCCAGGGGCCCCGAATTTACCAACATTTTAAAAATATAATTTATTATTAAGTTGGCTTCCATACAACACCCAATGCTCATCCCAACAAGTGCCCTCCTCAATGCCCATCATCCCCTTTCCCCTCTCTCTCACCCCCAACATTTTTTTTTATTTACAAATAGTTTATTGTCAAATTAGTTTCCACAGAACACCCAGTGCTCATCCCCACAAGTGTCCTCCTCCATGCCCATCTCCCCTCCCTCCCACATCCATCAGTCCTCAGTTTTTGTCAGCATTCAAGAGTCTCTCATGGTTTGCCTCTCTCCCTTTCCCCCACCACTTCCCCCCTACTTCTCCCCCTTGTTCCTCAGTTAAGTTCCTCATAATCCTCCTATACGTGCACACATATGATATTTGTCCTTCTCTGCCTGACTTATTTCGCTCAGCGTAACACCCTCAAGGTCCATCCATGTTGCTACACATGGCCAGATTTCATTCTTTCTCATTGCCATGTAGTATTCCATGGTATAGATAAACCACATCTTCTTGATCCATTCATCTGTTGATGGACACTTAGGCTCTTTCCATGTTTTAGCTATTGTGGAGAGTGCTGCTATGAACATGGAGGTACATGTGCTCCTATGCATCAGCATTGCTGTATCCCTACCCCCAACATTTTTAAAACAGGTGATTTCATATAAATATTTCCAGCTTCTCTTGAGGTATTAGAAGACCTGGCTATTCTAGGACTACATGGCCACATGGAAATATGTGCCCATTCCAATGATACAAGTACACACAATTTACTACAATACGAACCAACTACTACAAGACAGGCCCCAGCTCAAAAACAAATAAGTAGTATTTAAAACCAGAACTGGTGTTTGGACACCCAGAAATGTCCAGGCAGATGCATGATAAACAGCACACCTAAAATATCATCGAAGAACAGTCTCTGGGATTCCATGTCACCCTGAACATGCTCCATTATAGCACACATCAGTTTCTCAAAACTCTTTTACTATATTCCTCAAATATTATAAGCATTTTTCATACACTGTAAACATTAATTTTGTTTCTTCATCGTATCTATTTCACTTAGCACACGGTGGATTCTAAATGAAAGTTTACTGAATGAGCACATAAACTTACATTAACTTGGAAGTTGAAAAGATCATCTTTCCCAGTCAACAATAAGAATCTCTAATTTTATTTCATTTAGCCTTCATTTCCCATTTGGAGCTAAACCAACCAATAGGAATTTTTTTTTTTCATAAAAAATCTGAACACCCATGTCAGACTGGTTGAAAGACTTCCAGACTTTGGCAAATATGGACACTAATACCCCTCCTCCATTTGAGCTCCTCTGCCTCCTTGTAAAGCTGCCCAGAAAGGTGGGGCCATGATGAGCTCACAGCAATCCGATGGCACCTGTCCCCAGAAAAGGTCACAGAGTCACACAATATGGCACCAAGAAGTCACAGGGAAGGGGAGAAGAAAGTCATTGGCCTTCCTTCCTTCTCCTCACACCTGCATATCCCAGAGCTCTAGGTAAATAAATCCCCTTACTCTTTGGATTTTCTTCTTTGGAAAATAGTTCTGGTTTAAGGAAACAAAATAGGCTGTATCCCTGGAAGAGATTTCGACTAGGGAATGTTGTAGGATCTTTCCCCAGGGGACCCCAACTCCACATCAATCGGACAGCTCCGTCTTGACAAATGTGCAGGGGTCTGGAAACCGCAGAAGAGGTCATGACTCAAGTCTGGTTTTTGGCCCCAAACCTGGAGTTTTCCTGGCATGCAAAGAAGCAACATTTAAGAGGGCTGCCCATCTACTTTATTCCTGGGAACAATGGGACTAATTAGCCACCATCAATGATCCCTCCCAGGGGGTCAAAACATTCTAATTACCACTGCATCTCTGCTGCCAATCATGTCTGTGGCAGCTAAGTTCTGCCACTTGGCGTCTGGTACCCCAGGGTCCCATCACCCCACTGAAATCAGAGAGCCCGCTTCACCCGCAGAATCTCCCACACCACACCTGGCCAAAGAAGAGAGTCCATGCAGAGCTTCCCAATGTTGCGGTGCTCCCCGGCTAATGTATTTCTCAATGCCTCAGGGAAGGGAAAATCATCTGGCCCTCTCAGGCAATGGAGTAGGGTGGTGGGAGGAAGGTGTGGGCAGGCGGCATGTGATAAGTGCACTGCAACATTCCTATCTCAGTGAGCTTTGGGATTCCTTTTTGTATATTACACCAGCAATATTTGGCATCTCAACCTCATGAAACATATGCTCTCACTGATTCCCAGTGGTTCCCAGGATTCTGAATCCCCTGGCACCTAGCTACAATTGCTGATTCCCTCATCTCATCCCAAGATATTTTAAGTCAGTAAATTTGAAATGGGGCCCAGAGATCTATCCCAAGAAACCCAGTGATTCAAAACAGGTGATACGCAGAACAATGAGAGACATGCATCTCAAAGCTTAAAGGAAGGCTACATATGTTTGCCACACTTACCAGGAAAATCCAGTTTACATTTTTTTCCAATAAGAACTACAAACTAGGGGAAAGAAAAAATTACATTTACCCCTTTACAATCTGTTTCTGCTATCCAATAATGGGTTCTCCAATACTTGTGTTGAGTGTCCCCACAGCCTAACTGAACACACGGTATATTCTCCTGTCTTCCTCTATTCCCATTCATTTTTTCCTCCTCCCCCTCTCTTGCCATCCTCCCAGCTCTCAAATGCTTGTAAGTGGTTCCCACCGTCTCCTTAGATCATTCAACCAATAAATAACAACATCTGGTTTTTCTCGTTTTCCTCTAAGGCGAATCCCTTTGGCCCTTAATCATTTTGGTTGCTCTTCTTCTGCATTCCCTCTAGTATTAGGAATAAATCAGTAAATCATCAACACTTAATGTATCAAAGAACCAAAGGATGTGATTCTCAAGCACCAATGCAAACAACAGTGTAAAGGGGAGATGGGTGCTCTGAGACAAAAACAAACTTCATGGTTTTGGTTTGTGGTCAAGGCATCACATCCTCACCTGGCTATGAGGAAGCCATAGGAAAGGAACAGGGGAAGAGGAGCTTGTCAGGAGGAGCCTACACCCCATGCAAGGGGTTATTATTACTATTGTCTCATAAGTGCTCAGAGTACCAACAGCATTAAAGAAAGGGTGGGAAAATTGAGGACAGGAAGATCAGTAACCGTATCTAGAAGGCAGCAAGTCCCAGAAGAAATCTTCATAAAGAGAGTCAGCAAATAATAAAAATTAAAAGATCAACACCAAATAGCATATAAATTCAGTTAAAATTATAATGGAGTTGTCAATTTTTACCAAATGTGTTTTATTTTAATTTTAAAAATTTTTTTAATTTTAGAGAAAGAGAAAGAGATCACAACCGAGGGAGTGTGGCAGAGGAAGAGAGAGAATCTTGAGTGGGCTCCACACTCAGCCAGGAGCCTGATGCGGAGCTTGATCCCAGGACCCTTGGATCATGACCAGAGCTGAAATCAAGAGCTGGACACTCTATCGACTGAGCCACCCAGGAGTGCCTGCAAATTTGTTTTCTTTTAAAGGTATGTGTTTGGTAAAGTTCCTGGATACACTGCAGTTCTGACAGTGACTACCCAGAGTTTATGTGAAGACAAAGTCCTGCTTAGGATTCCACTCAAAGATTTTCTTTAAATGTTTTTTATTTATTTCTAGGAGAGAGAGAGAGAGAGAGACAGCACGAGCAGGGGAGAGCCAGAGAGAGAGGGAGTCACAGACTGAAACAGGCTCCAGGCTCTGAGCTGGCAGTCAGCACAGAGCCTGACGCGGGGCTCGAACCCACGAACCGCGAAATCATGACCTAAGCGAAAGTCGGATGCTTAACCGACTAAGCCACCCAGGCGCCCCAGGATTCCACTCACTTTAGACACCAACTGCAAGTTCGATGGTCCCTAGGCCACCTGCACCACTGACCAACTGGCCACAAATTCATGGGTCTCTACAATTCTCTCAGGTTTAGTAATTTGCAGGAATGATTCACAGAATTTAAGAAAGTGTTATACTTATGATTGCAGTTTTATGATAAAGGATACAACTCAGAATCGGTCAAAAGAAAAGATCCATGGAGTAGGTCTGGGAGGGTCCTAAACCCAAACCATCCATTTCTTCAGGACACGTCACCCTCTCAGCACAACGGTGTGTGATTACCATTCAGGGAACCTCACCCAAGCTTCCATGTCAAGTTTTAAATTTGGGGCATCCAGGTGATTCTGTCAGGTAAGCAGCCAACTCTTGATACCAGCTCAGGTCATGATCTCACAGTTTGTGAGATCGAGCCCCACATCTCTGCTGACAGTGCAGAATCTGCCTGGGATCCTCTCTCTCCCTCTCCCCTGCTCACTCTCGCTCTCTCTCTCTCTCTCTTTTTCTCTCAAAATAAATAAATGAACTTCCCGAAAGTGGGGTTTTCATTACTTAGGCTGATTGATTCAATCATTGGCCATGTGACTGAACTCAATCTCCAACATCCCTTTCCCTTCCCAGAGGTTAGAAGATAGGGCTGGTATGTGCCTCAAAGTCCTGTCTCTTTAATCATACGCTTGTTCTTTCCAGCACAGCCAGCACACATTCTGAAACTCTCTGGAGGCCCATCATCAGTTACCTCTTCCTTAACATAAGCTCAAGTGTGATCTTGAACCCACCATGAACAACAGAGACACTCTCATCACTCGGGAAGTTCCAAGGGTTTAGAAGCTTCCAGGATCCTGGGACAAAGACCAGACAAATTCTTTATTCTACAATACTTGGGGACAGAGAGTCAGGGCCATCATAGTTCCCTTGAGAAAGTATTTTCATGGCCTTAGAGTCTATTTGATCCAACTGGAAATAGTATTTCATGTCTACTTCATTGATTAGAAAAAACATGGCCATTCTTTATAGATTGCAGGACACAGGCATGGATGAACTTTAGCCCCTGACAGCAGGGTATAGAGAGAACCCTGTGTAATTCTGGGGTTTGCCTCAAAAGGTACAGCTGCTATGTACAGCCTTAAAATTTACAGCAAGCATCCAGCAACCATCATATATCAAAATGGCATGCAAGAAGAGAATAGTCCCAATGTGCTGTAGATCCTTATTCTCTACAGAGAATCACATTCCCAGCAGGTGACAACAGGGAACCACAACTGCCTCTTTCAAAATCCAATTTGCCCTTTAAGCTCCCAGTAAGCAGGACCCACTGGAACCATCTGTATGTGCCTCTACTTTTCTCTTTGATGGAGGAAGAAGAAAGGCAAATAATCCAAGAGATAAGTCAAGCAGACTTTTTAAATCTATATTATAAAAGTGTAGTCCTATTAAATATCTACCTAAAAAAGTCAAGCATTCATATAAATGATTGATTAATTCATTCTTTCCACAGTAGTTAATGAAGCCCCAACTTCACATGGCAGGCCCCATTCCAGGTGCTAAAGATACACCTCGTGGAGTTTACACAGTAGCGAGAAAAGAAAAAACCCACAATAAATCCATGTTGCCAGATAGCAACGAGCGCTACAAAGGCAAAAAAGGTAGAGAGTGAGAGAGTATGGATGAAATATGAAGGAGAGTCTGCCATTTTGGATTGGGAAGCCAGGGAAGGTGCCAAGGATGAAGTGACATTTGAACAGAGACTGAAGGTGGTGAGAGAGCAAGAGGGCATAGGTCTGGCAGAAGAGCATCTCAGAAAGTGCAAAGTGCAAAGGCGGCAGCAGCAAGTTTGGCTAGTTAAGGGCACAAGAACTCAAGAAGGAGTAGTAGATTGACAGACTAGAGGCTGGAGGTCAGCACTCAGACCAACAGGGCCTCATAGAATAGAAACCATTTCTTGTCATTTGGAAAAGTAAGAGTGCCATTTCTCTCACATAACCAAGCATTCCTTACCTGTCCCATCCTTTTAAGTGGGATAACTATGTATTTAAAGTTAAGAAAAATACAGCGTGCCTGGGTGGCTCAGTTGGTTAAACATCCTACTCATAATTTTGGCTCAGGTCAGGATCCCGGAATCCTGGGATCCTGGGATCGAGCCCTGTCAGGACCCTGCTCAGGACTCCCTCTCTCTCAAATTAAAAGGAAAAAAAAAAAAGAAATTAAAGAAAAAGGTTAAGGAAAACATGAATGTACCTCCAAAGGAAGACAGAAAGGATATCTGTTGATTTAAAAAGAAAAAGACTGCTTCAAAAGGTGTTTTCCAAGTCCTCATTGAGACTCACCTACAAAAACCTTCATAATTCTAAAATATATTCCTCTCCTTTTCCATCCTTCCTACACTGTCAGACTGTAGTCTACAGCTTATCTTACAGCTAAAGTACATGTTAGTAGGCAACAATGTTAACCTCCTTCTTTTGGGGTTCCTAAGATAAACCTTAGTTGGCATGAAATTTTCAGAGGCCATTTTTTCATTTTTGTCTATAAAATCTTTATTGCCTCCAATCATATTTTTCCTTGGCTATATCCATAGCTGAACATCCTAGACAATCGAGTCAAACAATCTCCATGCGTCTGCTATCATAGACTCAGAACCCAAACTTCAGAGTTTTGCTGCAACAGACTATCTCAAAATGAATTCCAAAGAAGATAAAGCAAAAGGAACAGAACCAAAATGAACACACCACCATTTCCTTCAGGTTTTGGGCACAGAGGCTAGAGCTGATTTTCATGGTTGGCATATCATCTGTGACTAAAAGATGCAAACTGCTGCTGCAAAAAAAAAAAAAAAACCCTCTCCAGATCCAAGCATTAAAATGTTGCAAATCCTTACAGCTGCACATATTATTCTATTTTTTAACTCTGACATTTTAAACCACCCACTTTCACTCTTACGGTTTATATCATCATCAGAAGCCTTCAATAAAATAAAACTTTAGAGCAAACTGCTAGAACACTATGATCTAATAGCCTAAGCAAGGAGAGAGAAGCAAGAGTTTAAAAGTCCTTTAATTTGCCTTCATTTCCCCATCTTTAACATGAAAACCATTGGATCTTTCTTGCTGAAGGAACCTTCTCCTTCCTTCCTCATGTGGAATGGCACTGCTAACAATACAGGAGGAGCTTCTTCTCAAGAGGAAAGTGGTAGAAAGGAAATAAAATTGAAAAGCTAAGCACCTTTTAAATCAATCAGGCCCGTATTTCAAGGTGGGGGTTATGGGCATCATGGGTTTTGGTTCTGTGTCAATTAAGTGTCTACCGAGTGACTTAATGTGTTTAATGTCCTGATTCCAGAGTTAAAAACAGGTCACGGCCAGTGAAGGATAAAGAAGCAAAATAAAAAAGGTTACTGCTGCAGATTAAGTTTGCACAGATGTTTTGATTCTACTCTACAAGGGCCCAAAAATATTCCTGTGCGCCCTTGGAAATGATCTTATGAAAAGACCGAATGTAAGATTTGACTAGAAACAGAAACTCATTAGAATTCTAAATTCACTTCAAGGAACACAGATGACCGTCTGTATCAGCTAAAGTTTAACTGGAGAAGCGGAACCACCGGGAATTTACTGTAGAGATGTGACCTTTCACAACTGTGGAAGCTGGCGAAATAGCCTCTGCAAGGCTGCTGCTTCTGTCTGTAACAGAAGTCAAAAGCCGGCAGGGCAGGCATTCCTGCCATTCGGGGGGGAGGAAACGGGGGACTTGAAGTAGGGGAAAGGGAGGCAGAGACGGAAACCAAAAAGATGAACTAGAAGGTACCTCTGCTTTTCACCGCCTCGAAGGCTCCAACGTTAATGATGTGAGTGACTTGCAAACACGCTGGCACTCTTCCCTACAGAGCTGCACTCAAACTTGCACCATGACACCAAGTAGCTAGAGCACCATGATCTGGGAAGTTCTGGAGGCACCATGGACCCAGCTACTGTCACATGGCAGCAGCAGGTTAACCGTCCTGTCTGTGATAACCCACACGACCTGTGACAGCAGCAAAACCCACACCAGCCTTCTGACTGGGATCATGGCAGCCTCACTTTCACTTTCCACATCTTGAAGAAATTTCTCGTGTGCAACTATAACCTAGTGCAATTCAGGGCAGGAATTGCCAAGAAACAAAATTCCAATTTCATTAAACTGACATAGTACAAAGCCACCCTATCTTGGTAAACTGCCTTCATTTTCCTTTACCCTCCACCCTGCAAACCGGTAAAACTAGACCCTCTAAAAATCCATTTCCTCATTCAAAATTCAGCTAATTTGCTATCTGAGAAAAAGTGTGATTAATACCTTTCTATACATGCAAGTACCTTTACAGTAACAAGCATTACACATCTTTACTTATCAATTAACATATTTATTTATTGTTTATTCTTAGGGTAATTTCCAGCTCTCAGTATATGTGAGGCTCATTCACTGAATCAAAGGTAATAAACTATTTTAATAGAAACTAGATTTGAGTTTTGCCCCGGGAGAGAGCCTCTGAAGAGGATGAAAAAGAGACTACAGAATGGGAGAAAATATGTGCCAACCACACAGCTGACAAAGGACTTATGCCTACAATATAGGAAGAAATCTCAAAATTCAACATGAAAAAATAAAAATCCACTTAGAAAATGGGAGAAAGACATGAAGAGACAGTTTTAAAAAGAAGATATACAGAGGGCAAATAAGCACATGAAAGCATATTTAACGCCATCAGCCATTAGGGAAATACACATTAAAATGACACTGAGATTATCACTGTACACCTATTAGAACGGCTACGATAAAAAGCAATGACAGTGCCAAATGATGATGAGGAAGCAAAGTAGCTGGATTATTCATACACAGTATGGGAAGGTCTGGAAAAGTTTTTCAGTTTCTTAGAAAACTAAATATGCAACCACCATATGACCCAGCAACTGCCATCCTCGATGTTTATCTCAAAGAAATAAAACTTATGTTCACATAAAAATGTGTAAATGAATGTTTATAGCAGTTTTATTTGTAAAGCTGAAAACAATCCAGATGTCCTTCAACAGGTGAATGACTAAACCATGGTATATCTATACAACGGAATAGTACTCAGCAACAGAAGGAATGAACCATTGATATGCAACAATCTGAATAAACTCCATAATATGCTAAATGCAAAAATGACCAATCTCAACAAGTCACATATGATTCCACAAATAGCATCTGCAAAATGACAAAATTATAGACCTGGAAAACAAATTAGTAGTGATTAGGAAGTAGGGTGGGGTGTTATGGATTAGGAGGTTGTTATGAATTTGGTGTTTATAATTACGATAAAGAAGCAGGAAGGAGGGGTGCCTGGGTGGTTCAGTCAGTTAAGCATCTGACTTCAGCTCAGGTCATGATCTCACAGTTTGTGGGTTCAAGCCCCGCATCAGGCTCTATACTGACAGCTCAGAGCCTGGAACCTGCTTCAGATTCTGTGTGTCCTTTCTCTGCCCTTCCCCTGCTCACACTCTGTCTCTCTCTCAAAAATAAATAAACATTAAAAAGTTTTTTTTTAAAAAAAGAAGTAGAAAGGATCCTTGTGATGAAACCGCTCTGTATCTTGACTAGTGGTAATCTTGGAAATCTACATGTGACAAAACTGTGTAGAATTAAAGACACACTGAACAAAAATTTAAAAAAAGAGTATATGTAAACCTGGTAAAACCTAAATAAAAGCTGTGGATCGTATCAATGTCAGTTTGCTCTTTGTGATATTATACTATAGTTATGCAAGACCTTGAGCCTAGAGGAAAATGGATAAAGGGTAAGAGATCTCTCCATTATTATTTACAACTGGGGAGTGTACAATTATCTCAAAATAAAAAGGGTTTTTTTTTAGTTAATTAATTAATTTATTTTTGAGAGAGAGAGAAAGAGACAGAGAGTACAAACAGGGGAGGGGCAGAGAGAAAGGGAGACACAGAATCCCAAGCAGGCTCCAGGCTCTGAACTGTCAGCACAGAGCCTGATGCAGAGCTCGAACTCAACAAACCATGAGATCATGCATGATCTGAACCGAAGTCGGACTCTTAACCAACTAAGCCACTCAGGCGGCCCTCAAAATTAAAAGGTGTTTGTTTTTTTTTCAAAGCCAAAGACACTATAAGAAAATGAAACTACAGACCAACTTTCATGATAAACACAGATGCAAAAGTATTCAACAAAATACTAGCAAACCGAATTCAACAGCACACCAAAATCAAGAGGGTTTTATCCCTAGAATGAATGTTATATACTACATTACCAAAATGGAAACAGACTAAAAACTACATGATTGTGTCTATAAATGCAAGAAAAACAACTCAAAAATTCAACACCTTTTCATGGTAAAAATTCCCAAAAACTAGGTTTAGAAGGAATTTACCTCAATATAATAAAGTTCATACATAAAAAGTCCACAATTAACATCATACTCCATGGTGAAAAACTGAAGCCTTCTTCTCTGAGACCAAGAATAAGACAAGGATAGGGGCGCCTGGGTGGCTCTGTCGGTTAAGCATCCGACTTCAGCTCAGGTCAGATCTCATACTTTGTGGGTTTGGGCCCGGCATCAAGTTCTGTGTGGTCAGCTCAGAACCTGGAGCCTGCTTTGGATTCTGTGTCTCCCTCTCTCTCTCTCTCTCTCTGACCCCTCCCTGATTCATGCTCTGTCCCTCTCTGTCTCTCAAAAATAAGTAAACATAAAAAATTTTTTTAAACATTTTTTTAAAAATCAGCTGCATTTCTATACTCTAATTATGATCTATCCAAAATTAAGAAAACAATCCCATTTACAACAGGATTGAAAGAACAAAATACTTAGCACTAAGCTTAACCAAAGAGATGAAAAACTTTTAAGTCACTAATGAAAGAAATTAAAGAAGACACAAACAAAAGATAGATGTATCATGTTCATAGAAGACTGAGTACTGTCAAAATGTGCATACTACTCAAAACCATCTATAGAGTCACTGTATTCTGTATCAATATCTCATTGGCTTTTTTTAAAAACTGAAATAGAGAAAAAAAATCATTTCAAACTACAAAAGACCCCAAATATGCAATACAATTTTGAGGAAAAAACAAAGCTTGGAATCATCATACTTTCTGATTTCAAATTATATTACAAAGCTACAGCAATTAAAACAGTATACTACAGGCATAAAAACAAACATACTAACCAAAAGAAACGAATAGAGAGGCCAGAAATTAACCTACACATATAGAGTCAAAAGATATTCAACATAAAGTCCAACTAAACACAATGGGGAAAGGACCAACATTTAAATGGTCCTGGGAAAACTGAATATCTGCATGCAAAAGAATAAATCTGGACCTTTATCCTACACCACACACAAAAATCAACTTGAAATGTATTAACAATTTAAATGTAAGACCTGAAACTGTAAAACTCCCAGAAGGAAAACAGGACAAAACTTCATGAAGTTAAAGCTTAGCAATGATTTTTTAAATATGACATTAACAGTAAAAGCAATAAAAACAAATTAGGAAACTGAGACTACATCAAACTAAAAAAAAAAAAAAAACCTCTGCACAGCTGAAAAGATGCTTAGCACCAGTCATCAGGCAAATGTAAATCAAAACCACAATGAGTTATCTCCTCACTCACACCAATTAATTAGGCTGGCTTTTATGGGAAAAAAAAAAAAAGATAGTAAGTGTTGGCAAGGATGTAGAGTAACTGGAACCATTGTACACTACTGGTGAGAATGCAAAAGGTGCAGTTCCTATGGAGAAAAGTATACAGATTTCTCAAAAAGCTAAAAATACACTTACTTATAATGCAGCAATCCTACCCCCAAGTTATAAATCCAAAAGAAATGAAATCATTATCTTGAAGAGATATATGCACTCCTAAGTTCACTGCAGCATTAGTCATAATAACTAAGACACGGCACAACCTAACTACCCATCATCAAATGAATGGATAACAAAAGAAAAGTGGTAGAGGGGCATCTGGGTGGCTCAGTTGGTTAAGCATCTGACTTCGGTTAAGGGCATGATCTAGTGGGTTTGAGCCCCACGTGGGCTCTGTGCTGACAACTCATAGCCTGGAGCCTGCTTCAGATTCTGTGTCTCCTCTCTCTTTCTCTCTGCCCCTTCCCAGCTCATGCATGCGCACGCGCGCGCGCACACACACACACACAGACACACACTCTCTCTCTCTCAAAAAAAAAATTTAGAAAACATTTTAATGGTACATACATACAATGAAATACTATTTGGCCTTTAAAAAGAAGGAAAAACCATGTCATATGCAACAACATGGATGGACTTGAAGGACATTACACTAAGAGAAATAAGCCAGTCACAGGACAAATACTACATGATTGTACTTATATAAGGTATCTAAAATCGTCAAATTCATAGAAATACAGAGAGTAGAATTATGGCTACCAAGGGCAGGGGGAAGGGAGCCCCAGAGTTTGCTGTTAAGTAGGCTATATAGTTCCAGTTATGCAAGAGAAATGAGTGCCAGAGATCTGTTGTAAATCATTGTGCCTATAGTTAATAATATTTTATCAAGCTCTTAAAAATTGTAAATGGCAAATCTTAAGTGTTCTTACAATAAAAATTAAAAAATCATGGGATGCTTGGGTGGCTCAGTTGGTTAAGCAGCCAACTTAGGCTCCGGTCATGGTCTCACAGTTCATGAATTCAAGTCCCAAGTCGGGTTGCGTGCTGACAGCACCCAGCCTGAAGCCTGCTTCAGATTCTGGGTCTCCCTCTCTCTGCCCCTCCCCCACTTGTGCTCTTGTCTGTCTCTCAATACTGAATAAAAGTTCTTAAAAATTTTTAATAAAAATAAAAACAAAAATAAAAAATCTTTTTGAATTCTCAAAGATTTTTATTCAAGCATGCCTACCTTAAGATATAACTGAAATAGTTTGTCTGTATATTTAAAAGGCCACTTTAACTTTATTTTCACCAACTACCTAAAATTAAAATCATAAAGACATAATCCATGTAAAGTGCCTAGGCCAATGCTTTGTTCACACTGAATAGTTAATAAATGTGATTCTCTGTCCTTCCTTGCAACAATCTTTAGAGGTGGGTGGGTCTAGCATCATTAATGCCAGCTTTTATACATGTCCCTCTTTATGCTACTGAAGATGCAGTAAGGAGCAAGCTTCCGGGTCCTATTTAAATCCACACCTGTGAGCACAGAAAGATGAACTTTCTCTTTTTTTTTTTTAAAAATGTTTTATTTATTTCTAGAGAGAGAGAGACAGTGTGAGCAGGGAAGGGTCAGAGAGAGAGGGAGTCACAGACTGAAACAGGCTCCAGGCTCTGAGCCGGCAGTCAGCACAGAGCCCGACGCGGGGCCGGAACCCACGAACCGGGAGATCATGACCTGAGTGAAAGTCGGACGCTTAACAGACTAAGCCACCCAGGCGCCCCTGAACTTTCTCTTTCGAAGAGACATCTACCCCTTTCCAATGAGTGCTGTGTTGTTCTCTAGAACAGCAGCTCAAACTTCTCATTAAAAAACAACAACAACAACAGACACAATATGCAAAGAGCAATAGCATTAGACACCAGTCTGCATTTTGTAACCAATGAGTACCCAGTGAAGAGTTGGCCATGACCAACTTTTCCCTTACCCCTGTCCCCTCAAACCCTTGCTAACATTCCTCTTCATCAATGCCCTTGCTTCACTGTCTACTTCCTTCCCCCACTCCTCTCTTTTCTGCCCTTGCCATTTCCTGCGTGAATGAAAAAACATTTTAGAAAGTCAAGAAGTGAAAACATCTTCCCCACTTTTTACCAAGTGGACACAGGCCTTTATTTTTATTTAAAAGGCCCTGACCTTTTAAAATGGAAAATGCTCAGATCAAGACGGTCTCCATGGCTCTTATAAGCCCAGCACATCTCATGCTGTGAGCTTTCACAGCTTAAATTAACCACCAACGCTCACTATAAATGAAAAAGCAGGTCAATCTAGAAAATAAACATATATATTTGTGCCATCTAAGGAGGTTTAAGAAACATTTGGAAAACTGAAAGTACTGAGCAATTCACTCAGTAGCTGAGGTTATCTTTGAGCGGAACAACCAAAACCACTTCCTAAGCGGACAAATGTTAATAAAATATTCTCTTCAGATTCAAATGTGCAATTTCCTCGCTCTGTTTAAAACACTAAACTTTCAATGGAAAAATTAAGTCAAAAGCCCATGAATTACTGCCAACTGCTATGGTTTCCTTTTCTAAGTCATCGGAGCCACCTGTCAAGAGACCTTGGCCTCCTGGCCAGAGGCAAGCTTTTCAAGCTGCCTATCCCGTCTCGGATGACCACGGCCATAAAGACGGACTCATATTACACTCGCTGGAAAAGGCTTACAACACCGAGGATACTGAACCAATATTATTTTGAGTTTTTTGCCCGGCACATTGTAAGCTTAAATACTGAGCCAAATTACCAGGGGCTGAGTCAAGCTCATGGTGTACGAGGTAGCACTCATACAAAGCCCCCCTCGCCATCCATCTGAAGCAAGCTTGAATTCTTTTAAATTCAAGAAAATACTCCACCCTACAAAAACCTGGCGTTCCCTCGGCTCCCTTTACACTTTATTCACACCAGAAATGCTGAATCATGACTCTGAGGTTGTAAAACAAAAACTATTTCGACTGGGACACCAGGATCCCCAGAGGATCCCACGCTTCTGCATTCCTTCGCTTTGCATCTTTTAAAATCTAAATCCCGAGCCCTTCCGCAGACCTGCAGATTGGAAAGGCTTGGAGAGCAACCAAAGGCTGCAGGTCGGGGGAGAGAGCCTGTGCTCCCTCCGCTGCGCCTCCCCAAAACCCAAGCAGCTCTGGCAGCTCACAGCTCTCGCCTCCTCTCCGAACGCGACCCCAAAGGGACCGATCCTGTCTCCATCAGCGATGCTATCCAACAGCCTCCGAGAAATTCCCAACTTGGAAGCATTCCCACCGCAGCCTCCCTGTCCGGAGCTCGCCGGGCCCGCACCGGGGCACCTGTCCACTGTCCGGCAGGGGTGCGGTGCGGGAGCCGCTCTGCAAGCCCGGCGCCCAGTCCTTGCCGGAGAGACGAGCCCGCCGCGAGCGCAGACTCTTGAGAAACTCGATCCCAACTCCCAGCCCGCGCCTGCCGAACCGCCCCGGGAGCCCAGAGAAGCGGGGCCGGGGACCGCGGAGCAGAGTGGCGTGGACGCGAGGACAGAAGGGAGGCGTGGAGGGGAAGGGGCCGCCAGAAAAGGAACACCCCCAAGCCGGTCCCGCAACTTCGCCCAGCTCGGGCCGGGGGTGAGGAGAAGCTGCGGAGGCTGCAGGCGCGAGGTGAGGGACTCACTTGAAGGTGAGGACGCAGAGCGGCCGGTAGGACTTGTGGCTGGTGTTCTCGGCCATGCCCTTGCCCCAGAAGTCGTTGGTGAAGACGCCCCAGCGGAGGGGGGCGCCGGGCCGCACGTCGGGGTTGTTCACGATCGCCCACACGTCGTCGTGCACGAACTCGCCCTGCAGGGAGCGGCCGTAGCACAGGCAGCTCGCCCCGGCCAGCAGCGCCGCGGCCCCGGCCGGCGCGAGTCCGCAGCCCCGCCGCCGGGAGGGCGCGCGGTCCCCGCCGCCTCCGCCTTCGCCGAGTTGGCCCGGCTGCAAACAAACAGCAGCCCCCCCGCCTCCCCCGGCCATCGCCGCCTCCTCCGCCCCACTGCGCATGCCCCGCTCGCTCTCGCCTCCACCCGCCCCCCCATCCCCGGACTGGAGCCGCCCCCCCCCGGACCCCCGCCCCCGCCCGGCTACTCTCCACTCTCAGCCCCCGGCGCCCGCGGCCCCGCCGCGAGAGCTCGCGCGCAGCTGGAGTCGGGTCGCGGCGCCGGGGCGCCCGGGAGGCGGAGAGGGGGCCCCGGGGTCCTGCCTGGCGCTCCCGGCGAGGCTCACCGCCGCCCCCCAAACATGCACCCCCGCCACCCCCACCAACGAGGCTGGGGAGGGCCGCGTCTGCGGGCGCCTCCGGGCCCGGGGCGGGGCGGGCTTAGCAGGTGCGCACCCTGAACCCCTCGCCCCGCGCTCCCAGAGGGGAAAGTGGCCGCCGCTCCCCGGGAAGTTCCCGGCTTTCAGCGCCCGGACGGCAGCGGCGGCAGCGCCGGGGGACGCGCTCTCCTGCCCGGGTCCGCGCTCCCGTCCCGCCGCCCGGTCCGCGTCTCCCCCCTCCCCCTCCCCCTCCCGGCCCTTGCTGTCCCCCACCGGCCTGCGCCCCGCGCCTGCAGCCCCCGCGTGGAGGAGGCCGGGGGGCGGGGGGGAACCGAGCGAAGCACCTTCGGAACCCGGGGAAAGGGTCTCGTGGCCGCGCGCTTCCTGCGCGCCGCGCGCGGTCTCTTCAGGGGCGCCAAGGACTGTTTCCCTTTACTGCGCGTTGCTCAGCTCGCACTTATGAAAAGTCCCAGGTTCGATTTGGGGTTTGGGGCCGGACACTGAATTGGCTTTCGAAACATTTCTCCTCGTTTTATTTCTTACTCAAACTCGGAAGACGATCCAGGAGATGCAGAGCAAATTACTTTTTCTTCCCACCTAAGTGGTTCACTTGGGGCTGATTATTTCCTGGGCTGTGGGCGTGTTTAAACTTTTCCTGCGAAGTCAATACCACTTGAAAAAACAAGTGGAAAAAACAATTAAAACATTAAGACCTCTGGCTTTTACTCCCAATCTTCCTGTTTTTTTGGAAAAGTTTTCTTTAAAAAAACATACTAGTATAATATGTAAATAAATTAGGTATTCCAAAATGATGGTTCCTAGAATTTCTCCAGGTTTGAAAAATCCGCTCTTTGAGGCCCATGATTAATTTTCATTTCTGTGTGTTACTGAAATTACCTGGAATTTGACACATCCAAAGAGAAACTTAAAACACAAAATTTGCCAAATATTCCCAGCCTCCCCAAATTCTTAAAATGCTCATTGATCTTAAAAGAAAAAAAGTAAAAATAAAAGGCAGAAATTATTCTTATACTGAGCATTTGCATGACTCTTTACTACACCAATTTATTATTATTGTTTTAAATTTTAAAATGTGTCTGAGCAGTTGAAAACTCAGTGAATTTAGACAAACATATTCCAAGTCAAGATGCTTTCATCTATTTCACTTTACTTTTTGGTGACTTGAAAATTAGTAACTGCAAAATGAAACTGAAAAACCCAAGCATTGATGTTTTCATCCTTAAGTCAAAATTTTTTGACCCATGATAGCTTCAGCAGCCAGAACTCACACACACCTGAATCTACCACTTCTGGCAGAGAACACAGCACAGCCATTTCCTCTTTGCCTGCCCATCTATTTAATAGAAATATATTAAGAGTCTACTTTGCCCTACAATATGTAAAGCACTAGGCTGGATAAGGAGAGCTGTTCAGTGTGCCTGTGTGGAACGTGTGTGTAAGGTTAACAGCTGACTAGGATAGTGAAATTTCAGCCTTTGCTGAAATGATAGAGCCAATGTATCAATCCTTACCTATAATTAATAGAGGCTTTCTTTAGACAATGTCTTAATCCCAAAGAGTGACTAATAATAGATTTTGGGAGAGAGGATACCTTTTCTCCCTTACATCACCCTTAAATTGCCCCTGTAGGAATGCAGCCCTGACCATCCCGTTCTTAACTGAGTTGTTTTCTTTTTTAGATGAAAAGGGTTATCAGAGTTCTCCATGACAATGGAGAGAAGTGAGAAGGACCAGAGCTGGACTCCAAAAAGGCAATGGAGAAAAGATAAAGGAAATCTCCAAACGGGATTCCAGGTTTCTGAGCATGGTTTCCATACGGTTTCCTCTGCATTCAATGGCATCTCTATTCTATTTATTTTGGATGATTAATTTGGGATTAATTCACTTTAAAATACTGAGACACCTCAAAAGTCTTCTCAAGCACGAACCAGAAAGTAAATACTTTTTAAAACCAAACAGTTCCTCTGCTGCCCCATCACTTCCTAATTCAATACTATTTTGTGTTACAGGAAAGCAGTGTGAAAATGGTGATGTCAGAGAAAGGTTTACATGATATATGCCAGTCCATCATCCCCTCTGCATTTCTCTTAAAGTGTAAAGCACTCATCTTGGCTAATAAAGGGGCCCACAGGAAATAAGATTTCATTCTTGTTACTTAGTTACTGATTATTTTACTTAGAGCAATACTACTTTCTAAGACACCTTTTGTCCACTCAGAGCAATTTAAAACATAACTTATTACAGAAGTGCCTCTCGGAGACTCATACAGATTAAGTCACTCATGTAAATTAAAGTGGACCACAGCCTTTAAAAAAATTAGGACAAACTCTAAATAAATCAAGGACAAGTAGTTTTTTTAATAAAACAAATTTCAAATTACTGCTTTTTCAGCCTAATATACATCCCATTCAGGTACACTCTATATAAAGGGACAAATGCAATGTTACAAAAACATAAATTCAGAAAAAGAGCTGATATAATTTACATTAAAAATAAATTTTTGTGGTCTAGTTATTAAACTATTACCTGTTCTTAAAGAAAATACAGAAAAATAGAAAAAAGAATAAGAAAATTAAAATATACTTATCCCACCACCCCCTGGGCCTATGGTAGGGCAGGAAACATGGACTTTAAGAAGCTGGCCAGCAGCAGGCGGGACAAATGTGGACAGTCCCGGGTGCCATGTGGTCTGAGGGGTGGCTGTGCCCAGACTTGACCCAGGTTGGTACCAGCAATGGCGGCAGCAGAAATAGCAGCCCCAGCAGAGAGAAGGGGCTCCTCAGGGAGGTAAACTGGCTTCCACTCCCATCCTTGGAATGTATCTCTCTGAATTCTGCCCAGAATTAAAATGAAAGAATATCAAAAATTATCTGTGATCTTGTACTTGCTGCCTCTCAGGCAATAAACTTTGTCAGCAAATTACTAGAAGATAAAAGCATGCACATGTACATTAGAATAAAGCATTATCAAGTACTCACTAGCCTTCTTCAAAGAGTTCAGAATCTCCAATTTTGAAAACTGCTGCACCATCATAAAGTCTTAGAAACAGACATTAAATTTTAAGATTAGTATATTCAACAGAAAAAAAGTATTTTCATATGAATGAAATTTTAATTACATATATTTTTATTTTACACTTTAATTATAAAGCCACGTTTAGTTTCTGGTACAACCTCCACAATATACAGGAAATGTCAGGGGAAAAAAACACTAAATGCTGTTGTGTCAATTTACATTTAAAATTAAATTCAGGCTTACAACAAACTGATTTGTATGAAGAATTAAAAGTTTTTAGAAAAATTATCCCATCAGAATCATCAGCTCTAGAGTGCTATGACTTATATTTTGAAATAATTTCTCAGAAATTTATCCTAATGTTATTACAACCTATAAATACTCTTAACAGTTTTAGTAACAGTTGGATCAACAGAAAAATGCTTCTCAAAATTAAAAAGTATCAAAAGAATGTCTTGATTCATAGCATTTACTAAATTTCATGATGTAAAGATTCTTAGCATGGTCAATTTCATGCTACCCAGGTGACAAGTGACATCACTGAATGCAGACGTCATTCAGTGGCATAGAAGTATAACATTCTACATCTTCTCACCAGATACACTAGACATAAAAAAGATCAAGAGTATAGTAACAGCAAAATATAATAATTAGAAAATGATGAGTTTTGAACACTTATCTTTGTTTTTAATCTAATTTATGTAATTACACGTTTCTAGAACAAAGTTTTTTTTGTAACGGCTGTGTTTAACAACCAGCTTACAAATCTCCTGAATACCTACCAATCAGTTTTTGTGAACAAATATCAGTTGACTCTCTGGCATACCCTCAGATGAAATAAGAAAATTATTAGCATCGTAATTTGGAGCTTGAGTGGTAAGTATGGGCAGAGGAAAGGGATCACTATGCTTGTATAGTGAGGAATTAGCCTTACCTGAAGAGAGGCCTGGCCTTTGCCTTGGCTACTGGAGGATAATCTTTAGGCCCCTGGAATTTCCTGACTGACAGGAGTGTCTTTGTTTGCCTAGGGCTTTGGCCACTGGACAATGTAACAATGTAGTTTATGACAGGAACTTTGGGTCACACAATATCAGCTCTGATTTCTGGGGAACTTGCAACTAAAGATTTTAGCCTAAACTCTGGGAGAGGCTGACAATTAAGGTCAGTCATGCAGGCAGTATGTGATGAGCCCCAGTAAACACTCTGGACACCAATGACCCAGGTGAGGTTTGCTGGTTGGCAATACACTGGGCATATTATCATACATTAATGCCATGTTAAAGACATGTCCTTGACTTCATGGAGAGAAGACAATGGGCATTCTGTCTTTGGTACTTCTCTTGGACTTGGCCCTGGGCACTTCTTTCCTTGGCTGATTTTCATCTGTATCCCTTTTCTGTAATAATCCTTAACTGTGAGTATAACAGTTTTCAGTGAATTCTGTGAATCCTTCCAGAAGATTATCAAAACAGGGTGGTTTGGAAAACCCCCTAAACTTGCTATTAGTCTCAGATGTGGGGTCATTCTTATGAAGACTGTGTCTAAAGGCTCCTTATTACTATTTTTCTACTTTAAAATATTTCTGTAATACAAAATCTTTTTCACTTAAAAAACTGGATCGTTATCCCCCAAGAAGAATGGAAGAAACAACAGACATCCTCAAAGCTGTTATATTAAACTCCCTTCTTTTACCTTGTTTAAAAACTTCGGGAAAGGCTACAAAAGTAAAACAAAACTAAGCTAAAAAAAAAAAAAAAGAAAAGGGAGGGGAGGGGAGGGAAGGGAAGCGAAAGGAAGGAGGGAAGGAGGGAGGGTGATAGTTTAGGAGAGATGGAAGAAGGAATAAAGAAAACCATAAAAACCTACAGCCACAGCATAAATGCAGCTGGGGAGTTAACTTTGGGAACTCATGTGTGACTGTCAGTTTATAGATGATGAAGCTCAAAATTAATGACTATTTTTGGGGCACCTGGGTGGTTCAGTTGGTTAAGTGTCCAAGTCTTGGTTTCGTATCCAATCAGAATCTGAGCCCAGGTCAGACTCTGTGCTGACAGAGCAGTGCCTGCTTGGGATTCTCTTTTTCTGCCCCGCCAGTGTGCGTGCTCTCTCTTTCTCTCTCTCTCTGAAAACAAATAAATAAAAACTTTTTTTTAAGTGACTATTTTTAAAAAGAAAGAACAAATAATGAGAAAAATCTGAAAGCTTGGTTGGCCTACGGAAAATATTAGTCATCAATATTGTTTTTTTTGTCCTATGTTGTACAATAACACTTTGTTTTAATATATTTTATTTGATGTGCCACATTTCCCCTTTTTTATTGAAATATGAAAATTATTTTGCTAAAAATTCTTCACCTCATAGAGGGTCCTGAGGTCCATTCCCCACCTTTCCTTACAAAGTCTGGGCACAGCCAAAATTAGTACACTCAGGGCATAAGGAACCTAATAAAATACCTGCCAGAAGACAATGACATTGCCTCCATCCTATATTATTAAAGAAATTGGAGAACTGCCATGCCAATTTTTCTTTATCAAAAATTAAAGATTATATCTGGAGATAATTTCCCTTCAGAAATAACACTCTCCTATCTTTCTTCACTGTGCTGCTAAGTCTTATTTCTTGGCCTATTTTTCCATATGTGAGATAATCTTAGAGGGCTACAAGTGAATCACTGCAGCCCCCACTGTAGCTTACAAAAAAAAAAGAAAGAAAGAAAGAAAGAAAAAGAAAAGAAAAGAAAGAAAATGTCTTTCAGATTTTATTTTTGGCCATGTATCTATGAATGAGACAGCCAGGGGATTTTTGTTGTTGTGGTGGTGATGGTAGTGGTGGGTGGTTGTTTTTTAAATAATTTTATGTCTTTGTACATCTTGGATTAGGGCTGAATATTGTGGCCTTTCCAGTTAGACAGAAGACAAAGTAGAAACAGATCTTGCTTTATAGTCTGATTCACATACTCTTTTTCTTTCATATCCCATTTGTTCAGTCACTTTCCTCTTTCCCTTTAAAGTAGTTGGAAGGATTGGGGGAGCATTTTATCCATTCGACAACCTTTTTTAAATAGCTGCTGAGCTGAGTGGCATGCGTACTAAAACAGTAGTGCTTTCCATAAAAATAGAAGTTTCTCATTATAAAGTTTTCATTTATATGAATATATATGTTATATGTATCTATAAATATCATATAAAATACTTAAAATTTTTTAACTTTAGATGTCATCACTTCTATTTGAATAAACGTATTTCCGATAAACTTTTAAGCAGGTCTAATAAGATTATACCTTTTGTATTTGGGGGTACTTTTTAGGAGGTTTCCATAAGAATGTTCATTGTTCTGCAAATATATTACCAGATGAGTGAAAATTTCCACACAAGAATTGAATCACCATATTAGAGGTTTTCTACAAGTCAGATGCCTACAACATGTGAAAAATCTAGGAAAAATACTATTAAGAGTCATTTATAAAGAAAGACAATCATTTGGGCACAAATATAGCTTTAGCTATAATTTATCATTACTAAAATTAATCCTGAGTTTTATTGTTTGCTCCCAAATTGAAGACAACTTGTTCATGAATAAAGGAGGATTTCATTTAATCTATGTTCACTGGATGTAGCTGAATTTTGATACTCCAATGACCCATACTTGTTTCTGAACCAATTGCTCTATTTCGCTTCTAATAGTTTGTAGCCAAGATATGCAGAGAGAATGGGCCCCTCTCTGCCAGATCACTATGAGACGGAGTCCCAGTTTCCGAACCTGCGAAAGTACCTCAGAGGGCAAGTGTGAAGATTATGTGAGCTGAGTCAGGAGCTTTGAAGAGTGCCTGACACATAGTAGGTATGCTCAACAGAAATATAGCTTTGATGAAAGATGTTGATGGTGGTGATGATTTTTCTCCACCTTTTTTCTCAGTAATTTTCTTGTTACTTCTATTTCTTTCCATTATGGAAAACCTGTTTTTAAATAATAGTTAGATACCTGCTTCAAAATTCCTGAGCATTCATCCATTCATTCATTCAGTCACTCATTTATTCATTCATTCTGAGAATGTGGCTATCAGCCTAATGTAGATTTAGGCTGGACAACCGTACTCTATTTTGCTCACTGTTGTCTCACTGCATTTCTGGGACTGAGACTATAAACCTTCTCGGTTCCTGATGCCAGAGAATGCCTCAGTTGCCAGTGGGTCACCCAGGTGTTTTATTGTTTCTAATTTCACTGCCAGGATCAAATTTCTTCTTAAAGAAACTTTAATAATATTTCTTGCCAGAACTTTAACCTTTAACATCACATGATGTAAATTTTTAACAATTACTTCATAGGACATTTTTCATAGTTCCCCATGGTTACAAAAGAATTACTAGCAAAGTTATTGGGCTATTTTATCATGAATATTTATCCCTTTCCTCAGTCTGCTTTTAAAACATTTTTTTTAATTTCCTTATGAAGCTGAGTTTATGGTGAAAATGAACTAGCAAAAAAAAAAAAAAAAGAAGGAGTGAAAATACCTGCTTTTCCAAGGATAATCCCTTCCTAGGATGTTCAAGGAAATGTTGGGTTCCTTTCCTTTAAAGCTGCAGGTCTGGAACTTAAGCTCCTTTGCACTATTTGTTGAAACTCTAGGGTAGGAGAGAGTGAACTGATATCCTGGAGAAAACAAGAATGTCATCTGTGTTTTTTTTAAAAAAAAAAAAAAGTGAGAGGGGCACCTGGATGGCTCCAGTCGGTTAAATGTCCAACTTTGGCTCAGGTCATGATCTCACCATTAGTGAGTTCAAGCCCTGGGTTGGGCTCTGTGCTGACAGCTCAGAGCCTGGAGCCTGCTTCAGATTTTGTGTTGCGCTCTCTCTCTGCCCTTTCTCCACTCCCTCTTGCTTTGTCTCTCTTCCTCTCTCTCTCTCAAAACTAAATAATATTAAAAAAATGTTTGTTTTTTTTAAATTTTTTAAATGTTTTATTTATTTCTAGGAGAGAGAGAGACAGCGTGAGCAGGGGAGGGTCAGAGAGAGGGGGAGTCACAGACTGAAACAGGCTCCAGGCTCTGAGCTGGTAGTCAGCACAGAGCCCGATGCGGGGCTCGAACCCACGAACTGCGAGATCATGACCCAAGCGAAAGTCGGACGCTTAACTGACTAAGCCACCCAGGCGCCCCTAAAAAAATGTTTTTTAAAGTAAGAGACTTTCCCTTCCTGTAATATGGAGCAAGATGATTCCAATCAATCTTTCTTCAGAGGATATGTAGAAAATCAGATTAAACAACATTTGCCTCATAACATCAGATTTTTAACTGTAGAGAAGAGCCAGGCCAGGAGAAGATTAAAGGTGAGCCCAACATTAGGGGCCCTTTTTGCCTCAGGGATGAGGGAGAGGCTGAACACACCATTGACTCCCTGGATGCACCAGGAAGAATGAAACACTTGGAGTCCAAGTTCCACCAAGGGTAGATGTCCTGGTAACCCAATCTTTACATAGGGGTGGGACCCTTTAGAAGGCATCCTACTAATAAAGAGGAACTGGAAGTCAGCCACCACTTCTGATTCCAGCCCCACTTTCTGGGATCTGGATCATCTCAGTAGAGGTGAAAGAAAGACTTTTACTAGCAAAACCAGAAAGGGTATATCACCGGGAAACCAGTACTAAAGGAAATGGTAACAGATAGTTCTTCCGACAGAATGAAAATGATTCCAGATGAAAGTATAGAGGGAGAAAAAGAATGCAATTTAAATGGTAAATATAGTGATATGTGATTAAATCTAGTTGAAACTTCATGCTTGCAAATCTATAGAGACAGAAAGTAGATTACTGGTTGCCAGGGCTGGGGAGAGGGGGAATGGAAAGGACTACTAATGAGCACCAGATTCCTTTTCAGAGAAGTGAAAATGTCCTAAAATGATATTGTGGTGATAGCTGCACAATTCTGGGAGTACACTAAAATCTATTGAGTTGTATACTTTATAAGGGTGAATTATACGGTATACAAATCATCTCTCAATGAGGCTTTTTAAAAAAAGAACAGAAAAATATATGACATCAATAGCTTGTAAATTAAGAGAGGCTAGCTACATGGACTTGAAGTGTTCCGAAACAATGGAATTGACTGGGAAGAGGACAAATTGGGAATTAGTCATTAGGCTTCACATGTTTTATGCAAATGTTATGGGTGTGTTGAGTCATATTTCATACAACATACATACACATCACACACATTTTTTAAAAGAATGAGAGGCAACAAAGTCAAAAGGATTAATATCAACGTACACTCTACTTTTCCAGTCCATTCCTCCTTAAAGAACCCTAACAAAACAGCAACAAGGTTTGCAAGTAGACAGAGGATGGAAAGATAAATTTTCTCTTTTGTTTTCTTCATAAAATGGTGTATGTAAGGTAAGTGTAAAATGTAAAGAGTAAACCACAGGAATAAATTTAGTAAACACAATAGGTACAAATCACCTCAGACAATGAAAATGGGACGTAGTTTAAATAATACAACTGACTTAGGGAAGACTAGGGCTTTACAAGTATTTTTGTGCCCTATAAATGCTTTACTGTGGTAAACCTTTTTCAACTGGCTTTAAATGACCAAAATCAGGACCAGCACTGTTCTGTCTGTCCCTGAGCTTAAGCAGATTGTCTGCACACAGTAACAAGTCAGATCTCTGATAATTGATAGAATATGTAAACGTTTGAATGCATTCATAAGTAGAAGACAGGACTTCCAGTAGCTGGATGTTTAGAATTTCCTGGTGGCAGGAGGAAAATTCACTTTTTTCTTTTTCTATTACAGTATGCATTGTAAGTAACTTCAATGCTTAAAAAACAGAAAGTAACACATTTATAAAATTTTATAAATTTCTGAGTGAGACTGAATAAGTTCACACTCTGGAGGCATACAACAGTTACCACTAGACATAGGATTCACTTTCTACGTTGTCACTTGTACCAAGCGATGTTAATCCTGATTTCTGATTTGAAACCACTTTTACCTGCTTTCTTTTTGGAGGGAAACTTCCGAGGTCAGCTCTCTTCCTTCAGACAGCCTGTCTAAAATTACTGCAAATATTCTGAAATCTCTAAAGAAGGAAAGTCCAGTGTAAAGTTTCTCTTCCCTAAATTTCATTTTATCTAATACTATTCGATAGCTATAATTTAAGATCATCTCTTTTTACTATTCAAGTGAAAATGAAAAACAATTCCTAATAAACATTTTTTGTTGTTTTCCTAACTATTGTTAAGTTGCTCTCTTCCTATGTAACAATGTTGCTTGAATGTCAGAATAAACTTGATTCTTTTCAAATTCAATGTACCAAGCTGCTGGGCCCAGCTTTGACTTGAGGAGTTTGAACTCAGTGGATGGCTTATAGTATCTAAATTACATCTCAGAAGAAACTAGCTCAGAGAAAATCAGGTCTGCCTTACCAGGCTTGGCAAAAATGAGGGCCAGGCCTGGCTGGGTCAATGATAGGAGCTGCCATGAGGCGGAGCCTACAGCAGAGGGAGGAATTGAGACAGAGAATGGGTCTGCAGCCAGAGTTCAGAGGAGGAAATGCCAGTGGTTATTCAAACACAGGAGCCAAAAAATCAGAGTTGTGGAGTGAAATGGAATCTTAGAGTAGAAGAGGAGTTGGGTATTTGTGCAGACAAGTGAGAGCAGACCAGTACCCACCCCCAGGACAAGGCTCACCTTCCTGGGGCTGTGGTGAGACCAACATGGAATAACCTGGGACCTCTGTGAAGGGATGCTGGTCCTGGGGTATCTTAAGATGACTAGGAGCTTCTGAGCAATAAGACACAGCTAAGAAATGGATGGGAAGATTATCGGAAACAGGAAATCGGGGCACCTAGGTGGCTCAGTCGGTTAAGCATCTGACTTTGGCTCAGGTCATGATCTTGTAGTTTGTGAGTTTGAGCCCCTTGTCAAAGTCTGTGCTGACAGCTCAGAGCCTAGAGCCTGCTTTAGATTCTGGATCTTCCAATCTCTCTGCCCCTCCCCCACTAGCACTCTTTCTTCCTCCCTCTCTCTCTCTCTCTCAAAAATGAATAAACTTTAAAAAAAAGAAACAGGAAATAAGTGTCATAAAAGTGAGATTTCATTCCATAGAGGGTTTAGAATCAGATGGTTGGTACAAAAAAAAAATTAAGCAGAAAGCCTAATTTTACCATCTTGAGAAGTGACTAGGAAAGCAACATTAGCATGGAAAATTAACTTTGGCTAGTGATGAGAAAAGAGGTTTAGAAAAACATAGTAAGAGCTCATTTAAAAAGTGTTGTCATATATGTACTTAAAATTTTTTTTAATGTTTTTTTATTTATTTCTGAGAGAAAGAGAGACAGCATGAGCAGGGGAGGGTCAGAGAGAGAGGGAGACACAGAATCCGAAACAGGCTCCAGGCTCTGAGCTGGCTGTCAGCACAGAGCCTGACGCAGGGCTCAAACCCATGATCCGTGAGATCATGATCTGAGCCAAAGTTGGACGCTTAACCAACTGAGCCACCCAGCCGCCACTATATATATACTTTTTAAAAGTATTTGTTTCTGTATTTTGATAAGGTTTTATTATAGTATGAAGTGTGAATGAATATTATATATAACCAATAATGTATGTAAATAAATTTGATGTTGTTTACTCCTAGAAACAAGACCTAAAAGGGTTGCATCTAGAGGTGATTTTTAAAATTCCATATGTAGTGACTTGTGAGGCATGAGCATTGGCCAACACTGACCAACCAGAAGAGAGCCCACCTTGAGATGACTTCTGTGAGCCCTTCTCTGCACTTCTCTGCACTGGGCATTCATTCCATTGTTAGGAGTTAGGAGAGGAGGTCCCAAGAGAAGGACCAGCATGAAACAGCAGAGGCACAGTATATATCAAAACTTACAAAAACATTGCAATATTTTAACAACCTGCGTTACAGTGCACACCCCTATCAGCTTAGACTACAGTTCATGTGCTAACTCTGACCAGGGGTCTGATAATACAATGGTGAAAAGCATGGCTCTATGGCCAGACTGCTGGGGACTGAATCCTAGACCCACCATTTGCTAGCTGTGTGACCTTGGGCAGGGTTACATACTCTGTAAAAAGCACTGAGGTGAGGACTACGGAATTAATTTCTGTAGTGCTGAGAAGAGTTTATGGCACATAGTAAATGCTCAATTTAGCCAATATCGCCTATTGGTAGTGGTTATCTGGAACACTGTACAAAGCAGAAAACAAACTGTTGTGATTAGCAATGCATTCCACTGGTCAGGGAAAGGGTCACAGCAATACTGAGTGTCATGGGCTTGCCAGTTCTACTCCAGTCCCACCCTGACACTCAGCTGGGTCACATCACACATCAGCAGCATCAGCACATTCATGATGAACAAAGGGAGGACTCTCACCAGCCCCTTTGTTCAAGTTCCAACATAGAATCAGTGATGTGAACGCCACTTACTGTTTTTCAATACTGGCCATGAAGAATGACAGTTTTAAGGTCTTGTCAGGCAGTGGCCCTCAGAAACTAAACTTAGCTTTTGGGTCACCATCTGGAAATCTTGTAAGTTCTATCTTTCCCTCTGCCCCAGCCTTGTGCTCCCGAGAGTTTGGGAGGTAGTATTTCCCAAAACTCCATCTACTGGAGGCTGACAGTTGTCAGATCTGAAGTCAGGGATTCTGACTGGGAGCCTGAGATAAGAGGGGTAAAAGCAATCCTTGGGCTAACATCTCCACCAGGCTCTTAGGGTCATTTCATACCATATTAATACTACCCAGGTCAAATGTCTTCTTTTGATATGTATTGTCATTTTAACTCAAATTCTTGTGCATATCTTCCAAAACAGTGGGAGTGCACTACAGATAACTTGAAATGCAAGTAGTCACTTTGGTGAACTTTTAATATGATTAAAATTGTTTATCGTAGAGATAATACAAGGCAAAAGAACAAGATAATTCCTAACATTCAATGCTTGGCCCTTCTTTTTTTTTTTTTTTTTTTTTTTTTGTGGTAAGAAGCTTCTAACCAAATTTCTGACTTCAAAGTAGCTTCATTAAGGGATTTTCCTGGTCCAAAGCTAATGAAAAATGTGGAAAAACTTAGAACATTTCGGTCCCACTAAAATCGTGTCCTGTCCCAAGGCCACCCTAGTTCTGCGTCCTTTGAATCCTGCTCTAGTGGCCAGCTCCCCCTCTGTCCCCCTCTCTCCAGGATCCTCTCCGCTTCCCCTCAAAGCCCTCCATCTTGACACACCCTTCCCCTCTGCTCCTATCCCTAAAGTACACATTCTTCCAAAACTAAGTCCACCAAAATAGAATGAGAACCAGGTAGATTGTAAGCAAAAGGATTCTTCCAATTCCTGAGAGAAAAGACAAACATTGACCACGACTTATAATACTCTTAGGAACTAAGAATCCCAGCCTCCCTGAACTAAGTCAACTAGAACAGTAGGCTCTTCAGATGCTAAAGTCTAGCTCCAAAATGTTGAGTGGAAGGCTCAGAAAAGGATCTGGCTCTCCCTGATTCCTTCGAACAAAACAGAAAACATAAGATAAGGAGACAAGGCTTATTTACTGGGGCCATCTCCTTGCATTTTCAGTAAAGACGGAATTGACTTGATCTAGTTTCTAAACAAAGACAGGGGAAATCTATAGGAGAGAAAAGCATCTTTTCAGCTCCTTCTGACAAAATTCTGGATAGATCCACAGGCAACTGCTTAGCTACATTCCCCTCATTTTTGTGTATGGCCTTCCTTAAGCTGCAACTAGAACTTAGCTAATGGATTTTGTTAGTAAGTAAGAGCTGGAGTTGGAAATTGCTTCCCCAAAATACCTGCCAGGTTTGGCCAAAATTTTGAGATGTTCTTAGAACAAAATGAAACAAGGCTTTGCAAATTCAGTAAAGTGGCACCCGACTTCATTTTTTCTGTTAAACTTACTAGAATTATCATTAACTATCAAGGTCAAACTCATAGTTTTCTTATGGTTATAAGTGCTAACACCATCGATAAGAAACCCTACTACTATGTGTACTCACCTCTCTCAAAATCAATCAAATACCTCAGTGATAAACACTTCTGCCTTCAAACATCCCTGACTCCCATATTATTAACCCTACCTTCCAATCATATAAGTACTGGACCCTGACTTCAAGTAGCAAAACACTGCAAAAATGATTACAGTACTGTCCCTGGGGCCAGGGACAACACAGAAGTAATTAATATTGGAATAAATATTTGTATTTTCTTTTCTTCACTTGCTAACCTAAGAGAGTTTTTCAACTTTACCAAGAACTCTTCCCTTATCAACAGATTACAACTGGCTAATTTTTGTCAACATAAATAAAACCTATAACCTCAACATCCTTAAACCCTTCTAGAGTATTATTTCTTATGTACACAATAGCTTTTACTTGTTTACCACACACAAATCTGATTTATGACTGTGAGGTAATTGTTGGAGACTCTGATATATTCCAGAGCCCTTTACTCTCTATGAACCAAAGCACTTTGAAGAGTGTATCCAGTACTTTACAAAATGAAGAGTAAGTTATACTCAAGATTTGCCTGCTTTTTATGCATAGCATCCGACAGTGAGGATGATACAACTGGGAAAATATGATAAATATATTATTTAATTTGCCCCCAAGTTATAAGAGATGCTTGTGCAGCTAAAAGGGAGTAATTGACAGTATAATTGCTTTTGACTTCCTATTAGCTAATCCAGGCAGTGTCTGTGCCATTGCTAACAATTTCTGATTCATCGGTCAAGTAGAACAATCCGTTTCTAAACTAAAGGAGATGTGTCCTGGGAGAAGTGCTCTTGGCTTGGGTTCACTACTCTGAGATTACATCTTCAAAGCATTTTGTAAAGGTTAATGACCCTCCTGTTCTTATTTTTCATGTGTATTACAATTGCATAGTATGGATGTCCAGTGCTGCCATGTAGCCACTGTCATTTGATGAAAGGGACAACAAGGCCAGATTCTGTTCTATCCCTAAACACTTATTTTGAGATAATAAAACCACCTCTAGATCATGATAGTGGTATAGTTCTGCACCACGCCTGCTTTTATGGCCAACCTCTGGACTGGTCAGAAGGTAGCTAAAAGGGAGGTTCTAAGAATGACTACTGTCTTTATGAGTGATGCAATTGCAAACCCAGGATGTCCTGTGACTCAAAAAACATTTCCTTCACTCAAAATCTCATCTTGCCTGAATTCATACTTACCTTAAGAAATTGCCTAAAATGAAGACTCAGCTTATTTCTGCCATCCTGCCCTAAGAACTTCTCAGCCAGGGGCGCCTGGGTGGCTCGGTAAGTTAAGCATCTGAATTTGGCTCAGGTCATGATTTCGCAGTTTGTGGGTTTGAGCTCCACATCAGGCTCTGTGCTGACCACTTGGAGCCTGGAGCTTGCTTTAGATTCTGTCTCTCTCTCTCTCTCTCTGCCCTTCCCCAGCTGTGTTCTGTCTCTGTCTCTCTCACTCAAAAGTAAATAAAAACATTTTAAAAATTTTTAAAAAGAACTTCTCAGCCAAGCCCATAGCAAATTAAGCCCTAAGTTAGTAGATAGAAAAAAAAAATAACAGAAATCAATAAAATAGATTAAAATAAATTGAATTAATTGACTTGAACTTACAATTAAAAACATTTGCATTATGAAAACTCTAGGCTCAGAGAATTAGTAAACTCTATTAAATAGTCATGGAAGACATAACAGCAACACTGTAAAAATTCTTTCAGAAAATAGAAGAGGAAAGAACACTTCTCAGCTCCTCTTTATGTCCAGAAATATGCTATTACCAAAATTAGACAAAGACTACATGGAAAACAAGCTAGTGAGCAATATCCCACATATACACAGATGCAAAACTATCAAAACTATCACTTAAAATATCTTAAGTCAACTTGATCTGTATATTAAAAAGTAAAATATCATAACCAGAATGCAAGGAAGGTTTAACATTAGAAAGCAATCATTGGATTAATGTAATTCACTAGATTAACATAAAAGAAAAAATGATCCTCCAAAGCTAAGAAACTCTCAGTGAACTAGGACTAGAACAGAACCACCTCAAGCTGATAAAGGGTGAGTACAGAAAAACGTATATTCAGTGATTAATGATTGACTATTTCCTTCCTAAGATTGGGCAAAATTTACAGATGTTTTTTCTCTCACGACTTCTATTTAACATTGTCCTTTCTAGTATAATAAGTAACAAAAAGAAGTGACATAAATATGCATTGGAAAAGATGAACTAAACGTGTCCTTATTAGGAGATTATGTGGTTTGGTATGTAGGAAATTCATAGGTACTTAGAAAATAACTGCTACTAATACTACTAGAAATGACTGAATTTTAGAAGATCACATTATACAGAGCCAAATTTAAAACAATTATTTCTAAGTACTCGCAACAAAAAACTGAGAAAGCTAGGGCAACTTGGTGACTCGGTTGAGCATTTGACTTTTGATTTTGGTTCAGGTCATGATCTCATGGTTGACACAGGCTCTGCGCTGGGTGTGGAGCCTGCTTAAGAGTCTTCTTCTCCCTCTGCCTCTGTCCCTCCCCCATTTATATGCACACACACTCTCTCTAAAAAAGAAGTTGAGAAAGTAAATTAAGAAGAAAAGTAACAGTTTCAATGACATCAAAACCCATGAAATATGCAGAATAAATTCCACACAATATATTCTAGATCTGTGAAAACAAAGAAACAAAAAACAAGAAACAAACAAAAAAGAAAGAAAAGTAAACAACCCAGAAAACATCGCTGAGAAAAATTAAAGACTTAAATAAATGGAGATATATATCATGTTCATAGATTGGTAGATTCAACATGACTGAGATATTAATACTTCATAAATTAATCAATAGATTCAGCATAATTTCAATCAAACTGCCAGAAGACTTTTTCAGAGGTGGGGGTGGGAGTGGGTGGAGGACATGGTTTGACAAACTGATTCTAAGGTTTACACAGAAATATGAAGGACTTAGAAAAATCAAACAATTTTGAAAAAGATGAATCAAGTTGTAGGAATACTACTACTTGAATTCAAGAAATTATAAATCAACAGTTTATAAAGATGAAGTGTTGTACTGGCCTATAGATAAATATATAGCTCGGTGGAACAAAATAGAGTACAAAAATAGATCCACATATATAAGGTCAACGGATCTTTGACAAAGTGCTAAGGTGATTTAATGGGAAAAGATAGTTTTTTTTTGTTTTCAACAAATGATGGAAGAAGATCCACAGGGAAAGAAAATGAACCTCAACTCTTAACTTCCACCATATGCAAAATTTACTTTCAAATGGATCATATTACTTTCAAATGGATCATAGGCCTAAACATAAAGCTTAAACGATAAAGTCTAGAAGAAAACAGAAAAGAAAATGTCTGTGACCTTGGATTATGCAAAGATTTTTTTAGAACACAAAAAACATGAATCATAAAGAAAAAAATGTGATAAATTAGACTTCATCAAAATGAAGCACTTTTGATCTTTGGAAGCTGCCATTAAAATAATTACAAGTCCGGGAGCACCTGGATGGCTCAACTGGTTAAGTGACTGACTTTGGCTCAGGGGCTCAGGTCATGATCTCATGGCATGTGAGTCTGAGCCCTCCATTGGGCTCTGTGCTGACAGCTCAGAGCCTGGATCCTGCTTCGGATTCTGTGTCTCCTTCTCTCTCTGCCCCTACACCTCTCATGCTCTGTCTCTCTCTCTCTCTCAAAAATAAATAAACATTAAAAATTTTTAAAAACTTAAAAAAATTTAAACATCCCGTTACAAACTAGAAGAAAACATTTTATTTTGTTTAAGGTTTATTTATTTTTGAGGTGGGGGGAAAATGGGCACACATGCATGCCTCAATCAGGGAAGGGCAGAGAGAGAGGAGACACAATTCCAAGCAGGCTCCCTCCATGATGCCAGTGCAGAACCCAAGATGGCTCGAACTCACGAATTGCGAGATCATGACCTGAGATCATGACCAGAGCCAAAGTCAAGAGGATATTTAACCAGCTGAGCCACCAGGCACCCCTGAAAGAAAACATTTTAAATCCTTATGATCAAGTACTCCTTTACAAAATATATAAGGAGTTATAATGACAGTCAATCCAATTAAAAACTTTAACTCACACTTCACAAAAGGCCTAAGAATGGACAGTAAGCCCATGGAAAAGTACTTAAAATCACTGAGTCATAAGGAAATGTTAATTAAAATGTCAATAAGATACTACAGTATACTCACTAGACAAGCTGAAATGAAAGCATTTTTTTTTTCAGGTGTGACAAGGATATAGAGCACATGAAACTCATGTATTGCTGATGGGAATGTAAAATGGGACACATTTTCAGAAAATAGTTTGACAGTTTCTTATGAGAAATATGTCTGAGCAATTCCACTCCCAGATATTTACCTAACTGAAATGAAAATATATAGTCACACAAAGATCTGTACACAAATATATATAGTAGCTCTGTATAGACCCAAACTGGAAGCAATCTAAATGTCTATCAATAGGTTAGTGAGTAAACAAAATTGTGATATGTTCCTACAATTCATTACCATTCAGCAATAAAAAAAAGGAATGAAATACTGATAAATGTAGCAGTATGGGCGAAAATCAACCATATTATTCTGGGGAAAAGAAGCTAGACACAAAATATACATATTTTATTATTCAATTTACATAAAATTTTAGAAATAAAAACCTAGCGTAAAGGTGACTGAAAAGTACATCAGTGGTTGCCTAGGTGGGGATGTGGGAAATAGGGATTAACTGGAAAGGGGCAGAAGAAAATTTTTAAGGTAAAGAAAATGTTTTATAACTTGATTGTAGTGGTAGTTACATGTTGCCTTTAAACGGTCCTTTTTTTTTTAATGTTTTATTTATTTCTGAGAGAGAAAGAGAGGGACAGTGTGATCAAAGGAGGGTCAGAGAGAGAGGGAGATCTAGAATCTGAAACAGTCTCCAGGCTCTGAGCTAGCTGTCAGCACAGACCCCGACATGGGGCTTGAACCTACGAACCGTGAGATCATAACCTGAGCTGAAGTCAGATGCTTAACTGACTGAGCCACTCAGGCGCCTCACCTCCTTTTTTTAAATGAAGTATAATTGACATGCAAAATTATATTAGTTTCCAGTATACAATATAATAACTTAAAATCTGTGTATATTCTGAAATATTACCACAGTAAGTTAACACCCATAACCATACATAGTAATAGAACTTTTTTCTTGATTTACTCTTAGCAACTTTCAAATAAGTGATATAGTATTAACCACAGTCACCATACTGTACGTTACATCCTCATGACTCATTTGTAAGTAGAAGTTTGTACCTTTTGACTTCCCTCACCCATTTTGCCCATTCTGCTCCCCCTCTACCCTGCTGCCTATGGCTACTACCAATCTGTTTTATGTACCTCTGAGCTTGTTTATTTTTTAGATTCCCCACATAAGTGCTATCATACGGTATTTGTCTTTCTTTGACTTATTTCACTTAGCATAATACTTTTAAGGTCCATTCATGTTGTTGCAAATGGCAAAATCTCATTTTTTGGGGCGCCTGGGTGGCTTAGTCGGTTAAGCGTCCGACTTTCGCTTAGGTCATGATCTCGCGGTTCGTGGGTTCGAGCCCCGCGTCAGGCTCTGTGTTGACTGCCAGCTCAGAGCCTGGAGCCTGTTTCAGTCTGTGACTCCCTCTCTCTCTGACCCTCTCCTGCTCACGCTGTCTCTCTCTCTCTCTCCCAGAAATAAATAAAACATTTAAAAAAAAATATCTCATTTTTTTATGGCAGAATAATATTCCACTGTATGTATATATAATATATACATATATATTATATATATTAAAACCTTGGTTTGTGAGAATAATTCATTCCAGAAACATGCTTGTATCCAAACCACTTGTATATCAAATTGAATTTCCCCAAAAGAAATAATGGAAATTGATGATTCGTTCCACACCCCAAAAATATTCATATAAAATTATTATAATACTGTAATATAATACAAAATAATGAAGAAAAAATAAATTAACCTGCACTTACCTTTGGAAACCTTTGTGGCTAGTGCGAGAGAGACCAGAGAGAGGAGGGTTATTGTGTAGGATAACTTTTGCTACCACTAACGGAATCACTGCTATCTCTTGGCTCAGTGGAATCTTTTTCTTTTTGTGCAACTTTAACAAGGAACCTATCCAATGACACTTGCTTTTGCTTCCTTTTGAAGATTTCACGGAAATGTGACATTGCGTTGCCTTTAAACAGATTCATTGCTCGCACTGTTAACAGTCTTATTTGGGTGGTGCTTTGCTACAAAATTTTACACTATTTACCACATTTGAGACCTCTCCTTAATCTCATTTGAAGTGAGGGATTCTTTCACTTTTTTCTCCTCCTCCTCTGCAGATGAGATGCAGATGTAGACTTATTAAATCTTGCAATTTCAGCTACTCACATACCTCCTTCATACTTCTCGATGATTTCCTTCTTAACTTCACCATAATCATATTCTTCTTATAGCCCTTCTTTTCAACCCCTTTCTACGTGGAGGCTCTTATATATGCTTGCGCAGATGTTGACTGCAGCATAGTATTAATAAACTCTTCGACACATACTGTATTTCACGTAACTGGCAATAAGGCAGCAGAGGAAAGGGTCTATATCTGCAGGCAGACTGACCTAGAATGAAGCAAAGCATTCCAAAGCTTCTTATATGGAAAAGTAAAGGACTGTCCATAAGTGCTTTAAAGTGACAAAATATACACTAGTGCCAGTTGTGGGCAGCTTTCACTGTTCTGAAAAATCATTGATTTCCACCAAACACCATGGCCTGAGACCAAGCATCAGCATGGGAGATGATCGCCCACAATCCCATAGTAAGAAAGAGAAGGAGGGAGAGGAACCAGTGACTCAGTTGTGATCATGTGACATTTGGCATCATGAACTACTTGCATTGCAAGACATTGCTTGTTTACCAAGTTAAACTTTATTAGAAATGTCTGCTTGTCTTGCAGAACACTCACCGAACAAGTTACTGGCAATCCAAGGTGTTAGTGTATATATGTACACCACATTTTAAGAATCTATTCATCCATCAAAGGACATGTGATTTGTTCTATTTTTAGTTATTGTAAATACTGCTGCAATAAACATATGGGCACATATATCTTTTTGAATTAGCATTTTTGTTTACTTCAGATAAATATCCAGAAGTGGAATTGCTGGATCATAAAGCAGTTCTATTTTTAATTTTTTGAGGAAACTCCACACTGTTTTCCATAGTGTTTGCACCAAATTACATTCCTACCAGCAGTATATGAGGATTTCCTTTTCTCCACATCGTCCGCAATATGTGTTAGTGTGAGTGTATGTGTGTGTGTGTGTGTGTGTGTGTGTGTACAAAAGTCTTTCTAACAGGTGTGAGGTGATATCTCATTGTGGTTTTGATTTGCATTTCCCTGATGATTAGTTGTGTTGAGTATTTTTTTCATGTACCTGTTGGCCATCTGTATGTCTTCGTTGGAAAAATATATTCATATCCTCTGCTCATTTTTCAATCAGATTGTTTCAATTTTTGCTACTGAGTTATATATATTCTTTATACATTTTGAATATCAGCCCCTTCTCAGATATATTATTTACAAATGTTTTCTCCTATTTGATAGGTTTATCTTTTAGTTTTATCAATGGCTTCCTTTGTGTGCAGAAGCTTTTTAGTTCAATGTAGTTTTACTTGTTTCTTTTTGCTTTTGTTGTCTTTGCTTTTGTGTCAAATCCAAAAAATCATTGCCAAGACTGATGTCAAAGAGCTTACCCTTTATGTTTTCTTCTAGGACTTTTAGGGTTCCAAGTCTTACATTTGAGTTAATACATTTTGAGTTAATTTTTATGTATGGTATAAGACAGTGGTCGAGTTTCATTCTTTTGTATGTTTGTCCAGTTTTCCCAACACCATTTATTGAAGAGACTATATGCTTAAAATAGGTGCATTTTACAGTAAAGTACCTCAATAAAGTTAGTTTTTAAAATATTTAGCTGCATCAGATGAAAAACTGCATATTATTCAGCCAATTATGACTTATAAAAATGTCATTATTATAGATAGCTCAATTTAATTTATGAATTAATGAAGATATATTATTTAGAATTAACTCAAATTGAATTTTGAAGAAGTTTTTTACCACAGGTAGTATTTGAGTGATAACAGGGAAGCTTTTAAAAATGACAAATATAGGGGTGCATGCCTCGGTGGCTCAGTTGGTTAAGCTTCTGACTCTTGGTTTCCCCTCAGGTCATGATCTTACGGTTTGTGAGGTCAAGCCTTGCATTGGGCTCTGTTCTGACAGTGGGGAGCCTACTTGGGATTCTCTCTCTCTCCCTCTCTGTCTCTGCTCCTCCCCTGCTCTTGCTTTTTCTCTCTCAAAATAAATAAACTTAAAAAAATTTTATGACAAATATATGCATCTTTCCTTTTAGAATCACTGTTAGAGCACCACTACTTTTGGTGAGTAATTGGAACTGGTAAGGAAAAAATCTTTGTTATTTAAAATTTTTTTAAGTGTGCACGTATAGGAGGATTAGGAGGAGCTTAACAGAGGACCAAGGGGGAGAAGAAGGGCAGAAATGGTGGGGGAAAGGGGGAGAGGCAAACCATGAGAGACTCTTGAATGCTGACAAAAACTGAGGACTGGTGGATGTGGGGGGGAGGAGGGATGGGCATGGAGGAGGACACTTGTGGGGATGAGCACTGGGTGTTATGTGGAAACTAATTTGACAATAAACTATTTGTATAAAAAAAAATAAAATAAAATAAAATACAAAAAAAAAATTTTTTTTAAGTTTATTTATTTATTTTGAGAGAGAGAAAGAGAAAGCACAAGCATAAGAGGGTCAGAGAGAGAGGAGGGAGCAAGAATCCCAAGCAAACTCTGTACTGTCATCCTGGAGACTGATGCAGGTCTCAAACTCAGAAACCGTGAGGTCATGATCTGAGCTGAAGTCAGATGTTTAACCAACTGCGCCACCCAGGCACCCATGAATGCTATTTTTTGGGTAAGTTTTAGGATCTCTTATACCTGGCTTTGATCAAGTTTAATCAAGAGTGATATAGTCGAAACAACCACAATTTAACTGAACAAACATGATACTCTCAAAAACATGTTAGAAGATGGTCTTTTTTTTTTTTTAATGTTTTTTATTTATTTCTAGGAGAGATAGAGAGAGACAGCGTGAGCAGGGGAGGGTCAGAGAGAGAGGGAGTCACAGACTGAAACAGGCTCCAGGCTCTGAGCTGGCAGTCAGCACAGAGCCCGACGCGGGGCTCGAACCCACGAACCACGAGATCATGACCTAAGCGAAAGTCGGACGCTTAACCGACTAAGCCACCCAGGTGCCCCAGAAGATGGTCTTAAAACTAATAATTTTAGAAGTCAAAAATTTATTTTCTTCTCAGCAGAAAACTAGAAATACTAATTTCTGAGGATGAAGACAGTCTTCAGAAAACTTTTCTATGTACAAATTTTTTTTAAATGTTTTATATATTTCTGAGAGAGAGAGAGGCAGCGTGAGCAGGGGAGGATCAGAGAGGGAGATACAGAATCCGAAGCAGGCTCCAGGCTCTGAGCTGGCTGTCAGCACAGAGCCCGATGCAGGGCTCGAACCCACGAACTGTGAGATCATGACCTGAGCCAAAGTAGGGTGCTTAACCAACTGAGCCACCCAGGCGCCCTTGTAAAAAATTTTTTCAATGTTTATTTATTTTTGAGAGGGAGAAAGCACACAAGTGTGAAAGGGGCAGAGAGACAGGGAGACACATAATCCCAAACAGGCTCCAGGCTATGAGCTGTCAGCACAGAGACTGATGCAGGGGTTGAACTCACTAATTGTGAGATTATGTCCTGAGCCGAAGTTGGACACTTAACTGACAGAGACACCCAGTTGCCCCAGAAAACTTCTTAATAAGAATTATAAGAGCATTCTGGAATTGTTGATCACTATATTTTACATCTGAAACTAACATAACACTGTGTGTTAACTCGGTTGGAATTAAAATAAAATATGAGTTATAAAAGCACTTAATAATTAAATTAAAAAATCAAATTCTATATACCTTCCTTGACATCAAATGAAACAATGTCATTTGCCTAATTTAGAAGCCTTAGTTTAAAAAAACCCAGATATTCAGACACAATTACAACAATGCAGTCAATTTCAAAAAGCATGAAATTCTTGTTTCTCATATTGTTTTGTCCTACATGTGTTCATGTTTCTATTTTAGGATGATTGAGAAATGTGCTGTGGTCAAGAAGTCTGTCTGGGAAAAAAGAACCTATTGAGGTACATTATCACAAAATTAGAATCAAGACTAAAGAACAGCAAATAGACTATGACGATCTGGAAAAGCAATGACAACAGAGTCAGCTCTTGCTCCTTCTTAAATATTTTCCTTGCTGACATCCAAGTGGTTAGATCAATTGTCAAGGAGTGGTTAGTTTCTAAAGGGCAAGCCAAGATATTTGATGTAAACTGATGTAAAACATACACTAGAAGCATTTCAGGTGAAACTGGTCTTTTGGTAGGATTGCCAGATAAAATACAGTGTGGCCAGTTAAATTCATATTTCAGATGACTTTTTTTTTACTATAGGTATCCCCCATGCAGTATTTACTATACTAAAAATAATTTCTTAGTTATCTTCAAATCACAATTAAATGGGTGTCCTATGTTTTTATTTGCTTTATCTGTCAACTGTATCTCTTGTGGTGATTAATAAAATTCAGTAAAATAATTGTTCATAACCATTAGAGAATTTGTAAAGTTACTTAATATATTCTTAAAATTAAAACAGGATTGAACAAGCTGGCAGGGTTCCTTCCTTATCTTTGAGGTATTGTCAATATTGTTTTGTTTTATGGATAACAAATGTTACTCAGTTGTATGGACAAAAAGTAAGTAAGTAATAAAACTAATTTGTATAGGGGGAAATATCCAATATCCCATTGCTTCAGTAAAGATTATAATGATTCTGGATTGCATATAGTCCAACCTCCAGAGAGAAAAAAAAAACCTTTCTGAGAAAGTTCGACAGGAACTACATCTTAATTTCCTTTGGGAATTTCCCCATGCATTTGGCTACAACACTATCCTGTGTGTACAAACACACACAGACACAGACACACACTTTCTGTTGCAGTAGAGTTTATTGTATCTGAAAGAAGTTTGGAAGGTGTTTACTTGGACCATGTCATTAACATTTCCAACTTGTTGAGTGGTTTCCCTGTTTCTCAGAGGTCTTCACCCTGTAAAGGCTGATGGATGGCCTGACAGAGCCTTCTAGGCTTCGGTTGGTGTAATGTGAGCTCAGTGCCTGGAAACAATAAAACAGCAATTTTCTGAGAGATTTGCCTGCAAAAAGAGCCAGGAACATAAAAGCCTTTTCAGTTTCCCACCCTAAGCCTCTTCTTTTCTCTCAGTCCCAGGAGGGGTTTGGGAGACTGTATCCTGTCAGGTTAATTGAAGGTGACATTAAATGTAGTCTCAGCAGCAGCCGCTGTAATGCTCAAAGGGAAAGACCCCTGGAGCAGGAATCAGAAAGAGCTGGGCTCCAGTCTGGCCAGAATGGAGGTTTCAAGTCCTGAACAACAGAAGCAAAGGCTGCAGGGATGAGAAAATGTCAGCTCTTTTCTCTGGAAAGCTGAATGCGGCCATCCAATCATGCTTTGACAAGCAATGGTTCTGTCTCTAGTAGTGGCTTCGAACTAGGAGAAGGCTCCTCCCTAGTTAAGTCCATTAAAGCTCTGCCAGACTGTCTACCTTCATGGTGGGTAACGTCTACAACACTGCATTCTCAGAGGGCTGTGCCTTGAAATGGGGCTTCTTTATGTCATAAGACAAGAAGGGATATGCATCCTTAACCATGTGTGCTAAAGACAGGTTCAGAGTGAGGAGATCCAGACTAGAGCGAGGTGAGGGGCTACCAGTGGAATTTTGGTTTCCCAAGGCAGTTTTGTAATAAACAAGCAATTAACTTTAACACTGCAGAAGTGTAGATTCAGGATCCCCTGTCCAGTACCACAGCCCGGTGAGTACTTTCTGATTTAAAACTGCATTGAATTGAGACAATTCTGCCTACCGCTACTACTTCTTCTTTGGTAATCTAACAATCTTATGATAGTTTACTTCCAGGTTCACCCAGGTTTCTGAAATTCCAAATAATAAATAACTACAAACTTAATAAGGTCTCAGGAAGGCCTAAAAAATAATGTTGGAAAAGTCTCTTTTAAAACAAATGTTTATTTATTTATTTATTTATTTATTTTTAAATATTTTTTTATTTATTTCTGGCAGAGAGAGAGAGAGACAGCATGAGCAGGGGAGGGTCAGAGAGAGAGGGAGACACAGACCGAAACAGGCTCCAGGCTCCGAGCTGGCAGTCAGCACAGAGCCCGACGCGGGGCCCGAACCCACGAACCGCGAGATCATGACCTAAGCGAAAGTCAGATGCTTAACCGACTAAGCCACCCAGGTGCCCCTCAAATGTTTATTTATTTTTGAGAGAAGGAGAGTGAGTGGAGGAGGTGCAGAGAGGATCTCCGTACAGACAGTAGAGAGCCTGATGCGGCGCTCCAGCTCCCAAACCGTGAGATCATGACCTGAGCCGAAGTCAGATGCTCAACTGACTGAGCCACCAGACACCCCCGGAAAAGTCTCTTTTACTGGACTTTTTGGCTCTCTTGAGGAAACAACTTATATTTTCAGGGTTCAAAATCCTAATTGAGGTTAATTTATATGATGTTGTGATATGACAGAGAAACTGACTGTGTCTTATTGCCCTACAATGGACAGTACTGTCAGTAAAGATGAGGAAAAAAGGTTATTAGTCCAAGGTGCCTCAGTTCCCTTCACCTCAGGGAAAGGCAGAAGCCTGTTTTTTTTTTTTTTTTTAATATTTTTATTTATTTCTAGGAGAGAGAGACAGCGTGAGCAGGGGAGGGTCAGAGAGAGGGAGACACAGACTCTGAAATAGGTTCCAGGCTCTGAGCTGGCAGTCAGCACAGAGCCCGACGCGGGGCTCGAACCCACGAACCGCGAGATCATGACCTAAGCGAAAGTCGGACGCTTAACCGACTAAGCCACCCAGGCGCCCCTGGCAGAAGCCTGTTTTAAGCTCACACTCAAGACAACAAAGGAGAGAGGGGCTGGGAGCAAAGCAGCCAGACCCTGAGAAGAGAGGTGGATTCTTCTGCGACGGAGGAAACAGATCATTGAAATCAGGCCTTTTAAAATCCCAAGTTTTCCCTGGTGGGCACTTATATTCGTTCTTCAGTCCCACACAGTGCCTCAGGTGATAGGACAATGAAGGGGAGTACATGGACGCCCAGAAAGTGAACTCAATTTGCTACAGTTCTGAAAGCCTCAGCAGGTCCAGTGGCCAAGCCATGAAGTGACAGAAGCAGGAGATGCCATGGACGGCAGGACTGTAAATAGAACACCCACCCACCTCATATTGGAGGGATGAGCCAGAGATGAAGACAACATTTTCTGATCCAAACTGGAACACCCTCCAACCTTTCATACTGATGCTGGACCCACATCTCTGGCCTTGGTCAAGATACTGGCCCCAAAGCAGCTAAATGTTGGTGGTCACTGTCAACTTCTTGCACAGAGCAGTAATGGGAAGCCCATCTGGAGCCATCTTTTCCAGCCACAGCTAGAAGTCAGGGGACCGACTGGCCATCAGGCAGAAGCAAGAGTGGACTTCAGAGGCCCTGGCTTGGTGTCAGGAGCTGTGGAAAGCATGTGAACACTGGCCAGCCATCGCAAGGCCTTTCCAGAAAGACACTCTGTGCTGGTTCAGCTTCCCATCTCCTGTCTGACATTTTCCCCTGCATCACTTCCAGGCCTCTGCTGGCTGCTGTGCTTTCAGAACTGATCGTGATGGTGATTTTCTGTGTAAAGGATGAGTGAGCATTTCTATAAGATGCATCTCCTATTACCAACATCACTAATTGCTTTCTTGCATCCAATTGGTCATTCCACTTCTTCTGTGGATTTCATGAACGAGCCATTGACTCCCTCCTCCAGGTCATTAGTGAAGATGTCAGATTCTGACTGACCTAATACCACTCCCCATGGCTCGAAGCTGGCTTCACTGAGAGCAGCCATGGGAGGCACTCATCACTCCCGTACGTGGGCTTTCGGTGTCTCAAACCAATGTTAACCTATTTTGTAAGAAGTCTTAGGATGTCGTAAAAATTAATGTTTTCCCAAGGAACTCCCAATTTTCATAGGATCAGAACAGATGGCCACATGACACAGTACAATATAGAAGCTATGAAATCCTGGCTCCCAGTGGCCAGATAGTGCAGGCTCATTTACCCATTCTTTTTTGTCTCTGGAAGAACAAAAGAATTACATCCTTCTGTGATAAGTCTCTATGCTTTTTATGCCTTTCCAGCATCACATTTTTCTATTGATTTGCCTTTTCTATTTGACAGAAGCTTTTGATGTTAGTCCATCTTCTTGGTTACTGTTAGGGTGCTTTATGGGAAGCCGCAGGTTACTAGATTGAAGCAAACAGAGATGGCTGAAATTTAAGTATAGAGAAGATGATGTTCTTCGTGGATGGGAGAACAGGTATTGTTCCTGAGGTTTCTTGACTGCTCTCTTCCCACTCCTAACGTAAATCAGGTTCTAATTATGAGAATTGAATCAAAGAAAATGATCTAGTAGGTCAGGTGAATTTATTTTTTTTAACCCAAGGTACTGGTTACACAGAGTATCTGAGTTTCAACACCAACTTTTTATTCTTTGTATTGGAATTTTCTTATGAAATTCAGGAAAACAGGAGCACTTTTCTTCCCTCTAGTAAAATGCTTTTTTTAAATTAAGGAAACATAAAATCATAACTCTATTACTACTATAACTTGTGAAAATGCTTATAGAAACCCACTGAAAACTATAAAATGAAATGTTTGGTTTTTTGGACTGGCAAAATTGAAGATAAATTTATTTTATTATAATATTTAGTATGGTTAGTATAATATAATCTGTAATATACTCTCATATAGACTGATAATAAGTGTTTTTTCAAAGCTGTGAAGAGGAGTAATGTTTAAAACCTTTGGGGAGATAGTTTCTTTCTGCTTAGAGTCCAAACTGAAAATGGATCTCCCATTAGCCAAGTGTTGTGGTATTTCCTGAGCAACACTATTAAACATCTTCCAGGCAACAGGATCTCTGATATTACTGTTTAATCACTTCACACCAAAAAGCATGTGGGTTGCATCATGTAACTCAAAAACTATTCTGGAAGGTAAAGTACCACAGGATCTTTGGATGCACTTTCAAGTTATAATGAGAATTATTTGATCTTGTATTGTAATATATAGAATAGTATGGCATATTAGAACAAATATATAGCATAGTAGTTAGAATATTGACTTTGGCAATAGCATAGGTTCAAATTCTTGCCCTGCCACATATTAGCTGTATGATCTTGGGAATATTATTTAATCTCTTTGAGCCTCAGTTTCACTATCTGAAAATGTGATAATAAACCTACCAATTACAAGGATTAGTGAGTATATTAGGATTCTCCAAAGAAACAGGGATATATATATATATGTGTGTGTGTGTGTGTGTGTATGTGTGTATATACATATATATATATGTGTGTGTGTGTGTATATACATATATATATATATATATATATATATATATATATATATATATATATATAAGATATATATATCTTATTAAGGCCTCCAACTGATCAGACGAGGCCTACCCACCTTATGGAGGGTAATTTGTGTTACTCCAAGTCTTCAGATTTAAATGTTAGTTTCATCCCAAAACACACATTCACTAGGGGCACCTGGGTGGCTCAGTCAGTTAACTGTCCGACTTCGACTCCGGTCATGATCTTGTGGTTCATGAGTTTGAGCCCTGCATCAGGCTCTGTGTGGACAGCTCGGAGCCTGGAGCTCACTTCGGATTCTGTGCCTCCCTCTCTCTGCCCTCCCCGACTTGTGCTCTGTCTCTCTCTCTCTCTCTCTCAAAAATAAATAAACATTAAAAAAAAAAATTCGCAAAAGCATCCAGAAGACTGCTTGAACAAATATCTGGGCACTGGTGGCCCAGCCTACTTGACACATTAAAATGAATCATCAGTGAGGTAAGGTTGGTAAAGAGAAAGAGATAGTGTAGATAACATTCAATAAAAACTTCTCATTATTTTATATATCCAAATGGCTTGGAGGATAAGGATAAAGTTGTTGGTTTTAAGAGAAGTTTTTTGCTCAAAGTGTGTCTGATAAAGAGTGGCTGGTATATGGCTAAGGAGAGGTGGAGTGATCACCAATTCACTATTTAAGACTGGAGGTGTTGTGACCCTACAAGTAAGCTGCTCTTGTTCACAAAGAAAGGAGGAGGCTGGAAGGATGTAGAACCACAAATTCTCACACCACTAATATAAAACAAAACAAGATTTTTAGGATGATTCATTAGTGATAAACATGTGCAATGCAAGGTCAATACTGTAGTTTAAAAATAAGTATATACTCTCTATTTTATATTTTTCTCTTCCAAACCATACAGAAAGTGAAGAACCAGATGTTCTTTTTTTTTTTTTTTTTTAATTTCTAGGAGAGAGAGAGACAGCGTGGCAGGGAAGGGTCAGAGAGAGAGGGAGTCACAGACTGAAACAGGCTCCAGGCTCTGAGCTGGCAGTCAGCACAGAGCCCGACACGGGGCTTGAACCCACGAACCGCGAGATCATGACCCAAGCGAAAGTCATACGCTTAACCGCCTAAGCCACCCAGGCGCCCCCCAGATGTTCTAAAAGATATGCCCTCCTGAGACACCTGGGTGGGTCAGTCGACTAAGAGTCCGACTTTGGCTCAAGTCATGATCTCACAGTTTGTGAGTTTGAGCCCCGCATCCGGCTTTGTGCTGACAGTATGGAGCCTGGAGCCTGCTTTGAGTACTGTGTCTCCCTCTCTCTCTCTACCCCTCCTCTGTCATGCTCTTTCTCTATCTCTCTTTCTCTCTCTCTCTCGAAAACAAATAAACATTAAAAATTTTTAAATTAAAAAATAAAAGATATGCCCTCCAAATGGTACAAGTAGAGGATAGAGATGACTAGAATAAAAATGTAAATGCATCGGTTAATAGTGTGGGGAAAAAACTCTTAGCACATAAGGTTTTCTACAATAAATTCAACACAAATTGCATTCAGACTTGACTACTGAAGATGATCTTGCCTGTCTGGATCTGATATGTTTCATAGAAGAGCTCAGCAAATATATTTACATCCTACACATAACCTGCCCCCTCCCGCCCCTGGAAAATAACATCTATTAAGATACAGAATGGTCAATAGTACACAGGCATTGGATGTCAAGAACCACAGGTGTTATAAATGCAAGATTAATTTTTTAAATTGTTTAAATGAGCTTTAATAAAAAGTGCATTGGAAGGGAGATGAAATTGACAACTGGTTGATGTTTCCTTTTAAAAAAGTTTTCCCCTTTCTGTTGGGAAATGTTCTAAGCCAAGTTTCTTCTCTTGGAACATTAAGAAAATAATATGACCTGTCCTACTTTCCAGAGGAGTTGTGCTTGTCACATACTGCAAGATATGTGAAAGCACTTTGAAAATGAAATGATGTAAGTAGAGTTACTATTTTTAGTATTAAAAAGAAGAGAAGAGAGACAGAGTGGAAAACAGGAAAGGTAACAGCTTTCGAATCAGCCAGTCTGGAGGCTGAATACCAACTGTGTCTCTCTCTACTGGTGTGACTGTGAGAAATTCTCTACTTCTTGGAGCAAAAAATGTCAGCGTTTATAAGCCGAAGTTGCCAGGTGAGTAGACACTTCGAATATATAGGTGAGTGTGTATGCATGATATTTAAGAAGAAAGGACAGGTGAAATTACTGCATTAATAGTACAGTGAATTGAAACGTAATACTTCACACAGGAAATGCTAAAAAGAAAGTTTTCATTTTGCAGAACTAAGAATACAATACTTTTGTAAAAGGGAGTTACAGTGGGGCAGGGAAAGTGAGGAAAAAATAAAGGATCAAAGCTGGATGTGAAGTGAATCTGGAAAGGCATTGAGACAGCCAGCTCGAACCCAGGAGGCTGAGCTTCTGGCATCTCAGTGCGAGACAGATCTCTGGGCAGAGTGAAACTACATCAGTCTGAAGCATGGTAGTCTTTCTCAAACAAATCTCAAATTAGGAAAGCAAAACAAAACAGGTTAAGTTCTAACGACTCTTGGTTCTTAGTCTGGGATGTAAGAGAAGACATGGTTGAGTCTAAACTCCAGATGGACTTCTTGGGCGCCTGTTAGTAAGTTATTGGCTTGTGGCTCCACACCTGCCTTCCTATAGACAGCCTTGTGATTTTGGGTCTGGACTCTGCAAATCACATCTCTGTTTGGCCAACTGATTCCATGTTAGGCTCCTTTTGCCAATAGGGGGCACCAGCAAAAGACTGGAAGGCTGAGGAGGAAGAAAGCTTTCTGTTTCCTAACTGTGGATTTCCTGCCCTTTTTTCCCTGTTCCTGTGAGTATCACCCCAGCATTGCTTCTTCACTACATAGTGACAGCTTCTTCTTGTAATTCTGTACCACTTGCAGATCCAGATTCATTACACCCCCTTGCAGATACCTGCACCAGTCAGTCAGCCCCCTCCTGTCCACGCATATCTGGGTACTAGCTTCTTTCTCTGAGCTCAGAGACACTAGAGCCTGCTAAGCAGAGTAAAGTGCATTCCCCAAAGGATAAGGATACTCACTCTCACCATGTGCTCTGAACATCGAGCTGGAGGTCTTGGTCACTACATACAGACAAAAAAAAAAAAAAGAATGAAGAAATACAAAAGAATAGTTATCAGGAAAGACGTAAACTCTTTCTTTTCACATTATATACCTCTTTCTATAGAAATTCCTAACAATCCCACAGAAACTTCTTACTCAACATGTCTCCAGGGACAACAGAAACAAAAGCAAAAATGAACTATTGCGACTTCATCAAAATAAAAAGCTTCTACACAGTGAAGGAAACAATCAGCAAAACTAAAAGGCAACTGACAGAATGGGAGAAGATATTTGCAAATGACATATCAGATAAATGGTTGGTATCCAAAATCTATAAAGAACTTATCAAACTCAACACCCAAAAAACAAATAATCCAGTGAAGAAATGGGCTAAAGACATGAACAGACACTTCTCCAGAGAAGACATCCAGGTGGCCAACAGACACATGAAACAATGCTCAACATCATTCATCATCAGAGAAACAGAAATCAAAACCACAATGGGATGCCACCTCACACCTGTCAGAAGGGCTAAAATCGACAAGTCAGGAAATAACAGATGCTGGTGAGGATGCAGAGAAGGAGAACCCTTTTGCACTGCTGGTGGGAATGCAAACTGGTGCAGCCACTCTGGAAACAGTATGGAGATTCCTCAGAAAATTAAAAATAGAACTACCCTATGACCCAGTAATTGCACTACTAGGTATTTATCCAAGGGATACAGGTGTGCTGTTTCAAAGAGACACATGCACCCCAATGTTTATGGCAGCACTATCAATAATACCAAAGTATGGAAAGAGCCCCCATGTCCATCGATGGATGAATGGATAAAGATGTGGTGTATAGATACAATGGAGTATTACTCAGCAATCAAAAAGAATGAAATGTTACTATTTGCAACTACATGATGGAACTAGAAGGTATTATGCTAAGGGAAATTAGTCAGAGAAAGACAAATATTATATGACTTCACTCATATGAGGACTTTAAGATACAAAACAGATGAACATAAGAGAAGGGAAGCAAAAATAATATAAAAACAGGGAGGGAGACAAAAACATAAGAGACTCTTAAATATGGAGAACAAACAGGGTTGCTGGAGGGGTTGTGGGGGGGATGGGCTAAATGGGTAAGGGGCATTAAGGAATCTACTCCTGAAATCATTGTTGCACTATATGCTAACTAACTTGGATGTAAAGAAAAAAGAAAAAAGAAATTCCTAACAATCTATAAAACAACTACTAGAACTCATGAACTTGTTAGAGGTACAGAATCAAGGTTACTATACTCAAATCAGTTGTATTTTTTATATACTACAGCAAATGGCATGAATATTTAATTTTAAAATTTCCATATGCAATAGCATCAAAACCCCAAGAAGTTACAGTTCTGTCATATAAGATTTAGTGTAAATTTTTGATCAGGTAAAAATAAATGGTGCTGTCTCTCCCATAGCCAGCAATCAGCAGATGGAAGTAAGAATGGCTCTCTCATTATGATACCAAGTAACCCACCTGCAGACTTTCTGCATCCATCTCTACAACTTTAAGCTCTGCTCTTTGGAGGTATTGTTTTCTAAGAGAGAAAATCTTACAACAATGGTTCCATGGAACTGGAGTTTGAGACTATCAGATCATCTTGAGTTCCTCATACCGCTAAACTAACAGGCAAAGAAGGAAGTTGCTCTGCTGGGTAGCCGATCTGGGTTATCAAGAGGGAATTAGATTCGTGCCTAAAAGTGTGAACAGGGAGGATTATGTCTGAAACCCAGAGAATTCTCTCTGATTGCTCTTAAGACCATCATTTCCAACAGTAAATGTGAACTGAAAACTACATCAAGCAATAAGGGAAAGAGCCACTGAAGACTTTGAGGTAATGAGTCCTGACCAGCTGATGTCCTGGCTGATGGAAACGGAAGCACAGAATGTGTAATGGAAGAAGGAAATTATTAATACCAACCAGCCACAGCTCTGTGATGAGTTGCAGGAATGAAAACAGTGGTGACTTCACATAGATTCTTGCTTGTTGTTGTGTGTGTTTCTAAGTATATATTCACTGTTTTATTTTTCTCTTTCTTTTCCATATTTCTTAATATTTTTACTGAAGGTGAAATCTATGATGGGATTGGGATTGGGATTGAAACTGAGGTATAATTAACATACTCCAGGGGTGCCTGGGTGGCCTGGGTGCCTAAGTGTCCGACTTCAGCTCAGGTCATGAGCTGAGGTCGGTTTGTGGGTTTGAGCCCCACGTCGGGCTCTGTGCTGACAGCTAGCTCAGAGCCTGGAGCCTGCTTCAGATTCTGTATCTCCCTCTCTCTCTGACCCTCCCCTGCTCGTGCTGTCTCTCTCTGACTTTCAAAAATAAACAAAAAACTTTAAAAAAAATTAAAAAATACTCTAGAGATGACTAGAAATTATGTATGAGTTTTCCCACCCTGCTGTGTATAGGAAGAAGCCATTAAATATCTATTTATACTTATTTTACCTTATATTTTAAAATTTCTGTTTTATAAGCATGTAATAATGTTATTAGAAAAATACATATATAATTAATAAACAGATAAATATGCATACACGAGGGGTGCATACTAAAAAAAGGCATGCTAGGGTGTGTGATCAAAAAATGTTCAGAGATCACAAGGTTAGAGCACAGTGGTTTGGAGATTAAGAATATAGCTTAGGTATCTATGTGTGGGCTACTTAGCTCTGCAAATAGGCCACTCTATCCCAAAGTTACAGGCTATGCTCACTCATCCTTTCTGTACCACCTTACCTGCGCATGGTACCAGATCAGAAATTGAAGGTACCTTAGTAGAATATATCGTTCCTGCTTAGACAATGAGCCCGCATCATTGGTGTCAGGTCTGAAGGCCAGTGCTTACACATCCTAAACAAATGGGTCTACTGTGGTTTCCTGACTTAGTTGGTAAGCTCTCAGAGGGCAGTGATCTTGTTTGTTGGTAGTGAACTCTTACTCTCACATTCTATCTAGCAGAAATATCTGCAAATGACACCATGGAGCTCCACAGTATAGTGATTGTTGTTTGTGAAGGTCCTGAAGAATTACACAATCCTATGCTGCCTCCACAATCAAACCAGAAGGCTATAAATTATTCTCAGTTTGGGGTATTCTTAGAGCATTGAAGAACTCTGTTACCAAAAATATTTCATTAACTAGAGTGTTTCCTCTAGCCAAGCCTGAAAACCAATTTGTACTGTGTTCCTTTCATTTAATCATCCATTCAATTCTTCCATCCCTGTTCTCACTCACTGCACCTGTATTTACTGAACACCTACTGAGTGAGCAGACAAAACTTACAGATGAAGAGAATGTCAAAGTCTTCGCTTTCCTTATGCATAAAATTAGGAATTGAACTTAAGTGGCCTTACAACTCTAACAGAATTAGAGACCTGCACCAAATGTTTATCCTCAGCATTAAGTTCCTCTCCAGTTGATCACGTCAGTTAAACTCCCTCCCCAAAAGAATCTCAAGACCCCTTTCTATCAACCTGTTCCCTTCCTACCCAAGTCTCCCTTTTAAAATGTTATTGGATCCAGGGGCGCTTGGGTGGCTCAATTGGTTGAGCAACTGACTCCTGAGTTTTAGCTCAGGATGTGATCTCACTGTTGTGAAATTGAGCCCTGGGTCAGGCTCTGTGTTGGGTGTGGAGCCTGCTTAGGATTCTCTCTCCCCCTTTACCCCTCCCACATCTCAAAAAAGCAATGTTACCAGATCCAGATACTGAAATACCCTAATAATCATTACCCGGTAGCTACCGGGTCACAAGGACAATGAGAAGCTGCTTCATCTCCAGAGCTGCCCAGCAGCTGCCTGGGACAGAATGTCTGAAGACGGAGGATCCCTTTTATTTCTATAGACAAAATGTTTCTCTCTTAAAAATAATTGATACTCTTGACAGACTGCGAATTGTAGAAGCCTTGCTCAGAAGGAAAGCTGTTAAGGGAAGAAACACTTCCTTTCTTTATGATTTGGATAATAGAGACCAGAGATTTTTTTTAAGGGAAACGAAAAATTGTTTCAGGTGACCCCAAATGAGAGAGGAATTTTCCTTGTTGATACGATGAGGACATTCATCTAACTGGCTGCCCAAACACATCCACACAGGGTTACATGCCTTAACATTTATCTTACTAATTAGACAGCAATCTCACATCCAAGAAGCCACTCAGAAGTGGGACTCTTCCCAAGTATTTTAAATAAATCTCACTTGCAAAAACTCCTTCTGTTTCACATTTCTGAAATAAAGTTATTTGAATGCTACTATGTCTTTGTCACATGTCCATTATTTTAAGTGTGTTCAGTCTCCTAGCCCACCAATGTTGGTATTTTTCCTGATCTCCAAGCCAGGAATAAAACTTCTTAAATCTATTCATCCAATATTAACACTGATACTGCTGCCTAACCAATTAAATGTACTCATGGATCAACCAGTATTTCCTTTAGCCTTTACTCACTAGAACACTGCAATTGCCAATGTGAAGTTCTTTTGTATGTGAATATCTGAAGAAAGGATTTGGAGTTTCTTTACCTGGACCAAGAACTAGAGAAGAAAGATTGAGGAGAAAAGGCCATAGATTACAGCGCAGAGTCACTTCAGTTGCTACACTTAGACCAGAGTAGATTTCACAGCAATTTTTTTTTTTTTTAAGAGGCGGGTTGTTTTCTTTTTTGTTTGAAAAGAAAAACTGTATGGGTGGGATAAGAGTTTATCTACTAAGCATAAAGTGGATATTTATGTTTTATAGTTAAAATGGATTGTGTCATACTGAGACCCCTCACCACCCTCTAAACCTACATTGTGAGAACATTCTTTTAAACAGGATGGAAAATAAACAGTTACGTGAGCATTGCCATCTGGATAGGCTCTGGTGCTAACTTTCAAACTCCACTTAGCATCCTCTAAAGATACTTGAAATGCATTCCCATGGTTCTGAGTAAGTGCTGTGGGAGTCTGAAGGATTTCAGCAGTTCTTCCCCTCTCAATCAGCAAGAATTTTCTGCTAAAGATCTCCAATTACTTTAGTACTTTGCAAACACTGAATGAAAGCACATCAGTGCTACCCACCAGCAAGCTGCTTTAAGAAAGCTTCCTCAGCTAGCACTGGGCTATTTGCTTACTGTGTACATGGTCTCCAAGGGTCCTGGTGCCCAATGGCCTTGATGTCCTCCTGGAAGAAGACAGGAGAACTGGAACTGAGTGGCTCTGGTTTCAGTCACTGATTCAAGGAGTTCATAGATTGGTTACGGAGATGTCACCTGAATGGGAAAGCAACCAAATGGCTTATAGAGAGCTTTTTCAATTAGAAAGCTCTAAAAGCAACAATAAACTCACCTCAGTCCATAAAACAAACCACTGAAATCCAGTAGGGGATGTCCTGATTTAAATACCTAGGAAGTTCTGAAATATTAGGTCCTTTCATACACAGTTGGTAAGACAGTTTATTGGAAAAAATGTTTCAAAAATTAAATCGTGTATATCAATTATCTAAATAATATCTTTTCTGGGAATTTATCCTAAGGGTACAATCACACAAGTATACAGAGACATATGTATAAAAGTGTTTATTGTGGTATTGTTGTTGAAAACAATCTGAATGCTCATATCAGGTACTTAATAAATAAAGGATAGAACATATTTACAAGGGATTACCTAACCATTAAAATAGCTGTGGTACTCATATGGAACAAGATGCTCATGATACATTTGCAGGTGGTAAAGGTAGATTATATGTATAGTATGAATAAAAATATGTGTTTTTGAGTGTGTAGATAAATAATTGAATGAGCTCTTCTTGACTTCCCTACTTCTGGTACCAAATTCTGCATCAGTCACAATTCAATAAGAGAAGTAGAATTAGGATATATCTATATCTATCTATCTATATCTATACCTATCTATATCTATATCTATAGATATCTAGATCTAGATATCTACCTACCTACTTATCTATAAATAAAGGCATTTTTTACAGGACTTGGTTTATACAATTCTAGGGGCCAGTTAAGCAGTATCTGTAAGGCTGTGTGTCTGCGTCTGGTGCTGGAGTTTGAAGTTCACATGACAAAGAATCAGGAAGGGAATCTCACATGTAGGCAGGAACCTCATGAGGATTAACTGAAACCTGTGTCTATTCTTGCTGCCTCTCTCCTTGGTGATGAGTGTATCCCTCAAAACAAACAAGCAAACAAAACAAGACAGGATTCAGGGGAAGGTAGATGCAAGCTTAGCTGCTGCCTCATGGCAATCAGATGAGGCAGCAGATCAGAAACAACGTGTGTCAATTACAAAATGGCTGCTTCTCCCTTCCGTCTGCCAAAAATCTTGCAAGAATTTCCTGTGTGATCAATGCTATCGAGAAATATACAAGAAGAATTCTTGGAGATGTAGTTCAGACTAGCCAAGATGACACACTGCAAAGCCATCACAGAGGCCAAGTCAGAATGTAGCTTGGAGCGAGAACCCAAGGGCTGCCTGCTCTCTGAATCCCCCAGATTCAGGTGTATTTGTTCACCCAGCCCTGGGTAGGTAAGACTTGCTCACATAATTTACATGGTTTTCTTTCTTCCCATGGCAGGATTTAATATCCAGAAGTTAAAAAGATGGATAAGATGCCACTGTTTTGGAGAATGACTCAATACAAATTACAAGAAGAGTGTGTGCTTGTCCTAAGTGTATTACATATATTTATTCATTTAGTTCTGACAGCAAATTGATACTAAAGATGAAATTGAAATACAAAGTGTTAAGCACCTGGCTGGCAAGCACACAGATAATAAGGGGCAGAGTCAAGATTTCAACCTTAGCTGGGAATGTAAATTGGTATAGCCCCTCTGGAAAACAGTGTGGAGGTTCCTCAGGAAACTAACAATAGAACTCCCCTATGACCCAGCAATAGCACTGCTAGGCATTTACCCAAGGGATACAGAAATGCTGAGGCATAGGAGCACATGTACCCCAATGTTCATAGCAGCACTCTCCACAATAGCTAAAACATGGAAAGAGCCTAAGTGTCCATCCACGGATGAATGGATCAAGAAGATGTGGTTTATCTATACCATGGAATACTACATGGCAATGAGAAAGAGTGAAATCTGGCCATGTGTAGCAACATGGACGGACCTTGAGGGTGTTATGCTGAGCGAAATAAGTCAGGCAGAGAAGGACAAATATCACATGTTTGCACGTATAGGAGGATTAGGAGGAACTTAACTGAGGAACAAGGGGGAGAAGAAGGGGGGAAATGGTGGGGGAAAGGGAGAGAGGCAAACCATGAGAGACTTTTGAATGCTGACAAAAACTGAGGACTGATGGATGTGGGGGGGAGGGGGATGGGCATGGAGGAGGGCACTTGTGGGGATGAGCAGTGGGTGTTATGTGGAAACCAATTTGACAATAAACTATTTGTAAAAAAAAAAAAAAAAAGGATTTCAACCTTAGCACTTTGGTTCTAAGCTTATGTACTTAATCATTACGCTGTACTTGTTCTTCTTAGATAGCTACATACCTACAAATTGGTGTCTGCTGCGAAAACCCTGAAACGCTGCAAAATCCTTAAGATTCTAATGAAGTATACTATATTCTGTTTACTAAACAGGGAAAAACAGTTCATAGATTTCTCCAGAACTGTTGTGTTAAGGTACAATATTTGAAATTGCCAAATCACAAATTCTCATACAAATACAAAATGAACACCTGTTAAATATTTTATTTAATTCATGGATTAGTGAGGAAACCAGTACAATATTAAAATTGATTCACAACAGTGGCTGACTTACAGATATTTTTATTCTCTGGTGGACAAAATTCATTTGCATTGCTGTGAACAGGAATCTGTTGCTTTGCTGGGGACAAGAAATGTTTGCATTGTTATTGGTTTTCCACATGAGTAGAATTCTATCACTACAGATTTGCAAACAGCCTTGTCAAAGATAGTCAAAGGTACACACCCCATAGAGTCAGAGAATCCCTGGAGAGTCTGCTAGACAATCTCATATTCACTTAAACACTTTAGCCATCTCTCCTGCCCATTTCCAAGGCTTTAACAACTTCTCCTGACAAATGAAATAAAACTTCTTTACTGAATTAAATTGAGTCATCATAAAACATTCTAGTTACTTCAGAGGCATCTGGGTGGCTCAGTTGGTTACGTGTCCAATTTTTGATTTTGGATCAGGTCATGATCTCATGGTTTGTGGGAGTGAACCCTGTGGAGCCTGCTTGGGGTACTTTTTCTCTCTCCTCCTGTCTCTCTATCCCTCCCCCTCTTGTCTCTCTCTCTCTCAAAATAAGTAAATAAACTTTAAAAAATTCTACTTATTGGGGCGCCTGGGTGGCTTAGTCGGTTAAGCGTCCGACTTTCGCTTGGGTCATGATCTCGCAGTTCGTGGGTTTGAGCCCCGCGTCGGGCTCTGTGCTGACTGCCAGGTTGGAGCCTGGAGCCTGTTTCAGTCTGTGACTCCCTCTCTCTCTGACCTTCCCCTGCTCATGCTCTCTCTCTCCTAGAAATAAATAAAACATTAAAAAAAAAACTCTACTTACTTCAAATTGTATTTTAGCTGACACATTTCCTAAGCATCCTTTCTTTTCTAGGATTCTATGATTCTAAGAAAATGGATATTTCCTGATTAGATATTATAAGAATAAGAAGACAGTAACTTTATTTTCCTATTTTAGTGGGCATTGTAATTTTGGGAGTAAGGGGAGTTTTTTAACAAAAAGTTTTATCAGAGGTAATTGTCAAAAACAGATGAGGAAAGATATACAAGATGAATTAAATTTAAAAACCAAGAAAGTGAGAATAAGAAAGATAAAAGAGGCATAGGAACAAATACATTGAAAAAATATATATTTTTAAAAATATTTTATTCATTTTTGAGAGAGAGAGAGACAGCGTGAGCAGGGGAGGGTCGGAGAGAGAGGGAGACACAGAATCCGAAGCAGACTCCAGGCTCCGAGCTGTCAGCACAGAGCCCGATGCGGGGCTCGAACCCACGAACCGTGAGATCATGACCTGAGCCAAAGTCGGACGCTTAACCGAAGGAGCCACCCAGGTGCCCCGGAAAAAATATTTTTAAGTCATGTGTTGACTGTGGTCTACGGGTACTCCATGCAGACACTCTGATTATACTTATTTACTCACCAAAAATCTCAAGACCATTGACTGAATGTTGTGGAATCCTAAATAACTAACCCAGAGAAGTTCTCCTGGTCTGGCATCAATGGGAAAGTAAATGTTCTAAGATTCCAATTAGGACACTTAAAAGGAATGTTTAATTTTGTGTTATTATAAAAAGGCAACAAAGAACACAATGTGCAAGATAAAACAAAAACAAAAACAAAACAAAACAAAACAACAAAAAAAAAACAGTTCCAGAAGGAAGAATCCTTCCACCGGGTTCCTTCTGAAAAAACAGCCCTGAGACAGTAGGAGAAGCGGAATAGTTAAACGTGGTAGAAGGCAGCCTTTCTGTGTGTGCTGTGGGACATACCTGTCTGCGCTTTTTGAGGAAGCCAATTATACAGGGGGCTGTGTGAACTGAGACAATTAACTTGATTCTCTCTCGGAGCCCCAGGAAAGGGGAAGAGCCCATTTGGAAGAGCTCACTCACCTGAGTACACTCAATGGCACCCTACTCATACCACTGCAGCCCTAGAATCACTCAAGGAATAGTTCAATACTGAGATTTTTAGACCATTATTCTCGAAAGACTGAACTCTTTGTGAGATGGCCATTAGATAAATTATTACTCCTTTAGGATGCTTTAATCTCTCTAATTACATGCTGAACAGGATTTGGAATGGCTTAGCCCATAAATTCATTTAGTCTAATTTGTCACATAAAGCATAAGAAATAACTTCCAGATTAACATGGTGGCTGTAGACATGTTCATGCAAGGCTTCCTGATGAGCACTGGGGCAGTCACCAGAAGAGGGGCCACACCCTCAGGTTGCCGAAATTTTAGTTAAGCAATACAACAAACATATACAGTCAAAGGCCCATAGGGACTTGGGTTCTAGTTTTGGATCTAGCACTGAGGAAACATTTGAGCCTAGCAAATTGCCCTCTTAGTTGATCTGTAAGTAAACAGATGAGACAAAACAATTCCTAAGGTGTCTTCTACCTCCCTTGAAAAACACAGGCTTCAACTACATGGGTCCACTTATACATGGAATTTTTTCGATAAACACAGTATAGTATTGTAGGTGTATTTTCTCTTCCTTATGATTTCCTTAACATTTTATTTATTCTAGCTTACTTTATTGTAAGAATATAATATATAGTACATACCACATACAAAATATGTTTATCAACCTTATGTTATTGGTAAGGTTTCTAGTCAACAGTAGGCTATTAGCAGTTAAGTTTTGAGTCAAAGCTATACTTGTAATTCCAACTATGTGGGAGTCAGCACCCCTGACCCCTATATTGTTCAAGGGTCAACTGTGCTTACTTCTTTTCCATGAATATGGATTCATATAGAATAAATATAGCTGAAAGCATAAAAAACAAAGCGTTCAGAATCATGGATTAGTCAGGACAGAGTCAGATGTAGAATTAGTAGTAGTAGTAGTGCAGTGACTAGCCTTGATTATGCTCTTACAATGGGCCAAGCACTGAGCTTACCACTTTATCTCATGTAAGTCGTAAAACAATTCTATGAAGCAGGTCATATTAGTAGGCACACTTTACAGATAAAGAAACTGAGGCACTGAGGGTTAAAGTCTTCTCCATAGATTACATACTTTGAGTATTAGATCATATATCTAGTGGAAATGTTTTAATGGAACCTGGAGATAAAAGCTTTGGGAAGAGTGCCTGGGTGGCTCGGTTGGTTGAGCATCTGACTCGATTTTGACTTAGGTCATGATCCCAAGGTTTTGAGTTTGAGCCCTGTATGGGGCTCTGCACTGAAGTGTGGAGACTTCTTGGGATTCTCTCTCTTCTCTCAAAATAAATAAGCTTTGGGAAAGGTGCCTGGGTGGCTCAGTCGGCTGAACATCTGACTCTTGATTTCAGCCTAGGTCATGATCTCACATGATCTCACGGTTCGTGATCCACAAACCGTGAGATCATGACCTAAGCCCTGGATAGGGCTCCATACTGACTCAGTGTAGAGCCTGCTTAGAATTCTTTCTCTTCCTCTCTCTCTGCCCCTTCCCTGTTCATGCTCGGTCACACTCTCTCTCTCTCCTCTCTCTAAACTAACTAATTAATTAATTAAAAACATGTTTAAAGTTTTGGGAGACAATTACTGAACATCTGGGAAGTCACGTTCATTAGGAATAGGGGATACACACTCCCTAAATAGGTTGTAAACCCAATTATTTTACCCCATGTCTACTGCTAAGACCCTGCTTTAAGACATCACCATCGTCTGCTGGGGCTCCTGCACTAGACTCCCAACAGCCAACCCCATGTCGACAACTCCTTGTCATACCACCACAAGGCAATTTCCACACTGTAGCCAGAGTGGGCTTTCCATAGAAAAGTCTCATGTTGTCCATCCCTCAACAAATATTTGCTAAGTGAATACATGAAAAGTACAGTGAAGTCCATCTGTGCCCAGAGAACTGATGGTAAAAACAAGAAGCAAGGTGGAGAAGAGAGGGGGCAATGCACAGAAGCTGACCCAGGAAACGGCATGACTGAGAAAACGCATTTCCAGAAGTTGTGTATAGAGCACATTGGCAGAGACAGACAACGGAGGGTTAGTGGCTGCCTTCCAGGGTGGGGCTGATGAAAGCAGCCAGGGTGAGAGCTTACAGCTTGACAGAGGGGGCCCTTGCCAGGAAACATTCTTGGGAAACCATCCAGGGGGGTGGGGTAGGGCTAAGTGAAAGGAAAAGGGAAAGAGAAAACTTAACCATAATTTCATGAGCCTTGGGGACATTCATCATCAATGGGAAACAAAGCAGAGAGGTCTCGGCATATTACTTCTTTAGCACGTTAACTATAAGGAATTTCAAAAGAATCTACTTGTGATAAACCCCAACTCGCCAAGCTCTTCTACATTATGTTTATAACAGAACCAAAACATTTCTCTAGAAATCCTTTATAACAAACAAAAGAAACTTATAGATAAAATTTCTAGAGGTCAACGATGATGAAAATCTTTGCAGAATGTATTCACCATATGCTTAATTATTTCAGGAACTTCAGATTATATCCATCATTTTATATTATACATTTATATTAAACATATCCTCATGGTATAAATCTTTGCCCCTGTTTAATCCCCATAATATTTAACTGTGCCAATATGAACGATCACTTCACCTTAACTTTAACTGCTGAATTATATAAGAACTTTTGGGGAAGAACTTCTAATACATAAAGCATATTACTTTAATTCTCAATTTACTGAGCCCAGAAAGGAAATGTATAATGTTTTGTTCACTCTTACTATCTATTTTAGGTCAGAAGACAGCTCAAAAAAAACAAACATCACTTGAATCTCACATCTGACTAGGCAAATCTACACTTTCCAATATGGATTATTTTTGGTCTAGTGAGTTTTGTTTCAATTCTTTTTCTGCTATGTCTACTTTCACAATGTGATTAATGACTGAACTTTTCTTGTCTTCCCCATGGTTACCTTGAGAATTTGCAGCATTAGATTTACTCATTTACTCTAAGAGCAAAACAGAGATGTGATCTCCAATGTAAATGTTGCTGTTAGAAATGCACAGATATTCATCATTAACTATGTTTTAATCATTTTTTTATGATAATCCACAGAACAGTTTTATATGGTACACACGCTTTGTACCCATGCTTTTGAAGTAAAAATATTGCTGTCCAAAGTATCAGATTAACATTACAAATTAAACTCTCTCTCTAGCTTAAAGGCACTAGAATGGCTGACCACGGTCCTCTTTCTGCAATATAGTCTTAGCTCTCAGAAGAGCTCCTCTAAAAATAAGAGTAATTCTCACAGACATAAAAAAAAACCCAATTAACTTGAACTTTCAATATTAAAAAGTCATTTATACAGTGAATATTGACAGCAAGTTGTTTCAAATGATCAACCTGAGAAACCACCAGACATTTCTCCTCTGAATTCCCTTATGTCCCACTGGAATTTTCTCTGAATCTTAAAGCACCATTGCTTGTGCAAAGTCCTGACTTACAGAGTTAGCATATTTAAAAACTCATTCTTGCTATTTAAAACTACAGACTGTGCAATGGGACTACACTGTCATCCTGAAATGAAAACTCCATTCCTTCCTGGCTTTTGGGACACCTAAAAATGGCAATGTAATCTGGATTCTTTGCATGTTTCAACAGGCTGTGGGTAGAACATGCAGAGCAGGCATTGGAGTCCAACGGGCCTAAATTCTAATCCTGATCCTGTAACTTGTTAGGCAAGTTGGCCTCACTATCTCCCTCCAATTTTATGATCCAAATACTTAGAACATTTTCCATTTATTTTAACCAGCTAGGTCCTCTCTTACTTCCAAGCTTGCAGCATGTTTTTCAATGTATTTTCTTGGAATACACTTTCTATTCCTTTTTAGGAACACTAGTAATACTTGTCCTTCGAGTCTCAGCTTAAAGCTCACTTGGTCACTTATTTCTTCAGCAAGGCTTTCTCTGTCCGCTAGATTAGATTCCCTCTGATATATATGCCCATAACTTCCTGCCTTATAACAACAAAGGCAAGCATGATATCATACTGTAAAGTACTTCTTTAATAATGCAATATCTTCTTTCTCCTTGAGATTATAAATTCCACAAGGGTAGGGACTACCTGACTTTGGCCTTAATATAGCATCTGGGTGGGAATTTCATGATTTTCTGTTGATTTCAACAGATTTTCATTAAAATGTGAATGGATGAATGAAAGGTGTCTGTATAATATAAACCTAGTTACTCATCACTTTGAGATTCTGTGTGGGCACTTCCAAGAATTAAAAGAGCTGATGTGCATAGAGTATATAACTCCAAAAATCAGGAGCTTATTAAATGGAAGCAGTCTTTATCAGAGTAGTTTAAGCACTTGGGACCATGGTGTGAAGATAAAAGCAAGTTGAAGAGGTTGCTGGAGCCCAACAGAGGCCGCTTCAGAATGCCCTAGCTCAGAGTCTTGAGAGCACATTTCTCCAGGAAATGCCAAGGTTAACTGCCATGGCAACCAAAGAAAACAAATGTTGCTGCCCCCTTGGTTTAGGACTATTTCTTAATGTTGCCTTTCATGTAGAATCCCACGTTTCAGTTAAAACACAGTAAGAAACAAACCTAAGCCTAAGGTCACAGGATTATCGATATTGTAGTGAAGCATTTGCTTGTCATGTCCCCTCACTGAAGGGAAGTAGCTAAAAGGCAGGGATTGTTTCTTTCTTGTTTGGACAGAACACCTAGTCCAGATCTTTCCATATAGTGAAGACTCGACACTCTTCTGAAAAAAAAAAATTAAAGTAATTTTGGCTCCTAAAAGACACCTTCAGATTTTACCAGGGTGATATTTGCAGAAGTCTACTGACTGTCTCCATTCAAGTGCTGCTAGCTTCTAGAATTCAAAATTAATTTCCTAGGATTTCAAAATTAAGTTTGTTATTTCTGTCTACCCAAATTGATGGCTCCTTTCCTATCATCTAATATATTCTAGTAGCATCACTACTACTTTCTTCTTCTCTTCTCCTTCTCCTTCTTCTTCTTCATCATCATTATCATCAGCAGCATCAGCCTTGAAGTTATTTTTGAGTTTCCTTCTGCTGAAATAGAGTCTCTATCTCCAATCTATCACAAAATCAGTGATTTTTATTTATTGATTCAGGGTGTCATTTCAGGGTATCATTGCTAACTTTCCAGATAAATATCTTCATGGCCAGCGTTGCAACTGTTAATGTCCCTAAATTAATATTCATGTCCTTCACTTGCTCAAGAACTTAAATGGCTTCTTACTCACTAACACATTAGGAACAGACTCTTTCTTGGGGTTCAATTAGTCTGCCATCAATACTTAACACCTTTACCCATTATTTCTTCACTCCCTGGTAAGGCCCATTTGAACTCTGATTTCTTTCCCTCACTCCTCACATAAACACATAAGCCAGGTTCATTCATGAAATGCCTTCTCCCCTCTTCCTCACTTAATCAAATCTTACTTAAATCATTCTTGGAGGCCTAATTAAAGTCCTCTTTCATGACCTCTCTAAATCCCACACTGTGCTTCCTTTCCCTGAACTTGCATTGTCGGTATAGTCATTGCCACATAAATAGCAATTAAATATTCCCTGGTTTTTCAATATTCTTCCTTTTCACAAACATTTCAAATGTACATGTACATGTGTCACTGGGTTGGGCAGAGATGAATGCAGATGAGTAAGACCAAGAAGACGAAGACCCTGCTCTTAAGCTACACTGACATAGGTATACACTATATTATCTGCCTAGAAAAGCATCCTCTTCATACACAGCCCTTCTGGGAAATGTTCCCTTATCCACTGAGCCAATCCAAGGGAGGGACCATTGCCTTATGGAACCTACTCTCTTATAACCAATGCTGATTGTCCCTGGGGTACATATCAGATTGCACTTGGGACAGACACAGTAAAGAAGATTTACCTACCTTCCAACCTACCTTCCTTCCTTCCTTCCTTGAGAGTGAGAGAGAGAAAAGTGTGTGTGTGTGTGTGTGTGTGTGTGTGTGTGTGTGTGTGTGGTGTGTGTGTGTGTAAGAGGGGCACAGGGAGAAGAGAGAGAGAGGGAATCTTAAGCAGGTTTCATACCTAGTTCAATCCAGCAACCCTGTGCTCATGACCTGAGCCAAAATCAAAAGTTGCACGCTCAACTGACTTAGCCTTCCAGGTGCCCTAAGAAGTTTACATTTCTAGCCACAGTTAATTGGAACTGGGTGGAAACTTTACACAAGGCTTGATCAGTTGGACTCCTTATTGGACATTATGAATCTCAACACAAAGAACAAGTTTCAACCCATGATGATGGTGATGTGTAATGTGAAGCCAGGCGCCCAGAGCCATCAGCAGCCATGTTCTTGATGGAGAATTCAGGCTGATGGAAGGCTGAATTTTCACGGATGTGTGCTCAGGACCAGTTGCAGTTCCTGGTACACAGTATTCAATACATGTTGAATAGATGGTGCAGATATCTACTTAATGTCCATTTTATGCAAATTATATCAGGCACTGTGAGAAAGAAACAAAAAATGGACTGAAGATTAACATACACTAATAGGTATGATAATCATGTAGTGATTCTTTTTATTAATTTTTAATTTTTTTAAAGTTTATTTTGAGAGAGAAAGAGAGAGAGAGAGAGAGAGAGAGAGAGAGAGAGAGAGAATGTGCCACAAACCAGGGAGGGGCAGAGAGAGAAGGAGAGAGACAGAATTCCAAGCAGGCTCAGTGCTATCAGCTCAGAGCCTGATGCAGGACTTAAATATGAACTGTGAGATCATGACTTGAGACAAGACCAAGAGTTGGGCACCCAACCGACTGCCACCCAGGTGCCCCATCATATGGTGATTCTTTTCTCCATGTTCTGATGAGGAAATATAAGCTCATATGGTTAAATAACTTGCCCAAATTTAACACAGGTGGTTAAGTGGCAGACTCACATGGAGCTTGGACTCACAGTTCTGTTTGGTCCTAAGTCTGTGCTTTCTCCATGACACCATGGTTCCTGTCTTCTCAAAGCTGACAAATTTGTTGGGAAGATGAAATGTATAAACATTAATTAACCTGAGAATTGGGTTTGCCCTCTGGATATTTACTGATCAAACAGATGCCATTTAAGTTTAGGGTGAAGCTTGGTTGGAAAGTCAGCATGTCTCAGGATCTACCACAACAGCAGACTGTAACTAGATCAGATTCAGGGTTAGATGATTGGTTTTGGCAGTGCTAATTAATCAGGCCTGCCAAAAATATAATTGTAAACAGAAACAGCCTCTGACTGTAACACAAAAAGAAGGTAATGTCATATATCCCAGCATTCATTCAGAATTTGTCTGTTTCTAGGATGGCCAGAAAAGTGATAATAAGGAGGTGTTCATTACAGCTGGGGTTGCTGACAAAATTGTCACCACATTTCTCTCTGGAAGACATTATTTTGTTGGGGTGTTTTTGGTTTTTTGTTTTTTTGCCTCACGTGGTCTATTATTATTTCCTTACCAACCTTTGTAGATAGCATGTGTGTATACCTAATTTTAACTGATTTAGAAATTCAGTTCAATTCATATTCACCTGATTTTCAGGCTCTCCCTTTCCGCTGTGACTTAAGCCATAATCTGTGGGAAATGAGGGTGAGTGGTGGCTTGAAGAAAATCAGTGTCGGAGGAGAAACCGCTGCTTTGATACTGAAGAAGAAAATGGGAGAATGTGCTTGGGGTTTCTCTTCTCCAGGCTTCCTTAAGGAAAATGGAGGTTGGGGTCGGGGTTGGGGGGATAAAAATGGAGCTGGTCAAATATTGGCATGGTATTTGGCAAAGCGTTCTTTGGTTGTGAGCAATAGACCAATTCTGAGTATCGTGCAAGAAGGAAATATATTGGGAGGACAATGGGTAGCTCTTGGGATAATCAGAGAGGGTAGAGAGGAAGCCTTAGGAAGCGGCGGGAGCCAGGACAAAACCAGCAATGACTGAGCATCAGCCTTCTCAGTCTGTCTTTGCCACGTGGCATTCAAGATTCAAAGTCCCAGGAAAAATCCACCTGTGCTATATGAGTCACTCTTCTACCCTTGGCTAGGTTAGGGCAGGGCACTTTTATTTAAAAGACTGGTAGTGTTATCAAAAGGAAAGAATAGATGCTGCCTAGCAGGGAAGTGATAAACACCCACCACCTCCTCTTGTCGGGCCCGGCTCTCCTATGACCCAACTCAAGAGCTGCCGTTCTCAGAGGCATCGCCCAGAGACGGGGGCTTGTGCTCAACCTGTGAGATAGTAACGCCCGCTCTGCCTTTCTCTCCGTGTGTAGATCTGAGAATTCCTGAGCACTCTGTTTATCTGTCACAATCCCATGGTGTCTTGGTTCTATGGAACCAAGCAGCTCCAAGCAATGAGGCCTACTCATTCCATTAGCTGTAGGTTGTCAGTACAAAAAGTAATTTCTAATTTTCTGTTCCATTCTCCTCCTATAAGAGACCTGCATGTGATGGTCAATATAGCTGTGTACCAAAGAGAGAGTCATTTCAATGATATTAAAATGACAGCTTTAAATTGGTATTCAAGATGTGTAGTATTTGTGCCCTAATGTACTGAAGACAGGGATTAAAACTGCAGATATCAGAGACACTCTATCAAACACAGTTGTGTTGTCCTGGTGCTCAAATTATTTGATCTCTCTGCAACATTTGACAGTACTGCCAATCTGTCTTTGAAATTATATCCTCTCTTGGTCTTAATCTATCCTTCTACCTTTCTGATTGGCTCTCCTCTGTCTTGTCCACTTATTCATACACTTAGCATGTTCTAAACAAAAGAGAAAAATAATTTCTAGTTATTTTGGATATGGTTCTCAGTAGAAATAGTGAGTATCCCAACAGGAATGTAGAATATTGTTGTGGGGCTTTGGGGGCAGCTAATGTTCAGAAGTCTCGGCAAGCAGGTGCTGGCATCTTACGGTTTACCATTTGCTTCTAGGTCTTCTTTCACCAGAAGGAGGATCAGTAGAAAGGCTATAATGCCCCAGGAAGATCATATCAAGAAGAGGCAGGAGCAGACTGAGGCTCTAGGCAAATCTGTGGAATGAGACAGAACCAGGGCAGGAAAACAAGTATGCTCTGGTGCCTGGAGGACACTGGGTCTTGGACATGAAGTGTGTGCCCAGAATGAGTAAGCCTGACTTGCCATATGGCCCCAGAATGTGAGGCTGGAGCAGCGGACTATCTTCTGCCTCAGAACCCTCCTGCAAAAGAAGGGCAGTCAGACAAGAGGGGAGAGAGGGAATTGGATGAAAAGAACAGAATTTTATACAATATGAAGCTGATATAAAGCCGCCAAGGACAGAGACTGATATAAGGCTCAAGCATCTGAGTGTAGGCAATTTTGGTCCAAAGTGCCAATTGTCCAATTATGGGATTGAGTACAGCTTAATAACAGCTTATGTGACAAAGACTTTGGGACTTTCATTCATGATAAGTTCAGTGTAAATCATTATTATGTTTTGACTTTCCTCAAACGTTAATTTGACCACACATGGTCAAATTAATGAAACTAGAATATCTTAAAGATTAGAGGTGATACATTTGCTCTACCCTTTACTGGTTGAATCCCCAGAGTGTTACATTCAGTTCTGACTTGGAGGAACACAAAAAAAACAAAAAAACAACAAACCCAATGACATTCAAAGAGGGTTAACAAGGAAAGCAAGATTTATTTTTTTAAGTTAATTTTTTTTTTTTTTGAGAGAGATAGAGAGTTGGGAGGTGGGGGGGCATTCATACAGAGAGAGAGAGAGAAGGAGGGAGACAGAGAATCCCAAGCAGGCTCCATGCTGTGGGTGCAGAGACCAGAGCTGGGCTCAAACTCACAAACCATGAGATCATGACCTGAGCCAAAATCAAGAGTCAGATGCTTAACTGACTGAGCCACCCAGGAGAACAAGATTTCTTAAAACATTGTATAAGAAATGGCTGAAGGAATCGGGGGTTTTTAATCAAGAAAAGAGAAGATACAAAGGTCTTAATAGCTGCCTTCCAATATTTGAGGGGTTGTCATTGGGAGAAAAATTAAATCTCTTCTGTGTTGCCTAATCTATAAGTAAGAGATGTATGAAATTTTCAGGGAGGTAGATTTCAGTTCAATATTGAAAAGAATTTTCACAGAAGCATAAATATCCAAACACAAAATGAGTTGTTCAGGAGGACAGCAATTTATGTCCCTGGTGCTGTTCAACATAAATACTTGAGCATTGCACGGATATATTAGAACTCTTCTGGTTGTGACAGAAAACCAATTCAGGCTAGCTCAAGCAAAAAAGAAAACATAAAAACATATTAATTGTTTTAGCAATCATTTCTTGAGCTCTTACCACGTACCATGCATTGTTCTAAATACTGGGGATATAATGATTAACAAAATATTTTTAAAAATCAAATGTCTTTGTTCTCATGAAGTATACATTCTAAGGGGGGAGGCAGACAATAAAGAGACAGGCTGAAACACACACATACACACACACGCACGCATGCTGTACAGTCTGTGCAAAGCCCAGTAGTGCCCAGTAGAAAAGGCAAGCGGGGCTGAAAGCAGATCTGAGCTCTATCGCCAAGCCTGAAATCTCAGTGGGCTGCAGTGTTAGCCTGGAGGAAAGGTCAGTGTTTTGTAATTTGTAGCAAGGCACCAAATGCACTGACAGACAAATGTGAAATTTGTAACAAGGCACCAAATGTGTCTTTTAGGATAAAGGAATAAAACGTAGATCATAAGAGCTCTGTGAAGAAAGCTAGAGCCCTGAGGCAACATGGATGGCATCTGGGTAAAGACTTGAAGGCTGGGAAGTCAGAAAGGTAAGAGGCAGGGGAGGGTCACTGACGGAGGTTCCTGTGGACCACTGCAAGGACTCTGACTCCGAGTAAAGAGGGGAGACAATGGAGGAGTGACGTGATCTGAGTGACATTTCAAGAATGTTGTCCTGGCTGCCAGGCTAAGAACAGAGTGAAGAGGAGTCGAGGTGGAAGCAGGAGACCCAGGTATTAGGCTGCCAGGGGGACCCAGGGAGATGACTGGGCTGCTGGACAGCGCTGACAAGAGCTTGGATTCCGGATATATTTTGAAAATACAGCTGGCAGGATGTGTTGACGGATTAAATGTGGAACCTATTTAATTTAGAAAGGCCAAGATTGAGACCAGCATCAGGCAGAGCTCAGTCTAGGAGCTAAAACAATAAAGTCAGGGCTGCACCTCCCCATTTTTCAGGGGGCTCATTACACACAGTGGAATGGCGCTCACCTAAAGTCCTGTGCTCATGGGCACCAGCTTCAAGAGAATGTCTTCTTCTGTGGCTCTGCCAGAGAGTTTTACATTTGTGTTCTATGTTTATCCCTGGGTCAACAACTATGGCCGAGTGTGAATTATATGTCCAGTCCCTGCAGGTATAAGATGATGGGTAGGGACAGGCAGCGTCAGCCCAACCAAACTTCGAGTGGCATCAGAGTTTTCTGGCTAGTCAAGAGCCAAGCCAATAGAGAAGAATAGATTATGGAAAAGTCTATGTGAATAATGTAGGACAGTAACAGATAAACTATGCCCAGAATGGAGTAAAAATGAAGTAATCTGTAATTCCCTCTGAAGATGTTTTTTGTTTTTTGTTTTTTTTAATCACTAGGAGATGTTCTCAGAGAGAATGTTTTGAGGGTCTCTCTATTAGTTTTCTGTTGCTTCTGAAAAAAATTACCAAAAACTTAATGGCTTAAAATAACACACAAATTTATTATCTATAGTTTTGGAAATGAGAAGTCTGAAATGGTCTCACTGGGTTAAAATCAAGGTGTTGGCAAGATTCTGTTCCTTCTAGAGGTCTGAAGGGAGAGTTCATTCCCTCTCTTTAGCTTCTTTAAGGGGCCTGCATACCTTGGCTCATGGACTCTTTTTCCATCCTCAAAGCCAGCAGGGTAGCATTTTTAAATCCCTATATGTGCCTTTCTTATTGGGTTCACCCAGATAATTCAGTATAATCTTCCTATCTTAAGATCCTTAGGCTAATCAAATTTGCAAGCTCCCCTTTGCCATGTAAGATAACATAGCCATGTGCTGGGGATTGGAATGTGGGCTTCTTTAGAGGATATTATTCTGCCTACCACAGCCTGCCACAAGAAAGTCTCATTTTGAAGAAAGTCACTATATTCACAACTTTTTCTTGGGATTGTAAAAATATTCACAAGTGGTTTTTACCATGATAAATGTAACCACGCTTATTCACCCAGGAATGGGGCGGCTGATGTAATAGCTGACCATCCAAAGGACTATTTCTAGAGTTCTTCCCAGTGGAGATGTTGTATCCAAGAGGGAGAGAGGTCAAACCAATCAGATCTTGTCCTTTGGGGTGCCTGACATGCAGATAAAGGGGATGGCCTGTTGGTAGAGTAGTGAAGATTAGAGATAGAAAGAGGGAAGGTGGTGAATAGCAGCCATGCCCTTGAGAGACGAGTGAAGAACCAGGTTGGGGAGTCCAGAAGAAAGGCAAAGCAGTGGAGGGGAGATCAGAGACCCAAGAAACTCAGTTAGAGATACAGCAGACTTCTGAACCTTGGATTGGCCTCTTTCCTCTCCCTATAGCTGTTGGACCATTAGATCTACCATTACAAATAAGCAAATAAACGATTGCAAATGAGGCTCTGTTCCCTATGTATGCAGCAGCTTAGATTTTTTTTTTATTTGTACACTCCATCTATTCCCATGAAAAAAATCACATAACTGATAACTTGCGCATGTCTCTTCCCAGCAGTCTGGAAGAGCCTGACATAAGAGTAAGGCATGAACTCTGCCCAGGTAAGACATTAAATGAGAGGTATCTGGATTTGACCACAGACAGTACAGATCAGCCCCTTAAGTTTACCACTATTTTCCAATAAACTCCCTCTCTGATAGGCTGACTTTATGACTTAAAAAAAAGAATTATTGTATGACTACATGGTAGCACCCAGCTTGCTTATAACACTTTGTGTTCTGCGGCGAAAACAAAACTGGGATGGACTTTACGTGTGCATGTGTGTCCTTATTTAGGTTTTTTAAAAAGTAGAATCTAAAACCTAGTGTCATCTACAGAGCCCATGCAAACAAGATGGTGATCTGGAATGAGGCCAGCAGAATTTGTAACCCCACCCTCTTAAGCCAAAACAATACTGACAGGCATAAAATTGCTATTTATGAGGTTATAAGTCCTAAAAGGATATGCTGTATATACAAAGAAAAATGCCACCCACAGAGCCAATTCTTTTCCATGTTCGAATTTAGGCTGAGAAGCTCTGGGGTAAGAAAGCCAATCCTTTTCATTTTCAAGTTGTATTTAATATCTGGCCAGAGTTCAATAACCACCATTTTGTATACAGTGGTTCTCAATCATTTTTGAGTCATGAACCCTTTGGAGTATTTTATGAAAACTGCTGACCCTATCTTCTGAAAAATGAACATGCACATAAAATTTTGCATAAAATTTCAAGGAGCTTATCATGTCCTTGAACTGCCATAGACCCAAATTAACAAAACAAAACAAAACAAAAGCTCTAGGATATGAAAAGTTAAGGAGGATGCCATGGGTTATTCAACACGTCACCTGATACCACCGGTACTACTCTCTCTCTCTCTGATCCTTTACTTATTTTTCATCCTCTAAAGCTACTCATATACATTTATGGATCTTCGCACAATGTGTGCATTTTAAAAACTGTTAATGTTTATTTATTTTGGAGAGAGAGAGACAGAGACAGAGCACAACTTGGGGAGGGGCAGAGAAAGAAGGAGACATGGAAGCCAAAGCAGGCTCCTGGCTCTGAGCTGTCAGCACAGAGCCCAGTGTGGGGCTCAAACCGATGAATCATAAGATTGTGACCTGAGCTGGACTCAGATGCTTAACCGACTGAGCCAACCAGGGGCCCCATTAAAAAAAATTTTTTTAATGTTTATTTATTTTTTGAGAGAAAGACAGGGCGCGAGCAGGGGAAGGCAGAGAGAGAGGGAGATACAGATAATGGGTGCATTTTTTAGAGAATCTCTAAAAGAATAGCACTGGTAGTGCCTGGCTATAAATGATTTGCAGAATGCTTCGAGGGAGAAGGGGCAGAGAAATGCTAGATATGAGTGTTGAGTGAAGGGTAACTTCCACATTTTTTTCTCTTTGTCATCCTAGCATGGAGGCTGCTTCCACCTAATTTGTGCTCTTCATTTCATATTAATAAAAATATTGAAGTTTAGCTATATGAGATCATCGTTTTCAAACCTTCTCAAGCTTTTGTGTATCAGAATCACATGGAAGGCTGGCTTATATGCAGATATTAAGGCTCCATCTTGCAGTTTCTGATTTAGTAATGGGGGGAGGGGGAGGAGAATCCATATTTCTAACAAGCTCCCAGGTGGTCCTGATGCTGCTAGTTCTAGGACCACATTAGCAAGGCACTGACTCCATCTCTTGCAAAAATGAGAAGGTAACACTTGCTCACATTTCCACCGCCTTTCTTCATTTCTCCCCACAGACACACAGGTCCACGTAAAGCTTTTATGCCTGTCTCACAAAACTCTCAGCAGCAGTGAACGAGATGACAGTGGCAAACACATTAAGTTCATTCCTGCCTCGGGAACTTGTACTTGCTGTTCCTACATCATGTGACTTTCTGCCTCACTTCATTCAGATTTCTGCTCAAATTCCTTCTACTCTGCCTTTCTTGACTAGCATATTTAAAATAGATCCCATCACTCTCTCTTTTTTTTTCCCCAAACAAAACGTCTCTCATATTTATTACTACACAAATCTCCTAGTGCAGAGGCATAGAAATAGAAAAAAAAAAATCATTTCCCAATAAAACACATCTAATTAATTGTTCAAGTAGCAGTGATGTTTAGAGAATCATATGATGTGACCAAGTGACCTTGATGAACATAAATACACGTGTCATTTCATGGACGATTTCTTGTGGATCCAGCTTTGGTTCTTCTCCAATGTCTCCTCCTGGAGTTGTAACTGATTTTATTACCAGTTTTCATCCAAATCCACTGGGGAATGGGACGATTCTGCTTTTGTTTCTTGACCGGAAATCGCACGATCCTGAAAGTCTTGTGAAAAGATGTGGCGGGGAACAGTCAACCACACACACCCCTGTGGTGGAGAAAAAGAGGGGCCACTCTCTATCTTCTTATATCACATGCATTTTATCTTCAGCTTTGACTTCAACTTGAAACACGTGCTTTGTTCATTGTCTGTGGACGTGGATCCATGAGGATGCGACCTGTCATGTTCACTACTGTGATTGCAACTTCTAGAACTGGCCTGGAACATGCTACACTCTCAGTAAGTATCTTCTGAACGAATGAATAAAAGTGGTTTGTGTAGTAAAATTCTATCCTGCTTTATATCTTTATGCCTTCCTTGAAATGATCACTTTTTCCATACTTCTGGTATTTTCCAGACTTCTATTTCAGCAGCGATGATTGTAACAACAAAGTTGGGTAAGAATGTTTAGTTGCAAAAGAAGCAAGAAAGTATTTTAATTTATTTAAAATAAATTGTTTGAAGTAATAAATTAATTTTAACTAACTTATCTCAATGCAATGCAAATGCTGTTCATTAGTCAATATAATTTGGAGACTTCATTAGTCAAACAGAGAAGGCCATAAATGAGAAGATGTATCTCTTTACAGAATCAGGGGAAATTGGTATCCTACCTGATTGCTTTCATTCATTTTTGCAATAAATATCTACTTATGGATGTCAGATAAGGAATATGGAAGATAATGGGGGAAAAATAATTTCCCTCAGAGAACTTTCATAACAGTGGAAGGAGAGTAGAGAAAAAAAAACAATATAACTATATTATGTAGTATATTAGAAGGTAATAAAAGCACGTGGCAAAGTATGGAATAAGGGATAAGCAATATGTGTGTGTGTGCAAGTTTAAATAGGATGCTGAGGGAAGGCCTCAATGATAATGTAATATGGAGAGAAGTCTTGACTAAGGGAAGGGAAAGAGCTATGCAGATCTCTTAATGTATTATGGACAGAGAGTGGATGTGCAAAGGCCATGAAGCAGAATCATGCCTAGCATGTTGAGGAAACATCAAAGAGGCCAGAATGGCTGAGGAAGAGAGGGAAAGAGGGGGAAAAGATGAGGTTGGAGAGAGTGGAGTGCAAATCACATGGGCAATGTAAGGATATATCTCCACTGGTGGGTTCTGGGGCTAAAACTCACAATCTGCCTGGGATTGTGATTGTAACAGCATCACATCACTGCTGCATTGAGAAGAGTACCTAACACACGTCCAGGCTCTAGACTCCCCAATAGAAGCTCTGAGTCCAGAAATATATTTAATTGTTCAAATTTCTCTCTGACTAGTTCTGACACAATACATTATCTAAAAATATTTATTGATCATCTACTAAAAGCCAGGCATTGTGGATAACTATTTTTTAATGCAGGAGAGAGAAGTGAAAACCTCTATTTATCAAGAGTTTTTTGGTGTGCCTGCCAGGCAGGGAGAGTGTCAGGCACTTTACCTCTGTTATCGCAGACTCTGTGCTCTCCTAGAGCTTTGGGTTAGCAGGGAATATACACAATGTGCATCAGGAACAGCAAAGACTCTATGAAAGGACCCTGCACAAACAGATAAAGTACCACTAGCTTTGTGAGGCAGAGCAGGTCATTTCTGACAGGAGCTCTGTGGAGTCTTCTTCCAAGGGCCAAGGCTGCAGCAGAAGGGTGTTAGATCCTGGAGTAACAAGTGGTGGGGAACCGAGCAGATGCAAATGTGGGGCTTGTGGACTTAGGAGGAGGAGGGGACAGTAGGAGCTCAGTAGAGTTGGCTGGATCCAGATCCTGACAGGGTCTTATGACCTTAGGGGTGGCTACAAGGAACCACTGAGGCCATCCAAGAAGGGGACAGCACAGCAAAGCCACAGATGCCTGCAAGGGGTGTGGGAAAAGGGGGGCCAGGAGGAAGAAGGGGCTTCTGGTTGGGGAAAGCAGAAGAGGAAGGAAGAATGGAAATGCTGTCTCGTGGCGGGAAGGGGGTGATCTCTGGCCTGAAATGAACGTGTGTTGGGACAAAGCATTTCTGGCTAATTTTTAAGCTTTAGCAAACTTTAAAGTCTCAGCTGCATACTCCAACTTCTGTCTAGAAAGGGATAGCCAAGTCGAAATTCTTACACTGGCATGAGGGCTATGATTAGGGGAAAATTCCTTAGGGCAGACAATTCCGTCAGCATATTTTTCTAATTTATATTTTAAATAGTACAAGTGTTCCCAGAGGCCTGGTGACAGACATTGCTTCTATAAATATATTAAAGTCAAACAATCTGCACATAACTGCCAGCCTGCTGAAAACTCCCACCCCTTTCCAGATTTAACCAATTTTTAAAGGCAATTACATTTGGAAATTTTAAACTCGCAGCTAATCAATCTAAGGAAAAACAGAGTTTACTTCAATACCATTGCAAAGGAGCAATTCCCTCACTCTTTCAGTGTCTTCAGCCTTAGGGTCTGGGAGACCTGCTCACATTACCAAAGATATGGAAGAAAACACAAAGCAGGGTAAGGAGTAGGCAGATAGTGCGATGCGAGGTTGTGGGGTAAGCAGAGTACAGTCTGTTGTCAGAGAGGTTCAGGTACAAATTCCACTGCCAATCCTGGCCCTTCTTAGAGGTGTGTACACACACACACACACACACACACACACACACACACACACACACACACACACTCTAAACTCCTATCTACATATATTTAGTTCCATACCTGTCTATATGTATGTATATTAAAGATAATGAGCTCATTCTTATAGTTGTAATTCTAATCCTACACAACAGGGTATTAATTTTTTTTTTATTTGTCACTTCTTTCTCTGATCATGAGCAACCTGGCTCTATTTTCCACAATTTGTTCACTTATTTTTTTAAAATCTCATGTTACAGATATGTAGTTTCTGAATTGCTAATATACCACACTCCTTTGAGAAACCAACTTATCAACTCAAGTACGATATTTGTCTACAGTTCTAGTGCTTTTAGTTTTGGTTTTATAATAAAAAGCAAAAATACTGTTCTCCAAAGTTGTTTAGATTAGTATTCTTCTCCAATGCCTTCAGTGTATTTATGTTGCTCATTCATAATACAGTTAAATTTGATTTTTTTAGTGTTTGTATTCTGAATTCTCTTATATCCCTGTTGATTTAAAATTTTTTTCTTTCAAGTTTATTTATTTATTTTTGAGACAGAGACAGAGAGAGTGAGAGGGGAAGGGGCAGAGACAGAGGGAGAGAGATAATCTCAACCAGGCTCCACATTGTCAGCGCAGAGCACAATGTGGGGTTCAAACTCACAAATCATGATATCATAATCTGAACAGAAGTCAAGAGTCAGACATTCAACACCAAGGCACCCTGATTTTTTTGAGCCACCCACGTGCCCTGATTGTTTTTGAGACAGAGTGAGAGAGAAAGAGGGAGAGAGAGAGAGAGAGAGCACAAGTGCATGAGCAGAGGAGAAAAAGAGAGAATCTTAAGCCGGCTCCACACTCATCACGGAGTCTGAGGTTGGGCTCAATCCTACAACTGTGAGATCAGGACCTGAGCAGAAATCAAGTGTCAGATGTTACCCAGGCACCCCTTTCCCTGTTGATTTTTAATTACTTATGTATTCTTTGAGTATGTGAAATATTGCCATAGTTCTAAGAGTCAGAGCTGTGTAGACAGTTGTCGTCAGAAAGGTGTCTCTCCCCACCAAGTCCTACTAGCTGGTCCCCCTTCCCTCACTCTCCCACTCTTGCCCCCAGTACATAATCTCACTAGTCTTCAGTTTATCCTTTCTGTTGGTCTACTGTGTAAGCAAGCAATTACACGTATAAATTTTATATCTCCCTTTTCCTTATATAAAGTATAGCAGAGTAGACATATTCTTTGTACTTTGGTACACTGATTTCTGACAAGTTGCAAAGGAAATTTAACAGAAAAGGAATAGTCTTTTCAACAAATGACACTGAACAACCACACACCCATGAGGAAAAGAAAAACGACTTTGCTATTTACCATACTGTACCATTACCTCATTCCATACACAGAGTTCAACTTTATTTTTAATGTTTTATTTATTTTTGAGAGACAGAGAGAGACAGCGTGAGCAGGGGAGGGTCAGAGAGAGAGGCAGTCACAGACTCTGAAACAGGCTCCAGGCTCTGAGCTGGCAGTCAGCACAGAGCCCAACGCGGGGCTCGAACCCACAAACCACGAGGTCATGACCTGAGCCAAAGTTGGACACTTAACCGACTGAGCCACCCAGGCGCCCACACAAAGTCAACTTAAAATGGATCATTGATCTCATCTAAAAACAAAAACTATAAAATTTCTCAAAGAAAGCATATGTGAAAATATTTATGATCTCACAGTAAACAAAAAATTCTTAGGCAGGCCTCAAAGATTTTGTTACTTTAAGATGTTACAGTTGAGGTAATTTGTTCTGGCAGCAAAAGAAAAGTGAGACAGAAAGCATAGAAAAATCACCAAAAAAAGTTCTGAAAAAGCTACTGGTCTTGTCCATGTTTTATTTGTGTTGGGATTTGAGGGAAACCAATAAATAACAATTCTTTCCTCACTGGAATTTGGAACTGACTGCAAGTTACACATAAGAATCAGGCAGATGGGAGCTAAAAATACAAGGAGATGAAAACATTACTCTCACATATTACTTATAAAGTAGATATTGGAGAACATGGTTTGGATCTGCTAGTCAAAAGAACTTGCTAATACTCTTTGCTCTCTTTTTGAAACCTTGGAACAAAGGTTTGAAGCCCTTGCAACAAAAATCTTCTGCCTTTAAGAGCAGAGAACAGTCTTGTGCTGGAAGAAGAGGAAGTCAAAAGATATGAGGCAGAAAACGAAGTCAGACAGAGATTCAACATGCTGGCTCCAAGATGTAGGACCACAGGCAAGGATCAGAGAGGTCTCCAGAAGCTGAGGGTGGCTCCAGCTTTGCAGCCCTAAGGACAAATGAGCAACTGGCCAGTGGAAAATAATAAAACCTCCAATGAGAGATCACTGCTTAGATGTTTATTTATGTGGCTAAAACCCAGAGCAATAAAATCAAACACAACTTGGAAACAATTTTGTTTTTAAGATGTATTTGAGTAAAGCTTATTAGCAACTGTAGAGAATATAGTGAAAAATATACTCTATTGTAAAAAAATAGAAGTGGCTTCACGGTGAAAAATACTGGATGATCTTTCCAACTCTGCTACTTGCTTTGGCTGTGAGAATATGAAGGAGTCCTCTGAGTCCACATCTTATTTTTTTTTTTTTTAATGTTTTATTTATTTCTAGGAGAGAGACAGCATGAGTAGGGGAGGGTCAGAGAGAGAGGAAGTCACAGACTCTGAAATAGGCTCCAGGCTCTGATCTGGCAGCACAGAGCCCGACGCGGGGCTCGAACCCACGAACCGTGAGATCATGACCTAAGCGAAAGTCGGACGCTTAACCAACTAAGCCACCCAGGCGCCCCATGAGTCCACATCTTAAAATAGGAATCACACTATATCTCTAAGCACAGAATTTATGCAATGATCTAATGTAATAATATATGTGAAAATGCTTGGAAAAGTGGAGAATGCTATTTAAAGGCATCATTTTCATTAATATTATTAAAGATAATATCTTACCATTACTAAGCCCCTGGGGCATAGCGTAGTGCTTTAAGAGACATCTCAGCTCTTCACTGATACTTGGGTATCATTTATCATATCTCGAGAGCAATTTTCTAAATGAGAGATGCTTTCTCTTTTCCTTGGTCACTGGCCATGGCATGTCTACAGAGAACTCTATATCAAATGAACAGCTGATATAATAGTGCCTAAGAAAATGAATGCATCTTAAAGAGGAAAATACTGTCCCTTAGATGTGCCAAAATGAAATGCAGCAAAAAAAAAAAAAAAAAAAAAAATCAGAATAGCCATCTCAACTTCTAGCTGTGAACTACTGTAAGCCCATTAATAAGGTTCTATGTTCATTTGCAAATCTTGTTGTTCAAGCTCCTGAGAACATTGTAGTTTTATGTGGGGGGTAGCAATTACTCTCTGCCAACCTTGAGGGGCAAATTTGAGATGTAGAGAGGTTGAGCTCACTACAGCTAAACCATTTTTTTTTAATTTTAATGTTTTATTTATGTTTAGGAGAGAGAGAGAGAGAGAGAGACAGCGTGAGCAGGGGAGGGTCAGAGAGAGAGGGAGTCACAGACTGAAACAGGCTCCAGGCTCTGAGCTGGCAGTCAGCACAGAGCCCGACGCGGGGCTCGAACCCACGAACCGCGAGATCATGACCTAAGCGAAAGTCAGACGCTTAACCGACTAAGCCACCCAGTCGCCCCAACAGCTAAACCATCTTTAACCAATGGTCCAGAAGAGAGGTTCTGCTCATTATTACCAAGGGCCATTAAGGTATGTGAGGACCTCACTAAAGTTTAGAACTAGAATTTCAAATTACATATCTCAATTACAAAAGACATAGATATAAAATTAGCTTCCTCTCAACAAGTTGACCTTGAATAAGTTGGAGGGAGAAGGTACAAAAGAGTACAAAAATGTAAGATGGATAAACGTTTGGGCGCAGAAACAAGAAGCTAAGGGACTACTATTAAGTTCAAGGACAAAGAAATCAGAGTAGCCTACAGAGTCTTCCATTGCCTGTGGTCATGACTGAACCCTAGAACACTCTGGGTGACTCTTTACTTCGCAAACAGGGAGAAAGTTTGGAGAGATGACTGCAGTGTTGAGAACTGAAATTATAACAGGAAGATAAAAAGGAGTACTGGAGCTCAGTCTAAGATAGAGAGTGATGGGCGATAATATAAAATTAATTCTCTTCTTTTACCCAATGAATAGCACCTGAGGTGGGGGTTCATGAGAAAATCTTGAAAGAGAACGGTTTAAAGTTTTTTTAAAAATCCACTTCAATTAGGTATGTAATAAAAAAAAAGATGTAAATCTGATATGGTAAATGACACACTTTCATCAAGTACCTTCAACATGACAGAGCCTATGACCCTTCCCTTGAAAAGGTGCTCTCCATATATCCTAGAAGGTGGCAAGTACAGTGTGGTTAGTGCAGCAGATGGACTAAACACTCAACGGAGGAAAGGGGACACACCTAACCCAGGAAAGGTGCCATCTTAGACAAATTTTGAAGGACATGTGATCCAGGGAAGGGCATTTCAGGCAAAGAGAGCAGCATGAAGATTTGAGATGACATGGTGTGATTGCAGGACTAAAAACTAGTACAGGTTTGTAGAATACAAGACTGAATAAAGTTTAAGTGGCATAATTTATTGAGTGTTGCTTTGTACAACTTATGCTTTTTGTTTTTGAACATCATCTTGGTTAATCCTATGATATCCCTTGGGGGGTAGTTTTGTCAATCAAGGTTAATATTCAAACCCCAAAGGAAACAATCAATAAAACTAATAGGCAACTGACAGAATGGGAAAAGATAGTTGCAAATGACACATCAGATAAAGGGCTAGTATCCAAAATCTATAAGGAACTCGGCAAACTCCACACCCGAAAAACAAACAATCCAGTGAAGAAATGGGCAGAAGACATGAACAGACACTTCTCCAAAGAGGACATCCAGAGGGCCAACAGACACATGAAACGATGCTCAGCATCCCTCCTCATCAGGGAAATACAAATCAAAACCACACTGAGATACCACCTCACGCCGGTCAGAGTGGCTAAAATGAGTAAATCAGGAGACTCTAGATACTGGCGAGGATGTGGAGAAACGGGCACCCTCCTACACTGTTGGTGGGAATGTAAACTGGTGCAGCCCCTCTGGAAAACAGTATGGAGGTTCCTCAAAAAATTAACAATAGAACTCCCCTATGACCCAGCAGCAGCACTGCTAGGAATTTACCCAAGGGCTACAGGAGTGCTGATGCATAGGAGCACATATACCCCAATGTTCATAGCAGCACTCTCAACCATAGCCAAAACACGGAAAGAACCTAAATGTCCATTAACTGATGAATAGATCAAGAAGATGTAGTATATTTATACAATGGAATACTACATGGCAATGAGAAACAATGAAATCTGGCCATGTGTAGCAACATGGATGGAACTAGCGGGTGTTATACTGAGTGAAATAAGTCAGGCAGAGAAGGACAGATACCATATGTTTGCACATATAGGTGGATTAGGAGGAAGCTAACAGAGGACCATACGGGAGAAGAAAGGGAAAAATAGTGGGGGAGAGAGAGGAAGGCAAACCATGAGAGACTCTTGAATGCTGAGAACAAACTGAGGGCTAAGGGGGGGTGGGGGAGAGGGAAAGGGAGGTGGTGGGCATGGGGAGGGGTACCTGTTGGGATGAGCACTGGGTGTTACATGGAAACCAATTTGACAATAAACAATTTAAGAAAAAAATTTCAAACCCCAGACTTAGTGACTTAGGACAATAAAAGTCTATTTTTCATCTCAAAAGGTCCAATGTGGGCCAGGCAGTCTACTTATATCTAGTAGCCATGACATCTGGAACATGTGGCCTCTAAGGCCACCAGCACAGAGGGAAAGGGATACAGGAGACACTCTGATTTATAACTGCTTGTAGTCATTTCTGCTCAGTTTGGGGGCCAGAACTAGTCATGTATCCCTAACTTCACCGCAAATGAAAATTGGAAATGCAGAAAAGCACATGGGTATTCGATGAGCACCAGCCATCCATGCTCTGGAAAGGTACCTATATAAGTTATTTATCATGGCAAAACAATGAGCATAAATCTAGCAGCTTAAAACAACACACGTTTATTACCTCACTTGTGACAGGTCAGGAGTTCAGGCACCGCTCAGCTGGATCCTCTGTCATAGTGTCAGAAAGCTTCTATTAAGGTGTTGGCTGAGGCTAGGGTCTCAGCTGAGGCTTGAGTAGGGGAGAGTCTATTTTCAAGCTTTCAGAGCTATTGGCACCATTCAGTTCTTTATGGGCTATTGGACTAAGGTCCTCAGTTTCTTGCTGGCTATCAACAAGAGGCCCCCTTCATTCCTTATCTCATGGGCTTTCCCAACATGGCAGCTTCCCTCCTCAAAGTGAACAAGGTATAGTGTGTCCCAGCCAGGATGGCGTTGCAGTCTTATGTAATGTCATTCCTGGAAGTGATATCCTGTCCACTTTACCATAGTCTTTTGGTTACAAGCATTCAGGTCCCATGCACATTCAAGGGGACTGGATTACACAATGGTGGGTGCACCCAGAGGTGGGGACAATTGAAAGAAACCTTAGAGTCCATTCACCACCTCACCATTATTATATCCTTATTTGTTATAAAAATAAATTGGACTACCGGGAGGCTAAGTGGTTTGTCTAAGGCTTACATGTAAGGAACACAGATGGAATTCTGCTCCCTACACTATGCTACCAGATTACGAAGAGATTTCCGTTATGAGAAGAAAGTTGGATTTTACATCATGTGGATATTAGAAAGTAGTAGGACAAGATTTTTATTTTATTATTTTATTTTAATTTTTCTTTTAATGTAAGTAAGGTCCATGCTCAATGTGGGGCCTAAGCTCACAACCCTGAGATCAATGGTCACATGCTCTACTGAATGAGCCAGCCAGATGCCCCAGATTTTCACTTCATATGAGATCAGGAGCATTCAGGTGGTATGGCCATAGACGAGATTTTCATTTTAGATAGATCCCCCTGACTGTTGGGATTGGATCTTTTACTAATGGCAAGAGTCAATGTAGGAGATTCTGGACCTGATTGATTGGGAAAAGAAGACAGCAGTGATTGGGTAGGAAGCAGTTGTCCCAAATGGGCAGGGGATTTTCCATGATGGTAAGCATTCCAAATGCTTTTAACATCAATCTTACAAAGTAGACTCTGTTGTTATCCCTGTTCATAAGTGAGGTTAGTGAAGGTTGAAGGGGTAAAGTAATCCAACTCAGCATCAAGAACTGATCTCAATTCAGACCTCATAATGCTTACTTAACTCCTCAGTCCCAGGTTTATTTCTAAGAATCAAAAGGATTGTATAGGTTAGAGAGTCACAAGGCTAATCCACTCCCATAGTTCATTCGTTCATTCATTTATTCATCCCCAAATATTTATTAAACTCCTGCTCTGTATCAGATGCGTACTTACCATTTTACGTTCATTATCCTTGGCTCTTCTTAATCACTGTTGAGAAGGATTACTTTCCCCAATTTATAAAGAAAACACTATTTCAGGGGCGCCTGGGTGGCTTAGTCGGTTAAGCGTCCGACTTTCGCTTAGGTCATGATCTCGCGGTTCGTGGGTTCGAGCCCCGCGTCGGGCTCTGTGCTGACTGCCAGCTCAGAGCCTGGAGCCTGTTTCAGTCTGTGACTCCCTCTCTCTCTGACCCTCCCCTGCTCACGCTGTGTCTCTCTCTCCTAGAAATAAATAAAAAACATTAAAAAAAAAGAAAAAGAAAACACTATTTCAGTATCTCCTACAGCGTTGAGTATTAAGTGAATCCTTCATCAAGTCCAACTGAGTCTACCTGACTTCAATATGTTTACAACCAAATTGGTTGAATTTAAGGATGGTACCAGCACAGGTACCTCTCTGTTCCCTTCGTACTTTCTTCTTCAATTCTAAATACTTCTATTTGGGCTCTACTTATAAAGAAGCTGCAAAATTGATTCAAATAGAACAACAACAACAAAAAAGATGGTTCAGAAGCTTCTGGTCCAAAACTTTATATTTCTTCATCCATTAAATCATAGAGGGAGAGAAGCCAAACTTTTATAGATATTTAGTTCAGCCAAATTAGTTTCTCTTCTCTCTGCTTCTCAAACATAAGGCAGACTGTCTTTACCCCAATGAAAACGTCATTGTTACAGGCAACAGGCAACTCCCTACAGATTCCCTGAAATCACTGTGATGTCAGCAACCCTTATCCCCTGCACATCCTTTCCAGATTGATCTCGTGAAAATACCTCATTATCTTCACTCTCTTGAGTTTTTGTAGCACCTTCTAGGACATGTACAAGGCTCTGTGCAAATCACTGAGGCGCAAAGCTTTCAAGGACAGGGACAAGGTAGTTCAGCTCCATCACATCATTACTAGAGCCTGATTCCCAGTAGGAATGCAATGCCTACTCGTAACTTGCCAATTCTTCATCCAATCATTCTACAGGGGAGAGGATAAAAATGACAGCACAGGTGAAGGTTCCCAACTTTTCTTTCTGCCAAATAAACTCGGCTTTGTTTTTGCCACTGTTCCTTTTCATCTCCTCCACTTGCCTCTATGTTTGCTGTGAGCTCTAATCAGGAAAATTGGCCGAGGGATAAATGCTCTACGAAACAGTAGTGAAAGAGAATGTGGAGCTTTCTTTCCCAGAGGACACTGAGTGCAGGGAACTAACACTTTGGAAGTCTGGAGGAATGTGTTGGTGATAAAGAGCTTGGGGAGAGGTTGAGAAAGGCAAGAGAAAGCATCATGCTCATGGCCAAGAAAAGTCGTGGGGGATGAGGGAAAGGAGGCTAGTGATGGGCCCTGCAAGATAAGAGGTGCTAAAGCATATGAGAGGAGGAGAATTTTAGCAAACGTTTCCTTTGAGTTTTACCCTCTGCAAGAAATACGTGTGAAGGTTTGAGTTCTTATTGGACTTTTCTTCTTTGAATGTGGCATCCCTCAGAATAACCTATGTAGATCATGGTTATGATGCAGTGACATATGCAACAAGCATTTATTAAACTTGTGTGGTGATCTCAAACATTATTATACAGGACAGGAGATAAAAAGAAAGAAGTGACACTATTCGAGACTCTTACAGTTTAGCTAAGGATTGAAATTATAATATCTGCATGTTAGTTCATTGCTTCAAAAATGGTTCCTTATTTTAAATACAAGGGGGCTATGCAGCACTGGTCATATGTAGATGATTCCCATTTTAGAGATGAGGAATCTGAAGCTCAGAGAAGACTTGACAGTGGCTGTCATCTAGTAAGTAGCAGAGTTAGAAACAAAGCTCATATCTGGGGAGCACCAAGGTGGACCCTTTCTGCTTCCTCATACTTTCTCTGGTCAGCAAGGAAGATGAAACAGCAGATAGTAGAGACCTTGATTCAGAAGGGTCAGGGGGATTTTTTTAAGATTGCAAGAAAGGGAGGTGTTCAGATTACCTTTGTTGTGATAAAGGTTGGGATTCAGTGTCGTGTCAGATTGCTCACTTATCACTCCTTCTTGGTCGTATGATCACTCTTGGTCCCACATACATCAGCACTTGGCTAGAGAGTAGACCTCGCAAAGGAGGAATGACATCTTTAAAAGCTCTGGGATCCACCTGCAGACATGTGCACTCTGGGAATTCATTTTTTCTAAGAGAGAGGATCTGATTGAATCTGTTTATTACTACTCCATATAGAGCTCAGCCAGAATCCAGCAGTGGTTTTTGGCCTTCCTCATGTCCAGCCTGCCCCACCAGTGACTCTGGCTTAGGTGACCAGGGTAGCATGGCTCATTTCACTCCTTGAACTTGGCTCAAGCTGTAGTAACTCAGTGCACAAAGAAGTCCAGAAGCTGTTTTCTTCAGAAGATGGTTTGGAGTGCACCTTGCAGATAGCCTCATGGACCTTTCTCTAGGGGCCATGCCAGTGAGGTGCAGGGAAGCAAAGACTGTGACTCAGAGGCTCACAGGCACCCAGGAGCCCTGACCTGCTGCTGTACTTTATGAAATAATAAGTGTGCTACCCTTTGTGCTTACCTGAGCACAATAGATGCCCATGAGCTCATGTCTCATGTTTTTGTCTTCTAAGCAGCATGTATTTTTAGTCTTTAGTCTTTATTTCCATTTCTTGGTCTCTCAGTTTTGCACCTTACAATGTGTTCACGCAAATACTGTCTAATAAGGGAAGAGAGATATTTACGTTACTTAATTTTAAATGATCATAGATGCGATTGAAATGGAGTGCATATAAAGTATCACTTACCACTAAATAGTTACAAATGTCTCTGATAAAAAATTGCTTAGAAACTCTCCCTATTTGCCTCACCAGTGTATCATTTTATCTCCTATATTTTAGGTTTGAATGAGAAAACATGAAGCAGTCTGGTCTGTACCTCAAACTTTGATTGCTTTCAAAATTAAAAAAAAATTAATTAATAGTACAAACAAATGAACAGTCACGAGTACATTCAGGGTAATTTAATATAATTCAGTTCAATTAAATATCATTGCAGCAGAGAGGGATTAAGGGCTCGACAGCTGCACTCTAAGTATAGCAATCAATGTAGTTGGAATTCAGGAACCTAAAAACTACCCCATTACATCTCACTAAATCAAAGGATCTAAAGAGCAGTTGTTGAATCATTATTGGATTAACAGAGGATTGTTGATGTTACATCACTGAACTCAGAGGTCTTAATCCCTATAATAAAGTCAAGCATTACTGTATTTGCCAAGCAGAACAAGATCCTGGGACTGGGGACATCCGTTTCAGCCGCACTTCCCTGCTGTCACATTGACACCCACTCACAGCGTTCGGTGGAATGTGTTAATAGTGCATCTGGCCAGGGATGTCAGAGTTACTGGGGGCCAGACACAGAGGCAGGCTATGAGTGGACAACCTCCTAACTGTGATTTGAGGGATTATGAAAAGAGTCTCTTGACCAAAATAATGTCCTCTGCCCTCTGTCAGGATGTCTGAAACCCAGCCACTCGGATTATGATCCTTTGGATCTTAAGGGTTTTCTAGACTTCCTGACATTTCTGTTACTAAAGGGACCAGATGTTTCTTAAAGGTAAAGACTTGCTGTTCTCACTATTATCACTAGTTCAGCTAAACATGGTAACACAGTGATTTTTGTGGATAACCTGGAGGTGTGATGGGGTTAACAATCCAGGTAGTGAAGGTTTTCCCACAATCATAAAAAGAGAATAAACATACTAGCTAAATGAAAGAACTACTTCATTTAATAATATTTAAATGAATAACATGATAACTCTTTATATTAAAATTTCTTATCAATTGTAATTTGACTTACTCTTGGCTTCGAAATCTAGGTAAAATTTTTCTTAAGATTGAACAGCTCTGCCTCGATATTTCTGAACCAATTTTTATGCATTTGCTTTTTGTCTGAGGAGGATTTTTTTTCTGGCTGTACTGAGGCTCAGAAACCAGTCTCCTTTTGAACCCTCTCTTCTTTTTCAGAGGCTTAATAACAGAGTTTCAGAGTGTTCTGTCTCTCTATGCTCTTCCCACTCTCTCACCATGATTAATTGAAGAAAAAAAACCAGGACATCATGATAATTGTGTACCAAATTTGGTCCTGTGGAAATGTTTGCCATTCATTCCCAATATTCGATTTAGCCTTGCCCACTCAATTCCTGGCACACCAAATGTGCTCCGAAACCTTCAAGAAAACAGTTGTCAGAGATGAGCACCAGTCACAAAAGCCGCCTCAAACCTCAGGCCAGCTTCATTTTTTACATCTTTCTTTGAAAGACTGAAAACAGATTTTGAAGAGAATACAATGGCAGTTTTTCTTTATTCTCTTTAAAACACAGTTGTAGAACTTCTGGTAGGAACATGGTGCCAGCTTAATTCTGGATCTTGCTTCAACTCTTCTTGGAAACCACACAGAGAATTTTTCCAGAAGTCACATAGTTTGTTTATAGTGAATCCAAGAGAGCGAGAAAACCTGCAAACTCCATTTACATTTAAGAACTGCCAAGAACAGCCAAGGCCAGCTAAATGCTATAGGAAGCCAGGTGGGAAGCACCAGAGAAGAATGGGAAGGACAGAGGAGTTGGTGGTGTGGCTCAGAAATCTCCAGAGAATTCCTCCCTCCGGAGGGGAACGTTCCACCTTACGAGAGAACTACTTCAGGTAGGGGTTAGGTCAGAGAGGTTAGAAGTATTAGGAAAGGATGAGAAGAACGATGTGGAATGTGCCTGGGCATCCAGAGTTGGCATATTTTAGAAAGCATCAACAAAATATACTCTCAAAAAGTGTGGGGATCATGTTGAAGATAGTCTCCTGGTTGCAGTAACTGGTCAAGGAACTGGGGGAGTGTAGGGCTGGCTGGACAAGTCAACTTGAACCAGGATGAGCTCAGGAAGGCACAGAGTATGTGGCTACACAACAGGGTCATATTTTTTGTTTGTTTGTTTGTTTTATTTCTTAGGAGAGAGAGAGACAGCGTGAGCAGGGAAGGGTCAGAGAGAGAGGGAGTCACAGACTGAAACAGGCTCCAGGCTCTGAGCTGGCAGTCAGCACAGAGCCCGACGTGGGGCCCGAACCCACGAACCACAAGATCATGACCTAAGTGAAAGTTGGACGCTTAACCGACTAAGCCACCCAGGCGCCCCAACAGGGTCATATTTAAAGGAAACATTTCTCACTATACAAAGGGAGGAGTTACAGCTCTTGAGTTACGAAGCCAGGAAAGCTACCCTGGCCCTTACTCCTCCTAACCTATCCTTCCACCTCTAACCTGTTTCAAAAACCGATTGAGGACAATATAACAATAAATTTAAAAAAAAAATTAAAGGAAATGTATATTAGTCACCCAAAAATACTCTAAGAAAATGTGAGAAAGAACAGCAAGACATTTCTATAAGACAAAGAAGAGTTTTCAAGGAAAGCTGAGATAGAGCAGACAAAAATTATAATTAAACAATTTATCATTACTTTGAAAAAAAAAAGTTAAATGAATCCTGAGCATGAAAACCAAGATGGATACATCAGGGAAGAGAGGAGGACACAACAGAGGTAATGGCAGAATTCAGAAAAGAAAGCAAGACAAAAAGTGACAGAAATAAAACATAAAGGAAGACAAGCATAAGGGACATCTGACAACAGTGAGGCCACAATAAAGGACACGGAGGATAGAAATGGGAAAAAATAAACAAAAGAAAGGAGAAATACGAGATAGGGTAGTGACAGATCACAGCTACAGAAGTAAAGAAGTGAAGCAAAGCATAGCCCTTGGATGCTTAATTGGATCCCAAAGAAGAAACCCAAAAGAAAGCAACAGAATGAATATTTTAACATATAATTAAAGAAAATTCATGGCACACTGAGCAACAGAGAGTTGGCCCAGAACCATCAACACCGAGTCACATTTTGGTGAAGTTGCTGTCTTTAAAGATAAAGAACAAATCATTTTTGGAATCTTTTAAAGATGGAGAAAGAATCCTTGCCTCTTGAGAAGCCAGGCAATAGATGAACTCACTTTAAAGGGAAATACAGCAGGATGGCATCTGATTTCTGTGCGAAAACACTCAGTACCAAAACACAGTGAAGACAGATCCACAGTACACTCAAGCAAAGAGCATGAGTCAAGAATTTCATAGCCAGCCAAATCTTACTTTAAGTAAAAAGGGAAATGATTTTATTTTATTATGATGTCATTTGTAGAGGATCAGATTAATCAAAGTTATTTTGATAGTCTCATCAAAGCTCAACCATTGTCCTATGTATTATGAATGTATTATGCATGCAGATTTCTATGTAGGTAGGTATTAGTTATGTAATAACATAATAAACTCAACGAATCCAAATATGAAAGCTAGAACATTATAGTAACTATGTCAACCTATGGCCTCCTTCATCATGCTTTGTCTCCACTGTCCTATACCAGAGGTAAGAACTATCTAAATCACGTGTGTGTGTTTCTAAAATATATGGTTTTCTCTGTTTGTAGCTTTCTGCAAGACTTTGCTGTATGTGATCTTCTGACACTTCAAATCTAATATCTTGTGAATTCTAAGGGGTACAATTATTTTTCTTAAAGTTTATTTATTTATTCTGAGAGAGAGAGAGAGAGAGAGAATAAGACAGCATGCAGGAGGAGCAGAGAGAGAGGGAGAGAGAGAGAATCCCAAGCAGGCTCTGTGTTGTCAGCATGATGTCCAATCTGGGGCTCAAATTCACAAACCACAAGATCATGACCTGAGCCGAAACCAAGAGTTGGACACTTCACTGATTGAGCCACCCAGGCACCCCAAGACGGTACAGATATTTTATGTACCATTGTATTAGTCAGACAGAAATCACACTAGTTATTTGACCAGAGGAATTTGATACAAAACACCAGTACCAGGTATAAACTTGTTTTCCACTGAAAGGGTAAAAGGACTCTAAGATAGCAAGGTAGAAACTACAAGAAGAAACTATCAAGCCCCACAGCTGAGAAAACAGAGGAAGCTGAGGGAAGAACTTAGGAAAGGGTCCATATGGGGCTGAAACTGAGAAAGATATCTGAGGAGGAAGCACTGCTCAGTTGATGCATGCGTCTCTGAGCCCAGAGGAGGGGCTCCCTGGGGCACAGGCCCAGTCCTCTGAGGAGGGGGCGGTTGCCCTCTGGTGAGGCAGTGTTACCAAACTGGTTCTGCATGTGATGGGAAAGCTATAGGCTGAGTTTAGCTGCCACTAAAGGAATGATTTGCTGTGAAGAAAGGTTGCTTTGTGGGAGATCACAGGGACAGGAAACAGGAAGCCAGCAGGAAGAACAAGTCCCTTCTTCCTCCTCTAGCATGGAAGCTTTCTCTGTTGCCCCCTGTTGACAAAGCTTTTAACAGAGCCAGCTGCAAAACACAGGAGTGCGGTGTGGTCTCTCAGTGCTGTATCACAAAGCAGAGCATAGAAGAGTTGATTTGGATCTAAAGGACAATATTTTCATGGTTGGCACAACCACTAATAAAAAAACCTCTGCCAAGGGGCGCCTGGGTGGCTTAGTCGGTTAAGCGTCCGACTTTCGCTTAGGTCATGATCTCGCGGTTCGTGGGTTCGAGCCCCGCGTCGGGCTCTGCGCTGACTGCCAGCTCAGAGCCTGGAGCCTGTTTCAGTCTGTGACTCCCTCTCTCTCTGACCCTCCCCTGCTCACGCTGTCTCTCTCTCCTAGAAATAAATAAAACATTAAAAAAAAAAACCTGCCAAGTAAGCTAAGACTTCGGCGATGTCATAAGAAAAATTACACACATTAGAGCAGATGAAATACAATACATTTCTGATTGGTTATTTTGGATTTAGCTGTAGGTCATTCATTTTGACTACTGTATCATATTCCATTGTGGGAATATACCACAATTTTTCTATTGTTTTACTGAAATGCTTTTGGGCTAATTCCATGTTTTGCTGGGCAACTGCTTTGGATATTTTTGTGCATGTCCTCTAACACATTTGTCTGGATTTTTCTCTTGGATATAAATGTTGGTGTGAAATTGCTGACTCTTAGGGTTTGTAAATGTTCAATCTTAAAATGGAATACATTACCAAACTATATTCCACAGTAGTTGGAAATAAGTTCCCAAACTATTTTCCATAGTAGTTGTACCAATTTACATTGTAACCTGTGATCGATAGATCCTATTGTTAGACATTCTCTTCGGGACCTGGTATTATCAAATACTTTTGAACACATAAGAACTCAGGAAACATTGTTCATATGAATGTGGGACCCCATGGAAAAATTGTTCCTTTCAAGGACACACTCTGGCCAATGAGTAGATGATGGGAAATTTTGGTGAAGAACCAGTAGTGGGAACTCTAGTTTCATACATCTGACTGTCTGTGTGAAATCTCTTGGATGTCTAATAGACATATCAAATTTGCTGTGTTTAAAAATGAACTCTTGCCAGCCCCACCACATCTGTTCTTCTGGCCGTTCTCCCCATCTCACTGAATGTCAACTTCATCTTTGTAGCTGCTAAGATGAGCAACTTTGGAGTCCCCTTGAATCTTCTCTTCTTTTTCTCACATTCCTTATCCAAATTATCAGCAAAACCTTTACCTTCAGAATGAGTCATGAATCCCATCACTTTTGATCCTTACAGCACTACCACACTGGTCCAAGCCACCATCATTTCCTCCCCAGTTTATGAGGAGAGCCTCCCAACCATTCTCTGCAGTTCTGTCTGTCTCTCTTCATTTTTTTTTTCTCCATCTACCAAGTTCATTGATTCTTTAAATACGTGAGTCATGTTACTCCTTTAATTAATCCCAATTTAACTTAGAGTAAATGTGAAAATCCTTTTAATCTCAAAGTACATCTTTTACAATGTCCTACAGGGTTCTGTGAGAGCTGGTCGCCTTTAATTTTCAACTTCATCTCTTACTACTTTACCCTTTCTCACTGTCCTCTAGCCACATGGCCTCCTCTCTATTTCTCAAATAAGCTTGGTATGCTCCCACTTAGGTTGTTCACTCTGCCTCAGATACTCTTCTCAGCTGTCTGCCCAGCTCAGTCTCTAGTCAAGTCTTAAAAAAAAAAAAGTATTTTATTTTTTTTAATTTTTTTTAATGTTTTATTTATTTCTAGGAGAGAGAGAGAGAGAGAGAGAGAGAGAGACAGCGTGAGCAGGGGAGGGTCAGAGAGAGAGGGAGTCACAGACTGAAACAGGCTCCAGGCTCTGAGCTGGCAGTCAGCACAGAGCCCGACGCGGGGCTCGAACCCACGAACCGCGAGATCATGACCTAAGCGAAAGTCGGACGCTTAACCGACTAAGCCACCCAGGCGCCCCCCAAAAAAAGTATTTTAAATGTCACTTTTTCAAGAGCTTTCCTGCCTACTTTGACTAAACTTGCAAATCACCCCAATCCACTCCCTACTCATTTTTCCATGTTTTAGTGTTCTCTAAAGGATTTATCACCACCTAATACAGACACAACATATTTCTTATATCTGAGAAACCACAAATTACAAGAAACACTATGATTTTATGTGCTACTAAGAATTAAATTAAAAATTGCTTTTAAATTATTTTACACTCACTGCAACAGCTATTTTAGACTTATCTACATTAGATAAGTCTAGTTTTTATTATATATCACTATTGTGCAAACCCAAAGGAAAATGCCAGCAACATAAACTGAGGTATTTCTAAAACTGCATCATATTCAAAGTTCAACTGCTCTGGACCATGACACCCAGACTCGTCGACAGTGCTTCTCCACCAACCACTATTCTGTGCTATCAGCAGCTTTGGAGATGCAGCATTTCCCAAGTGCTCTGCCACTGTTCCCAGGATTTTGCCCCAAATTGCTGACTTCACTCTATAAGTTTTGATGAATTATGAACAGGCAATAACAGCTACAGCTTGATGGACACTGGGTCAACAGCAACTATAAAACACAAACAAGATTTTGAGGTACAAAAATGTGCAAAAATGTGTATCTTAATATAAATTAATTATGGTATTTAGTCTCCCCCTGTATGAGAAGATAAGCTTGAAAAATAGCAATTTTTTTTTTTGGTCTATTCTGTTTCCTGCTGTAGCCTCAGAGCCTAGTATAATCTCAAAATCCCTGGTACATATTTGTTACTTTATACTACTGTACTAAGAATCATTAAATTACAATAATGAATTATGCTTTCTAGGCCCTAACCTTTGCGAGATGATGTTGAAAGAATGGATCCTTCCTGCTCTGAGTTACTCTTTCTCTTTAAAATTTCAACAATTTAGGTCTCTTTCTTTAGACCTCTATGGGGTTCTGATTCTAAATTAGACATTTTCCACTTTAGAACTTTAGAATTTGTAACAAGAATAAGAGCGGCTGTACTAAAGATAATGGATGGATAAATGTACTATGCCCTGAAATTGTACACCTTTGATAACATTCTGAGGATACATCGTTGCTTAAACAAGGGGGATCAAAAACATTTATAAGTAGAAACTGTCATTCATCAGAGCTATGAAAAAGGAGGAACATTGTTCAGATGAATCACTGGAAACATTCGTATGTCGGAATGAGCCAAACCAAACTGACCTGGTGTGAAGTCCCCTGATTTTATTTTATTGTCAAATGGGCACCTATTCAAATTGTACCTATTCACAAAAAAGGTAGGGAGACAATATCTCATCTGAGTCCTTTAATAACTGCCTCTAACATCTTATATTCATTCAATCAGCATTTACTGAGAACCCATGGGTGCCTGATGCATAAGAAATCATGGAATAAAGGAAACAAAGCACAGATAAAACCAGCATGCCTAGTGGGAAGATCATTCCAAATTCATTATTTAAGTCTCCATATACTGAGACTAGCTCTTTCTGAAATGGTACATGGGACCTAACCTCATACATAAGAAAGCTTAATTCTGAATGTAAAATGCAAAAACTCTCATTTTCTAATGTAATTATACAAAAATTATGGTAACCTCATTTTTATTTTTTAAGTAAATTAAGTTTTTAAAAGTTTAAATTTAAGGCAATTATACCATTGCTTTTAATTTGATTTGCGTAGTTCACCTGAAATTTGCAACTGTATATATTCTGTTGATTTCTGTTTTATCAGTGAGCAAAATTGAGAGAAGAGGAAAGTAACCTTCTAAAGGAAAAAAAGGTAGTTTGACTTTATTACTTTTTAAGATGTCAACACTTACTGTCATCTGAAAGAGTCAAATTAATAATAATAGGAAAGAAACCCTGTGGTAGTGCTAGCATGCTCATCATGTACAAAATGCTTCTATACTTGTAACCTCCAGTTTTTTTCATCTTCAAAAACAGTGAGGTACATAAGGAATGGAGGATAAAGTCAGTTACATTTTCATGTCCTTCAGGTAAATAGAAATTATCACTTCCTTGGCTGTGTTCTACAGCTATTGAGAAAAGCAAACAGAATCAATGACTCAAAAATTAGCAAGGACTCACTAAATACTTAGAGTGGGTGCTCAGCAAAAAGAAAGAGCACTAATTAGCAACAAGAAAACATATGAAAGAATAAATCTCCCTGGAAAGGTAAACATATAATAAAGGTAATGGATTAGTAACTTATAAAGTTAATATAAGTTTAAAAGGAGAAAGTAACTATGTGACTGATACATATAATTAGTTAAGGAATACACAAGATAAAAAAAATGTAAAATGTGACATCAAAAATATTAAACAGGGGTGTCTGGGTGGCTCAGTCAGTTAAGCATCCAACTCTTGATCTCAGTTCAGGTCTTTATCTCAGGGTCCTGGGTTCAAGCCCAGCATGGAGCCTACTTAAAAAACAAAAAACAAAAAGCACCATAAAACATGGGGAATGGGGAATAAAAAGTTGAGCCTAAAGCTCAATGGAATCGAACTTAAGTTGTTATCAACTTTAAATAGGCTGCCATAGATATAAGTTATTATATGTAAGCCTCATGGTAACCACAAAGCAGAAACCTACAGTAAATATGTAAAAGAGAAAGAGAAAGGAATATAAGCATATCATGAACCAAAGTCATAAAACCAAAAATGAGAAGAGCAAGAGACAATAAAAGAGAGGAACTACAAAAACAGAAAACAAGTAATAAAATAGCTATAAGTATGTACCTAATAATAATTATTTTAAATATAAATGTACTAAATTCTACAATGAAAAGACATAGGGTGGCTGAATGGATTTAAAAAAAAAAAAAAAAAAGGCTTGTTGATACTACCCAAAGCAATCTACATATTCAATCCAATCCCTATCAAAATCACACCAGTGTTCTTCACAGAGCTAGAACAAACAATTCTAAAATTTGTATGGAATCAGAAAAAACCCCAAATAGCCAAAGTAATCCTGAAAAAGAAAACCAAAGCTGGAGGCATCACAACACCAGACTTTCAAGCTATATTACAAACCTGTAATCATCAAGACAATATGGTACTGGTACAAAATCAGACACATAGATTACTGGAACAGAACAGAGGACCCAGAAATGGACACAGAAATATAAGGCCAATTAATCTTTGACAAAGCAGGAAAGGACATCCAATGGACAAAAGACAGTCTCTTCAACAAATGGTGTTGAGAAAACTGAACAGAGACATGCAGAAGAATGAAGCTAGACCATTTTCTTATGCCTTACACAAAAATAAACTCAAAATGGATGAAAGAGCTAAACATAAGACAGAAAACCATCAAAATCTAGAGGAGAAAACAGACAACAGCCTATTGACCTTGGCCATAGTAACTTCTTAATAGACATATCTCCAAAGGCAAGGGAAACAAAAGCAAATATGAACTATTGGGACTTCATCAAGATAAAAAGCTTCTGCAACTGATGGGGTGCCTGGGTGGCTTAGTCGGTTAAGCGTCCGACTTTCACTTAGGTCATGATCTCGCGGTTCGTGGGTTCGAGCCCCGCGTCGGGCTCTGTGCTGACTGCCAGCTCAGAGCCTGGAGCCTGTTTCAGTCTGTGACTCCCTCTCTCTCTGACCCTCCCCTGCTCACGCTGTCTCTCTCTCTCTCTCTCCTAGAAATAAATAAAACATTAAAAAAAAAATTAAAAAAAAAAAAAGCTTCTGCAACTGAAGGAACCAAAACTAAAGGCAACTGATGGACTGGGAAAAGATATTTGCAAATATCATATCATATAAAGCGTTAATATCCAAAATATAAAAGAACTTATTAAACTCAACACCCCAAAAGACAAATGATTCAGTGAAGAAATGGGCAAAAGACATGAATAGACACTTTTCCAAAGAAGACAACCAGATGGCAATCAGACACATGAAAAAATGCTCAACATCACTCATCATCAGGGAAATACAAATCAAAAGCACAATGAGATACCACCTCATACCTGTCAAAATGGTTAAGATTAAAAACTCAGGAAACAGATGTTGGAGAGGATATGGAGAAAGAGGAACCCTTTTGCACTGCTGTGGGAATGCAAACTGGTGCGGCCAGTCTGTAAAACAGTATGGTGGTTCCTAAGAAATTAAAAATAAAACTACCCTATGCCTGAGAAATAGCACTACTAGGTATCTGTCCAAAGGATACAGGTGTGCTGTTTCAAGGGGGCACATGCACCCCAATGTTTATAGTAGCACTATGAACAATAGCCAAATTACGGAAAGAGCCCAAATGTGTGTTGACTGACAAATTGATAAAGAAGATGTGGTATAGGGGTGCATGGGTGGCTCAGTTGGTTAAGCATCTGACTTCAGCTCAGGTCATGGTCTCATGGTTCGTCAGTTCAAGCCCCACATCAGGCTCTGTGCTGAAGAGAACCTGGAGCCTGCTTTTGGATTCTGTGTTTCTCTCTCTCTCTCTGCCTCTTCCCTGCTCATGCTATATGTCTCTCTCTCTCTCTCTCTCTCTTTCTCTCTCACTCTCTCTCTCTCCCCCTCTCTCTCTCAAGAATAAATAAAAAAATAGTAAAAAAAAAGATGTGGTATATATACACAATGGAATACTACTCGGTGATCAAAAAGAATGAAATCTTGCCATTTGCAACAAGATGGATGGAACGATAATGTATTGTGCTAAGTGAAATAAGTCAGAGAAAGATAAATATTGTGTGATTTCACTCATATGTGAAATTTAAGAAACAAAACAGATGAACATAGGGGAAGGGAAGAAAAAATAAGATAAAGAGAGAGACTCTTAACTACAGAGAGCAAACTGAAGGTTGCTGGAGGGGTGATGGGTGGAGGGATGGGCTAAATGGGCTAAATGGGTGATGAGCATTAAGGTTGGGATGAGCACTGGATGTTATATGTAAGTGTTGAATTACTAAGTTCTACTCCTGAAATTATTATTTCACTATATGTTAACTAAGTTGGATTTAAGTAAAATTCAAAAATTAAAAAACAATAGGACTCATCATAGGCTGCCTACAAGAAATTCACTATAGATGTAAGGACACATGCAGACTGAAAGTGAAGGGATGGAAAAATATATTACATACAAATGGAAACCAAAAGAAAGCCAAAGTAGCTGTACTTATATCAGACAAAATAGACTTTAAAACAAAGACTGTAATAAGAGACAAAGATGGACATTACATTATGATAAAGAGGTCAATAGAGATGATACAACATTTGTAAATATTTATGCACCTAACATAGAAACACATAAATATATAAAGCAAACACTAACAGACCTAAAGGGAGAAATAGATAACATACAATAATAGTAGGGGATTTTAATATCCCATTTACACCAATGGATAGATCATCCAGACAGAAAATTAAATATAGGCCTTAAATGAAACATTGCACCAGATGGACTTACAGGTGTATACAGAACATTCCATCTGAAGGGAACAGAATATACATTCTTCTCATGCGGAAAATTTTCCAGGATATATCATATGTTAGTCCACAAAACAAATCTTAATAAATTTAATTTCTATGCATGTTTTTTTTCTGGGTTTTCTTATCTGTTCCATTGATCTATGTGTTTGTTTTTGAATGTCCAACTCTTGATTAAGGCTCAGGCCATGATCCCAGGATCGTGGGATCCAACCTCGCATCAGGCTCCATGCTGGGTGTGGAGCCTGCTTAGGATCCTCTCTCTTTCTCAACTCTATCTCTCCCGCTTCCTCTTTCCCTCTGCCCCTCCCCCACTATTCTAACAGTTCTCTCTCTCTCTCAAAAGAAAAAAAAATGCCCATACTACCCAAAGCAGTAAACAGATTCACTGCAACCCTTATCAAAATTCCAATGGCACTTTTCACAGAAATAGAATGAGCAATCTTAGTATGTGTATGGAACCATAAAAGACTCTGAATAGCCAAAGAAATCTTGAGAAAGATGAACAAAGCTGGAGACATCATGTGCCGTGATTTCAAACTATATTACAAAGCTATAGTAGTTTAAACAGTATGGTATTAGTTTAAAAACAAACATAGATCAATGGAACAGATTAGAAAACCCAGAAAAAATAAAAAAAAAAACAAACATGCATAGGTAGTCAGTTAATGGGGAAAGGACAGTCACATCGAAAAATGGTGTTGAGAAAACACAGCTGTCACCTGCCAAAGATAGAAACCGGACCACTATCTTACACCAGAAACAAAAACTAATTCAGAGTGGGTTAAAGACTGGTATGTAAGACCTGAAACCATAAAACTCCCAGAAGAAAATATAGGTGGCAAACCCCTTGACAGTCATCTTGGCAATGATTTTTTAAATTTGACATCACATTGTTGGTGTATAAAAATGCAACCGATTTCTGTACATTGATTTTGTACCCTGCAACTTGGCTGAATTCTTGGGTCAGTTCTAGTAGGCTTCTGGTGGAGTCTGTCGGGTTTTCTATGTAGAGTATCATGTCATCTGCGAAGAGTGAAAGTTTGACTTCCTCTTTGCCAATTCTGATGCCTTTGATTTCCTTTTGTTGTCTGATGGCTGATGCTAGGACTTCCAGCACTATGTTAAACAGCAGTGGTGAGAGTGGACATCCCTGTCGTGTTCCTGATCTCAGGGGGAAAGCTCTCAGTTTTTCCCCGTTGAGGATGATGTTAGCTGAAGGCTTCTCATAGGTGGCTTTGATGATGTTTAAACTCTAGATGCTGGCGAGGATGTGGAGAAACGGGCACCCTCCTACACTGTTGGTGGGAATGTAAACTGGTGCAGCCCCTCTGGAAAACAGTGTGGAGGTTCCTCAGGAAACTAACAATAGAACCCCCCTATGACCCAGCAATAGCACAGCAAGGAATTTACCCAAGGGATACAGGGTTGCTGATGCAAAGGGCACATGTACCCCAATGTCCACAGCAGCACTCTCCACAATAGCCAAAACATGGAAAGAGCCTAAGTGTCCATCCACAGACGAATGGATCAAGAATATGTGGTTTATCTATACCATGGAATACTACATGGCAATGAGAAACAATGAAATCTGGCCATGTGTAGCAACATGGATGGACCTTGAGGGTGTTATGCTGAGCGAAATAAGTCAGGCAGAGAAGGACAAATATCACATGTTTGCACGTATAGGAGGATTAGGAGGAACTTAACTGAGGACCATGGGGGAGAAGAAGGGGGGAAATGGTGGGGGAAAGGGAGAGAGGCAAACCATGAGAGACTCTTGAATGCTGAGAAACAAACTGAGGACTGATGGATGTGGGGGGAGAGGGGAGATGGGCATGGAGGAGGGCACTTGTGGGGATGAGCACTGGGTGTTATATGGAAACCAATTTGACAATAAACTATTTGTAAAAAAAAATAAATAAAATAAAATAATTTCTAGAAAAAAAAATCTGACATCACAAACAAAAGGAAGGAGAGTGAAAATAAACTACTGGGCCTGCGTCAGACTAAAACAGTTCTGCAGAGCCAAGGAAATCATCCATAAAACAAAAAGGCAACCTACTGATATTATAGTGAAAAATATGAATACATCATCAGGAGACCAGAAACAATACCAAAATCTTTAAAATAATAAAATAACTTAAATACCTTTAAAGTTCTACATGTGTTTGGCTCTAAAATCAGTCATGCTATGCTATATAATCACTTATCACATTGGATATGAAGGGACTACAAAATGGTATTGATGCTGGGAATTAAAATGGTAAGGCACCATGAAGGTACATATATTTGGGATTTATGTATATGCTGGACGCGCATTCTAAGTATTTAGTCAGTCCCTTCTGATTTTTTCCCATTATTCTGTTTAATGTTATTTCATATAAACAATAATGTTACTTTATATCCATCAAGATAAGCCATGGAGCTGTGGTTTCAAATAACTTTTTAGTATTGAATTTCTTTTTCTTTTTTCTTTCTTTTTTTTTAGACTTGCACATTCTTGCTTAATAAATGACTATGTCTGGTGATGTTTGTTCATTTTTACACACTTGAAAAGAGAGTAAGTTAAGCAAGAGAGTGAGTACATTCATTCCAGCATCTTCCATTATTGATGTTTTTTGTTTGTTTAGTAAGCAAATATATTAAAATCCAACACTTAAATTTTTCTGGGAGAGTGTCATGGTGTTAAGACTTTCCCTTGGGATCACATTTACAATATTATGATGGCAGGGCGGGGTGGGGGGGGAATTGGGCCTTTATAAAGAACTGCACTTTATGGCATTTTCTCATCTATTCAGTTTTTAAGGTATACAAGATTATATGAAGTCTAATTGAAAGCACAATCCATTATTCTAATTTAGTGGTTCTCTGCATGACAGAATAAAATTAATGGTGTCACCAAATAACTATCACAAAATGACAGCTCAATAAAAGACCTGGGGAGTCAAAAGCCTGGTTAGTGTTTTACACAAACAACCCTGTTCCTCTATTTAAACCCATAGCCTATTTTAAACCCAGACATTTATGAAAATTAGATTTCAAGTTGAATATTAAAATGAGATGTCGAAAACAGAGCCCAAGGGCAGAAAGCCATGTCCAGACTTGCAAATACTCTTGAATGATTCTGAGGAACAGTTTTACAGAAATGCAAATCCTTTGTGCGCATTAAACTGATCTATTGAGGAACTGTCTTCGCTCTGCATTTATAAATGTTTGCAGTTATCAAATTCAATCACCTATGATAGTAGAGTTGACCCACTGAGTAAAGAATAAACACATCTATTACTACAAATGAGCACATTAACAAGTATTAACCTGAGATAATGCCTGAATATGTTTAATAAAGAATTACCCATTGTTCCAAAAAGGGCTTTATGGCCATATAAATGCAACCTGTAAATTTGGGGAGAACTTCCCACTTGTAAAAAGTTTTCTTATGATAAAAATGTGGATGACTTCATAAAAACAAAGTGGTAGGATGGGGAGAATAGTAGTATGATATCAAATGCCTAACAGGTGCAAACCTAAGTCTAAGCCACTGAGTTCATATCATAGCAATTTTTAAGCATAATAGTTTGAGAATATACAAGCTACATCATTTTGAAAAAAAATTGATTATTATCTACTCTCTGTATTTAAACTCACAAAATTTTAGAAAGAGGAGGAATCTTGGCGCTGATCTATTTCTTTCTCCCATCTGATGGTGACTTTTCCTCTCTTCTGCTCTTGTGTAAACAACACCTATCCTTTTATTAACAGTGCAAGATCTGTATGTCTTTCTGTTCCAAAGTGTAAGACAGGCTATGTGCCCTAATTAAGGACATATTTTCTTTCTTTTTTTTTTTTTAATGTTTATTTATTTTTGAGAGAGAGAGAAAGAGTAAGAGAGAGAGACAGAGTATGAGCAGGGAAGGGGCAGAGAGAGGGAGACACAGAATCTGAGGCAGGCTCCAGACTCTGAGCTGTCAGCACAGAGCCCGATGTAGGGCTCTGAACTCTCAAACTGCAAGGTCACCACCATGAACCGAAGTCAGCCGTTCAACTGACTGATCCATCCAGGCACCTCAAGAAGGATATACTTTCAATCAAGACAAGCTATCCATCTGTAGTTTTCAAATAAGTAGAATGAAAGTTAACACTCCTATGCACTTATCAAAATGAAAGTTACTCTAGCCTTATGTAGAATATGTAATTTATCACTTTATCCTATCTCACCTTATCTTATCTTATCTTGTCTTATCTTGTCTTAGATAATCTCTACACTTGCTACGAGGCTTGAATTTACAACTTTGAGATCAAGAGTCACAGGCTCTACTGATTCAGCCAGCCAGGCACTGTTCAATCTCTATTTTCTAATCATCTTTGTCACACTTCCTTCTTTCTTTTTTAAAAAAAATTTTAATGTTTATTTTTGAGAGAGAGACACAGAGACAGAGTATGGGGGTGGGGGGCACGGGCAGAGAGAGAGGGAGATGCAGAATCCCAAGCAGGCTCCATGCTCCAGGCTCCTCGCTGTCAGCACAGAGCCCAACGCAGGGCTCAAACTCACGAACAGTGAGATCATGACCTGAGCCAAAGTTGGACCCTTAACTGACTGAGGCACCCAGGTGCCCCCGCACTTCCTTCTTTCAAAAGAAAATAATCGGATCCGTTATGTTTCTAATATTGACACCTCCATATTTCTCACAGATTTCTACATTTCCACAAGGTACTGAAGAAAATGTTGAAACTTTCAGAATTTTATATTTTAAACATGCCACAGCTCATTAACACTGACTAGGAAGCCTTCAAGTGAGTCGATTCTAAAGGAAAATAAACAGTGGTGATAGAGGCAGAAAAATGCCAAAATGTGTCTGAACTTTTGTTTACTACAGATTTATGTCTCAGGAAATGGGGGGAAATATAAGACTGTGGTTTTCCTAATACTAGGTTCTAAGAAGCAGAGTCTCACAGGCTGAGACACCAGGCTCCATGTGGTTCCTGCACCTTGGAGACGGGGATGTTGGCCGACTGTAAGAACAGTGTCCTTAGTCCCCACACTCACTCCTCCTTCCCCAAGATCACATTAGCTTTGGAGCACTAGCCCTGATACTTCAGACCCGATAAATTCTGAAAGATGCAAACCTGATCTCCTGTACATACACTGAGAGGAAGGGAGAGAGAATACACTTTGGAGTCATTCCTCAACACACACTAGTTATAAGATTTTATGTGAGTGCCTTAATTGCTTGAGCTTCTGTAAAACAGTAATAATAATGCTTAGTGCACACAGTGGATGTAAGGAATTATCAGGTAGGAGACAATATGTAACAAAGTGTTTATTTTATGGTAGGTTTTCAATAAATTCCAGGTGCCCTTCTTGCTGGACAGTCTAGTCTCTGCAGTAAGTCTGCCCCAACCAAAAGGGAATGGCTCAACCCTGTTTAAGTTTGGCATACATACAAATTTCTCCTAAGAATCACGTAAAGAAGAAAATGTTTCTGCCTTGTCTCATGTCAAATTTGGTTTATGAACAGAGAATAATAATTCATCTGGGGCCAACCACCTACGAGCAAAGTACCAGTTTGTTTCCATATCAATGAGCATTCTTGATTGCAAGCAACAGAAACCAACTCTGGCTAATGTAAGTAGAAAAGGAATTTGGTAGAGAGACTGCTCACAGAACTGAAAGAAAGGTGGGACGCCAGGCTTGGGAAATGTCAAGAAGCAAGAGAGCTGGGCAGCAGGAACCAGCATAAAATTGCGCCCCATGATGCACACCCCCTCCCCTAGTTGTACCTCTTACCCTGCTGTCATGGAACATCACTGCCATAGGGCACTTGATGCTGCCCAGAGCTAGATACTGCCTTCTCTGAATTCTGTTTGATCTCTTATGCTGCTGCCATGAATAATTTCTAATGAGTCTTGCATTTTTGATACATTCCCTTGAGATTCAGATTTCCTGGTTGTCAAAATGGCACATATCAGCTATATTCCCTGACTGCTTTCCACAGCAACAAGTTTTGAAATACCAGTTTGAAGGAGATCTCCTTGGAAAAGGAGAAAACTGCAGTCATTGCTGAATCTTCTAAGGTGGAAAGTCACCTATTTAAATAATCAGCTCTATCAGATTTCTCCAACTAGAACAACTGACTTCTATTTCCAGGCACGATTCCAAGTCCAGAAAAGCTGACCTTGTGAAAAATCTCCCCTTTCACCTAATTATAGTGGTTCTCAAGTTTGGTTAGGTGGCAGAGAACCTGGATGACAGTCCTGAACAGATAATATGCTTTGGGGTAGACACAACGTCTATTTAGTTCCAAAGGGTTCCTCCAACGTCCAGATAGTGCTTAGAAAGAGATGAGACTAAATAAGAATTTGTTGAATAATATATTAGCTTGAAGTGCAATATGACATTTTGCATTTGACACTATTGTATACTATTGTAAAAATTAACAGGAACAACTCACGGTAGCTTTTCAAAATGCAATTTTAATTTCATCTACTAACATCCCCTTAACATTTACTTACTGGAAGAATATCTTTCCTTTCCATGGATTTCCCTTCCTTTTCCTTGGATAAAAACTTTACCAGGTTCATTGACTGCCCTCGTCACTCGTAAGTTGTAGTAAATCACTTTAAACGTGAAGTTGCACAACATGAACTTGGTTCAGAAATGGGAACATCTGGTTCAAGGTATCAACCAGCACTTCAGACTTTATTTAAAGGCAAGACACCCCATTTCACCAAGGCCTGTAATAATGCAGCCAGGCAAAGGATACTCTCTGGAGAAGAGAAATATGTAGGTAGAAACTTCAAAGTGCAATTAGGTAAAGAGTGCCACCTACAGTTGTGGCTGGTTTAGATATCCCAAATTCTGAGTAGAAAAAGGAGGTGTGTACCTTTTCAGGTATGGGCATGGATGAGAGTGTGTGAGTGCTCCTTTCATTTTATCGTCTGCCTTCAGAAATCATGTACTCCTTCTTAATGATGAAGGGCTTTAAGGGTCAACCACAACCCAATTAAAAGGCTGGCCAACTGGGGAGTGGCCTAGGACATCAGCCAATAAGGAGTCTTTTTTTTCCTCTTAAATAGTTTATTGTCAAGTTGCTTTCCATGTAACATCCAGTGCTCACCCCAACAAGTGCCCTCCTCCATGCCCATCACCCCCCTTCCCCTCCCCCCCACTCCCATCAGCATTTGGGATGGGATGAACAAACTCCCTCAGTTTGTTCTCAGCATTCAAGAATCTCTCATGATTTGTCTCCCTCCCTCTCCCCAACTATTTTTCCCTTTCTCCTCCCCCATGGTCCTCCGTAAAGTTCCTCCTAATCCACCTATACATGCAAACATATGGTATCTGTCCTTCTCTGCCTGACTTATTTTGCTCAGCATAACACCCTCAAGTTCCATCCATGTTGCTACACATAGCCAGATTTAGGCTCTTTCCATGTTTTGGCTATTGTTGAGAGTGCTGCTATGAACATTGGGGTACATGTGCCCCTATGCATCAGCACTCCTGTATCCCTTGAATAAATTCCTAGCAGTCCTATTGCTGGGTCATAAGGGAGTTCTATTGTTAATTTTTTGAGGAACCTCCATACTCTTTTCCAGAGGGGCTGTACCAGTTTACATTCCCACCAACAGTGTAGGAGGGTGCCCGTTTCTCCACATCCTCGCCAGCATCTAGAGTCCTCTGACTTGTTCATTTTAGCCACTCTGAGCAGCATGAGGTTGTATCTTAGCGTGATTTTGATTTGTATTTCCCTGATGTGGAGGGATGTTGAGCATCGTTTCATGTGTCTGTTGGCCATATGGATGTCCTCTTTAGAGAAGTGTCTGTTCATGTCTTCTGCCCATTTCTTCACTGGATTATTTGTTTTTGAGGTGTGGAGTTCGGTGAGTTCCTTATAGATTTTGGATACTAGCTCTTTATCAGATATGTCCTTTGGGACTATCTGTTCCCATTCCATTGGTTGCCTTTTATTTTTATTGCCTAATCAAGATAAAAAGCTTCTGCATGGCATTAAGGAGTCTTAAACTTTTTTTTTTGTTTTTTCTTTACTCTGGAAATATGCTGCTAGTTAAGTCTTCAATTCCAATTTCTTATTTAACTAGTGGAGTAATACTTGTCCCTGCTCCTACCAAAGTAGATGATGCCCTCAAGTAGAAATGAACATGCCTTGCCGGTATACATGTGTTGAATATGGTACAAATGGACTATAAAATGAGCAAGAGGAAAACAGTTTTCTAAGTTTTTCCACCAGCTTTCTGTTCTCTATTGTAGAAAGATCTTGGACTTCTTATATGATTCCAGGAGGGTTGGTACAGAAACTTCAGAAATACTTACATCTATGGGAATAACAGAGGAACTTGGTACTGAATTATGTACTTACTTGATCACATTTCCTGAAAATATATCTTTGTAAATATGAAATGTTTTTCATAGATCTATTTACTGTGACTGCTGATAATCCTTATAAAAAAGAATGTCTCCAGTTCAAAGACTAACAGCTAATGATAAGAATCATTACCATATAAAGTCCAACAAAGAGAAATGGGGAGTATTTTCTCATCCACTTGCAGGAATCCAAGATCCTTGCAAAAACTCATGCAGTATCTTGGGCCATGTGTGGCTGAGATGCTTTGGTTGGGGATCCAGTAGATTAACTCTCTTCTAGCAAGACTCATTCTGACTTATTTCTTACCTTTGCTTCCAAAATGGAATAATGGTAGGAATAAGAATATTATCTATAGGGGCACTTGGGTGGCTCAGTCGGTTAAGCATCCAACTTCAGCTCAGGTCATGATCTTGTAGTCTGTGAGTTTGAGCCCCGCGTCAGGTTCTGTGCTGACAGCTCAGAGACTAGAGCATGCTTCGGATTCTGTGTCTCCCTCTCTCTCTGCCCCTCCCTCCATCATGCTCTGTGTTTCTCTCTCTCTCAAAAATAAATAAACGTTAAAAAATGTTTTTAAAGAATATTGTCTATAAACATATTAAAGATGTACTGATGGTGTTATGTTAATATAAGTAATTAAAACAATGAACAATCAAAATAATGCCAATTCCTTAGTTTTTGGAGGGTGGATACCTGTCAAGTTTAAAAAACAGCATTTAGGTACAAACCAGTCCATAAGCTCACCTGCACTATGTGCACTGCGATCTAGAAAGTACTCTGGCTGACCTGCCGCTGTGCTTCAGTGTGAGCCACGGTCCAGGCCTCCTTCAGCATCTTCCCCTGGTCCTCGGCAGCTGATGGCAGGCACATTCCAATTTGGCACCAACTGTCTTTTTGGGGTTGTGATAGGGAGAGGAGGAAAAGATTAAGGGAGTCCAGCAACAATTCTTAAATCAGACAATAAGTAATGATGTGATCAAGTTACAGTAAAAACATTTTACGCAGGAAGACACAAGAATGCAGCACCTCTACAAATGCAGGGCGGTGCTGCTCATTCAGACCGCAGCACATTTCTGTGTACTCCATTACCACCCACTTCTGCAGGATGGTAAAGAAAATTTCAGACATTACAAGCCTTAATGGTTTGTGTAGGTCTTTGACTACTGTGCTTTCACTGCCTCCTTTCCTTTCTTCTCTTTCATTCAGTATATATCAAAGAAAGCATCCCCAAATTCGAGACCTTGGGAAGCACATGCCCTGCTCTTGTTCCTCTGCTCCTCTGTAAGACTCACTACTGTGGCTTCAGCATTATCTCATACCAAAGACTCAAAATCGATACCTTTAGCTCCAACATTCCTCTATGCCTACTAAACTTTTTCTATTTGGATAATTTACCTCAAACTCAACACATCTCAACCCAGGTTTAACATTTTACCTGAAAGATCCTCTCGTCTCATCTCCGTCACTAGTTCTACCATTCTCCCCATCAACGAGGCTAAGATCAAGTGCAACAATGTCCTCTTCACAATCATTATTCTTGATTTTTAAAAATGCTTTTCTCCTATGTGCTTATTTCCATCAACTGTGACTCTAACACCAGAACAAGTCTTGAGCTGATTCCTAGTTAATAAAGTGACTACCCAGTGCTTCTGGCTCCATCCCCTTTAGCAGCTCTTGCCTGTGATGTTAATTCTTGGTAACACTCAAGTGTATGAGGTCACTGCCCTTAAGGAAAAACATTCAACAGCTCTGTTGGATATGGAATAAGGTCATTTTAGCCCAGAAATAAGCCTGCCACAGTCTGTCCCCAGCTTACTTTTCCATCCTAATCTTTTAAAACAACCCACTCTTGGCTGACTACCTAAGAAACACCTGAGGTATATATTTTAAATATACATTTCCAGGCCTCACCCAAGACCTAAAACCTTTTTAGGTGATATCAACATTTGGAACCCACCACCATACAAGACACAGTCCTTAATCTCATATCCATATTTAGGCTCGTGTTTTCCCTATGTCCTGGAATAGCCTCCCTTTTGCTCTCTGCCTTACTGGTTGTCTGTCCTTCAAAGACCATACTAAGCCTGGCTTGTTCCATCTTCCCCCAAATCATCCAAGCCATAAAAATAATCTCTCTTAGCTTTTGACTCCTGTAGTACATATTCTATCATACCTTTGGCATTACAACACTACAACAAATTTTCTTTTCTTGTTTTAAAGCTCTTCTTCATCTTCTCTCTCCCCTTCCTCTTCTTTTCCCTCCTCCTCCTTCTACTTTTTAATAAACAAAATGTATGTTGCAATGAGGTTTCCGGTGTAACCACTTGGTTTATGTTTTACATGTATTTTTTCTTGGGTCTTCAACTACGGCTTTAGAGTAAGGATTATGTTCTCTCTTTTATATCCCCCATGATATATTGCACAAAGTAGGCACCCAATAAATATTTCATAATGAGATAGTTTTGTGAGACACAATTGAGACAGTAGAAAGGAAAGTCTGTAACATAAAAGACATAGACCAAAACAAACAAAAACATCATGAAGGAAACAGACAGCTCTGGGAGAAAAATTAGCTTTAAAACATCATTCACATCCTCAGAGAGACAGGAATACATACTGCAACCATAAAACAAGAGAAGACAATATAAAGGGATTGCCAAAGAAATGAGAAAACTTTTGATATTAAATACACACTAGCAAAAATTAAAAAAACTTTGTATAATAACTGAAAGATATATTTTAGTCACATCTCCCAGAAGTGACGACAACAACATGAAAATAAAACAGTATATACATATGAAAGTATAAAATGCACTGGTAAAGGTAAGTATATATAGTAATAAACCACCATACTTTAATATGATGGTATATTAATGATTTAACTCTACTATATAAGTTAAGACAGAAGACAGAAGCATTGAAAATAACTATAGCTACCACATGTAATGGACACAAAAGAGAAAAATATGTAAATTAAACAACCAGGGAAGAAAAAGAAATGGCATTCAAATTGTAAAAGAAGTAAAGCTGTCTCTGCTTGCAGACATGATGTTATGTATAGAAAACTGCAAAGACTCCAACCAAAAATTGTTAAAACTAATAAATGAATTCAGTAAAGTTGCAGGATACAAAGTCAACAGACACAAATGTTGCATTTATACACTAACAATGAACTATCTGAAAAAGAAATGAAGAAAACAATCCCATGAACAATAGCATCAAAAACAATAAAATACTTAGAGATAAACTGATTGAAGATGAAATATCTATATGCTGAAAACTATAAGACATTAATGAAAGAAATCAAAGAAAACACAAATAAAAAGGAAAGCTACCTCATGTTCGTGGATTAGAAGAGTTAGTTAAAATGTCCATATTACCCAAAGCCATTTATAAATTTAATGTAATCCCTATCAGGATATCAATGTAATCCCTATCAGGATATTCTCAGGATATAGGCACAATATGACTGGTGATATAATTTGATCATCAGTCAAAGTTTTGCTGGATGTCTCTAGCATATAATCACTTTTTCTCTCTTGTAGCTAATATGAAGTCTGTGGAGAGACATTTTAAGACAATGGAAATATTATACTCATTATAAAAAATTTCCCCTAGGTTTAAAATCCACTGATGATCCTTGTTTTACAGTGATGATTATTAAAAATAATGAAATTTGAAGTCTAGCACCCTCTGCACACTTACCACTCACACATGGCATTCTATTCTACTATGAGCAAGAGTCCCTTTTCCTTCTCCTCCTCTTCTTTCTCACTCTCTTCCTCTTTTTCTTTTTTTCTCTTTCTTTCATCATTCATGAATTCTTATTTTTAAAAGAGTTTGTAATTCATTTCTGTACCTAAATATTTTGGCATTTAAATTGTTCCAAAATTAGCCAGTGACAACCCCTTCAAGCTGAACCCTCTGAATTTATTACATTCCCCATCAATTTTTTTGAGTATTTCTTTACTTTTCTAGTATAACAAAATGTTATAATATCTTATACCAACTCTTCCCTAGTCTGGAATCAGCCCACTTTTACAAGGAGACCTAGAGGGAATGATGTTGGAAATTAAGATCTGGGAAAAAACACTGTTGAGTATGGTGATAATGTAAACTTCCAGGATAATAGTTCTAATATAATGTGTGTCAAATTTCACCAGAACCAATAATGAGCAGGTGACTTTTCCCAAGTAACTAGTAGAGGCAATAAGAACTATTAATTCTAAAGAGAAAAATTCACTAGAAAGGGGTTCCCCAAGAAGGCTTATGGAGAAGGAATTTAAACTAAGCATACAGAATCAGAAGGACTCAGATTAGCGTCTTTTAAGGCAGTATAGACAGACTGCTTTTGAGTGTCACTGTGGCCAACTTCACAGGGTTCATTCCAGTCTTCCCCCCTGTCACACTTGTAACTCTCTTCCCCAACAATGACAGGTATATTCTCCAATGTTAAGGTGTAGTGTTGGATATAAATCCAAAATGTTTGTCCTCTTAATTAAGTTTTTAAGATCTTTTATAGCTATACTCATTTTTTATCTGCCTGACAAACAAGGTTTTCAAGTCTATTAGAGGTGCATGTATTCTGCATCTTTTCTTGCATCTCCCACCAGTATCTGCAATAGTTACTGCAGTCAGCCCACTAGTGAGTGGTAGTCCACGCAGCATAACCATCTTTACTTAAAGCATTTGTCTCCCATATTTTAGCTAGAGGAATTATAGCTTTGCTTGCTTTGTAAGTTTACCTTGACAGACCAAAGGAGGAAGGTCAAATTAAACAAAGTCCCATTACCTTCCTGGCTACTCTAATCCCAAATAAACATATGGTAACAATTCACTTCTCTGTAAAATGAGAATTCACTGCTAATGAAATAGACCATATCAAATAATTGCTCATATAACTAACACTTCCTCTTGAAGGTAAAAATTCTCTACATATTTTTAAAAATTATTAATCTAAAGTTAATAGCAAAAAGGATAAAATCAAATTACCCTTCCATCCAAACAAAAAGACAATCACTCAATTTTTTTGATTCTTTTAACTCCGTATCCCTATGTACATATTTTTTTTTTTGCCCTGAAGGCAAACACAATTGAATATTCTCTACTTTTCAATTAAAAAATGTTTCCCCACTTTACCACATGGGCTTTATTATCATTTTAAATTATATAATACTGTAATAGGTGAATGCCAATATTCTAGACAATTTCTTTATTCTTAAGTCTTTTCACTGATACAAACAACTTGCAATTGACACCTTCATATATAAAATTAAAAAAAAATTATCACCTCATACCAAAGTTCCTAGAATAGAGACTAATATATGAGAGCAGAGCTTGATTTTTTATTATAAATTAAGAAAGTACAAAGTTAATGAGCTAAAAGTCCAACTCAGGAAGATAGAAGAACCATAGAATTTGCTCAAAGAAATGGGAAATGAAGATGAGACAGAAATTAATAAAATATCATAAATTAGATCAAACCAAAAGCTAGTTAGTTTTAATCAAAACTATTTGTATTATGCCAAAATGATTTTTATAATGCAAAGAAATTGTGATTTTAAAAGCATTTTTTAAACGTTAGAGGAGAACCAATATTCTACTAATTCTTGTAACAAACTTAAAATAGGTAAGCATTTACATAAAGAATTAGCAGTACGAAGCTCCTTGATATTCCCTGGGAACAAAGACATCCATCTATGACTTTGAAATTTCCTTTTGACATATTGGGAGAATGGAAAAACTTGTATGAGAGTGAAATTTAGCTAACAGGGATCTAATAATATACTCTTGGATCAATTAATATCATCCTTTGCCCCCAGATTATCCCAAAGGTTCTATAAAGATTATAGATACTCTGGCTATAGAGAATTGCACACTTCTCCTCTTGCTACCATTTTCCATATAACTTACCCCTGGAAGACTTACCTTTTTTATTTTTAATATTTTTATTTATTTCTAGGAGAGAGAGAGCATGAGCAGCGGAGGGCCAGAGAGAGAGGGAGAAACAGACTCCGAAATAGGCTCCAGGCTCTGAGCTGGCAGTCAGCACAGATCCCGATGCGGGGCTCGAACCCACGAACCGCGAGATCATGACCTAAGCGAAAGTTGGACGCTTAACCAACTAAGCCACCCAGGCGCCCCTGGGACTTACCATTTTTGAAATATCTTCTTCCATAAAGAGTAGATTCTGCCTCCATAGTCCTCTAAGTTTTTGCACTTTTGACATAAATAACTCAGAAATGGAATTACATCCCCTATTTGTGAGTGCAGAGCAACAAATGATGGTAGACCAGGAGCTAAACCACTCATAAACAAGCTAAAGGATTTTTTTTTCCTCTCCCTATTTTATCTTTTCTTTCATTTTAAATGTTCTGCTATAGAAATTTCAGTCTTTCAGTACAGGGTTACGAGCACATGTTCCAAAACACACCACCCAGAACTCAGAAGGAGAAGAAATCTTCACTGATGTTGCCCTTAACAATGTCAGAATTAGAACTATCATCCCTCTGTTCTCTCCTAGAGGCATCAGTTTTGTCACATGAGACTGGGAACAGGTGTTGCTCTGTCTGATCCTTTTCTTGAATATCCGTCAATTGTTCTTTCCTCAGGCATTCCAGTTTAGCAAAACTTTCCCTTAGTAATTTGCTATCTGAAACCAGTGGTAAGATTTCCTCATAATCATCCTTTTGCAGAAACTGAGGAAGAGAATGATTTGATCCTGACCCACCAGCCTTCTTTCATAATGGAACGGAGGAAACAGAAAACACTGCCTGGATGACGTATATCGTCCTTGCTGGCCCATGTCTTGAAGAACTCATTGTTAGTGTTAAATATCTGACCAGCTGGAGAATGTAAAGGAAAAGAGTTGTACCACAAGGTTAAACAACAGAAGAGCAGATTTTTTCAATTCTTCTTATGAAAAGTAGGAGGATTATCAGTTAAACCTTCTGGAAGTAACAGCTGGGGCTGACATTTCATAGTTTTCTCATCAGAGGGTTGACTAGAGATTCATATTATGGGGAAGAAGGGAAGAAGGAAGGAGAGAGGGAGAGAAAAAGAGATAGGGAGGAAGAAGGCGGGCAGGAGGAAGGAGAGACAGTTTTCTGAATCTGTTAAGAATGATGATGAAGGAACCCATAAGTGTATCATACCTACTGAGTACAATTATTCTAATCTTCAACTTAAAAATATGTACATATGAGTAACTCTTACATAGGATGGTTTAAGTGAACGTATTCTTTCTTTCTTTTTTTTTAATGACAAGAACAAATGAGAATAACAGTCAGTACCCAACCTGCCCAATGCCCAAAATGTATGGCAGTACATCCCTCTGGACACTTAAGCAAGAGGGAAGGTACCGTGCTCTACTCCACCTCCTGAACTGCCAAACACACTGTCCCCACTCTGTTGGCCCCCACTGTTTTTTTTAATGCCCCGTAACCTAACTAGCATCCTTAGGTCTGCCTGGCCCTAGGTACTTGTGCGTAAATCCATTTTCTCCCTTATCTGGATCCATTTCCTGTAGAGTCTCAGAGCTAATACCTTTTAATTTTCCTTATTTCAATTAAACATTTTTTAAATGTTTATTTACTTTTCAGAGAGAGAGAGAGAGCATGGGAGGGGTGCAGAGAGAGAGAGAGAGAGAGAGAGAGAGATCCGAAGCAGGTTCCAGGCTCCAAGCCGTCAGCACAGAGCCTGACACAGGCCTCAAACCCATGAACCATGAGATCATGACCTGAATTGAAGTCAGATGTTTAGCTGACTGAGCCACCCAAGCACTCCTTTCCCTATTTCAAAAAATATGACTTCTTTCCACTTCTCTGTCAAAACTTCTATACAGATTGAAACAGTATCTCTTGGAATGAAATTACTCTGTGCAACCAAAGCCTAACGTTTTCTTTTTTTTTTTTTAATGTTTTATTTATTTCTGAGAGAATGAGAGAGAGAGACAGCATGAGAAGAGGAGGGCCTGAGAGAGAGGGAGACACAGAATCTGAAACAAAGCCTAATATTTTCTGATGGTTGTTGTGCGTTGTGTTCCAAATGTTGAAGGACCACATGCAAAGGGCCAGAACAGAACCAGATACAGTGAACACTCAATGTTCTGCTGTTATTATTGGGACTGTTATTACTACTCTGGCATTGTCTAAAAGTGTCTGTCCCTGATGTTTCACTTGTGAGGTAGGTGAAAAGCAGTGGGAAGAAACGAAGACCAGCCAGTTTCATTGACAGGAATCTGCAGGCTCTCTACATAGTCAAGCACATTTAAAAAGCATTCCTATTATTAACTCTGATGAGGACGAATAACAAAATCCAGAACAGTAAAAACTTGGACTGCTGCATTTCATTATTTTTCTCAATCCAAACATTTGTCTTACAAGTATCTTCTGATATTTATTAAAGTTCATACACATGTGTAGTCAACTGAGAATTTTCAAAACATGTTTCTACTGCAGCTTGTTATCAACTTAGTTTTTTCAAGAGATTTGAATTGAAGGCTGTAGTCTGAGGCCTTGGAATCTCCTTTTCTGGTCTCCTCAGGATTCTTTCTTCTGACCCTTCACTCAAAACCCAGGCTGAGTGTGGCAACACTTAATTTCCCAAATTTCCCCTTCATTTTTTCTCCCCTCAAATGAGAAACAATTAAAAATATGTGCTGTACCCTTGATTTAATATCTTTTTCCCCTGTATCTGAAGGAATCTAAATCTTGCAATTTCTGGGTAATATTACATTCTAGAGTGTTTTTGAAAAGAAAATACAATTTATGATGTGCCAGATTGATGTTTCCATTTGCTCATGGAGAATGTTGGCATTGCTTTTTAATCCAGTATTCAACTCCATCCCAAACTGTAAAAAAATGCTTCCTTTTGTTACCAAATTTTCTGAGCCAGGGACATCCGTTCCCCACCTCCCTCACCTCACCTCTTGGCTTCTCTAACTCTCAAAGTGGCATCTCTTCTTGCACCCTTCCCCCTGTCACAGTCTCAGCTAATGCTAAGCAGCATCTAGTCTCAGGGAAAGAGAGAGGCAGAGGACTGGGGCAAGACACAATGTGTCCAGCAGTGACCATTCAGGTCAAGTCAGAATAATTCCCATTCTCTGGTGGCATCAAGGCCTCATGAGATGCAGTACACCTGGGCTACAGGTTTACTATCAGTAAGACCAGGGTTTGAGGCAGATGAAGGTCTGCTCACTAGCGCCATGTTGTTCTCTATTCAATCAAGTCCTGCCAGTCACAAGGCCACACTCACATCATCATTGCTCCCCAAGCCGGGACCAGAAATGGATGACCTTTCTGGCCTGGGTAGTTTGTTGTGTTGTGTTCTTTAGAGTGGTCCAGTTTCTGCACAACAATAAGCCCTGTAGGGGGCACTGTGCTCATCACAGCTGTAGGATGAGTCTGACATTCTTATCTCAGTCTTGCCATTTAACCTGTTTATATTTTTTGGGTGTGGGCTGGAGAGCACAGAGGACAGGAGGGATGGAGCCTGAGAATAGCTCACTTGAGTCACAGTGGTCCTGCTCAAAGCCCTCCAAAAGTCTCCAGCTCATCTGACAGGAGAGCAAAGTCCTTATAGTTACCTTCAGGGCTTTACAGACTCTAGCCCCTGCCATTATGATCTGACCCCTGCAATCTCTGACTCACTTTCACTTGCTCCACCTCAGCCATTTGGCACTTCACTGTTACTTAGGGCCTTTGCACCTGCTGTTTGCTTTGTCTAGAATGCTCTTCTTTTAGATTGCCACATGGCTTTTTTCCCTTATGACCTTTGGGTCTTTACTCAAATGTACTTTTCACCAAGGCCTTCTTTGACAGCCCTAATGTATAACTGCAATCACTACCTTCAGCATGCCCCATCCTCTTCCCGGCTTTATGTTTCTCTGCAGCATTCACTTACATATCTCTATGTGTCTGTCTGTCTGTATATGCATATGTATCAGTCAATGGGTCCTTTTCTATAGAATAAAAGCCCCATAAAGTCAGGATTTCATCACAGTATTCTCAGTACCTTCAAAAGTACCTGAAGCATAGGATACCGTTCACAAGTATTAATTGGATAAATGAATGAGTAAATGAATTATGGTGAACTTTGGCTTTTATTAAATTCCAGCACTACAATACGGTCCCCTACTTTCAGTTCTCCTTGACAGGGAGACTCATCCAGGGTAACTTTCTCTATAGCACAAAACAAGCTTGTTTATCAGTAAGAGGAAGTGTTTTTTACATGAGGAAAATAACATTTGAAGTAACACTTTAGCCTTGACACTTAAGTCAGAGGCTGTGAAGGAAAGGAGCCCCACAAAGCACTAACACATAGTTTCTCAACCTTCACCATATTGATATTAGAGGCTGGATAGGTCTCTATTGTGGGGACTGCCCTGGGTGATTTGGGATGGTCAGCAGCATCCCTGATCTCCTGTTCACCTAGACTCCAGTAGCACTCTTGGGTTGTAACAACCAAGCATGTCTCCAAACATTGCCAAATGTTCTCTGAAGGACAAAATCCTCTTAATTGAGAATCCCTTCTTTAATAGGACTTTAGTTTAATAAAACAGATCATAATGGATGTTAAATGACACTTCCCATAAGTACATATGGTTCTCTTTATGATCAGTAAAATCGCGGTACTCAATTTACACAGACATATGAAAAACAAAACAAAACAAGGGAGTCATCATATTTAGTATCTGGTTAACACATGGCAAAACATAAACTGTACTAAATTTGCTTTTTAGAAATCTCTCTTTTTTTGTTTTAAAATAACCCAAAGAGAAAATAACCTAGTGGTTTCAATTATTTGAAAGAGAAGAAAGATATAAGGAAAAAACCCAGGAAGACACATTCCATTTAAAAATGATTTCTTTCTTACATCCTGATATGCTGGAGTCCACGCATGTACATCCAGGTCTGTAATTGATCTTGATTCATTTCCATGACTGTTTTATAGCTCAAATAAAAAATTAAAAAATAAATATCTCCATGTCACAAAACTAGATCCCTATAGGTTTGTGGGAAGCACTCTCTTCACACACAAGAATTTAAATAATGAAATGCAATAATCATTGTCATGGAAGCAGCCACTGCTTGCTCACAAGATGACCCATTTTCTTCCTGTTATTTTCTAAAGTCGCATGCACAGTGTAAGTTGCTGATTCAAAAGTGGAAGAAACTGAAATGTGTAATTTCCCTGCAGAGCTAACCTTGTGGATGAAAGGCGGATGAAGATGCCTGCAGGAAATCCCGGCGATTTCTATTACAGGACATCATTTCCCACTGGCTTTGACCCGTATGAAAACTGTGGTTTTCAGCTGTTTTCATTACAAATGAAGTTTGTAATAAAAAGTTCTTATTATCGTTGGATCTTCGAGCAGTTGCCAAAGCCTGCACAGTGCTCAATGCTGTCATGCCTTTGAAAATGTTACTGACATGGTTACCTAGTCCAAGCGCAAATACAGATGGAAATGTCCGGGTGCTCATTCCTTCTTAAGGGGCCTATTTCACGGGCCGAAGTTTTAATTACTAAAATGTCTTTCTTTATTTTCAGCTGAAATTTGCTGCTTGGTATAGAGCAACACACAGTGAGTTTCTCCTGCCCTACGGAAGGTCTTCACATGTGTGAAGTGCTTCCTCTTACATTTTTCTTTTTATCTAAAGAACAAATATTGTATTGAATGCAATATCTATGAGGATTTGATTTAAGTATTTTTGCTTGATTTGCAGTAAAGAAATTCTGCCCAGTGATTTTTCAATGTTAATAGCATGATCCCCATAAATTTGTTGACTCAGATGAGACAAAGGTTAATAGTCGCTGTCAACTGAAATACAGATTATACAAAGATTATGATTTTATATTAAAATATTCTTATGATTTTAATTATTAAAAATACAATTGAACAGACACACTAAGTTAATGATGTAAACATAGAAAGATGCAGTCTCTTTCCTCAAAGAACTTTTAATCCTGTTTGGGAGATTATATATATTACATTACGAGGTTTTATACATTAGGAGATTCTATATATTATATTAGAAGATTATATATTGATTAGGAAATATTATATATTAGGAGATTCTATTTATTATATTAGATTTTACATATATAATGTGGAATATAATGTATATCATCCCCTAGACAGGACTGGAAGCTTCCTAAAATTTAAGGAAATTTCTGTTTATATCATTGTGTCTTACATCTTCTAGTTTGGTATTCAACAGATACAGCAATGAAATAAAATTCATACACAGCTTGCACATTGCTATAACATTTGCAAATAAATATAAATAGTATAGAAACACCATTCTTTTTCTTTTATTTTCTGGTAAAGCAATTAGTTGATGTTTATGTGGAGTACATACATGTATATGAAATTAAGTATATGTTATATATTATAAGTACGAAACAAGTATTGGTTTTGGATATTTCCAGATTTACATCTATAGACTGATGACATATTATATAGATAGATAAAGGTATATACTATGTATAGATATATACTACAGAGACCTAGTAGTACAATGCAACATATGAAGGCTTTCAAGTAATCAGTATGGACAGTAAATTGTCTGAAAGTATAGGAAAAGCAAGGTCACTGGGAGCAAGGATGATCAGAAAAGCCTTTCTAATGAGTTGGGACACAGTCTTTGTGGATGAATAGGACTCAGGGGTGAGAGCAACTGTTCCAAAGACATGAATGTATACAGATGTGGAAATGTCCAAAACTATTCAGGCAATAAGTAAGCTGGAGTAGAGGGTTTGGGGACTCTGAAAAATAAAAATGGACACTTATTTACAAAATTAAATAATGTCAATTAATCAGAAGATAAATTCTACAATTGTCAATGATCTCAGACTTTACTGTGTAAATGTGATCTCAGACTTTTTACTTAGTAAAAAGACTAAGGAAGCACTAGTTTTAATCCAAGAACATCATTTAATGTCTTGATTTTATTAACTGCTTATATCTTTAAAATTTTGTCAAAATGGTTCTGCTCTCTTAGCCGATTTTCTTTTGTGAAAAAAATTTACATATGACTTTAGAGTTGGGTTTTAGCTGAAGTACCTTTTCTATATTGTCACATTGAATTAACTCATGAATATAAGAGACTGGAAATTAAGACTATGAGTGCAAATTAGATAAAGAAAGTCTTGCTTATATAATACGTAACTCTTGGTATGGTGTGTGAAGTAAATGCAGTAGGGTTAGAAACAAAACAGTCATATACTTCCTGACTTTCTTATTGAGAAATAATGCGTACCTGACAAATTCACACATTTCCCATCTATAAATTAGTGACAATGAAATGTCCCTGATCACTGTACAGGGAGGTCATGTGATACAACTGAAAGAAAACAAGACCTGGGGCTGGACATCTTGCCCTGACCATGTGTCCATCCGGTCCCTGCCACTAGACCCTTCTTGGGTTCTAGGATCCACTCTGTCCCCAACACTCATTGCCCCACCCCCTGCAGCACACATCTGATCACACTTCTCTTCTCCTTTGCACTCTCCATCATTCCTCCAATAACAAGTAAACTACTTGAGCTGGCCGTACATTTGCATCTCACCTCTTGTCCCTCCTCCCATATTCTCTCCCTCATAGGGCCCTTGTATGTGTTCTTTCTCCATCTGGAATCTTCTTTTCCTGCCTCCAGTCTTTTGAGACCACATCATTCTTCATGTCATGATTAAGTACCATGATAATTTTATGTAGGTCAGGGTGCAATTGTTTGATTCCTATCTCTCAAAATATCTAGGACATAGCAGGCATTCAATAAACATTAGTTGAATTAACTCATGAATTTAATGGTTGGGTGACATTTAAAATGGAGATGCTGACAATAGCACCTACCTAATGTGCTTCACCTGCCTCACAGGGTTTCTACAAGTCTTTTACAGGGAAAAAAGAGACAATATATTAGGAGGAACATGGGAAACAATAAAGCACACAAATAAGAGAACTCCTCATAATAGGAATAACTAAAAACAAACTGAAATAAAAACCCATAAAGTTTTAGGGGCACCTGGGTGGCTTAGTCGGTTAAGCGTCCGACTTTCACTTAGTTCATGATCTCGCAGTTCGTGGGTTCGAGCCCCGCGTCGGGCTCTGTGCTGACTGCCAGCTCAGAGCCTGGAGCCTGTTTCAGTCTGTAACTCCCTCTCTCTCTGACCCTCCCCTGCTCACGCTCTCTCTCTCTCTCCTCGAAATAAATAAAACATTAAAAAAAAAAACCCATAAAGTTTTATACCAAATGTGAATCTAATGAATTCAGTGGGTATTTGTAAAAAGTAGCCATCCATAAGACAGGCCATGCCAATGGGTGAAGTTCAAGACTGCTCAGCCTCGTAAACGTGCCGACTGGAGAGTCATTCAGGTGCACACCATCTTCGCCCGTGAATCCAAGCAACTCCCGTGTGCTCTCTACCTTATCGTGGCGCTCCTGCTTGCTGTAGATGGCTGACAACAGCCGGTAGCATTCGAGGCATCCGGTCTCCTCTGACGCGATGTGGTTGGTCATCTTTTCAGCTTCTCTCGTCTGACCCATTACGGCCAAAACCTGAGCCTGCAAAACCACACTGACCTTGGCCTAGGAGACACTTTGTTATCACCTCTTCAAACACAGCATCTCTGAATAGACGCGTGACAGAAACACTCCTCACAAACATGCTCAGCATCTATTTGTGACTCATTAGGGGGCTGAATCTCCACATTTATGGTTCTGTGTATGTGCGTGTGTGTGTGTATGTGCGTGTGTGTGTGTGCGTGTGCGTGTGTGTGTGTGACTAGCAAGGATGCCCAAGGAAACTCAGAGAAATAATTTGTGCTTTTTAACAAAAAATTAACTAAGTATATCAAATCATGACCCAGAGCCACAGAACTGAATGATTTCACATGCTTTAAGGAGAAAAGCACACTTGTAGAAAAAAACTTCACTGACTGCATATTTAATGAGAAAGAAGTGCATGGAACTGAAAATTGAAATAAAAAAGAACTTAGGTGTTATGATTTTGGTGAATGAATCTAATACTGGTGTCACATCAGTATTTATAAAATCGATATACTATAGATGTTTTGGTTCCAGCTTTGAGGCTCATCAAAGCCTCCCTACGCTGCTCACATCCTCCTCCTCAGCTTCATTCTTTGCAGTCTTCTTACCAATGCCAGACAGAGACCCTATGTACTGTAACTTTCCAGCAAATCTGCAAAACGTCTTCACACTGCCAGCGTTGTAACATAGCTCTCCCAAAGTAAGTCTCTCCCTTTTATGTACCATGCGTAGTGTGCTGAATTTTAAGAACCAATACTTTCTTTTCAAAAAAGTCCATTTCTAAATGTTGTGAAAGATTGGAGGGGACTATCTTTAGATCGAAACTGTGTTTAACATAATACTTGAGTTTATATCAAGGAAAGAACAAAAATATAAAATAATTGTGTCACTGTCCTCTTCACTTAAGGATGCCTCCGTCTGCTGAGGCACTAAGACTAAGTAAGGGTCCTTCCATCAACAGTGGTAGATTTGTCTGCTAATGCATAGTGGTTCATCTATTAACATTTTAAAAAAATTAAAAATCGCTAGTTTTTCTAAGGGATGTAGAAAATAATGGGCTTGTATGAAATATGGAAAAATGGATTCCAAATTGAGCTTCATTAACATCACGGTGTAATCAGCAAGCTGTTCAGTCATTATTAATTAGGACAGTATTTACAGCATTTTATTACTATTTTTGAGAAAGAGAGTCAATGCTATCTAAATGTTTCACATTTGCTAATACTCAAAAAACTAATTTCTTCCATCTAGCTAAAAAATTAATGGGCAATGTGTAGGTTTCTGAACAATTTGCAAAGTGAAGAAAAGGATCTTACCATTTTTAGCCATGCTGTTCTCTTCCACTGGCCTGTAATCTCTCTCAGTTCACCATGGTCACATGATGACTTGAGCTGAGTCTGGTGACTCATTGATAACGGGCCATTGCCTTCTGTGCAAACTTTGCCAGTGAAGGCTTGGTATTACCAGAGCTTTGTTTTTTTTTGTTTTTTGTCTTTTTTTAAGTTATGTATGTATGTATGTATGTATGTATGTAAGAGAGATAGAGGGGAGGGGCAGAGAGAGAGGGAGAGAATCCTAAACAGACCCTGTGCTGTCAGTGCAAAGCCCAATGTGGGGCTCAAACCATGAGATCATGACCTGAGCCAGAACCAAGAGTTGGATGCTCAACTAACTGAGCCACCCAGGCGCCCCAACATTAGAGCTTTCTTAATTATAAAATGTAACTCTTTGGTCTTCTTCTTATATGAGGCTTCCTTGTTGCTAGAGGGTCACACCATTAGTTTCCTCTTCCCAGTGTCTAACTTTGGACATTCATTATGTATTCCAATCATCAAAGAAACATAAAAACAACACCAAAAGCCAGACCCCATATCTCTTATTATTTGTGGAAGTTTAAAAAACTGTGTGCCCACCAACACCCTAGCAAATGTAATTTTTGAAATTACTAGCAGCTGTTACTTATCCAAATCATTCTTAGTTTACATTAAGATAAATAATAGTTATAGAAAAAAATCGTTCTCTAACAAATGCTCATCGGCCTCAATACTAAGCTGGAACATCATAACTGATACATTGTTCTAAATAACTGTATATCAGTTGAAGTTTGAAAATTTCTTTTCCAATCAGGCATTTTTGTTTTGCTGGTGATTACTTTGATACAAGGATTTTTAGCCATGTAACAGGTCATCTTGTACTTGTCTGGTGCAATTACGTGGTGATGTAATAAATCGAAGAACTTTCATTTGCATGTATGGCCTTAATTTAAAAAATATCACTTAACTGCCTAAAATCCCTCTTGGGATGGAAGAGATATAAAGAAGTAGACAAAATCATCATTTTACAAACACAGAAGCCAAAGCACAAAGAGGTTAAATGCTTGGAGAAAGATGTCAGGGCAAGTGAGGTTCTCATAGAAAAGTAAACTTAAGTCTCTGGTTTAGGTAACTTTCTCCAAAGTAGCATTCGAGTGAGATTTTATGTAGATAACTGAATCTGAGGTGCATTTTCCCTATTGGAATGTTTCCTCTCTACAAAATCATATTTTCAGGCATGCCATTTTAGAATGCAAGTTTGGCAGGTGACAAGAGACAAATCTATATAGTTATACAGTGAGTGTTGGGGGGAGGATCTAGGGAACTTCATAAGTATATAAGCACAAAGACAAAGGATATTGTTCACAAGACAAATAGAGCAGTTAGTGGGCTGCTCTGGGGGTTGGTTTGTCACTGAAGTAGGAGAGGGCTAACCCAGTCATTCTCTTGGATTCTCTTCTGCCTTTTGTCAATGTGTTAATTTTGTCAATTTTGTTAATTTCCTAATGTGTGCAACTCCTAAATTGTATTATACTGCCAACAGGTCAGCAAATAGGAATATAAACCAATTTTAAGTGCAAATTAAACAAGCTTCACAGGCAGGTCTTATTTTAAAAATCCAAACTATAAATGTATATGCTTGAAAACAGGTGAGCTTCAAACTTACCAAGAAATGAACACCACTGTGTATGTTTCAGGTTGGAAAAATAATTAAAATATAATTTTACTGCAGGGCAGGTAGTCTACTGGGCAAGGAGAACGATATAGTGTTTGCATGAAGCCTGAAAATTTTTTTTTTATTATTTATAAGTATTCATTATATGCCAAGAGATACGTGGTTCTGTCCAATCATAAAGAACAGAGAATCCCTTCCCATACAGCGTTGCTTTAAATAAATTGAGTAAAAGCATTTTATAAGAGCACCTGCTATATAAGAACATCCTATCAATTGTAAGGTACAGTAAACAGGGCTATATAATATGTTTAAATAAGGAAAGAAACAACAGCACTGGAGGCTTGTGTCATGTCTACAAAGCTAGTATCTGCCCTGAGCCTCTGTCTAGATTTAAATGAAGTTTCTGCCTCACTGTAGAAGAACATTTTCTCATTGTGGATTTATAAAATCTTGTATAAATGATGTAAAAAGAAGTCTGCTGCTCAATAAATCATTAATACTACTTCTTGCAGCCTGGGGAGTTTTCTTCAGATATGATTATAAGAACTGGGCAGATTTTGCTGAGCCAGTCTTGGAAAGAGAGCTGGGGAAATCACCATCCCAAGGTACAAAGTCCTGTCAACATTTAGAGCTTACTGCCAAGCTCAGTGAAATTTTATTTCTTGGGCATTATTTGGGTTACTGCCATTTGTTTGATAGATACACCTGATTAGCATGATCTAATCTCACCAGAAGAGGTTCTCTTTAATCTCCTTTGCCAGTGTCAAGTAAGAAACCCCAAGATTGTGTAAATCTGAGCTCTCTAGACACTTCTTGATTCCAGCCTAATTCATTCTTCATCTTCTTTAAATTACTTCTTTTAAAAAAAACAAAGAAAATACATAACAGATTTTTAAAAATTAATACTATAATCTCCACTGAGGGCAGGTGGGCGGGGGAGTAAAATGGGAAAAGAACTAACATTTACCGAACACCTACTGTATGCCAGACATGATGGTTCTCTCTTTAAATATTAGATGCACTGATGTCAGTATTAACCATGCAAAAATATCTACAATTCATATCCATGCTTATTTACTTCAAATTCAGTTAGCGACCCCTAGCTAACTTCTGGTTTCAGCTGCAAGATATTAAGAGCTGGAAAGAACACACTTCCACTTTTACAATGGGAAAAAGCTGGATATACTGCAGCGACTCTTCTTCAACCTATCACACAAATGAGGTCGCAGGGCAAACCACCAACCCGAGAGGCAGATCCTTGCAGGGAGAAATAGGACCTGGGCATTTGCTTACCAAACGCCCTATAAACCCATTGGAAGATTAAGCCAGAAATGTTAACAAACTGCTATGGGCAGAGTGCAGGCTACTTGGGAAAGGCTGAGTCCTCCGGGGACTACAGATATGGGGGTCCACGTAACCTAGGCCCCTACCGGATTTCCCTCTGTGAACCCCATTAGGCTCTATGGTGACCAACTGTCCTGTCCTCATTTACCTGGAACTGAATGGGACCCCATGATGTGGGATTTTCAGTTTTATAAGCAGGACAAGGTGGTGACCCTATTAGGATTTCACAGGAAAAGTGGTGAGGAAACACAAGAGGAAGTTTCTGTTTGCTGCTGCTGGGGCAGGAGAAGGACAGCCACTGCCCACGGCTGCCCAGACCAGCAGGGATCAGCCCCTGGAGGTACTGCCACGCTGCTCTCTTCCAAGGCCCTTCCCCCTTTCTCCCTCGCACTGATCTCAGCATCACGTGTAATATAAACACGTACTTAAAAAAAAAATCCAGGGACACCTTAGATCTCAAAGACACCCTTATAAACAAACTCAGGGGAAGAATTTCTCCTGAAAATATTAAAATCAATTTCCTCACAATGTAACTTCTTGAAACAGAATACAGCAGTGAACAGGAGTGCAGTTACTCTCTTATATGATTTAATTTACTTCTCTGATTTTTTTGCTGCTCGAAAATAGTCAAAGAGAGCACAGTTTTTCATCTAAAATTTCTTCTTGTTCTACTGGATTACTCAGCTAGGTTTCAATGGAAAAATGCAAATTTTGAAGGCTGAGATTTTAACAAGGGAATTCAAATTAGTACATCTATCCAGATCATATAATTACACCTCTCACTTCCTTAGCCCCAGGGAATGGTCTTAAGATTCTGGTTCAGAGGAAAATGTCCTCAGTATTTGTCTTTCTTTTTCTTTCACTCATGACTCTGAATTTCAACGAGGAATTAAGACTCTACTTTTAAAAATATGAAGAGAAATCACTGCAGAAGGAAAATACATGACATACAATATATTGAAACCCAATTTATTGTTTTGTTCGCGGTACAGGCAGTACATTTATCTTAAATAAAAATATTATCTATATATTTCAGGCAGTTCCTCTTCTATTAATTTACCAAGGTAGACGTTCCTGAGGTAAGCCTGTCCGTTCTTGGTCTCTACAAACATTGTGAGTTCCGGAGGGGGAAAAAATATATTTATAAGTCACCTTGAGTTTAAAATGCATATGACAGTAATACTGCCTATCTACTGATAGTGGTGTGCTGGATCCAGCTGGGCATATATAACTCTTTCAATTTTGTGGTCAAGGGCATCACACAGGCAGCTTAAAATTAGCCACAGTGGGAGTACCTACACCACGGAAATTAGCAAACGCTACACCCAGATGTGTTAATGTACACACTGAATAATGGATGATGTCTAATAACATATGCCTCCTGCCTAGAAGAGTAAGAGGCAGGTATTTCAGAAGCCTGGAGGAGCTATAGAGAGGGAGAGAGACATGGGTTACTTCCATCCGAAAGTTGTTCTAGTGCTAAGCCACTTTCTGGGAGTATTTTTCACCCTACTTAATGAGTCATAAATTATTTCCATAAGCCATTTTCCCCCTAAAATAGTGTACCTCTGGTAAATTAAAGGCTGCAGTAAGTTAATTATGCCCCCCCAAAGATATGTCCACATCCAAATCCCTAGAATCTCTGAATATGTCCTTATCTCTAAAAAGGGTCTTTGCAGATATGATTGGCTAAGGAATTTGGGATGAGATCATCCTGGATTACCTGGGTAAATCAATGACCAGTATCCTTATAAGAGAGAGAAGAGAAAAAGACACACAGGAGAAGTTCATACTTAGATGGAGGAAGAGATTGGAGCCATGTGGCCCAAGCCAAGAAAGCCAAGAAATATGGGGAGTCATCAGCAGCTAGAAGAGGCAAGCAAGGATTCTCCCCCCTAGTCTCCAGTGGGGTATGGCCCTGTTGACACTTTATTTCAGACACTGGCCTCAACTGTGTGTGAATATTTCAGTTGTTCTGAACCACCTGTTGTAGTAATTTGCCTTGGCAGCCACAGGAAACTAGGACAAGAACCAATGGGAATTAAGATTTATTCTAATTATTTCTCTAAGACACATACTACCCAGACCCACTAATTCAAAGAGACAACAGACGGACAACCTCTTTCATCGTCTCTCCACTTCCACTTTCCATCCTCTGCATTTCCTCTTCAAAACAGCTCTCCCACTCATCTGCCATCAATATGGTCATTTCGTGAGCAACTCACTTTCCATGTCTGCTTCCTAGTTCATCTTTCACATAAGGCTGAAATGAATCATTCATTCTGGCATTCTCCTCACCCCCCCTAACTCAGCAAATGTTGGTTCTTTTCTGAGCTAGGTTTTCTCAGCAGCAGGCAGGGTGTGATCAATATCAAACTGTGACAATTTAGGCATGAGAGAAATATCATTTTAAAGAGGAAATGCCAAACATTATCAAATAAAAACTAAAGAAAAAGTGTGACATGAGCCAGGATTACAGCGTTGTCAGGAGATCACGACAAGGGAAAACACAGAAACAACTGTCTTTATGTGGCATACAATTGCAGCTTCCCACTTCTCCAGACAGGTCTCAAGGCATTTTCACAGGTGTTCTATTTCCAGGCACAGTAAACTCTATATACAGCTGGGGCCTCCTACTGAGAATTAGTGTAGATTGACCTGACCATTCATATAACAGTATGAGTGGTTATGAAATACCCCTCACCTCTGGACCCAGGAATTCTGCTAGGTCTTAAGATGATTACCCCAAATCCATATTTTAGAAGTCATATGCATGAAGATATTCATTTCCACAAAAAATAGAAAAGAATCTAAACATTCAACGGGGGAATTATTAAGTAATCTCTAATACATGAATTTGATAACTACTAAGCAACCAGAAGGATAGTAATTATGAGGGCTCTGTAGTAACATAAAAGACATGTGCAACATTTTATATAATATAATGACAAGTGAATATAACAGGACATAAATGTGTAAACAACTTAATGTGTGCGTGGGCATATGTAGAGAAAGATTATTAGTTTTATATTGCACTGTGACTAATTGGCACAAATTCAGCAGTTAAAAAACACTCATTTATTATCTCATAGTTCTGTAGGTCACAAGTCTGAGGCTCAACTGGGTTTTCTGTTTAGGGTCTCATGAGGTCAAAGTCAGTATGTTGGCTGTGTGGGTTCTTGTTTAGAGGATCTGGAGAAGAACTGGCTTACAAGCTTCTTCACGTTGTTGTCAGAATTCAGTTCCTTGCATTTATAGGACTAAAGTGCCCATTTTCTTGCTCCCTGTAGTCCATCTACATTTCTTCTCATGTAACTCCTTCCATTTTCAAACCAGTAATGGTACATGGAGTCTTTCTCATGTTTCAACTCTAACTTCACCTTTTGCTTTCCTCTCTGCCTTTTGAAGGTCTCAACTAATTAGATCAGACTCACCCAGATAATCTCTGTATTTTAAGGTACACTGATTAAGGACTTTAATTAAATCTGCAAAATTCCTTCCCAGCAGTCAGACCTAGATTAGTGGGGTTTTTTTTGTTTTGTTTTGTTTTGTTTTGTTTTGTTTTGTTTTAGACCTAGATTAGTGTTTGAAAAATCAGGGGATGAGAATCTTAGCAGGACCATCCTTAGAATTATATCTGTCTGTCTATCTATCTATCTGTCTGTCTGTCTTTGATAGTTAATTTTATGTGTCAACTTGACTGGTTAACGTATGTCTAGATAGCTGGTTAAACATTATTTTTGGGTGTGTCTGTGATGATGTTTCTGAGAGAGATTAGCATTTGAAATGGTGGACTGAGTAAAGCAGATGGCCCTCCCAGTATGGGTTGGTATCATCCAATCCCCTGAAGGCCTGAACAGAACAAAAAAGTGAGGGAAAGTTGGATTTACCCTCTCCATCTTTGACTGTTTGAGTCAGGACATCCATCTCACTCTGCCTTCAGTGTTTCTGGTTCTCAGAACTTCAGACCTAGACTGAAATTTACACTATTGGCCTTCTGGTCTCAGATCTTCCAGCTATACCATGAACTTCCTTGGGTTTCTGGCTTCTGGACAGATTGTGGGACTTCTCAACCTCCATAATAGTGTGAGCCAATGTCTTATAATAAATCTATCTATATATCCTAATGGTTCTGTTTCTCCAGAGAACCTTGAGTAATACTCTCTTTATCTATTTATCTATCTTTCCACAAATGGAGGAGGACTCCACATCCAAAGGTTGATTCAGATAATAGGACTAAAGACGCCACATATGAATATATTATATAGGAAATATATATATATGTATATATATATATATGTATGTATGTATATTTATTTATTTTTCCTTTTTCTTTCTCCAAATATTCCATTACATTTTTATATTACATGTGTACAAGAAAAACTAATCTGGTTTTGTTTCATCCCTTCATCCCTTTGCCTCACCCTAGTGTCTGCATCAGTGGCCTCAGTGGCTGTTCTTCTTCTTGGTCCTCTAGGTGCTTTGTCCTAGATTCCTTAATTTTCTATTTCTCTATTGCTTCTCTCCTCAATATTTAAGCTGCCCCCAGGTACAACCAAATCTCCTTCCATGAATTCTACCCATTTCAACAATTTCTGCCCACCTCCAGGCTTTCAGCCAATCTCAACAAAATGTCTTCCACAGATTCCAAATACTCTACATATTTCCATAAGAAACACATATTGTATCAAAATTCCCCCTTTAAAACATACCTTTGCCTTTTGTTTTCTACCAATTCAAATTTAGACTCCAATGCGTGTCTTATTACTCCATTTACACAATCTTTCATCAATTTCTACCTTAATTGTAATATTTCCTCATTTTGAATTGTCTCCTTTGACCAACCAAGCTCTGCTGGATTCACCTCCATGCTCTGTACCAAGCCATCTGTCTTTTTCCTCTCTCATTCAAACCTATCAATTTGATGACAACTTATTCCAGCTCTACTTGGTACTTATTTCCATGGAATTTCTAAATATGGGAAAAGATATTTGAAGATATGCAGCTATTATGGAAAATACTGTCTATAACAGTATAGACAGTATTATCCTATAGATAACATAATCATTTGAAAAATTATGGTTGGTAGAAAAGTTCCCAGAATCCTTAAAACTAATATTTTTTTCCAATTTTTCTTAAATTGGAAATGTGTCTCCTAAAAATAAGAGATTAGTGAACATAATATCAGTCACAGGCAAAATACTAGAAGGGATTATATGGAGTTTTTTGTCACTAAAGATAGGAAATATGATCAGTAGACACAATAAGATATATGGTGTTATCTAACCACATATTTTTTCAGCTTTATTGAGATATGACTGACAGAACTAACCATATTTTTTGATAGATTTCATTAGCTTCCATCAAAGGATTGCTTTCAGCAAGGTATCTGACAAAGAGTCTCATGATATCATTGTAGATGAGACTGAGAACTATGAGCTGGGTGATAATAAAGTAGGTAAATTCAAAACTAGAGGAATAACTGTATCTCAGAATTTGAATAAGATAGAAGTCAACTTGAAGAGAGATCCCATAGACATGCCACAAAGTTTAACATCAGCTTGCTCTCACTTAACACATGTATCAATGATTTAAATAATATTTAGAAGGCATTCTTACTAAATGTCAATTAAGTTAGCTAGAGAAAATTTATTGAGACAATGAGTAGCAGAAAAAAATCAAGAAGTTCCAGGAAATTTGAAATTTCAGGCTGATTTCAAGAGATACTAAATAGAAATAAATATGAATCCTTTCTCTTGGGCTTATTTCATCATGGGTGAGACATAACAAATGTTTACATTAACAAAAAACAAGAACAAAGGTCTATGTTGATTGCATCTCCAATCTGAGCCAAAAGTCTTGTGAATGTAAAAAAATATATATTATTTCAAGGTGGATTATAGATACATGGGATCAATCCAGTGCTTGGCAAGTAAATAATCTCTCTCTATCCTTAACTTGTTGAATTTCAGTTTGAAAAGTCATTTCAGATTCTGGGTGCTATATTTTAATGGGGAAAATAGATAATCTGAAGATTAGCCAAGCAATGTCATCAGAAAGACAACTGTATGAGAAACCTGGCAAAAAAGGGAAAAAATGGAAAAAATGGGGGGTTTGGCTTATAAAAGACATGGTTAGAAAAGGAGCATGGTAGACATCGTCATACACCTAACAGGTTCTCAGGTGGAAGCAAAGGGCCCATATGGCGAAAATTATAGTGAGGTTGACTCTAGCTCAATGTAGGGAAAACCTTTCTAACAAGTCAATTGTCCCCCAAATTTAATGTGTCTCCATGCATAAGAGTGAGATGCCTCTTCCTGGAAGTTTTCAGGCAGATGCTGAGTAATTCCCCTTGAGGTGTGTATTATATATAGGGATTCTTGCATTTTGTAGGATATTGAATTGAGAAAAGGGAGAGAATAACTAATGTGTGCTACTGCTCATAGAATCCTCTTGCCCCACATAACTGCACATGCACATCTACAATAAGCATGAGCTGTGCATGCAGACAGATGGTGTCACTGAAAAATGACAGGTGGTTTGACAGGGTTTCACAAGTTGTGATGGATTGATAAAGGTCTGTAGACAATGATTTCATCTGGTGTGGGTGCCTGAATTGTTGGGATAATAAATAAAGTGGCATCATTACAAAAGGAATTTGTTTGCTGCTAAAGAATATTGAATCAAGTGGGTTTTTTTGTTAATGAATTCTCTGTGCTTAGCATGGATTAGGAGCATTCTCTTCTTATTATAAAATTCAAAACATGATGAGACCATGCAAGTCAGAGAGAGGTGAACAATCTGAGTAATGCCCACCAGCTACTCTGCCTCTTTCATGATAAAATCAATTACCCAAAAAGCTGAAGAAAGAAACTTTCAAACTTTTGATTTGCTTCTTAGATCTCATAACATTTCAGAATTATATTTAATGTGAGAGATACTAGCAAAGGATGTGACCTTTGGATGTAAGACAAGATTATGATCTTACTAATATTTTGTTTTTCTTTAAAATGGCTCACAACCTCAAATATGTAAAATGCAATAACTTCAAATAACTTCAAGTCAGTGTACCCTTGAGGTTCACTCAGATTAAACTGGTCATATTGTTGATTTTAAAATATAGCATCTTCATTTCTTAAACATAAGACAAAAAATGTTATCTTTTTTAAAAAAATTTTAATGTCTATTTTTGAGAGAGAGAGAGAGAAAGACAGATTGTGATTGGGGAGGGGCACAGGGAGAGGGAAACACAGAATCTGAAGCAGGCTCCAGGCTCTGAGTTGTCAGCACAGAGCCCAATGTGGGACTTGAACTCACAGACCATGAGATCATGACCTGAGCCAAAGTCTTATGTTCAACTGCCTGAGCCACCCAGGCACCCTTAACACTTTATTTAAAGACATAGATAGTTCTAGTTCAGGGGATAAGCCTAAAGACCTGAAAATCAACACAAGGCTTAAAGCACAGTTCAAAACACTAATACAGGAAACAAAAGCACAGGATTAGTTTGGTGACTGATGTGTGTTCAGTATGTTTTGCAAAAACACTAAGGAAAGATGGAGAGGCGTGAACATGCTCTTGGGAGGAAGTAGAAGTGAAACTGAATATGGAGAATAGATGGGGCCTAAAGGGAGAAAACAGGGAAGATGCTATTGAAGGAAGATAAGTAAATATAAATCACATTCCCATTTGTAAAATACTGTCCCTTCAAATAATGAGTATGCTAACATTTGTATTATGTAAAAGATACTGTCATTCAGGAAGAGCAATGCCATGCATATTTCCTATCTTGGTTGAGTTCAGAAGGAACAAACAATTTTAATTCAATGCTCTACTTATTTATTTTTTGCCCTTTCTTTCCACAAAGTAACTGAGGAAGCCTGTGAAAAAAGATATAAAAAAAATAAAAGAAACTGAATTTTTGAGGGAAAATAGTAAACCCAAGAAGAAGAGGAAGACTAGCCAACAGAGAAGTATAGTGTGTAAGACCCACGGCTGTTCATCAGGGGCAAAAATCTGACTACCAAAGAAATCGAACCATCATTTAAAAACCAGTCTGCAAGTTAGGGGAGGAATTTTGCCTCTGTGTTTGCATAAGAAGTCACTTGTTGATGTAGAGGTGACGGCCATAACTCCATCCCTAAGCCTATAGTTATGAAAAATAATTTCACATAGCTGTTTTTTGCAATGTCACTTAGTATAGGACGAGAACAGAATGCTGCGGCACAACCTGCTAAAGGCAATTCTATGGGGCGCCTCAAAGCAGTGTGCCCTGCATGCCCCAGATTTAGGATGATCTGAACATCTTGATACAAGAGTAAAATTTCTAATACATACAGGAATGGATGGACTACATATTCTTTAGTTTATACTACTCATTCAAGTATTGCACAATTTTATTGAGCACCGATTATGTGCAGTGGCATGCACATAGGCAGATGTTAGTGAATAATATGGTATTGAGGGAATACAGATACCAAATAAGTACTTTGTCATGAATGCCATGGAAATATCTAAGTCAGGGGGAGGTGATAGAGAACATGATGAGAGTGGGATGGGCACTGCTCCGCTAGGAAGAGTTCTCATGAAAGACCTTTCTAATGCAATCATGTTTGAATAGAGACATGATGGAGATGGAGAAAGAAGGTATAGAGAAATCTAGGAGAAAAGTGGGTGGAGGAAACCGCAAAAACTCTAAAATAACTGTTTAGATAATAGCAGGAACACCAGTAGGTTGGCTTCTTCCTAACATTGGGCTTTCATGAGAATTTGATGGCAGAGAATTCTGAGGTTGCAATCTCTGGTGAGAACTTGCAGCAGAAATGTTTCAGGTTGAAGAACATTCCCTATTCTTCATAACCAGCCAGGTGGAGGGCAAAGTGAGATTCCTCTTTTGAACATGAAAAAGTGAGGGTTAGGTGGACCTAGAGAACACTGATGGACAGAGCCAGTGTCTTCTTAAGGGAAAAGTTGTGTGTCCACTTCAATACATAAACAACTGGCCCGGGGATGTCTGATATATACATACAACATGGCCAACATTATTTAAGATATTAGAACCAAAAAAATCCCTCATGCTTTAAATCACATGCACAGCCATGGACAAATCCTCTAAACTGTCTAAAGCCTATTTGAGTTTTGCTTCCTGGTGGATCTTCCAGGATTATGACAACAAATTAGAGCCCTTGGTAATTGACCTGCAGCATAGAACCATTTATTGACTATAACTCAATTGAATGTTGAGAGCTTCTATCAAATGTTGGATTTTATTTTATTTTTTTAATGTTTATTTATTTTTGAGAGAGAAAGAGAAAGAGCATGAGTCAGGTGAGGGAAAGAGAGAGGGAGTCACAGAATCTGAAGCAGACTCCAGGCTCTAAGCTGTCAGCACAGAGCCTGATGTGAGTCTCGAATTCATGAGCTGTGAGATAACGACCTGAGCTGAAGTCAGATGCTTAACCAACTGAGCCCCTGGATTTGATTTTAAGGATGTTCTCTCTGGCAAAAAAAGTTACAATATAGGACCTGTTGTCTATTTTGTACATTTTTAGGTACTAACAGAACTATGTCATCATATTACAAAAGACAATTTATATTTTTACTTTTAATAGCAGATGGCATGTATCCAGGACATTGAAAAACAATATAAAATCATTTAGATAAAAGTAAAAATGAAAGAGGAGAGGCCAAACACATGTGTTTTAAGCCACTAAAAATATTTTCTCTAAAAAGGCCATCATCACAATTGTCCTTGATCTTCTAAGAGGTATTCAGATGCAGACTCTGTAAGATTATCAGTAATTGGATCCATCTGACTAGTGACATAACCAATTCCTAAGCAAAACCTGGAGAAAGATTAATAAAAGTTACAGACAGCAACATGCAAAACAATAAAACTGGATCACTTTCTTATACTATAAACAAAAATAAATTCAAAATGGACTAAAGACCTAAATGTGAGACCTGAATCCATAAAAATCCTAGAAAAGAGCATGGGCGGTATGTTTTCTGACATTCACTGTAGCAATTTCTTTCTAGATAGGTCCCTTGAGGCAAGGGAAACAAAATAAAAAATAAACTACTGTGACCATATCAAGATAAAAAGCTTTTGCACAATGGAGGAAACAATCGACAGAAATAAAGGCAACCTATCAATGCAACAAGATATTTATAAATGACATGGCTGATAAAGGGTTAGTATCCAAAACACATAAAGAAGTGATACAACTCAACACCCAAAACCAAATAATCCAGTGAAAAAAGGGCAGAAGACATGAACAGACATTTCTCCAAAGAAGACATCCAGATGGCCAACAGACATGAAAAGATGCTCATTGTCACTTAACAACAGGGAAATGCAAATCAAAGCTACAATACAGTATCATCTCACACCTGTTAGATGGCTAACATCACCAACACAAGAAACAACAGGTACTGGAGAGGATGTGGAGAAAAAGGAAACCGGGAATGCAAACTGGTGCAGCCACTGTGAAAAACAGTATGGAGTTTCCTGAAAAAGTTAAAAATAAAACTACTCGGTGAGTAATCAAACTACTGGAATATTATTCAGCTGTTATAAAAAGGATGAAGTCTTGCCATTTGCAGTGAGATGGATAGTACTGGGAGGTATAATGCTAAGTGAAATAAATCAGAAAAAAACAAGTATTATATGATTTAACTCATATGCAGAATTTGAAAAACAAGAGAGGAAAGGGAGAGAAAAAGAGAGAAGGAGAGAAACCAAGAGACCCTTAACTACAGAGAACATTTTGGTGGTTACCAGAGGGAAAGAGGACAGGACACATGGGGGAAACAGCTGATGAGGAATAAAGAGTGCACTTGTTTTGATGACCCCTGAGTGATGTATGGAATCGTTGACTTACTGTATCATGCACTTGAAGTTAACGTAACTAACTGGAATTAGTTAACTAATGTTAACTCACTGGAATTAAAATAAAAACTTTTTTAAAACTTCCAAGGAATCTTACCTTGTTTATGAAATATTTTCCAAAGGTTAATAAAGAATATATCAATATAATGGATTATTCTGGCCTAGAACCTACCTAACCTGATGTAAAAAATATATGTATGTAATGTGTGTATAAGAAATTCTAATCAAAAGAAAATAGTCAGGGGCACCTGGGTGGCTCAGTTGGCTAAGTGTATAACTCTTGATTTGGGCTCAGGTCATGATCTCATGGTTCAGAGTTCGAGCCCCACATTGGGCTTCCAGCTAACAGCATGGAGCTGGCTTGGGATTCTCTCCCCGCCCTCGGCCCTCCTCTGCTCATACTCTCTCTTAAAATAAACAAATAAACATTAAAAAAAGAAAATAGTCATGGAGATTATATGTCACTTATGACCTTACAAGCTAAAGTCATTCTATGAAAATTTGTTCAATATTAATTTATAAATTTGACAGTGAATTTTTAAAAATATGTTATGAAATTAAGTGGAAGTAATCACTTGCTCAGGCAATAAAGGAGCAAAGCTTGGATACTCATCCAACTCTGGACCATATTTATTGGAATCAATCCTTCAGTAAGATGATACCAGCTTCTTTTTTCTCCTGGGATCAATAGATTATGAAAGGAAGAGAAAGTACACCTTCTAAAAACACTTTGTCTAAATACTTTGATCAGATTTCAATAGTATCTAATTTCTCTTAACAAAGATTAAGTGATTTACCCTAGATTTTCACTGAAAGTGGATGAAGCCAGGCTTTCTCAAGCTGCTAACAGATTGGATGTCTCTGACTCCTCATCAGAAAGGGATGCTATGATTTAAGTGAACCTGCAGGTAATTCTCAGAGGTTTTTTTTTTTTTTTTACCTGTGTTCCTGCTGTACTGCCTGGCAGTTTTGTTCCGTACTCCCCAAGTAGTTCACAAGACCCTCACCTGACCTTCAGCAGAGCATCATCCAGGGCAGTGCTGGCGGTCTGGGGCTGGAGCCAGAGAATCGGGAGGAGGACTTGGGTCTCTAAGGCACTAATCACAGCTGCAGGCCGTGCCCAAGAGCGGCTGAGCCACCCTCCAAGACAGGCCTGGCCTTGTATCAAAGGTAGGTGACTTTAACTCTCACCACTGTTGTTTAACATAGTGCTGGAAGTCCTAGCATCAGCCATCAGACAACAAAAAGAAATCAAAGGTATCAGAATTGGCAAAGAGGAAGTCAAACTTTCACTCTTTGCAGATGACATTATACTCTACATCGAAAACCCGACAGACTCCACCAGAAGCCTACTAGAACTGATCCAAGAATTCAGCCAAGTTGCAGGGTACAAAATCAACGTACAGAAATCGGTTGCATTTTTATACACCAACAATGAAGCAACAGAAAGAGAAATCAAGAAACTGATCCCATTCACGATTGCACAAAAAACCATAAAATACCTAGGAATCAACCTAACCAAGGATACAAGAGATCTGTATGATGAAAACTATAGAAAACTTATGAAGGAAATTGACGAAGACACAAAGCAATGGAAAAACATTCCATGCTCATGGATAAGAAGAATAAATATAGTTAAGATATCATTACTACCCAAAGCAATCTACACATTAAATGCAATTCCAATCAAAATTGCACCAGCATACTTCTCAAAACTAGAACAAACTACCCTAAAATTTGTATGGAACCACAAAAGACCCTGAATAGCCAAAGTAATCCTGAAAAATAAAACCAAAACGGAAGGCATCACCATCCCAGACTTTAACCTCTACTACAAAGCTGTCATCAAGACAGTATGGTATTGGCACAAAAACAGACACGTAGACCAATGGAACAGAATTGAGAACTCAGAAGTGGACCCAAAAGTATACAGCCAACTAATCTTTGACAAAGCAGGAAAGAATATCCGATGGAAAAAAGACAGCCTTTTTAACAGATGGTGTTGGGAGAACTGGACAGCAACATGCAGAAGAATGAAACTAGATCATTTTCTCACACCATGCACAAAAATAAACTCAAAATGGATAAAAGACCTGAACGTGAGACAGGAAACTATCAACACCCTAGAGGAGAAAGCAGGAAACAACCTCCTTGACCTCCACCGCAGCAACTTCTTACTTGACACATCCCCAAAAGCAAGGGAATCAAGAGCAAAAATAAATGATTGGGACCTCATCAAGATTAAAAGCTTCTGCACAGCCAAGGAAACAACCCAGAAAATTAATAGGCAACCAACGGAATGGGAAAAGATAGTTTCAAATGACATATCAGATAAAGGGTTAATATCCAGAATCTATAAGGAACTCACCAAACTACACGCCCGAAAAACAAACAACCCAGTGAAGAAATGGGCAGAAGATATGAACAGACACTTCTCCAAAGAGGACATCCAGATGGCCAACAGACACATGAAACGATGCTCAGCATCGCTCCTCATCAGGGAAATACAAATCAAAACCACACTGAGATATCACCTCACGCCAGTCAGAGTGGCTAAAATGAGCCAATCAGAGAACTCTAGATGCTGGCGAGGATGTGGAGAAACGGGCACCCTCCTACACTGTTGGTGGGAATGTAAACTGGTACAGCCCCTCTGGAAAACAGTGTGGAGGTTCCTCAGGAAACTAACAATAGAACTCCCCTATGACCCAGCAATAGCACTGCTAGGAATTTACCCAAGGGATACAGAAATGCTGATGCATAGGAGCACATGTACCCCAATGTTCATAGCAGCACTCTCCACAATAGCTAAAACATGGAAAGAGCCTAAGTGTCCATCAACAGATGAATGGATCAAGAAGATGTGGTTTATCTATACCATGGAATACTACATGGCAATGAGAAACAATGAAATCTGGCCATGTGTAGCAACATGGATGGACCTTGAGGGTGTTATGCTGAGCGAAATAAGTCAGGCAGAGAAGGACAAATATCATATGTTTGCACGTATAGGAGGATTAGGAGGAACTTAACTGAGGACCATGGGGGAGAAGATGGGGGGAAATGGTGGGGGAAAGGGAGACAGGCAAACCATGAGAGACTCTTGAATGCTGAGAAACAAACTGAGGACTGATGGATGTCGGGGGGAGGAGGCAGATGGGCATGGAGGAGGGCACTTGTGGGGATGAGCACTGGGTGTTATATGGAAACCAATTTGACAATAAACTATTTGTAAAAAAAAAATTTTACAAAAAAGGTAGGTGACTTTAGACACAATTTATGTTGAAGGATATGAAAGATCAGCTATCCTAACATCACACCTTTATTGGGAGGAGCTGGTTCTGTCTCCCACTGCAGGGGAGCCTGGAAGTTACCCCAGGCCTCAAGGTTACTGCTTTCTCGGTGAAGATTCTCTCCTGTTGATGCCACAGGGAGCCATCAGGGGTCCGTGTTATTACAGGCATCCACTGCCGTGCCCCTAAGTGCCCTGAGCAAACACTGCCTGAACACCTGCTCAGCACCTGTGCTTGGCACCAGGTAGGACGAGGGGCGGAGTCCGCTGACTCACAGAGAGCCTGTGACCTGTGCTTACCGGTCAGTCAGTTAAGCATTTGCAGAGCAAAGGCTATGTATGGAGCATGCGCCTACATTTTTATATTAAGTTTCTCATTAATTCTATAAGGCTCCCTCCCATAATGTGTCATTATCATCCTATCATCATCATTATTATTATACCCATTTTCCCCATGAGACAATTTGGATTCAAAAAAGTTAAGTGACTCATATGTGGTCAAATGACCTGTCTTCCCCAGGTGCAGTGCCTTCCATCACCCGTATCTGCTTACTGTGCCTGATTATTCAGGATTCTCCCTCTTTTTCTACGACCTTGCTGCCCCAAGTGTGTTCGGTGGACCCCATGATGACCTCACCTGGCAGCCTGTTAGACGTGCAGAGTCTCGGACCCCACCCAGCCTTCTGAATCAGACCTCGTGTTTACCAAGCCCCCCAGACTGTCTGGCTGCAGGCTGAGATCTCAGCAGAGCTGCGCCATGACCCATCAAAGGAGCTCCTGCTACAGAACCCCTCTGGCTCACGTCTCTGCAGCTCGCAGTAGAGGGAAAACTCACTTGACTCCATAAAATGTGGTCTGTGGGTGCCACGGCAGCTTATTACAAGGCGATTTCAACGAGAAGGCAGTTTCCTAACACAGGCATCGAAAAAAATTATATTTCCCACACAGACCCTACGTTTAATGATTCAGTTTGCAAACATTTATCACTGTGTGTTATTTGCCAGGCCCTGTGTGCCGTACAGGTCTCAGTGGTTTTCTGTGGGACGTGTGGTCCGCGTTACTCCCTGCTTATGGTGATTTGGCCAATTCTTGATTTTAAAGTTGCATGTTTATGATAATTTGCATCTGTCGCTCTCTACATGCTGCTGCATTATTGACCCATTCATTTAGTCAACAAATACTTGAAGAGTGGGTACAAAGCACTGCAGAAGTCCATTAAGTTTACATGGACTCAGCTTTTACACTAAAGTATCTGATGAAGTAATCCTTCAATGGGAACATATTTTTTTAATGAAATTTCGTTGTTTTTAAAGCACTATTAAATCTGTCATGGGTTTTCTGGCTAATATAGTTCTTAAGGTCAAGGATTTAAAAGTTTTTACAATTTTTTTTCTTGGAGAGCTATCTTAAGGAGGAGTCAACTTAAGAAACAAAGACTGAACATACCCAGAGTCTATTGTCTCCATATTAATATAACTTCTATGCTTTTCAAAATCAACACAAAAAAAAAAAAAAGAAAAGAAAAGAAAAGACACAATTTGATAGTACAGATTTGACAGGGCTTAATTTATTTGATTTTATCCCAGCATTGGCTTGTATATAATGACTCTAGTAGAGTATCTGGCACTAAACACCAGGATGAATTTAAATATTTCTGTCCCCCCTTTCACATTCATGTACCAAATTAACAAGTGTTATCAAGTGTCATCTTCACTAGAAAGTGCTTCTTTATAGGAAGATATACCTCTAAAAATCTCATGAGGGACTGACCCACTATAAAGAAAAAGCATCTCATTACATAATTTAGTATATTATGTAATATACTAACAATAAAACATATAAATATTAAGAGAGAAATTTATTATAAGGATCTGGTTCATATGATTATGAGGCTGGCAAGTCTAAAATATAAAGAATGGACCAGTAGGCTAAAGACCCATAACAGCTGATGTTCTGGTTCAAGTCCAAATCTGAACAGTGTGTGCTGGAGAATTATCTCTTGCTTGCAAGAGGTTGATCTTTCTGTTCTAGTCAGGCCTTGATTGGATTAGACCATCCACATAATGGAAGACAATCTGCTTTACTCAGAGTTCACCTACTTAAATGTTAGTTTTAGCCAAAAACACCTTGCAAATTGACACATAAAATTAACCATCACAGTATAGGAGTATTACAAGACACAAAGCCTTCTGAGCCACAAAGAATATTTCTTCTTAGCTCTGCACTGTAGGATGGACTCTACCTTTTCTTGGGGACTTTTGGGGAGTCATTAGACACTGAAGACTGGTTAGCAAGTCTAGTTCATGCCACTTTGAAAGATGTTTTAAAAAACCATTTTTTTTTTATTTTTTTTTTAAATTTATTTCTAGGAGAGAGAGAGAGAGAGAGACAGCGTGAGCAGGGGAGGGTCAGAGAGAGAGGGAGTCACAGACTGAAACAGGCTCCAGGCTCTGAGCTGGCAGTCAGCACAGAGCCCGAAGCGGGGCTCGAACCCATGAACCGCGAGATCATGACCCAAGGGAAAGTCGGACGCCTAGCCAACTAAGCCACCCAGGCGCCCCTAAAAAGCCTTTTAAAAAGGAAAGTCATCAAGCCCAAGAAGTTCGTAAGAGGTACCTAGTGATTTTTAATATCAAAATTATTTAGGTACCTTAAATATAATTGCTTTGATAAATGTATATACCCATGTAGCCATTACCTCAATCATTTCCATCATTCCAGAAAGTCTCTACTTATGGACCATCTTCTTTCTGCCAGGTATCATTCTTTGTAATGCATCAGATATTCTAATTCTTATTAAACATTCTGAAGTAGGCACTATTACTCCCATGCTAAAATTAAATAGGAAATTTGTAAAAGGTCATAGCACTGGCTGAGTCAACCAACTACTTTACTCAGTGATAATTTGTAATTTGAACCTAGGCATGCCAGTTCCTCCAATTCTTTAACCACTGCAGGGCACTAACTTCCCAAATACTTCAGCACCACAATTTTCATTTGCAACATCAAATCCTGCCAGTTCCATAGGCAAGCCACACTCAGCATTCCCCTTCCTCCATTTACTCTTAGGTAGTTGTGCACTCCTCTGTAATCCTTACCATACTGTAATCCTTACCATATCAAGTTGACCCTTGAACAATGTTGGGGTTAGGGGTGCCAACCCCCTGTGCAGTTGAAAATCATGTGTAACTCTTGATTCCCCAAAATCTTAACTACTAATAGTTTACTGTAGACCAGAAACCTTACCAATAATGGAAACAGTTGATTAACATATGTTTTGTATATTATATGTATTATACATTATATTCTTAAAGTAAACTAGAGAAGGGAAGATGTTATTAAGAAAATCATAAGGAATTATGATCTACAGTACTGTACTGTATTAACTGGGAAAAAAAAATCTGGATAGGGGCTCTTGGGTGGCTCAGTCAGTTAGGCATCAGATTCTTGATTTCGGCCAGGTCATGATTTCACAGTTTGGGAGTTCAAGCCCCACATTGGGCTCTGTGCTGACAGTTCAAAGCCTGCTTCAGATCTCTCCCTTTCTCTCTGCTCCTCCTCTGGCTCATACACTCTCTCTATCTCAAAATAAATAAATGAATCTTTAAAAATCTAGGTATAAGTGGACCCACATCTTTCAAATCCTTGTTATTCAACTAATTTCTACTTCCTTAATCCCAGAGACTATTCCAGTGATCTGCACATAAGGCAATTCAATAAATATTTGCTAAATAAATAAAACACAATGTTATAGCTTTGAGCATTTATTTAACTTAAACATTAGCATTTCCTGTTTTTAAATGATAATGAAGAGCATTTTAACTGCTCTTTTCATGTGTCTGGATTGTGCCGTAGCACTGCAAATCATAGAGACATGTTCCGAAAGCAATAATCCTAAAGAATAAGGTATATAATTCTAAACAATAATACTATGCCTCCTTTGGAATAATAGGAAAATAACAATTTCTTTTCATTTAAAAATGTTCCAATTATTGAGCATTTACTACCTTACTATTCCTTTGAAATAATAAGAAAATAACATTTTCTTTTCATTTAAAAATACTCCAATTATTGAGCATTTACTACCTAAAGGCTCTGCTAAGTAATTTATTGGCCTATCCTCATTTGGTGATCAAAAACAGTCATTAACATCAGACTTCTTTGGACTCAGATCCTAATCTCTACTTCTTATTAGCTATGTTTCTCATGTAAATTATTTTACATCCATGTGCTTCAGCTTCCTCGTCCTTGATATGGGATAATAATTACTATATGCCTACATAATTCATGAGATTTGAACAATTAAAAATGCTTTAAAAAGTGCCTGACACATACAAGGCAACTTGGTTTGTTGTTGTTATCGCATTAAAAATTTTTTAAATTACCAATTATTTTATATTTCTTAATTGACTTATAAAATTACAGTGGATATTGTGGTTTATACTACCCTTGCGAAAAAATTTAAGTAAGATTGCAGAATGAGTTTTTCCTAAACAGATATTTGACAGAATCAACATATCATACTTCTATATCAAACATATATCTGAACTGCAGACCTGCACTCAATGTAAAATAATACCACTAACAAATAAAATCATCAGCTCTGGAAACCTCATTTTCAAGCAAATAATGAGGTAAGGAAGCCCAAATAACAGCCCAATAGTTCAAAAGCCTCTTGGCTAACATTAGAGATAAGTGAGAGAATATATCTGCATTTTGTGTGGTTGTTACTACAGGTGAATCTTTCACTAAGAAAAATCCAATGTAGTGAGAGACCATATGTTTTTTCCCTATAATCAGTAGCACGACAAAGATGTCTGCTCTCACCATTTCTATTCAATCTTTTACTAAAGATGATAGCCAGGGCAATTAGGCAAGAAAATAAAATATCATGTGTCCCAATTGGAAAGAAAGAAGTAAATCTCTATTTTAAGTCGATATGATCTTGTACCCAAAAAAGGCTAAGGAATTCACTAAAAACCTATTAGAACTAATAAATAAACTCAACAATTTTGTAGGATACCAAAATCAATATACAGATATCAACTGTATTCCTATACAATACCAATGAGCAAAGTGAAAATAAAATCAAGAAAACAATACTATTTAAAGTGGCATAAAAAATAAAATACTTGGGAATAAAGTCAACAAAAAGTATACTCCAAAAATTTCAAAACATTGTTGACCTAAAGAACTAACTAAATGAAAGAAATATCCCATGTTCATGGAGAAGGTTCAATATTGTTAAGATGGCAAACTGATCTACAGATATAGTGCAGACCCTATCAAAATTTCAGCTGAATTCTTTGACAAACTGAACATAAAATTCACGTGGAAATTCAAAAGACCCAGAATAGCCAAACAATTCTGAATAGGTGGAACAAAGCTAGCGGACTTGCACTTCCCAATTCATATAAGCATTATTCATAATAGCCAAAAGGTAGAAACAACAAAAATATCTGATATGTCTATACAATGGAGTATAATCTGACAATGAATATAAATGTAGCATCAGTATACACACTCCCACATGGATGAACACTGAAAACATAATGCTAAAAGAAGGAAGTCAATGACAAAGGACCGCATGTTATATAATTCCCTTTATATGAAATAGCTAGAATAAACAAGTTTATAGAGATTGAAAGTAGATACATGGTTGCTTAGGTCTAGGAAGAATGAGGGTCAATGGGGTGACAGCTAAAGGGTATTGGGTGTTTCATTCTGGGGCAATGAAAATATTCTAAAATAGATTACGGTTACAGTTGCACAACTGTGAATATACTAAAATTACTGACTTGCATATTTTAAATGCGTAAATGGTATGGTATGTAAATTATACCTCATAAAAATTGTTAACAAAAACCCCAAAAACAAAAGAACATAAAAATTTTGAAAGTAAAAGGATAAAAATATACACAAACATGAACCAAAGGAAAGGTGCCATATTTATACTAAAATCAGGCAAAGTAGATCTTATTTTATTAAAAACAATTTTTTAAACATTTATTCATTTTTGAGAGACAGAGCATGAGTGTGGGAGGCACAGAGAGAGAGAGAGAGAGACACAGAATTTGAAACAGGCTGCAGGCTCCGAGCTGTCAGCACAGAGCCTGACATGGGGCTCAAAGTCATGGACCAGACCGCAAGATCATGACCTGAGCTGAAGTTGGATGCTTAACAACTGACCCACCCAGGTGCCACAGGGAAAGAAGATTTTAAAACAAGATGTGTTACTACAGATAAAAAGGACTTTTAAGTATGATAAAAGAATTAGTATACCTGATATCACAATTTTAATCTGTATGCAACCAGTAATATAGCTTCAAAATATATAAAAGAAACACTGATAAAAGTGGAAGGAGAAATAGACACTCTATATCAAAGTGAGGCTTTAACACAGTCGTCTCAATAGCTGACAGAACAGGCTTACATACACACTTAGGAAGAATATAAATAATTAGAATAATACATGAACAAATTTACCAAACTGGAACACTGTAACCAACAATGGAAAAAAAAAATATTCTTTTCAAGTACATGATAGAACACTTACCAAAGCTGTCCACATGCCAGGCCATAATGCAAGCATGAACAAATTTCAAGAAAAGTGACATCATTTCTAGTATTTTTCTGGCCACGATGGAATTAAGATAGATATTGTTCACAGAATCATAACTGGAAATCTCCAACTGACTGGAAATTAAGCATATAGATCTTTCACTTTGGTCCAAGTAAGAGTCACATTGGGAATTAGGGAATACTTTTAAGTAATGGAAACAAAAATATGACATTAAAATTGTTACATTGTAGCAAAGAAAGTGCTTAGACCGAATTTTAACTTTAAATATACATGTTAGGAAAGAAGCAAGATTGAGATTTGATTATTTTAATTCTCATCTCAAGAAAATGAAAAAGGTACAGAAAATTAAGCCCAAAGAAAGTAGAAAGAAAACGCTTTCATCCTTAAAATGTCATAAGTATTAAGAATAAAATGTAAAATGTTTGGCTCAGTGCCAGAAATATAATTATCCCGTAATAATCCTTAGTTATTTATTTTTATTGTTAGTACATGTAAAATAACTGGAAGACTAATCCATTTCTCTTCAGGGGCAACATACACATTTGCCAGTGTTCATCTTCACTGTAATAATCTCGTCCTTTTGAGGGGAAAGCTCCTGGTAGGAATTCTAGATGAACATCTGGCTGGAGAGTGGAAGGTAACATTTATCACATTGTTGTAAGCGCCAGAAAATCTGTTAAGTGTACTGCCTGTGTGCATTTTTTCCACCCACCCTTACAGGAACCTAGAGGGTAAGGATTAACGTACATTCAACAGATTTGGCCACTGAGGTTCACAGAGGTAGCACTTCTAATCCAAGTCCTATAGCTAATGAGGGCAGAGCTGAGATTTAGACAGCAATTAGCCTGAGCCTAAAACTAGGGATGTTCATTCAACAAATGCATCATCACAGTGACCCCTTATGTATGGCATAAATGAATCCTGGCTAAATCAGGCTATCCTCAGCTGCCTTCTCCTCCAGGGACCAAACTTCCCAGTTTCTAAAGCATTGTTTCTATGCGTTCCTTCAAATCATGGAAGCTTAGCAGTGATAGTGTGTGAGCTCTGAAGTGATGCTGGCTTGGGAGTATTTCCCTTCACCTCCTACTCACATCCATGAACCCGTGGCACAGAACTGACTCCATGTGTGCGGGAGCAAGGGCCTGGTGGGGCCGGCATCCTGCCACTGGGGTTCAGGGCAGTCACCTCATGAAGCTGATCAAGACATCAAGAGCCTTCTAAAGGAGTGAAAGGGAGGGATTCCAGATAAACATTTCCTCAGGACCTACACTGTGCCAGCTCCTGCGTGAGGTCTTTATGTGAGCTGTGTCTCCATCTCTGCTGCTCTGTAACTAAACAATGTCATAACTTTCCACTATTCTGTTCCTCAGTTTTTAAAAGCTGGGGAGAGAGGTGTTAAAGGCAACCAAAGATGGACCACTACACCACACAGGGTGGGCATGCCAACTGCCTCCCACTGTGGCTGCAGTGACCTCAATCTGATCCTGTAAACTCACCTGTGTTGGGGGAGGGTGTGAGGTGCAGATGATCTACTCTTGGAATGCTAATTATAGTGAGTGTGATTTGGGGTTGAAAAAAAATTAATTTTCCCCTACCACATAATATGAATCTGTCCTCCAGACAGTTCTGTGTGGCTTCTGGAGCGCAGTAGAAAAACTAGGGCGAGCACTGATAAATCAGATACTGCATTTCCATTGCATTGCCCAGAAATGTACTTGGTAAACTTGAATGAAGCTACACAAAATATGATCCCATTTCCCATTTTCTGTATGGGAGAACTTATTCAGACTGCATGGTAAAGTCATAAAAATGTATACTTTAAACAGATATTTTGTCAGATTATTGAAATTTATTTCTCAAAATTTGGTGTTTTAGAAAAGTGGTAATGTCTCATTTTATGTATAATTTAGTATGTCAGATAAAAAAGAAAATAATGACCTTTTTCAGTTGAGAGATGTTTTGAGATCCAACCAAGCCAAACCAAACCAAAAATCAACCAAAGCATAGTAATTAAGGGGGTTCCCATGCACTAGGCTTGCTGCTGCTACATGGATCACCAAAGCCTTGATTTCTGCTACTGGCATTTCTTAAATTCTCCAAATGTCAATATTTTTACAAAACAAGCATTTGCTTTTACTTTAAATAAATGTGTCAAAAGCTTTAGACAGAAAGCTAAAAAGTTGATCTAAATTGATAAACTAACAAGTCCTTAATTACTGAAAGAAAATGTGGTAAAGCCTTGCGTCTGTTAAATTTCTTGTCTTTAAGAGAGCCAGCAAACAGAGGATGTAAGTACATTTATTCAACACGTGGGAGAGAAGTGTCACTACTGATAACCAAAGGGAGAATTCCTTCTGAACCACCAATGTTAACCGGGAAAATGTACATCTTTTGAACATGATCTAGTTTCTAGTAAATGTTCCTTTTTTAAAAAAATCTTCATTTATTTTTGAAAGAGAGGGAGAGCATGAGCGGGAAGGGGCAGAGAGAGAAGGCACAGAGGATCCGAAGCTGGCTCTGATCGCTCCGAGAGCAGAGAGCCAGATGCCAGACCTGAACTTACAAATTGTGAGATTTAAGCCAAAGTCAGACACTTCACCAATGGAGCCACCCAGGTGCCCCATCTTTTTTTATTAATGTTTATTTATTTTTGAGAGAGAAAGAGAGAGTGGGGGAGGGGCAGAGAGAGGTGCTTGAAACCAGGAACTGTGAGATCATGACCTGAGCAGAAATCAAGCGTCAGAAGCTCAACTGACTGAGCCACCCAGGTGCTTCAAGTAAACGTTCCTCTTTTAAATATGTGATAAAGCTGTTCCTGGCCTCAGTATCCCTCTTTCATGGATGTGATCTTTTGGAGGTTCCTGAGAGAGATGTACATAGTGGAATGTGGGGTTTGCTTACAAAACACTGGGAATCTTTCTTCCTATTTTGATGGACATTTGTATCTGCAGAAGCTAGGGCCTCAGTGTTTCTCACCTAATTCAAAGTGGGCAATCAGAATAGAATTTTTATTGGAAAGAAAAATTTCTCTTATCATTGCAGTATTTCTCAGTACCGTCCAACCTCCAGCCTCCTCATCTCACCAAGAAACAATATTACCATCATGGAAAGTGAGCCACCTATTGTGACCTTAGCTCAAATTGTCCCAGGGAAGTCTTCTTCTGTTTTCATTTGTTACTTGTTAACCATTGATACATTTAAACTGATAGCAAGCATCAAGTGACCAAGAAAATCCACATACTAGTATTTCTCACAATATAGCCTACACACCACTTCTATCTGCATCAGTGTAGTATTTATTATGAGTGCTTATCGCTGGGTCCCTGCCCCAGACCAGTGATGTCACTGAAGGGCCTAGGGCCATGCACTGTAACAAATACACTAATACTTACGGCACTGAAATTTGATAACTGCTGATCTAGAGGAAAAGCCAAGGACTGTTGATCCTTACTTATTTACACCATTTGATAAGGAAGTGCCGATTTCTAGAGGGAAATAATACTGCTTTATCCTAGAGCAATTTTTACTTTGCTCTTCTCATTTAACCAGTGTCTTTGTCCGTCCAGGCTGTTATGAGAAGTGCCACAGTCTGGTGGCTTATAAACAGAAATGTATTTCTCACAGTTCTGCAAGTTGAAAGTCTGAAATCAGGGAGCTAGCACGGTTTGGTGAAGGCCCTTGTCCGGGCGGCAGACTTCTCACATGGTGGAAGGGGCAGGGGAGCTCTCTTGGGTCTCTTTTATAAGAGCATTAATTTCATTCATGATGTCTCTGCCTAAATTAAGTGACCTAATCACTTCCCAAAGACCCCTACCTAAATACCACCATATTGGACATTAGGATTTCAACATATGAATGGGTGAGAGGGACACAAACATTCAGACCACAGCAACCAAAATTTCTTGGTTCTATCCAATACCAGCTGCACAACCCTTAACAGCACTTCTGAGAATCATAAGGTTTTCAACAAAGAATGAAAACGTTCTTTTCTCTAGCTTCAGATTAAAGTAGATCCTTGGCTAATTGTTCTAGAATATGTACTGAAGTGCTATATGTACTTATACAGCTGTGTCAATCATTTGCATTTATTTGTTCAACACATATGACTCAGGGATTTTAGGCTCTGTTGGATATAATATAGAAAAACAACTTCACGTATGATGCTTGCCTAGTGAATTCAGAAGAAATTTTATTTTACTGATTATTTTACTTTCTGAATATACCTGTCAATCTGGTTCAGATAATTAACGTGATATTCCTTTATAGATAAGGCCTAAGTTAGTACTTGGCCTTGCTTTTGCTTTCCCTAAATTACTTTCTACATAGTCAAAACACATGCATTAGGAAGTTTCGATATTGTCTGATGCCATCTCAGGGGTGATCTGTGTTGTTAGAGTAAGTAGGTAAATAGTATTAAGAAACTGCATAACAACTACCTGATATTTCTTGTATGTCTTTTTAGTATCCCTGCTTGGTTTTATGTTTAAGTAACCCTTGAAAAATATTAACTGACTAGGAAGCTTGTTTGTCTAAAATGAAAGTTTCAAATGGCTCCTGATTTTTCATTTGCTTTCTTTTAAATCAAGTGTGTGTGTGTGTGTGTGTGTGTGTGTGTGTGTGTGTGTATTGAGAACATTTAAGCTCTACTCCCTTAGAAAATTTCAAGTATATGCTACAGTTCTGTTAGCTATAGTCACCATGCTGTACATTAGCTTCTCAAAACTTATTCATATTGTGATTGAAAGTTCGTACCTCTTGACCACTGTCTCCACAGTACCCTGAATTTCAGCCCCTGGTAACTATCAATTTACTGTTTCTGTGAGCTTTTAGATTCCACATATAAATGAGATCATACAGTATTTGTATTTCTCTGTCTGACTTATTTCACTTAGCTTAATGCCCTCAAGATTCATTCATGTTGCCTCAAAAGGCAACATTTCCTTCTTTTTATGGCTGAATAATATTCCATTGTACATGTTAATGGACACTGGGTTGTTTCCATATGTGAGCTATATAAATGACACTGCAATGAACATGAGGGTGCAAATTTCTCTCCAAGATAGTGATTTCACTTAACTTTGGATATATACACAGAAGTGGAATTGCTGGATCATATGGTATTTCTATTTTTAATTTTTTGATAAACTTCCATACTGTTTTCCATGGTGGCTGTACAATTTCTATTAACACCAACAGTGCACAAGGGTTTCCTTTTCTCCACATCCTTACCAGCACTTGTTATGTCTTGACTTTTCGATAACAGTCATTCTAACAGGTGTGAGGTGCTATCTTATTATGATTTTGATTTGTGTTTCCCTGATGATTAGTGATGTTGAACACTTTTTTGTGTACCTGTTGGCAGACTATTGGTCTTTTTTGGCAATATGATTATTCAGATCCTTTGCCAATTTTAATTGGATTGTTTTTGTGCTATTGAATGAGTTCTTTATATTTTTTGGATATTAACCACTTATCAGATATACACAGTTTGCAAATATGGGTTTGCTCCTGCTCTGTGGGTTGTCTTTTAATTTTGTTCATTGTTTTTTGTTTGTTTGTTTTGTTTGTTTGCTCTTGCTGTGTTGAAGCTTTTTAGTTTGATGTAGATTTGCTTGTTGATTTTTGCTTTTGTTTCTTGTGCTTTCGGTGTCATATATAAACAATTACTGCCAAGACCAATGTCAAGGGGTTTTTCCCTATGTTTTCTTCTAGGAGTTTTACAGTTTCGGTTCTTATCTTTAAGTCCTTAATCTATTTTGAGCTAGTTTTTCTAGGTGGTGTAAGATAGGGATCCAGTTTCATTCTTTTGTATGTGGATAACTAACACCATTTATTAAAGATCTTGTCTTTTCCCTATTGACTATTTTGGATTCCTTGCCAAATATTTCTTGGCCATATGTGAATGGGTTTATTTATGGACTCTCGATTCTGCTCCATTGGTCTATGTGTCTGTTTTTACACCTGTACTACATTGTTCTGTCTACTCCAGCTTTGTAAGATCTTGAAATCAGTAAGTGTGATGCCTCCAACTTTGTTCTTCAAGATTGCCTTGGCTATTCAGGATCTTTTGTGATTCCATACACATTTTAGGACTGTTTTTCATTTCTATGGAAAATGCTATGGGAATGTTGATAGCGATTGCATTGAATCTATCGATGGCTTTGGCTAATGTGGACATTTTTAACACTATCGCTTTTGATACACAGAACACATGCTATCTTTTCACTTTCTTGTGTTTTCTTCAATTTCTTTCATCAGTTTTCTTAGAGTTTTTCATATACAGATCTTTTATTTCCTTACATTTATTCCTAAGTATCTTTATTGTTTTGATGCTATTTTATGATTGTTTTCTTTACCTTTTTTCAGATAGTTTGTTGTTACTGTATAGATATGCATCCAATTTTTGAATATTGATTTTGTATACCACAGCATTGCTGAATTTATTTACTAGTTCCAACAGTTTCTTAGGGAAGTCTTTAGAAATCTCTACATGTAAGGTCATATACTATACAAACAGAGATAATTCTACTTCTTCCTTTCTCATTTGAATGCCTTTTCTTTCTTTTTGCTAGCATAGAGAGTTGCTATAGCTAGGAATTCCAGGACTGTGCTGGATAGGAGTGGTGAGAGCAGGCATCCTTGTCTTGTTCCTGACCTAAGAGGAAAAGCTTTCAGCCTCTCACCATTTAATACATTGGCTCTGGGCTTTTTATATACGGCCTTTACTATGTTGAGGTATGTTCCTTCTATAACGAATCTGTTCATAGTTTTTTTTTTTTTTATCGTGAGTGGGTGTTGAATTTTGTCAAATTCCTTTTTTGCATTTGTTGAGAGGATCAAATGATTTTCCCTTCACTTATTAATGTGGCATATCACATTTATTGATTTGCATTTTGAACCATACTTTCATCCTAGGCATGAATCTCGCTTGATCATGAGGGTATGATCCTTTCAACGTGCTAATAAATTTTGTTTGCTAGTATTTTGTTGAAAATTTTTGCATCTATTTTCATCAGAGATATTAGCCTGTCGCTTTCTTTTCTTTTACAGTGTCATTATCTGGTTTTGGTATCAGAGTAATGGAACAGCCTCATAAAATGAGTTTGGGAGTGTTCCTTCTTCAAGCTTTGGGAGAATTTGAGAAGAATTGTCATTAATTTTTCTTTAAATGTTAGGTAGAATTCACCCAAAGAGCCATTAGTCTAGGGCTTTTATTTTGGGGGAGGTTTTTTATTATTGCTTGTATCTCCTCAGTTGTTACTGGACTGGTAAGATTTTTTATTTCTTCATAATTTGGACTTGTTATGTATGTTGCAGGTTGTATGATTCTAGGAACTTCTTCATTTCTTGTAGGTTATCTGGTTTGTTGGCATATAACTGTTAATTGTAGCCTCTTTTGTATTTCTGTGGTATCAGTTATGTCTCCTCTCTCATTTAGAATTTTGTTTTAGTCCTTCCTTTTTTTCTTGTTAGTTTAGCTAAGCGACAGGTGTTAATTTTGTTTATCTTTTAAAAAAACCACCTCTTAATTTCATTGATTTTTTTCTATTGTCTTTCAAGTGTATTTAATTTATTTCTGCTCTAGTCTCTATCACTTCCTTCTGCTGACTTTTGGCTTAGTTTTTTCTTCTTTTTCTAATTTCTTCAGGTGTCCAGTTAGGTTGTTTATTTGAAATCTTTCTTTTTTCTTAATGTAGAAATTTATCACTATAAACTTCTTTCTTACAACTGCTTTTGGTAGATTTTGTCTAGTCCCCAGGTGGATGGGACTGACTCTAGTGCCTTGTTCAGTAGGGTTGTGCTGGGACAAGAGTCCACTGCAAGACCCACAGTTATGTCCTCAGGCAGTGTCCACAGTTAGGTCGTCAGACGCCTCTATAGCAGGTGTACAGTAAATGTGGCTCACACCAGGTCCCTGGAAGGCTCCTGCTGGGTCACTGGGTAGGTCCCTGGGTGGAAAGGACTAGCCCTGGACCACAGCTGAGAGGTGTTAGAACTGAGTCCTACTGCTATTTCAGAGTCCACAGCCAAGGTTATGTCTGCAGATCTTGCCTGGGAGACATGATTGAGTGTGTCTCCTACTAGGTCCCTGGGTAGGTTGGGCTGCTGCCATATCATGACTGAAGCCAAATATATGGTTGTTTCAGGATCTCCTGAGGTACAGACAGGAATGTCTCCTAACAGGTCCCTGTGTCAGCAGGATTGTGAACTGCAGGTGGGAGGGGTTGAAGCTCCTTTCATTTAAAAAAAATTTTTTCATGATTATTTATTTTTGAGAGAGAGAGAAAAAAAGACAGAGCATGAGCAGGAAAGGGGCAGAGAGGGAGACACAGAACTTGGAGTAGGCTACAGGCTCTGAGCTGTCAGCACAGAGCCTGACACGGGCTCAAACCCATGAACCATGAGATCGTAACCTGAGCTGAAGTCAGATATTTAACCAACTGAGCCACCCAGGCATCCCTATAAGGCCCTTTCAGAATTTCTGGATGTGTAGATGGGAGTGTCTCCTGCTGGGTCCCTGGACTCCTAAGACTGCTTGCAGACTGTAGTTGGGAGGGGGCTAGACCTGAGTGTGGGGCTCTTTCAGAATTTGTGGGGGGAGCAGCTAGACATGTCTATGTTTGAGTCCCTGTACTGGTAGGTCTTCTTACAGACTGCAGCTGAGAAGGGCCTGGATCCATGGGTAGACCCAGAGTTTCTCCTACCTGCTTTCTGTACCAACAGGTCCATTCATAGACTAGGACTAGGTGGAGACTAGACTATAGGGCCCCTTCAGGATCTCTGGGGGTACATGAAAATGTTTCCTGCTGAGTCTCTGTGACAGCATGGTTACTAATAGCCTGTGGCTGGGAGGGTCTGAAGCCCAGTTATTGGACCCTTTTAGAATCTACAGTCATTCCAAGTTTGGCAGGCTTATCTCAAGGATCTCCCAGACCATAGCCAAGTAGGTCTGGAGCTGATTCATAGGACATTTCAGGGTCCAAAGCCAGGACACAGGTCTGTATGCCTATTACTTGGGTGGATATGACTCCTTCTGGGTCCCCTGGTATACGGTGCTGGTGACAGGAGCAAGCCATACAGGGCTGTGGCTGAGTCCTCAGGGACACAGAGCTATTTCTATTTCTGTGGCTGGGACCAGAGTCAGTGATTTGGTGCAGTCCTGCTTCTCCAAATGGTTCTCTCCAGCCTCAGACAATGCAAGAGTCTCACAATCTCCTACCTCGATACAAGAGCTCCCACAAAGGCAAGTCTGTCCATGCGTGGCTGCCACGAAGAGGAATACGACAGGGGACCTCCTATTCAGCCATCTTGCTGACTTTTTATTCTTTTTTAAAAACAGGTTTTTGAGATATAATTTGTATACCATACAATTCAAATTTAAAGTGTATAATTCAATGGTTATCAACATGTTAATAGTACTGTGCAAATATCACCCCAAACAATTTTAGAATATTTTCATCCCCCTCCCGATAACTCCACATCTCTTAGACATCACACTCAATTCTCCAACCCTCATAGCTCTCAGCAGCCACTAGTCTACTTTGTATCTATGAATTTACCTATTCTAGACACTTCTTATAAACAAAATTTTCCGATGTGTCGTCTTTTGTGACTAGCTTCTTATACTTAGCATCACGTTTTCAGGGTTCATCCATGTTAGATCATGTATATCAGTAGTCTATTTCTTTTTATTGCTGAATCATATACCATTGTATGGATGCACCACGTATTGGTTATCCATACCTCTGTTGATGGACATTTGGGTTGTTTCCACCTTTTGGCTATTATGGATACTGCTTTTATGGTCATTTGTGGACAAGTTTCTGTATGAACATCTGGGGTAATAGGTAAGCATTCTTGTTCTCGTTATAGATAATTCAAGTTTAGAGAGAAATCTGATTACAAGTAAAAAAGAATTCAAATAGAAAACATTTTAGGTGAATAAGAAGAGATCTCATTTTAAAGAAGCCCTTAGGCGATTTCCTTTGTAACGTTTCCTCAAGTTGAATTTTGGTAGATTTTGTTTCCCAATTACTGCCAAGTGTTTAGTTTGGCTGGAGGGCTGGGTTTATAGGGTACCAGAAAACAGTGAAAAAATAGCCATAGAAAGTAGCTGTATTTACTGCAAATGCTGAATGCTTAGGCTTTTTTTTAAATTTTACAGAGAGAGCACAAATGGGAGACAGAAGCAGAGAGAGAGAGCAAGAGAGTGAGAGAGAAAGAGAGAAAGAGAGAGAATCATAAGCAGGCTCCACGCTCAGTGCAGAGCCTGACTCCGGGCTTTATTCCATGACCCTGGGATCATGACCTGAGCCAAAATCAAGAGTTGAGTGCTCAACTGACTGAGTCACCTAGGCGCCCCAATTAAGGCTTTTTATGTATCTAGACAATGGGTAATCACGGATTAACTCTGATGCCCCTAAATTTAGAGTGGGTTAAAGAAGAGTAGCCACCAGATACAGAGGTTGAGGAAAATTACCACAGAAGCAAATAAAGAGAATTTTCAAAAGAAAGGATTTCAACTGTGTCAAATTCTTTATCCTAGAAAAATCAAGCATGCTAAGGGCTGAGAGACGGTCTTGGGAATTCACAGCTGATGTTCAAGAGATCAGCTTGCACTGAATGAGTGAGAAGTAGAAGCAACTGTGCCAGCCCCTCTTCATGTTAAGGTGGCAATTTAAGAGTGCCTAATTCTAAACAAAGCCAGTGGTAATTAACATAAATCAAGAATAACAATATGAAAGCTATTCTTTAATAATCTCTCATATTGGAACTATGCTATACAGAATCTTGGCTGATTTCCTTGTAGGTTCATGGAAGAACATAAATGTTTGTTGAAGAAGTCAGGGTATTCAGATGGCATTCAAAGAATTCTTTTACCCTGATAAGATTCAAAGTAAATTGTCATGTAATTGCAAAGACCCAAATAAAATGTGTACAGCACTATAGCACTGTTTCCACAGGAATAGAATATTCTGATATTCTCTCATTTTTAGACCTTCCAGACTGATCAAAACTTTGGTCCTGGACATGCTAGAGCCTAGGCCAAGGTTATATGAGATCTCTGATCCTTGGCTTCCTCATCTTACTTGCATCTGCAAAATAGGGATGCAGATGATAAAAATAGATATAGCTAAAGTTGCCATAAAAATTAAATTAGGATAAAGGACATGAAATAATTCAGTAAGGTGAAAAGTATTTTACAGATGTTAACCATTATAATTATTCTAAATTGCTGGATCATATTGTCAACCATTCTGCTTATGAAGCACACACACACACACACACCTGAGAGAGCACACCAGGGTGACAGTCCACCTGGGTTCTATCATCCATTTGTTGTGTGATCTTATTTTTCAAGCTTTTATTTAAATTCCAGTTAACATATACAGTAAAATTGATTTTATTTTATTTTTTATTTATTTTTTTATTTTTTAATGTTTTATTTATTTCTAGGAGAGAGAGAGAGACGGAGAGAGAGAGAGAATCCAAAGCAGGTTCTGCACTGTCAGCACAGAGCCTGATGCAGGCCTCAGTCTCACGAACCGTAAGATCATGACCTGAGGTGAAATCAAGAGTCAGACACTTAACTGACTAAGCCACTTAGGCATCCCATCTACTTTTAAATTTTTAAGAAACCTTCACACTGTTTTCCAGAGTGGCTGCACTAGTTAGCATTCCCACCAACAGTGTAAAAGGGTTCCCCCTTCTCCATATCCTCGTCAGCATGTGTTGTTTTCTGTGTTGTTAATTTTAGCCATTCTGACAGGTATGAGGTGATATCTCATCATAGTTTTGATTTGCATTTCCCTGATGATGAGTGATGTTGAGCATCTTTTCATGTATGTCTTCTTTGGAGAAACGTCTGTTCATGTCTTCTGACCATTTTAAATTGGATTGTTTGCTTTTTGGGTGTTGAGTTTAATAAGCTCTTCACAGATTTTGGATGCTAACCCCATATTAGATATGTCATTTGCAAATATCTTCTAGTTGTGTAATCTTCTACAAGTCACTCCATCTCTCAGGGCCTCGGTTTCTCTTCATCCTGCCTATTTTGCATACTTATTGTGACTTCTCATGAAATAAAGACAAAAACACACCTTGAAAACTCCAAAATACTATATAAATGTAAGGTATGGTCATTATCAGCAAGAGTTGACTTTATTGCAGTGGAATTAGAGAAAAGAATTTCTAAGTTGGTGTTTCCTGGACCCTTTTATTGTGAAAAAGAAACCATTTTCATCCTTCACAGTAATTTTTTTTTCTAAATTGAGCTCATACACACTAATTCAAGAAAACAGTTACTGGCAATTTATGTGAATGAAAAGAGAAGATTATAGCATCGATCTCTTCCTTAAGTCTTGGCAAAATGAAATTTAAAAGAATTTCTGCCATCCTTCTTGTGTGGACCACATTCAGCACAGTGTTATAACATAACTGCAGTGTATCTTTCATAAGAACAAAATATAGCCAGGCCATTAAAGATGGCTTTCTTGAAAAGAATTAGCCAAAAAATAATAATAATAATAATAATACCCATCTACATGATACTTGAAATGATTTTTTCATTGTATTATACTATCCAGTGACCCAAAAAAAGCTTAAGAAGGAGTTTTTCCAGGTCTTCTGTTATTTGAGCTTTAAGTAGAACATATGGAGAAGCAATAACTTCAAAAAATGAGTCCTTAGAACTACACATGAAGAAATAAGTGGCCATAAAATCAAAACACAGTAGAACAAAATTATAATCTTCATATAGTCTTATATTCTAAATAAATACTATAATAACTACACTCATTTTTCTTTCATCTTTGGATTTCCTTTCATTTCCATACAGAACTTCTTGGTACTAAAATGACAGTTCTGACTCACTGTGTACTTTTTCAATTATCCTCAATGTTTATCTTTCTCAGTTTCTATCAAATAGTACCTGGTTTCCAAATTAAGTTTTAACAATTTTTTTGTTGATTTATACTTTTTAAACCTTCATTAGTAGCACAATAATGGCAGTTATTTTGTGTTTTATGTGTCTCCTTCATTTTGTATTCCATCATGAGATAGATCTAAGGCTCTGTTTGAATATACAAATTACTTCACACCTCTGATGCATGTTATCACCACACACTACATTAAAATTATTCCATAACTGACAAACACCAATGCTCTCATTTAATGGGACTAAAGAAAACCATGAGTGCCTGCATGTGCTCGTGCGCCTGCACACGCACACACACACACAAACACACAAGCACAAGTTTCTCTATGAATATGGTCCTAAGATTCAGGGGGTAAACAGGTAGGTACATTATACTTACAGTTACCAAGGCAATGGCATCAGTTTTGTTATGGGAAGGCTAGAGGAACACAAGCAACCCATTAACTTTTAGGGCCATCTGGAGAAAGCCCTTGACAAAGCATTAATGAAAGACAAAACTAGAGGCGTCATGTCAATCACTGCACATGTATATTCAGTTGGCAACTATGACTTTACAAAAAGGAATAAGAAAACATTGTGTCTGTTTAGAATAACCGGCATTCATAGAATAATTCCTCATTGTGATGGGACAAAAGTATTTATAAACAAATAGTAAGAATTAGTCTTATTGACTCATTAAAATCAGTTTAAAATATTTCAAATTTTAAAGAAAACACTTGAAAATAGTTTTATTCCTAAAGTTTTAAACTAAAAATATAGAGAAAAATTTTGTTTTTTTATCTTTGTAGACAAAGCAGGAGGTTCCAATAGCATGATATATAAGATTGAATTTCTGATGAGTTGTTTCATTCAGTTAAAAGCACCATCAATTATCTAGTAAATACATACTAAAGATGTACAAAATGAATACGTGTATTATTTGTCTTCCAGACGTTTATAAATACAGAAGCTATTTCATTATTTGTGTGTGAGTGCTCAGCTTCTCAAGCAAAATATTTCACTGTTCTTCTTTGAGTCCACCCATTTTTTAAAAGTGTTTCTAATTTTTGTTACTGTTGTTTTCATTCTGACTAGTTTAGAAATAAAACAATCATTGCTACTACCATCACAACACATTACCCTGATGTCTAAGGTTTATATTAATAAAAATACAAGATTCACCCAGTTCTAATTCAGTACCCAATGGCTTAATTGCATAATTGCCTCATAACATAGCTGTATGCAAAAACCAAATACTATTCATAGGAACAAAGGTCACCACTACTAATTCCAACTCAAAGTGTTTCTTATTTGTTGCATAAACTGGCTGTGATAACTGAATTATAATCCTGAATGTTTCTCCCCAAATTACATGCTTTAGAATATTGGTCTTGAAGCAAAAATAAATGATTGGGACCTCATCAAGATTAAAAGCTTCTGCACAGCCAAGGAAACAACCCAGAAAATTAATAGGCAACCAACGGAATGGGAAAAGATAGTTGCAAATGACATATCAGATAAAGGGTTAATATCCAGAATCTATAAGGAACTCACCAAACTCACGCCCGAAAAACAAACAACCCAGTGAAGAAATGGGCAGAAGATATGAACAGACACTTCTCCAAAGAGGACATCCAGATGGCCAACAGACACATGAAACGATGCTCAGCATCGCTCCTCATCAGGGAAATACACATCAAAACCACACTGAGATACCACCTCACGCCAGTCAGAGTGGCTAAAATGAGCCAATCAGAGAACTCTAGATGCTGGCGAGGATGTGGAGAAACGGGCACCCTCCTACACTGTTGGTGGGAATGTAAACTGGTACAGCCCCTCTGGAAAACAGTGTGGAGGTTCCTCAGGAAACTAACAATAGAACTCCCCTATGACCCAGCAATAGCACTGCTAGGAATTTACCCAAGGGATACAGAAATGCTGAGGCATAGGAGCACATGTACCCCAATGTTCATAGCAGCACTCTCCACAATAACTAAAACATGGAAAGAGCCTAAGTGTCCATCCACAGACGAATGGATCAAGAAGATGTGGTTTATCTATACCATGGAATACTACATGGCAATGAGAAACAATGACATCTGGCCATGTGTAGCAACATGGATGGACCTTGAGGGTGTTATGCTGAGCGAAATAAGTCAGGCAGAGAAGGACAAATATCATATGTTTGCACGTATAGGAGGATTAGGAGGAACTTGACGGAGGAACAAGGGGGAGAAGAAGGGTGGAAATGGTGGGGGAAAGGGAGAGAGGCAAACCATGAGAGACTCTTGAATGCTGACAAAAACTGAGGACTGATGGATGTGGGGGGGAGGGGGGATGGGCATGGAGGAGGACACTTGTGGGGATGAGCACTGAGTGTTATGTGGAAACTAATTTGACAATAAACTATTTGTAAAAAAAAAAAAAAGAGTAAGATTTCCTTCCTCACATGTCAACTGAAATAAAGATGTTCAACCAATCAAAATAAATAAATAGATAAAATAAAATATAATAACAACAACAACAAAAAGAATATTGGTCTTGAGAAATTCTTATCTCCTAACCATTCCTTGGGCAATGCTGTGTCCATATTTCTTTTTTTAAAGTTTCACAGGGTTCTTAGCATATTAAAGGCTCCTGCAATAACCACTTATCTTTGTCTAAGCCTTTGCTTCCTGAATTTATTTGACCAGGCAACTCCCCATTTCTACCTTGTCCATTTAAGAACAGTCATGGATATCCCTCAGAATTAATATTTTCAGGAAGAGATTTTAAGGAATGTTATTGTTGACTGACACAGGAAGGAATTAATTCAGATGGAGATTACATCCTCCTAAAGCTTGAAAAGTCTAATTAGTCTGCCCTAGGAAGACACCAATGCAGGGTAACTAAAACAGTGTTTAAGTTACAATGCTTCTTGATATTCTGCTTCCTTAAAGATATTTCCAAGATTTCAAGTGGCCCAGTCATGCTGGGGACCTAACTGGAGAGCCCTCGGACAGTTCATTTTTTTCTCTGCAGTGCCCATGGTTGTTCAAGGCACTTGCATGGTAGAGATATAACGTGAAAGAGTGAAAATGTTAAGCCATTTGTTTGTACAAAAAGCTCTAAATGAGGCAGAGTTTATTTGTTCTTTTGTCTTCAGATATTCCACTATCACAATCAAACAATGGTAAATTGTCTCTCAGTAAGAAAACCATTGACAGGAAATATTAAAATAAATAACCACCCACTAATGCATGATTTAGAGCTACTAGGGAAAAACTACAAGCATTAAGTACATTTTAGCTCACTTGGGGTTAAGACTGCTTCCAAGTTTTTGCATTAGGAAATCCTCCTTACCTCGGGTGCTGAGTTTCTGCACCCCACCCTCCACCCCGACCCAGGGCTACTGGCCACCTGCTCCTACATTGCTCTCCATTTGCACAAGGTGGTGGAAATTCCTTGGGTAAAGGGTCTACATTATGGAGAAAGGAAATTGTACAAAATTTCTGCCCAAATAGTTCTTTCTCTTGATTCTTTTTCTGTTCTTACCCATTTCCCTCTTCTACCACTAGACTCTGCCTGCATGATATATATTTTTAACATTGAAATCCTGGCAAATACTGCTAAAAGTATTAAGTGATGTGAAATTATGTCAAAAAAAATAAAAACAAAACAGAAGCCAGGCCAATATTTCCCATATTCAGAAGCAGATGCAAAGGAGGACTGGATGTCTGCACCAATTAAGGAAACAAGAGACTTAGCTTGCTTACTTCTTTGACTCAAAACTATAAAAAGTCAAGTCAGCACCCCTATATGACTCAGCTGCTTTTGCTACATTTTATAGTAGACATGTTTGGCATGTAATAGGTTCCCTCCATCTCTGTCACGAAAGGTACTGGAAATAAGCCTATGGGACTGGCCTTTAATGTAGAAAAGCCAAGATAATGCCCAAGTAATAAAAACAGGATCAGTGCTTGTCAAGTCTCTGGACAATTAAATGCCAAGCTTGCTCCCCTGTCCTTCCCTATCAAAACGATCAATTTAATATGGGGCAGAAGCAGCTTCTGTTGAAAGGCTAAGGAAGACAGGTTGCATTATCTCTAAAGGCCCACACAAAAGCTTAGGAAGCTGTGATGAGTGACATATAAGAGCTAGCTGGACAAAGAAAACTGTGAGCCTCAGAATGCCCCACTGCTTCTTTCTGGATACCTTTAATTGGCAAGAACAGTTCAAGGACCTTCTTCCCCACCCCACCCCCCCACCCCAGTGAAGGGATAGCAAATCCCATGTGTCATATCTGGAGGCAGCTAGTGGATACCACAGCTACAACTACAGCATAAAAATACCCTGTGCTAACGTACTCAGGCCTTGCCCTAGTAACTCTTCAGACAGCTGTGTCTCAAAATTACCTTATGCTTTTTAAAAGTGGTTATAAAAGCACATCAGAGCCAGAACTATAATTTTAAAATTTGTTCTATCTATCTATCTATCTATCTATCTATCTATCTATCTATCTATCTATCTACCTACCTACCTATCATCTACCTATGTACATATTAAGCTAAGCTTTCTGGCCACTAACAGATTTAAGGAATGTCCAGGAAACATGGTGAAGCAATTCCCAAGCTGATGACATGTAATAATAAAAAACCTACCTGGGATCTTTTCCTCTCGTCATCACAGAAGTAATTTCTTAACAGCCTGATCCTTTCCCTAAAAGAGAAAAACAAATATAAACTCTGTGAGCCGAGAAGGCCTTTCCTATAAACTGTGCTCAAACAATATCTGCAGCTGTGGAATCATGAAGTTTGGGGGGAGAGGACTTCAAGCTGGCCACAATCAAAGCAGGAACTTTGCTTTAACAAATAGCCCAAACCGTCACAGAATGGAATCCCTAGTATTTATAGCAATTTACTGATTCTATTACCAACCATAGCCCTCCATTAGGATAATATACAGACACTTTTTGTTCCTGGTAACACTAAATGTCTGAAAGCAAATATCCTCTCTTACCAGGTATTTGATTAGGTGAAAATTCACTGGAGTTCACCTAATCATGTACAATCATTGCATTCATTATGAAACAAAGCTAAATTTCATTAAAAGGATTCTTCAACAATCAGGTGAGGAAGAATGCCATGTTTTATTTTGATTTTCTAAATCAAATGCTCTCTTAAAACATATACATATATATTTTTTTATTTATCACAGATTCATGCAGAAACAATATGCATTTTGTGTGTTTCCCCTTTAAATGTGTTTAAACTAGATTGGGGTTTGAGGCCCCCAGAAGAGTCAAGTAGGGCTATTTTCCTTTGGAAAGATGAATAATTCAAGAGATGTCTACCTGAATAAATTTAAATCGATCTTGATTTTGACTTCTACAGGTGTGTCATACAAAAATGCTGTTGGTAATTATTCCCTACCCCATCTGAAAAACAGAGTTGCATTGATATAACTCAACAAAAGCTGCCCTGAACTGGAGCAAAGTGGTGTTTTTCACACTCTGTTTTGAAGCCCAGTGTGAATAGCCACTGGATTTTCCTTCTCACAGTCTCATTCAACATTTGTATTGTTTGTGGAGGACTCTCTATTATTTTTTTTGTCTTTTTCTGACTTGAATTTTAAAAATTTATCACAAGGTACTATGTTTGATATTTTACATAGCTCTGAGGTGGAAGAGCTTATTTTCTTTTAAAAAACTAACTACAGAAATTTAGTTTAATGTGCTGAAGGAAAAAGAAATTAGTTGTCATTAAAATAATATTTAATCCACTGAGAATTTTAATCAAAACATTAGAAAATTTAAATGTTATTTAAGTTTTAAAATACAACTATTTGATCATATAAGGGGATCTTAGTATCTATCTAATAGCATTTCCTTTAACACAACTAGTCAAATTGGTGAGGACATTGTTATTATTCCCTTCTACCCAGCCAGTGCATCTGTGACATTTGAATAAGACATAGTCTTTGGGAGGGGTGCCTGGGTGGCTCTGTAGGTTAAGCATCTGACTTTGGTTCAGGTCATGATCTCACAGTTTGTGGGTTCAAACCCCGTGTCGGGCTCTGTGCTGACAGCCAGCTCAGAGCCTGGAGCCTGTTTCAGATTCTGTCTCCCTCTCTCTCTGATCCTCCCCTGCTCATGCTCTCTCTCTCTCTCTCTCTCTCTCTCTCTCAGAAATAAATAAGACATTAGAAAATTAAAAAAAAAATTTTTTAAAAGACATAGTCTTTGGGAGAGGGAGGATTTACCTATGAGGAGAAAAAGGGAAGTCAGGAATAACAACAACAAGAAAAAGGTCCAAATAACCTATGTTAATAAAGCTGATACTTGATATTTGTATTACTGTCATTAGATCATGTAATCTTCACAATTCTTTAATGTAAAATTGCTACTGTCTCCACTTTACAAATGAGGAAACCATAGCTGGAAGAAATTAAGTAAACAATGGATTATAAAAATATAAATAATTATTACTTCAATTATACTATTAGGAACTGTTCTTAAAAGGAAATGAAAAGAGTCTAAGTATCTGCTGTCAATCTGTGAATTTTCAAAAAGAGACACTTCAGTTAAACTTTCAGGGAAAATAGCCCCTTAAGGAAATGTTTAAAAGTTTTTTCTTTTAATGTTTTATTTATTTTTGAGAAAGAGACAGAGACAGCACGAGCGGGGGGTGGGGGGGTGGGGGGGTGCACGGGGGTCAGAGAGAGACGGAGACACAGAATCTGAAACAGGCTCCAGGCTCTGAGGCGTCAGCACAGAGCCTGACGTAGGGCTCGAACCCACGAACCGTGAGATCATGACCTGAGCCGAAGTCGGATGCTTAACCTAAGGAAATGTTTAAATAGCTACTTGCTAAATCTTCTATTGGGATAATTACTTCATTTTGTTTCATTGGCCATTCTAGTCAGCTGATAAGAGCCAAAATGGAAGTCAAACAAACTCAATTTTCAGGATCCTGGGTTACAGAGATTTCTTTTTTTAAATAAAAATTTGTTTCCTATTACACAAAATGAACATTACATTCCTGAAAGGTATGGCATTATGCAAAGCTGATTCAGAAAAGGGGATATTCAGGAAGTGTATGAAACTTACCTGCCTAAATCTTACAGAAGAATATAAAATAAAATATAACAATAAAATTTCAATATAAAAATATAGTAGAGCATTCAACTCTACTCTTCTTTTTTTTTTTTAATTTTTTAAAAATTTATTTCTGAGAGAGAGAGAGACAGTGTGAGCAGGGAGGGTCAGAGAGAGAGGGAGACACAGACTCTGAAACAGGCTCCAGGCTCTGAGCTGTCAGCACAGAGCCCAACACGGGGTTCAAACCCACGAACCGTGAGATCATGACCTAAGCCGAAGTCGGACGCTTAACCGACTGAGCCACCCAGGCGCCCCTCAGCTCTACTCTTCTTAACTTCAGCCAAAAGTCCAAAGGCTGAAGCCTGGAAAGCAATAAAATGGGTCTGTAGTACAGATAATAAACAAAGACTATTTATTGATGAAATCCATATGATTAAATCTTAATTTTACATTTGATTTCAGTCATTTCTTTTAGATTTTTAATATTCTTCAAAATTCAATGATTTGGACCAACTTTTTATTGTCTTAGTCATTTTCTTACGATAGCATGTGTACTTCTTTGCGGTCTCCTTTCTGAACACATGCATCACTATTATTTACCTGATTGCCATTCTCAAACATTCATTTATTTGAAGTTAACTATGATTGGGATATATATTTTGTTTCATGTTTTAAAAAAATCAAAAGAAAAATATGACTGGAAATTCATAAATGTCCTTTCACAGAACTAAAAAATACCTAAAGAAACTAACTCATACATGTTATCCTGTGTCATTCATTAAGTGCCTAGATCTTTCCTTATTCCTGGGAACCATTTGGTTTGTAACCTTAACCTGAACTTAATTCCTGTTATAACATTTGAATTACCATGTCAATAAACTGCCACTGACAAATATAGCTAAACGTACTGGTCTGTTGCCTTCACTATTTGGAATTGCTGTGAACAATTCAGATGGTCACTGTGAGCCCTAATTGTACTGCTTTTGATCCATAATGGATAGACCTGAAAAAACTCTAAAGTGATTTAAGAAAATGTGACATATTCAAATGAGTGGTCTACTATATAACTAAAGGAATACAGATGACTTCTAGGAATGACCTCAGAGGACTCTACTCTGTTTATTTTCCAAGTCAATTTACAGTAAGACTTTCCTCAGGAAATGAACCTTGGTAAATAACTGAATTGGCTGATAGCCAAGGAGTTAATCCTTTAAGTAGCAGTAGGCAGGGATCTTACTGAATGAAACTCTTTCTAAATTGCACTATTATAGTCTCTGCTTTATTTATTTATTTATTTATTTATTTATTTATAATTGATGTAGAGTTGGCACATAGTGTTACATTAGTTTCAAGTGTTCAGCATGGTGATTGGACAATTCCATACATTATGCTGTGCTCCCCACTGCTGTAGTTATCATCTGTCACCATAGAAGGCGACCACAATACCATTGACTATATTCCCTAACTAGAATCCTGTACCTCTCACTCCCCTTCACCCATATTGCCCACCCTATACCTCCCTTCTCTGCTCTTTTAATTTTTTTTAACGTTTGTTTATTTTTTAGAGACAGAGAGAGAAAGAGCATGAGCAGGGGAGGGGCAAAGAGAGACAGGGAGACACAGAATCCGAAACAGGCTCCAGGCTCTGAGCTGTCAGCATAAAGCCCAATGCGGGTCTCAAACCCACAAACTGAGAGATCATGACCTGAACAGAAGTCAGATGCTCAACTTACTGAGCCACCCAGGTGCCCCTCTCTGCTTTTAAACAGAGGATGGTGATAACAACTTTACCTTTTCTTGGTGACTTGGAATGAGAATACTGAGCCTCAGGTTTTGTAACTGGGAAACCAGTCTGGAAAAATGGAAAGACAACTGAATTTGGATTCAAAAGCCCTAACTGACATTTGTGATTATGATACTTTATAACTGCATGATTTTGGACTTAAGTCTTTATTTTAGTTTCTCTCTCCAAAAATTAAGGCCAATGATATCTCCTTGAGCTTCTGTGTGAACAAATAAAAATGATTTGGGGGCACCTGGGTGGCTCACTCAGTTGCGTGTCTGACTTCAGCTCAGGTCATGATCTCCTGGTCTGTGGGTTCCAGCCCTTCATCGGGCTTTCTGCTGTCAGCACTGAGCCTGCTTTGGATCCCCTGCCCCCTCTCTCTTGGCCCCTCCCCCGTTTGAGCATCCTCTGTCTCTCTCTCAAAAATAAATAAACATTAAAAAACCTTAAACACATAAGAAAATGATTTGTGTAAAACCATCCACTAGTACACATCTACAATATGTTGTTGTATATAAATGTGGTTGTCTCCATTCTGAACGTCTCCCATGGGGGGAGGACCCTTGGCTGTGTCATCTGGAGATGTATCAGAGCCTGTACAATCGCAGGACCTCTGTGCAGTGATGCTGGCTCCACAGCCAGGATGAACCCAGACCACGCTGAAGACCCAGCTCTGCCTCTCTCCTACTCTTTCATCTTCCCCCAAACCATTCTCATCACACCTGTCAACAGCCTTCGACATGCTCCCAGCAGTCAAGATATCATCCATTATTTCTCCACCGCTAACTCAGTGACACTCACGACAACTTTCCCTTACAGTGAGTGCTTTTAGGCATGAAAGAGGAGTGATCATCTCTATTTCACAATGGTAAGAGCGTGTCAAGAACTCACTCCAAAGTTTGTCAATCCTTCATCATCCAGAGCAGATAATCTTACAGACATGTGAGCAGTTTTTCTTGAAGCTTCTCTGAAATGTCAACATCAAGTGGAATTCCAGGCATGCTCAATTTAAAAGTCTACACCTACGGTAATAACAATGTTCAAAATTCTGTGAGGTACCAGTGTGACAGATCAACGTGCTCATGTAAGTCCTGTTGTTATAATCCTTTGTAACATGAATAGCACTCTGGTTGGTGGATCCGCTCAGGGAAGAGAGAGCAGTAGAAGGAGTGTGTACCTAGTCAGTAACTGTCCTCTCAGGAGACTTGGGGAGGGCATATATCCTGTATTCCCTCTCAAGGGATGCAGACAGGATATGGATTTCATTTGTAGGGGATCATATTAGGCTTCCTGTGAGAAATCTAAATGGACCAGTTAGGGAAGCCACTTATAATTATCACTGAAAACTTGAGCTCTGGAAATTTCTTTCACAGAACAAAAAATGATGACAGAATTAGCTAGGAAAAAAAGTATTTTTCTTAAAAGTTTACTTATTTATTTTTCTGGAGAGACAGAGAAAGAGAGACAGCAGAGGAGGGGGAGAGGGAGAATCCCAAGCAGGCTTTGATCTGTCAGCAAGGGGCCCGATATGGGACTTGAACTCATGAACTGAGAGGTCATGACTTGGGTCAAAATCAAGAGTTAAGACACTGAACTGACTGAGCCACCCAGCACCCCCAGAAAAAAGTCTGTGCATCCATATACTCTATTAGAAACATGGACATTATAGCATCTTTGAATATTCTGGAATTAAGACATGTTGGATCACCAATGTTATCCTGAATGAGACCCAAAAATGTTCAAACACAGAAGAACATGCAGTTTCTCCTTATTTTTCTAATATCTTGAAGAACTTTATTCACTTTCAGACAGACATTGGCAAAAAACATACCAAAGTGGACTAGTCCATCAGAAATTAGACTCTGTTAGGGGTGCCTGGGTGGCTTAGTCGGTTAAGCATCCGACTTTCGCTCAGGTCATGATCTCGCGGTTCGTGGGTTCGAGCCCCACATTGGGCTCTCTGCTGACTGCCAGCTCAGAGCCTGGAGCCTATTTAAGAATCTGTATCTCCCTCTCTCTCTGACCCTCCCCTGCTCACACTGTCTCTCTCTCTCTCTCAGAAATAAATAAAAAACAAAAAAAGAATTAAAAAAAAAGAAATTAGACTCTGTTAGAAAATATACTCTCTAGAAAATTCAAAGAATTTTTTTTTGTAGTCACAGTCACATCCATTTTCTTCAATGCCCTGTGTGAATTTGAAATGCCAAAACTCTCTTCCCTGAAGTTAATATGCCCAAATTAATCATATAAATCTTTGTCCTTTTAAGAAACAAACAGCCAGAAATCAGGAAATTTCTTGAGATCCATTCACAGAGAACATAGTCTGAGTCAATAGTTCTCAAAGGAGGGTTCTTAAGAATCTCCTAAAAAGTTTGTTGAAACTTTTCATTCTCAGAGCTTGTCAAGTGGTAGATATGGGGTGGCAACTAGGAATCTGAATTCATAGAAAGCACTCCAGTCACAGTCTGGATTTTACTATTCTGTGAGCTCTGATTGTGATTCAGTGTTTGGAACTGCATCAAACTTCAATGAGAGACTCTTGAATGATGACAAAAACTGAGGACTGATGGATGTGGGGGGGAGGAGGGATGGGCATGGAGGAGGACACTTGTGGGGATGAGCACTGGGTGTTATGTGGAAACTAATTTGACAATAAACTATTTGTAAAAAACAAAACAACAAAAAAAAAAACTTCAATGACTCAAGATCTTCAGAGCACAATGACAGATAGCTTTCTGAAGCCGGGCATTATAAAGGTAAAATGTGCTAAAAAATTAACTGACTCTGCAGCAATTTAATGCCTTCATCTGTTCCTTTTGAAAATCCACATTTTTATTAGTGTATCAGCCTTCTGATTTTCTTCTTCTTCTTTTTTATTTTTTTGTTTTAGAGAGACAGAAAAAGTACGTATGAGAGAGGGGCGGAGGAAGGGAGGGGGAGAGAGGGAGGGAGGGAGGGGGAGAGAGGGAGGGAGGGAGGGAGGGAGGGAGAGAGAGAGAGAGAGAGAGAGTGAATCTTAAGCAGGTTCCATGCTCAGCACTGACCCCAACTCAGGGCTTGATCCCATGACCCTGGGATCATGACCTGAACCAAAATCAAGAGTTGGATCCTCAACCGACTAAGCCACCCACACGCTTCCCTTCTGATTTTCAGTCTAGCAGTTGGAATCTATACAATTAGATAGTTTTAATAAGAGGTCTAATTTTCTCTGATTCCCCAAGTATTCCCACTGTGTAAACCACTGCACTACCCAGAGTACCAACCTTCACCCAGAGATTCCCAGCCCAAGGCAAGCTATCTCCATAAGAAGCATCTAGAAATATGTGTGTGTTTGGGAGTGCATTCCTGATTTTAGTGATTGAGGGTACCACTGTGGTGCTAAGCATCCTGCAATGCTTCGGGCAGGTGCCAGGCTCTGAGCAGACGAGTGACTTTAACAATCCCACCAAACAGAGTTGTTCCGTCTAAAATGTCAACATGTCTCCCATTAAGAAACTCTGCTTAATATTCCAAGTTCCTCTCTCCCAAGAGCTCTGTGGCCCTTATGCGTTCACACTCATTCAGTCTTTTTTTCAACAGGCAATTTTAAGCACTTACAAAGTGGCAGGACCTCTGCTAAGTGCAGAGGACAGAAAGGGAAAAAGAATGTAGTCCTTGCCCTCAAGAAGCTCTCGTGGTAGAAGAAAACCAATTTATTTCCATGCAGTGCGGTGAGGGCTGAGACAGAGAGGAGCAAGGGATGACGGGAGCACCCAGGAGAACCAGGCACTCACTGAGGTCTTGGCAGAGAAGGTGACACTAAACCAAGAGAGGCGCCCACATTGGCGTCCAGAGACAGGGGTAGGGGTAGAAGGGAGAAGAGTATAAGGCTTTCCAAGGAGAGAAATCAACACCCAAATAAAAGTCAGGCCCCTGAAAACATTTCACTCAGACGAAGTACAGTGAAGTTGTGGGGCGAATACAGGACCAGGAGCAGGCTTTGGAGAGAAGACAATGAGCTGAGTTTTAGATATTCTGGGATTGGAGGTGCACAGGGCAAATGGCTGAAATGCTCTTTAGGTAGTGGGGTAGATGGCTCTGATTTGGGGTGAAAATACAGATTTGAGAGTTAGGCAGCATGCAGAGTGTAAACAAAGCTGTTGAAACCAAAGAGCTCTCGTGAGAAGAAGCAAGCTAGCGTGCAACAGGTTGGCACAGAGGAAGAGATTAAGAGTGGTTGAAGGGATTGTGATATATCTTAAGGCAAGAGAAGAGAGAGTGTAGAGGAGAAGACCGTGGTCCACAAGGTCAAATGCAGCTGAGAGGTCAATGTGGATAATGGATAGGAAGAGCCCACTGGGTCCAGCCACCAGGAACCCAGTGAGAGCGACCCTGGCAACTCTCTTAAGAAGGAGTAGCTGCCACTGAAACGTGGACGTGAAAGGAGAGAAAGGAGGGGAGGAAGAGCTGGAGGAGAGGAAAGAGTATCAAGGAGGTCTGTTTATTTGCTCATTTGAAGACGAGAGAAATCGGAGATATTTATATACTAATGCGAATGAGCCATTAGGTTTTCAAGGAAAAGTATAACTATGAAGTGAACTCCTTGAGAACCTAGAAGCTTAGAGTCCTGGGCACAGGAGGGAGGAGGGCAGCACAATAGTCAAGGCAGGTGCCTTTATGGATTTGCTGTAAGGTAGTTGAGGATCTCCCTCTACAAGGACTGATTTCCTTATACCTCAGTCACTACTTTTAATTTCAGACAATGAACCTTAAAAAAAAAAAAGTCAACAGCATGAGTCGTGCATGTTTTCAATGTATATACCTGCAGCATTCATTCATCCAACAAATATTTATTGTAGGCCTGACACAAGCCTGATATTCTCCTTTGTGCTGAGCATATTTACAAAGTATCTGCTCTTCAGGAGGTGGGAGGCAGACCGTTAACAACACAGTATGTGATCTACCAGGTGGTGAGAACTAAGGGAGAAACAAAGCAGGTCAGAGGAGGGGAAGTGCTGGAGGAGGACAGCTTGCAATTTTATGCACCGGGGTCTGGGAAAGCCTCGTGGAGGTCAGGCAAAGCCTTGCGGACAGCCTGGAGGAAGCGGGAACATGAGCCATGCAAGGCTGAGGGAAAAGCACTCCGGACCATGGGAATCACAAACGCAAAACCGGGGACATAGCGCTGAGCCTGTGGAGCTCCAAGGGTGGCAAGGAGCCCCAGGTGGCTGCCCCTGAGCGAGCAGGAAGCCAGCAGCAGGCGGTGGGGACAGGGCAGGGAGGGCCAGGCCGTTCGGAGTGTGTGCACCCACGTGGGGGCTTTGACCTTCTCTGGGGATGAGGTGGGGGCCAGTGCCAGGCTCTGAGCGGAGCAGGGACTTGGAGCAGTGACCCATGAATCCCGGGGGGCTTCCCGGGTGAGACTGAGGGGACAGAAACAAAGGTGGGAACTTGAAGACCTATAGAAGGTAAAGGCAATGACCCAGGCTGGGTTCCAGGGGACGGCCTGGAGAAGCAAAGGAGGGAAGAGATGTGGGTCTGCATTTACAGTACAATACTGTTCCAAGTGCTTAACATGCATTAACTATTTTATTCTCACAAGAACTCTGTGAGATAGGTACCACTACTCAGTCTGAGGGATACCCTCCCCAAGCAGCCATATTGACTCATGAGCGTGGAGCCTGCTTAAGATTCTCTCTGTCCTTTCCCTCTGCCCTTCCCCTGCCTGCATGTGCTTACACTCGGTCTCTCTCTCTTAAAATAAAGAAACATTTTTTTTAATGTTTTATTTATTTCTAGGAGAGAGAGAGAGAGACAGCGTGAGCAGGGGAAGGTCAGAGAGAGAGGGAGTCACAGACTCTGAAACAGGCTCCAGGCTCTGAGCTGGCAGTCAGCACAGAGCCCAATGTGGGGCTCGAACCCACGAACCACGAGATCATGACCTGAGAGAAAGTCGGATGCTTAACTGACTAAGCCACCCAGGCACCCCTGTAGTACATTTTTTAAATGAGGTAATATTTAATTTGTTTGATTTAATGAACATTCATTTGTTGCTTTTTTGCCAGACTTAATTAACAGAATAGAATATTATTTTATTAACAAGATGAGACAAATAATTTCAAATTTCTAATTGTGATACCAGAAGGATATTTTGGGAGCTCTACAGGAAATTCCCAAAATAGTAACAGCACTTTAGCGGAGGAACCTCTCTCCACTTGTTAAGCCTGGGTTACAAATGGCCTTGGTATTTTAATTCTTCCAGAAATAAATGGTAGCTGGTATCCAAGGCCACCTATAGCCATGAGAAAGCTATTTTAAATGTTCTTTTATTTTTTAACATTTAATTATTAATTTTGAGAGAGAGAGAGAAAGAGCATGTGCGAGCTGGAAAGAGGCAGAGAGAAGGAAAAACAGAATCCCAAGCAGGCTCCATGCTCAGCACACAGCCTGATACGGGGCTCGATCTCATGACCATGAGTAGGATCATGATCTGAGCAGAAATCTAGAATCCAATACTTAATCATCTGAGTCACCCAGCTGCCCCTAAATGCTCTTTTAAATATGCAATGTAAAGAAGTGTGGGGTTTTGTAATATTCAGTGAATTTTCATTTTTGTAATTTTTAATTTATTGACTATATTTTTCATTTGGGATTATAATAAGATCTTTATTAATGATATCATAAGATACTATTGAACAGTAGGTTAATTTACAACTGAGATTAGATTTTTATTTGGATTTCATTACAACACAAACAATATAGTGTTTCTCCAATGTCCATTCATTGGTTATTTGCTTACTCAATCTACATTTATCAGAGTCTAATGGAATTTCCATAGAGGAGATATAATAAAGTAGTACATTAGTGGACACCAGTCTCATGAAAAGTCTCTCCTTATGTATTAAATTAATTTTAATCAAAACTATTTCAATCCTTTTCTTTCCCCATGTGTTAGCAAATTAAAAATTGAATAAACATTCCTTTTGTACAGGAACATTAAAAACACATTACTTCCCTTTAATTTACCAATAGAAAGTCAAAGACTTCAAATTCTTTGAACATATATGTGTATTTCAGTTTGTATTTTCTACTTAAAAAGTCAGTAACAGATACACTGGGAATTGACCAGACATTTCCAAAAGTCCTGTGACTGTGCAAGTAAGTACATTTCACTTCCCTTCAGGACATGGCAACATAACTTGTTTGTTCAAAACAGCAGGGAGAAAATAAATTCTATTTGATATATATTTTTATACTGAAACTAATACTTTTGCAGAAGAAAATGGCCGTCAAGTTTGAGTGAGGATCACAGCTCTTTTGTCAGGTTGGAATCCTGCACATGGCTGATAACCAAACAACTGGGCATATCAGCAAATTTAGACCACTGGGTGCAGCAAGTCCTTATAGGGTGGAGTTTCAGAATGAGCATCCAGGTGAACAAATATTTAATGGAAAATGGGTAATTTTCTGGTGATAGCACTGAGACCTTCCAAATCATCAGGCAATAATTTTATTTTATATCCTAAGATGCAGGATTTTTTAATGACCAGCTCACATTAATCAACCAGTAACTGAATCATCTCAATACTGTTTGAACATTAGTAAAATTCATAGTTAGTACTGATTTACCTATGATAATTTACCTACTTTCATTTTGTAAAAACTCTTTTAAATAATATTCACTTCAGCAGGTCACCAGATTAATAGATATTCCCCATTTCCTCTGTAAAAACATGTTGGTGGATGCTCACAGCTCAATAAACATTCTCTCACATGCCTGTGCATTTGTGCCCCCATTGTTTTGGACTGCTCATCTGCTACAAGTCAACTGAGTTTATTTCCAAATTTATCTGGGTTGTATTTTTTATCAAAATTGCATAAAATATATGGAAATTGATAAAAACGTAAGTGTAAAGGGACTCATTGCTCTTTTAATGAAAACAATGTAAGTGATGTGGAAAGATAATGTCACAACCACAAAGTCGCCCAAGTAATTGCTGTGAATAAGGTATGAGCGAGACAAATATAAGAGTTTGGAAGAAAATACATAAATCTCAGATTATCTAAACAGATTGATATGCAACCATATTTGTTTTCATCCTACTTCAAAGCTACCAAGGTTGATAATCACTGGCTATCATTACTGGTGGTTTAATACAAGAAAAGTGAAGTGGTATTCTAAACAGTAGATGCTTACTCAAAGAAGAGCTTTGGGTCTGGGGCACCTGGGGGGCTCAGTCTGTTAAGTGTCCAACTTTGATTCAGGTCATGAGTTCACCATTCCCAAGTTCAAGCCCTGTGTTGGGCTCTGTGCTGACAGCTCAGAGCCTGGAGCCTGTTTTAGATTCTGTATCTCCCTCTCTGTTTCTACCCCTCCCCTGCTCACATTCTGTCTCTCTCTCTCAAAAATAAACATTTAAAAAAATTTTTTTAAAGGAGAGCCTGGATCTGATATTAAAATATTGATGAGGGGCGCCTGGGTGGCTCAGTAGGTTAAGTGTCCAACTTCAGCTCAGGTCATGATCTCATGGTTCATGAGTTCGAGCCCTATGTCGGGCTCTGTGCTGACAGCTTAGAGTCTGGAGTCTGCTTCGATTCTGGGTCTCTCTCTCTCTCTCTGCCCCTCCCCTGTGCTCACTCTCTCTCTCTCAAAACTAAATAAACATTAAAAACTTTTTTAAATATTGGTGAATGCATGAATACTTGCTCATTTTAGATTAAAACAGAATGTGTAAGATTATGTATAATTTGGAGGGTGGGAAAGATGGTAGAGAAGTAAGGAACACCATACATCTCACTCGTCCCCATCTCTCAAATGGAGAAGGCCTGAAGCCATAGGAACCCTTACAGAATGGCAGGAGTATGGGAGGAAGGGGAGACAGAGTCCGCTGAGAAAAGGGAAAAAAATGAACATTATAGGGCTACCTCAAGAAACAAACCAAAGTACACATGGTGGAGAGTCTCAAATACCAATACAAGTCGGGAAATAAAATAACCAAAGTCTCAACAAGAGATATCAAGAGACACCATTCGAAGAACACTTCTTGAATGGACAGGCCCTGGACAGTCAAAGAGCCTTCTTTAATACAGCAATACTTGAAGATGCAGTGTGCATAACAAGCTTTTAAAACTAACAAGAGATAGAAACCTAGCCAAAATGACAAAAGGGAAGAACTCTCCTCCAAAGAAATTCCAGGAAGAAATGACAGTTAAAGAACTGCTCAAAACAGATATAAGCAACATAACTGAATAAGAATTAAGAACAACAGTCATAAAATTAATCGCTGAGCTTGAAAAAGGCATGGAAGACATCAGAGAAACTATTGCTACAACGACGATAGAGCTTAACAATAGTTGTGATGAATTAAAAAATGCTATAAATGAGGGGCACCTGGGTGGCTTAGTCGGTTGAGCGTCTGACTTTCGCTTAGGTCATGATCTCACGGTTCGTGGGTTCAAGCCCCGCGTCGGGCTCATGCTGACTGCCAGCTCAGAGCCTGGAGCCTGTTTCGGATTCTGTGCCTCCCTCCCTCTCTGACCCTCCCCTGCTCACGCTGTCTCTCTCTCTCTCCTAGAAATAAATTTTTTTAAAAAATGCTATAAATGAGATGCACAATAAAATGGAGGTGTCCAATACACAGATTGAAGAGGTAGAAAGGAGAAGAGGTGAGTTAGAAGACTTAATTATAGAAAAAGAGGAAGCCAAGAAAAAGAGAGATAAACTGATCCAGGAACATAAAAGGAGAGTTCAAGAGCTGAGTGATACAATCAAACGGAACAATATTCATATCATAGGAATTCCAAAAGAGGAGGAAAGAGGGAAAGGCGCTGAAGGAGTCCTTGAACAAATTATAGCTGAGAACTTCCCCAATCTGGGGAAGGAAACAGACACTGAAATCCAAGAGGCACAGAGAACTTGACGTAACTTGACATAACTTGAATCGATCTTCTGCATGACATATCATAGTGTAACTGGCAAAATATAGGGACAAGGAGAGAATTATGAAAGCAGCTAGGGATAAAAGAGCCCTAACATACAAAGGGAAACCTATCAGAGTACACACCTATCTACTGAAACGTGGCAGGCCAGAAAGGAATGGCAGGAAATCTTCACTGTGATGAACAGAAAAAATATGCAGCCACGAATCCTCTATCCAACAAGCTTGTCATTCAGAATAGAAGGAGAGATGAAAGTTTTCCCAAAATTGAAAGAATTCATCACCACTAAAACAGCCCTACAATAAATCCTGAGGTAGACACTATAAGTGAAATGTTGCAAGGAACACAAGGTACTAGAGACACCATCATAAGTATGAATCCTACAGAGAACACAATGATTCTAAACCCATATTTTTCAATAACACTGAATGTAAACGGACTAAATGCTCCAATCAAAAGACACAGCATAGCAGAATGGATAAAAAAACAAAATCCATCTATTTTCTGTCTACAAGAAACTCATTTTAGACCTAAGGACACCTTCAGATTGAAAGTAAGGGGATGGAGAAATATCTATCATCATACTGGAAGTCAAAAGAAAGCTGGAGTAGCTATACCTATATCAGACAAACTGGACTTTAAAGTAAAGGCAGTAACAAGGGATGAAGAAGGGCATTTTATATAATAATTACAGGGTCTATCCATCAGGAAGAGCTAACAATTATAAATGTCTATGCACCGAATATGCAAGCACCCAAATACATAAAACAATTCATCACAAACAGAAACAATCTTATGGACAAGAATGTGCTAATACCAGGGGACTTTAATACTCCAGTTATAGCAATGGATGGATCAGCCAGACAGAAAATCACTAAAGAAACAATGGACTGAAATGACACATTGGGCCAGATGGATTTGACAGATATATTTAGAACTCTACATCCTGAGGCCATGGAATTCACTTTCTCCTCAAGTGCGCAAGGTACATTCTCCAAGATAGATCACATACTGGAACATAAAGCACTCCTCAATAAATACAAAAGAATTGAGATCATACCATGTACACTTTCAGATCACAATGTTATGAAACTTGAAATCAGCCACAGGAAAAAGTCTAGAAAACCTCCAAAAACATGGAGGTTAAAGAACACCCTACTAAAGAATGAATGGGCCAATTAGGCAATTAGAGAAGAAATTTAAAAATATATGGAAACAAATAATATTGAAAATACAACAATCCAAACTCTATGGGATGCAGCAAAGGCAGTCCTAAGAGGAAAGTACATTGCACTCCAGGCCTATTTCAAGAAATTAGAAAAAGTGCAAGTACAAAATCTAACAGTGCACCTAAAGGAACTAGAAGGAGAGCAATGGGAGTACCCTAAACCCAGCAGGAGAAGAGAAATAATAAAAATCAGGGGAGAAATAAACAATATAGAATCCAGAAAAACAGTTGAACAGATCAATGAAACCAAGAGTTGATTTTTTGAAAAAATAAACAAAATTGACAAACCTCTAGCCAGGCTTCTCAAAAAGAAAAGAGAGAGCTCCTAAATAGACAAAATCATGAATGAAAATGGACTGATTACAACCAATCCTTCAGAAATACAAGCAATGATCAGGGAATACTATGAAAAATTATATGCCAACAAACTAGACAACTTAGAAGAAATGGACAAATTCCTAAACACACACTCACTACCAAAATTCACATGGTAAGAGATAGAAAATGTGAAGAGACCCATAACTAGTGAAAAAATTGACTCAGTGATCAAAAATCTCCCAACAAATAAGAGCTCTGGGCCAGATGGCTTCCTTGGGGAATTCTACCAGACATTTAAAACAGAATTAATACCAATTCTTCTCAAGCTATTTCAAAAAATAGAACTTAAAGGAAAACTGGACTCATTCTACGAAGTCAGCATCACTTTGATTCCCAAGCCAGACAGAAACCCAGCAAAAAAGGAGAACTACAGGTCAATATCCTTGATGACTAGAGATGCAAAAATCTTCAACAAGATACTTGCAAATCGAATGCAACAGCACATAAAAAGAATTATCCACCATGATCAAGTGGGATTCATTCCTGGGTTACAGGGCTGGTTCAATATTCACAAATCAATCAATGTGACATCACATCAACAAAAGAAAAGACAAAAATCATATGATCCTGTCGATAGATGCAGAAAAAGCATTTGACAAAATACATCATCTCTTCTTAATAAAGACCCTCGGGAAAGTAGGGATAGAAGGAACTTAAACATCATAAAACATAAACATCATAAAAGCCATCTACGAGAAGCCCTCAGCTAACATCATCCTCAATGGGGAAAAACTGAGAGCTTTCCCCCTGAGATCAGGAACACGACAGGGATGTCCACTCTCACCACGGCTGTTTAACATAGTTCTGGAAATCCTAGCATCAGCCATCAGACAACAAAAGGAAATCAAAGGTATTAGAATTGGCAAAGAAGAAGTCAAACTTTCACTTTTCGCAAATGACATGATATTTACATAGAAAACCAGACAGACTCCACCAGAAGCCTACTAGAGCTGATCCATGAATTCAGCCAAGTTGCAGGATACAAAATCAATGTACAGAAATCGGTTGCATTTTTATACACCAATAATGAAGCAACAGAAAGAGAAATAAAGAAACTGATCCCATTCACAATTGCACAAAAAACCCCATAAAATACCTAGGAATAAACCTAACCAAAGATATAGGAGATCTGTATGAAAAAAACTATAGAAAACTTATGAAGGAAACTGAAGAAGACACAAAGAAATGGAAAAACATTCCATGCTCATGGGTTGGAAGAATAAATATTGTTAAAATGTTAAAATGTCATTAGTACCCAAAGCAATCTACACATTCAATGCAATCCCAACCAAAATTGCACCAGCATTCTTCTCAAAGCTAGAGCAAACTATCCTAAAATTTGTATGGAACCACAAAAGACCCCAAAGAGCTAAAGTAATATTGAAGAAGAAAACCAAAATGGAAGGCATCACCATCCCAGACTTTAGCCTCTACTACAAAGCTGTCATCATCAAGACAGTATGGTATTGGCACAAAAACAGACACATAGACCAATGGAATAGAATTGAGAACTCAGAATTGAACCCACAAATGTATGGCCAACTAATCTTTACAAAGCAGGAAAGAGTATCCAATGGAAAAAAGACAGCCTCTTTAACAGAGGGTGCTGGAGAACTGGACAGCAACATCCAGAAGAATGAAACTAGATCATTTTCTCACAACATACACAGAAATAAACTCAAAATGAATAAAGCACCTGAATGTGATACAGGATACCATCAAAACCATAGAGAAGAAAGCAGGAAACAACCTCCTTAACCTCAACCACAGCGATTTCTTACTTGACACATCCCCAAAGGCAGGAGAATCAAGAGCAAAAGTAAACTATTGGGACCTAATCAAGATAAAAAGCTTCTGCACGGCAAAGGAAACAATCAATAAAACTAACAGGCAATCGATGGAATGGGAAGAGATAGTCACAAACGACATATCAGATAAAGAGCTAGTATCTGAAATCTATAAGGAACTCACCAAACTTCACACCAGAAAAACAAACAATTCAGTGAAGAAATGCGCAGAAGATGTGAACAGACACTTCTCTAAAGAGGACATACAGATGGCCAACAGGCACATGAAATGATGCTCAGCGTCCCTCATCATCAGGGAAATACAAATCATAATCACACTGAGATACAACCTCATGCTGCTCAGAGTGGCTAAAATGAACAAATCAGAGGACTCTAGATGCTGGTGAGGATGTGGAGAAACGGGCACCCTCCTACACTTTCGGTGGGAATGTAAACTGGTGCAGCCTCTCTGAAAAACAGTATGGAGGTTCCTCAAAAAATTAGCAATAGAACTCCCCTATGACCCAGCAATAGCACTGCTAGGAATGTATCCAAGGGATAAAGGAGTGCTGATGCATAGGGACACATGTACCCCAATGTTCATAGCAGCACTCTCCACAATAGCTAAAAGATGGAAAGAGCCTAAATGCCCATCAATGGAAGAATGGATCAAGAAGATGTGGTTTATCTATACCATGGAATACTACATGGCAATGAGAAAGAATGAAATCTGGCCATGTGTAGCAACATGGATGGAACTTCAGTATGTTATGCTGAGGAAAATTAGTCAGGCAGAGAAGGACAGACACCATATGTTTGCACATATAGGTGGATTAGGAGGAACTTAACAGAGGACTATGGGGGAGGAGAAGGGGAAGAATAGTTGGGAAGAGAGAGGGAGGCAAATCATGAGAGATTCTTGAATGCTGAGAACAAACTGAGGGCTGATGGGATTGGGGGAGAGGGGAAGGGGGGTGATGGGCATGGAGGAGGGCACTTGTTGGGATAAGCACTGGGTGTTACATGGAAACCAACTTGACAATAAACTATTAAAAAAAGATTATGTATAATTTGTTTTATGATTTCTCATATTTAACTGACTTTTCTAATTAATCAGCCAACTATTGACCCCCCATTCACTTGGAGGATTCCTTCTGCACCTTATTCACTTGGGTTTACTGAGTTTCTTCTTATTGGATGACTACTTTCAAGTTCCTGTGTAGAAATAGTGAGCTGATTTCAGATGGTCTCTCAAGAGGGAAAAATATGCATAACTTATTATTTACTTCCACTGTAATGAAATGATAAAAACCTTCCTCAGGGTAACTAGTGTTTATTGTTACAAAAGTGCTACAAATGAGTCATTCCACCCTGATTTCATGCCCTTGGATATGACCCTCCAACATTATTAATTTCTTGGACTGACAAAACATGACAAAAGCAATGTTGTACAAGAACTGGGCCTTGACCTTAAGAAGCCTCATTCTTTTTGTTGATGCTCTCTTGTGCCATAAGATGCCATGCAAGAGAGCCCACGCCAGCCTCCTCATGAACTGCACGCCAGGTAAAGAGAGAGACTTTGGGAAATAAAAGAGCACTTTGAATAAGGAGAGGCCAAACCAGTACCCAATTGCTCCAGCCATCATAGATGATGACGGTGCCATATGAGTGAGTCCATCCGGGATGCTCCAGACGCAGTCATAACACCAGGTGACTGCAACACATGAGTCTGGCCAACTGATACCACACGGAACAGACACCAGCTGCCCAGCTGAGCCCAGCCTGTTTGCAGACTTTTGCGTAAATAGATGACTGTTGTTATTTTAGGCCACTAATTTTGGGAGGTGGTCTGTTACATAGTAATAGATGACTGTCACAAAACTGAATGGTCACAAAACTTTGGAAGCCTATGGCAGATGTCCCCCCAGTGCTTCTCTGGTGTCTGGATATAAATACTCAGAAGCTCTAAGGCACTAGCAACAGTAAAATAAGAAAGCTGCTTCATACCAAAAAAATAAAATAAAATAAAAATAAAAAGGGTAGCACTCATGTTTGCTGAAGCTTTAAGAAAAGGGTTCTGACATTTTTCTTTGATTCAGGGTTTAAATTAAATCCATAACCTCAGAAGCAGCATTTTCCAAAGGCGATTTTGCTCACAGTGCAGAAATAAAATATGCGATGCTAAAAGAGAAAGGGCCTTGGGAATTCTACAATGTTTTACAAATAAAATAAAAAGTTGAAGCAAAACAGGTAGTCTATGAATACCAATTTAATAGTGTGCTAATTTGAAAAATATAAGCCAGACCAAACATATCGATCATTACAGATAAATACAACCCTGATGACTAATTTAACTATGATCTTTGGAATCGGTGTGTTCACTGCAGCAGTAACAGGCCATTGTTAGAACTGATTTCCAATTCTATATCCTTATCCCTGCATTTCCCAATTATTCTCCTCCCTGCTGTGTGCGAAGGCGAGAACATCAGACACACAGCACTTAGAGGTGGGATGGAGCAAATGCGAGAGGAGGAATCGCTCCCTCAGGAACTGCTGCGATATCAAAGTTAAAACAATCTTCCAATCACTTGTGTAAATAACCATGAAAATGATGAATCGTCCTTGCATTTTCTCCTTTCTCTCCAGTGCATATTAAAAAATGATAATTTATTTTGAAAATGACCAATGTCATTTGAATATTTACAGCACAGGCTACCCACACGCGATAATATTTTTAAAGCAGGAAGTGTTTTCAGCCTGGTCCAAGAAGATAAAAAAATTACTATGCGGGGTATTTGTGGCTTTATTTTTTTTCTTTCATTTCTCAAGAGACAGGTTTATTCCAGAAGCACAGTTGATAAAACATGACTTATTTTTATAATTTCACCAAAGAAAAGCAGAAAGTACGTAACCTGCTTCAAAAATCCTGCAAAATTAACTGCTAGTGATTTTTGCTCATTATATTCCTTATTCTGAGCTTTGCTTTAACGAATGCCTTATTCTTGTTTGAAACATATAGAAAAATAAACGCTCAGAATGAAAAGAAATTAGCAAAACATTTTTTCAACCTGTAGTTTTCTGATGAACTCAGTGCCCTTTATCTTCACTCTGGAATACCACTAAAACTACTAAGTGAATTAATTGTTAAAGTCGGCATCACCTAATCTGTCTCCTCTCAGTTTAAAATGACAACCTCTAATAGCTAAAGTAATAAGACATATATTCTTGAGCATTTGATATAATGCTCAATATAATTATAATTATAATATTATAATATTTATATAATAAAATAAATATTTAAATAAAATAAAATAAATATTTAATTTGCTTTAATTTTTACATATTTACATTTATTTACATTATATTTACATTATATTTACATTTATTTTACATATTTTACATTACATTACATTTACATTTACTTTACATATTTTACATTAGATTTATTTACAATAAATAAATAAACATTTATTTATTAAATATTTATTAATATTTATTATTATCATTAATAATAATTATTGTTATTTATTATATAATTATTTATATTATATATTTATTAAATATATATATATATTTTAATTTTTTTTAATGTTTTATTTATTTCTAGGAGAGAGATAGAGACAGCATGAGCAGGGGAGGGTCAGAGAGAGAGGGAATCACAGACTCTGAAACAGGCTCCAGGCTCTGAGCTGGCAGTCAGCACAGAGCCCGACGCGGGGCTCGAACCCACGAACCGCGAGATCATGACCCAACCGAAAGTCGGACGCTTAACCGACTAGGCCACCCAGGCGCCCCAAATATATATTTTTATTATAAATAAAATATTTTTATTTATAATTTTATAAATTTATTTTTTATTATAAAATATAATTTATTCTATTTTATTTCTGATTCTAATTTATATTTTTATTATAAAATAAAATATATAAATAAATATATATTTATTAAATAATTATTATTTATTAATAATTAATAAATATTTAATAAATAAATGTTTATTTAACATTTATGATTACCCTGATAAATATTATATTATAATAAATATTTATTTTTAAATAATTTAAGATTTTCAAATAATTATAATTATATTATAATATTTATAATATTTATATAATAAAATAAAAATTTAAATAAAATAAAATAAATATTTATTATTTATTTAAATAAATAAATTAAATTAATAAATATTTAATAAATATTTTTATTTATTTATTTATTTTAATATTTAATAAATAAATGTTTGTTTAACATTTATGATTACCCTGATAAATATTATATTATAATAAATATTTATTTTTAAATAATTTAAGATTTTCAAATAAGAAAATCTTAAAAAGAAAAAAAATAAATTGAGAATAATTACATGACCCAGAGATAATCACTGTAAACTATGGTAAGTTGTTTCCCAGTGAAGGAACATGAATGTTTAATATTTCTCAAACGTATCTTCTATTCCTCAATAAAACATGACACTTTAGTTTGATTTTGTCTCTGAAATTTACATTACTTGTGATCTTTGGTAAAGTTTTGGATGGACACTGTTTTAAATTATTTGTTAGCTGGATATTAAACAAGTGATGAGCAATACCATAGTGTAGAATAAGGTGGAAAAGGATAATCCTTTATACACTCATGTAACCACGACACAATCAAGACAGAGAACACTTCCATCCATCATTCTTATAAATTCCTTTGTGCCCTTTTGTAGCCAGGTCACCTCTGCTCATCCATGGCATAGGCATAGGCAACAATTGATCTGCTTTCTGTTACTAAAAGTTCCACATAAATGGAATCATATAGTATATAATCTTTTGTGTCCGGCTTCTTTCACTTGACATAATGGTTTTAAGATGCACCTGTATTGTTACATGTAACAATACAATGTTATTTTTATTACTAGGTAGTAGTCCATTATATGATTACATAATCATTTGTTTATTCACAAGCTGATGGACATTTAGGTTGTTTCCAGTTGGGGGCCATTATGTTTAAAGCTGCTATGAACATTTGCATAAAAATACTTGTGTCGGCATGTGATTTCATTTTCTTCTATAAATAAATACTTAAGTATAAGATTTCTAGGTCCAAACTTGGTATACACGTTTGATTTGATGATTAAAAAAAAAAAAAAAAAAACAAGAAAAAAACCTGCCAAAGCATTTTCCAAACTGGTGCACACCATTTACCTTCTCATCAGAAATATATTTGTTAGTACTATTTCCTCAAGTTTTAGCCATTCTGATGGGTATATAGTGTTGTATCACTGGGGATTTAATTTGCATTTCCCTAATGACTAATGATGCTGAGAATCATTTGTGTGCTTACTGGCCACTGATATATTTACTTTGGCCAAGTTTTTACATACAATGTGAGGCAAAAGTTAAGGTGCATGGTTTTCATATGGATATCCAACTGTACCAATACCATCAGTCAAAAAGATTAACTCTTCCACTATGCAATTACTTTGGAACTTGGTCAAAAATCAATTGGCCCTATACATTTGGATCTATTTCTGTACTCTATATTCTGTTTCATTAATAAATATGTCAATGATTAAGTCAGTACCACACTTGTTTAATGTGCATTCAAAAAAATACTTTAAATTAGGTAGTATAATTCTTGTTTTTCCAAGTGGTTTTGTCTATTCTGGGTTATTTGTATTTCTATACAGATTTTACATTCACCTTATAAATTTCTTCAAAAAAACCTGCTGAGATTTTTATTGTACTGCATTAAATTTATAAATCAACTTGGGAGTTGTTGACACCTCACTAAATTGAGTTTTCTAATCAATGAACATGGTATAGTGATCTATTTCTTTAAGTTTAATTTAATTTTTCTCTGCAATGTTTTGTAGTTTTCAGTGTTCAAGTCTTGCATATATTTTGTTAAAGTTGCCCTATTTTTTTCCAATATCATTGAAATGGTTATTCTTTAATTGCAATTTCCAATTATTGGTTGCAAATATAGAAATACTGATATTTGTACACTGATCTTATGTTCCATTGCCTTGCTAAACTCACTTATTGGTTCTAGTAGCTTTGTTCATAGATTTCTTAAGATTTTATACAAACACAATAATCTTTTCTGCCTTTCTAAGACATATGCATGCCATTGTTTTCTTGCCTAATTGTAGTAGCGAGTAACTCCAGTAGAATGTTTAGAATATTGAAACTTAAAGTCCAAGAACTATACCTCCTCCAGGGTCATGCTCATTGTCAACAGAAAAAAACAAGAACAAAAACCACTCCATATACTGGAGGAGACAAGTGAAATAAACAGTGTTTTGAAAAGCATAAACGTGTCATGTACTTATCAGAGGACAGCAGAAGACTGTTCCACTTTCTAACCTTGAGCTTTCAGAAAATTACCACCAAAGTAGTGTACCTAGGCATTATGATACACAGTTGACTTCTGAGCTTAAAACAATAACAACAAATACCAAAAAAAATAAAAAATAAAAATAAAAACCACAAAAACAAAGACTGATAATTAGGAATCTGTCATTTTACCTTATGTATTTACTCATGGATTTATGAACTTCTATTTGAAATAACATACTATCTCTATCTAAGCTTCGAAAATAAGTGAACTCTATGTTATTAAACATGCCTGTACGCAAAACTACACAGAAGGCAAGAATGGACATCTAAGCAATGTTTTGTAGTTTTCAGTGTTCAAGTCTTGCATATATTTTGTTAAAGTTGCCCTAATTTTTTTCCAGTACCATTGAAATGGTTATTCTTTAACTGCATTAAAGAAATTTTGCACATGAACAAAATGCCATTAGTATGTAAATATAAGAGTTTGTGTGCACCAGAGACACACACACAGCCTGGGCCAGGGCTCTGTCGTCTTACCTAAGGTACATCTGGGAGCCTAGCAGGGCCCAGTTATAGACCTGAGTGCACATCCTACAGCCAGGGAAATACGTAACTTGAAATTACCAGGCCAGTCTGGCTTTCCTAACTCAAGGTGCAGTGAGCAGCAGATGTGCTGTAGCCTTGTGGCTCTACTACACCAAGGCTAAACCCCACAGAGAGTAATTAAATACTCATCCTATTTGGGAGAGCCTGGCATTAGGCAAACCTTTTCTTCTTTTCATGTCTATCCACCTAAAACTGGCAGGCTTTTTAATCATGGAGATTTGAAAAAACAGCCTCAGTTGACAGATGTGAGCACAACAGAACAAAGGATTAAATGTTTTTTATAACAAGAAATAAAAAAATTATATCCTCCTCTGTAAATTAAAAAGTTAGCTACAGCATGCAATGGATCTTTGCTCTTTTTCTTTACCTTTATTATTTCCTCCATCCTAGTTGCTTGTAATATTAGAATCAATTCAGTTTGTATCTATGAAGGTTCAAGGACTCTCTTCCATCTCCATGTTTACTTTTGTTCGCACAAATCTTAGGGACGTCATGTTTGGAGAGGAAATACATTCTAGACCTAAAGACTGTGCAGGGTGATTTGTACAGATCCTCAAGCACATAACCATGTGGGTGGTAAAGTTGGGCTTGGTTGAGGTAATTTACACATTACTGGCCTGGACACCATGGGAAGAGTACATTTTGGGGGGGTTTGTTCTGTTTTCTGCTTTTTTAGAGAGAGTGCAAGCAGGGGAGGGGTGGAGAGGGAGAGAGAGAGAATCCCAAGCAGGCTCTGCGCACAGAGCCTGACATGGGGCTAAAACTCACGAATCGGTGAGATCATGAACTGAGCCAGTTGGATGCTCACCCGACTGAGCCACCCAGGCTCCCAGGGAAGAGTACAGTTCTAAGTAATGAGGGAAGGAGAGGAAAGGGGAAAAGTATGTGTGAGCCCTCACAGAACCATCCTGAACTGAAATGGTTTGGCTCAATTAACATCAAGCATTCCTGTATCTGACATCACATATAAGGTGGGGCCTGCTGGGTGCCAAGCACAATGCTAGCTGCTCAGATGGTCAGTGGCCCTGTGCCCAGGAAGCCCACAGGATGGCAAGAAATATGGGCAACTACAAAATGACTTGTAAGAGTGGTGACCGGGTTTCAGGGGAGCAGAAGGGAGGGCATCTAGCCTGGCTGTGGAGTCCGGGAACATCAGTAAGCAGCAACCGCTAAGGTGCTGCTTTATGGAGATGAGTGTCTAGAGGAGGAGCGGCACCGGAGAGGGAGAATGTTCTGAGCAGAGAATCCAGAGAGAGGAGAGTGGGAAGCTTCTGAGGAACTGAAGGAAAATCAGGCTCACTATATGGTAGAGGGGAATCTAGAACAGACCAATCCTGAAGGGACCTTGAGGGTCACATAAGAGACTTTGGGCTTTAAGAGCGGAAGAGAGTCATGGAAGGTGAGTAACGTGCCTGAGACCTCTTGTACAGCATTTTATTAAGACAGCTCTAAATGTGGAAATACGGCAGAAGGGGGCAAGGCAGGAAGTCATATCAAGGTTTGTTTCAGTGACTTAAGGAATAGGATGTGCAGACCCACAACAGTGCTGCTAGAAAGAAGTACCACAACCTTCATAACCTGAAACAACACAGCTCTGGAAGTCTGAAATTCAAATGGGTCTCACTGGGCTATGATCAAGAAGTCGGTAAGGCTGTGTGCCTTTCTGGAGGCTCAAGGGAAAATCCATTTCCTCATCTTTGTTTTTTTTTTAAGTTTATTTATTTATTTTTCTTTGAGAGAGAGAGGAACAATGAGTGGGGGAGGGGCAGAGAGAGGGGAGAAAGAGAGAATCCCAAGCAGGCTCTGCCTTGTCAGTGCAGAACCCAAAGTGGGGCTTGAATCAGGAGATCATGACCTGAAGCAAAGTCAAAGGCTAACTGACTGAGACACCCAGCCGCCCTTCCATTTCCTCATCTTTTCTAGCCTCTAGCAGGTGGCATATTCCTTATCTCATGGCTCCCTTTTTCCATCTTCGAAGCCAGCCAATGGCTGGTAAATTCTCCCTCACAATGTCAACTTTCTGGTTCTGAATCTTCCTTCACCGGCTTTCCCCTGTGGAGGCGCTGCCATTGCATTGGGCCTGCCTGAAAAATCCAGCCGATCTCTTTGAGATCAGTGGATTAGCATCCTTGATACTGTTTTTTAGACTAAATTTCCTTGTAACAGAACATATTGAGATTGGGGGTTACTGTGTTGGCATCTTTGGGAGCTGTTCTCCTTGTACAAGTGGAGGGTTCAGGAGAAACTGGGGAAACAGAAGAAAAAGCCCTTGGTGATACGTGATTCCCTGGAGACCAGCTACACGCTCGGTCATATTCAGTTTATAGTTCTCTCTGGTATATGTTTATAGCCTGATATTATTTGGGGGGGAATCTAGGCAGATGACAAAGCCAAATTACTACAATATGGGAAATGTAGAAAAAGAGATCAGAAGTGGCTCAAGTTAAAAATCTGAGTAAATGGCCACACTTGACCTTTAGAAATAGTTCTGAGATCTCCAACAAACCAGCAAATGAGGTATCTCTATACTCATAGCCATGATGATTTCACTCTGGAAAATTTTCAGGGAAGTATTATCACTCACCTTTGATAGCTCTTTATAAAAATCTCAATAACTACCCATAAAACATCTAGTTTTAAACAATGTAACTTCCTGGTGATATTCCCAAGATAAATTACCACATTTCCTCAATTCTAAAATATGCATTTCCCCACATTATGTTTCTGAAATCAGGATGGATGTGGACATTTAGTGTGGTGTTTATTGTTTCTTTCTTTTTTGTTGTTCCTCTCAAAAGCTGTTTTCAACAAATAAAGTCTGACAATTAAGGGGATGTGGTAATTGCATAATGTCCTTCTAAATCACAAATTATTCTTCTATACTGGGTTATTGATTATATAAGGGTTTCTGCAAATACAGAATATAATTATTTTAAAGTAATTCATCTAAATAATGGCCCACAAATGCCAAGTTCCATTCCTAGAAAATCTTTGCAGATGTGATTAAATTAAAGGTCTTGAGACAGAGAGATTATCCTGGATTATCAGGGTGGGCTCTAAATGCAATCCCAGGTACACAGGCTTCCCCTACTATAGTACACAGAGTGTTATTATTAAACCTTTTGTAAATCAAAATGACACCACTGACCTTAATTGATATGGAAATATTTTTTAGCATTCCAAGACCCAAAAAAATAACCTCTCTCTGGCTTTTCTGATATTTTAAGACACATCTTGCTAACAGAGGCACAACATAAGTCAAGACAAAGGACAGATGCTCACAGACACAGTTCAAAGCTACAGCAGCTTGAGGCTGAGATGCTGAGTGCAGTTCCCAAGAAGGAGCCTGGTGGGGCCACTCTTGTTGCCCCGGGGCGTACACAGTCTCTATAAAAGCTCTACTGCAAAACAAACACTGCAGGTGGCACTGGGGTGGCCCAGTCGACTGAGAGGCCAACTTTGGCTCAGGTCACCATCTCACGATTCGTGGGTTTGAGCCTGTGTTGGGCTCTATGCTGACAGCCTGGAGCTTACTTCAGATTCTGTGTCTCCCTCTTTCTCTGTCCCTCCTCTGCTTGCACTCTGTATCTCTCTCTCAAATAAACATTAAAAAATTATTTTAAAAAAACACTGCATGCTATCTCCTCTATTTGCCTTTTTTTTCACAAAAGGGAAAATCCTCTTCAGATTTCTTTACTTCGTGAAAACAGGCACTAATACAGGTCTTTCATAAAAGCAAAGTGGTGTAATGTGAACTTTCGAAAACCCAGGACACCTGCATCCTTTTAAGCGTGAGAGTGGACATACACAGAGAAGGTAATATGACAAGAGGGTGGACAGAGATTCAAAGATGCTGACCTGAGCCCACAGGGAATATGGCCCTGCTCACACCTTGATTCAACCCAGTGATACTGATTCTGAACTTCTGGGCTACAGAACTATGAGAGATTGCAACTCTATTGTTTTAAGTCAGCATGCTTCGAGTCAATTGTTACCGCACCACAGGAAACTAATATAGTGGTTTTCCTGACAGGAATTAGGCAGTAAGACCAGCTCTTTGTTCAGAAGAGTCCTATCTCTATCTTGTGACAGTAAAACAATTCCATGGGGGCCCAGGCGAATATTTTTCTATTCAATCTTAAAAAAGCAAAACTGTACTTTTTTTGCTTGAAACCTTCAGTGACTGCAGTGAACTTCTTGGTTGTCTCTCTAGAAAATACCACACAGCTACCTATGATGTAATAGGCATGTAATCTCAATAGAAATACGGGTCACCCTCACCTCTAGGGTGGGCTCTGCTTTACATAACCAATTAAAAAACCCATTCCTCCAACCACAGCTTTTGTCCTATTGAGACAGACAATGTGAATGAGCAAATGACATTTCCTTTGCCACAGACGTTGTTATAGACCCAGATCAGACCAATGAGTTTAGATGTTTGAGAAAGATGGCTCCTCACCCTTCCAGGAGAGAAGTTAGAAGACGGGTCTTTTTTCACTGGACAGGAACAAGGAAGAAGCTAACAACATGGCAGGTAGAATAGATACAAACATGTGATGGATTCTGGGTGATAATGTTGATATGCCAAATTCTTCACTGGGTATCTATTTTGAAATAAAAGCTGTTTTAAGCACTTTACACAATTAATTTATTTAATCCCATAACAATCATGTGAGGCAAGTTACCAATCTTGAATCCTGTTTCATAAACCGACAAATTCCTTCTATTATTTGAGTCAGTTAGAATTTGTCACCTATAATCACATGCATTCACACTGATGTAGCTAGATAGCTTTATCTGGGGTAGGCATGGAGAGGTACATACCAGCATCTAAAGCCACCAGACGCTAAAATCACATGCTAGCATGACCAGAAATCGCCTGTCTGATTTTCTGACCAGTCCCCAATTCAGAACCAGCCCAACTTTCTGCTTCCTCCTAGGTTGTCAAAACTTGTTGGTAAAAGCTATATAACTGGACAGCATAACACTCTATAACCCCATGGTTTCCCACTACATTTTATTTTTTTTATTTTATTTTTTTTTAATATTTTTATTTATTTCTAGGAGAGAGAGAGAGACAGTGTGAGCAGGGGAGGGTCAGAGAGAGAGGGAGTCACAGACTGAAACAGGCTCCAGGCTCTGAGCTGGCAGTCAGCACAGAGCCCGACGCGGGGCTCGAACCCACGAACCGCGAGATCATGACCTAAGCGAAAGTCGGACGCTTAACCGACTAAGCCACCCAGGCGCCCCAACATTTTAAATATCAGTGTTGCTTAGACACTTCTTCACTTGTTACTGATCACCTATCTTTCAAACTCTCCAACGCAATAATTCCAATGTGTCTTGCTTTCCTCTTGGGCCTTAATCTATCTCATCTTCCTCTCTCTCCCAGGAGATCTTGCTTATCCTGTCATTGAGATGGGGAACATCACCTGTGAGCATCCTCAACTACTCCGCTCCATCCTCCTTTCTCACTCTGCCATGGGTTACACCTGGATCTAGTTGCAGCAATCTCTCCAGCTCGAGATTAGTTCCTATGGTTGTCTATTAGCCCAACCTCCAGACATCCTGCTGGGATTGCACTTAACAAGGGAATACTAAACTCATTTATACCCATTCCCCTCATCAAAATCTTGCTTTTCTCCCTCTACTCCATATTACTGTGGTAATTAGAACATGAAGAAAAATGGAAATGGGAGTAAGTGGGGGGCAGGAGGCAGCTAAATCAGAAGTTTCTGTCTTGCAATCCTTAGAAAGATACGGGAATTATACTGATTTTTCCAACTACATCAAGAAGGGCTTTATGTGGGCAAGAATGATGACAGAGCCAAGTCAGCTCTCTCACTGACATCTCACAATTATGAGAAACTATTGTGGGTGGACCTAGAGGTCCATAATCGTATACATGCATAGAAACACTGGTAAGCATGATTCAGGAAGCCTCCTTAGCTGTGCTGAGGTAAGCAAGTACTAATAGCTTGGCAACAGATTTCTATTGACAGTATCAAGAAACAGGAGGGCAGGCATCACATATTTTTTACAGTTCCCTAGCTTGGAAATCTCCCGTATATTCTTCCCTCTCCCTAAGCCCTACCAACTGGTTATCTTCCCCAGAATCATCACCCAAACACTGCTCTTCCTCTGCCTGCTACTGGACGCGGTAGTCTCAACAGCCTTGTGGTAGATGGTGGTATCTTCCCCCATCTCCATCTGATGAAATCCTGTTCATCTTTCAAAGCTCAATTCAAGCATTCTTTCCTCTGTGAATACTACAGTGATGTCTCTTTTCTAGTTGCCCTATCAGAGTTGATTGCTCATCCTGGCTCCGACCCAGTGTTCATACTGCCAATGAATCTTTGCATGAATAGCCATGTGTTGGCAGATGCCCCTTATTCAACTTTGTGCTCTTTAGTGGGATGGTCAGGGGGTGAGGGAAGTGGCGGGGGTGGGGGAAGAACAGAGACACGATATTTTCTTTGTCTTTATATTATCTGCTCCCCAAATTGCTGTTGACACTATTTGCTTGAACCAAACTTCCTGAATACAAAAATACATGTATAGGCATATTGCTGTAAAGGCATAATTCCCAGGAAACACATCAAGTAGGGGATTGTTGTAGTGCTTTCTGGAGTGGGGAGCATTGTAAACAGAGAAAGGCAGAGGTGTCACACACTCCTGCTCAGAGAAACTGCGCAAGTCCTGCAACAGCCCTACTGCCATCCCTTTGAGTCAGTCCTGAAATGGCCTGGGGGAAAAGCGCCAGACAGAGTTGTAAATTGGCTCATCTCTGCTGTAGACCAGGAGTACACTGGGCTGAGAACACACATGACAAGGACATAGAGATGATTACTTTTCTAAGGGATATAAAACGCCCAACTGGTATAATACAGGAATATTTCAGTATCACTAAACTCACTGCATTAGAATTTGTTACCCATACGGAAATAGATGGTTTTGAACTTATCACCCTCATATTTCCGAACTAGCAAATGTAAAAATGGTTCTGCATGCTTGTTTGGATAAAACTTAGCAAGCAACAGCAGACTGTATTCTTGACTGTTGATAAGCTTTGCTTGGAAGGTTGAATATTGCCTCCTTTTATTATTACTTCCCATGTGCCAGGCGTTGTGCCAAGCACATGTATACATGCAGGTAAAGAAAGGGAGGTTCTCTCGGAGTGGTTTAAAAACGTCTTATTCAAGGTCACCATCAGCAAATGACAGACCTGAGCTTAAACTTCAACCTGATGCACTTCAAAGGCCACACACTTAACTACTTAGAAGATCATAATGTTCTCTCAGCAGGTATAACCATCCAAATGCCTAGAGGTTTGCTACTAGCAGAGGGGGAGATTTGAAGCTCTCCCTAAATGAGGGCACCCCTCTTCTCCAGGCCTTTCTCAAGTCACACAGAACCAAGTGTTCCATTTTTGTCTGGTTTCCTGTGGAATTTTTCATCACAAAGGATACTAAGAGGTGGGAACAAAATTGGGAGGCTAAAGGTTTTCTGTCTATGCCCCTATGCTGAAGCCATCTAAGGGACCCTAATCTTTTCTAAGGCAACACAAGGTGTGTTGGCCATTTAGGGATATTTTAGCTTGAAGGATCCTGTTGGTCTTTTACTAGGGACCAAGCCATAGAATTTGTGCTTCCCAGGATGCCCTCCTCCGCATCCCCCTCATCGTCACTTCCCTTCACTCCCATAGCTACTATCCTTACCTGAGTCACTGTCCCGACACATCATATCCAGATCTCTGGTTTGCTGGTCTCCCTCAATAGACTTGAAAGCTCCTAGGAGACTTGTATTCTGTTGTCTTCACTTTTCTATCTCTAATACCTCATGGAGAATCTGCACTTAGCAGGAGCTCAGCAAATAATCTTAGGTCAATGAATAAATGATTTTCTGATATCACCTGTTATCATTTATTTATGATCTGAGGAACTGAGGACCGGAACTGATAAGTCATTTTATGGGATAGGTTGAGGACAGTGATGAGGGAAGATGCAGGACACAAACTGCTTTTTAAAAAAATATATTTATTTATTTTAGACAGAGCACAAGTGGGAAGGGTCTGAGAGGGGAGTACCTGAAGCAGGCTCTGCGCTAACAGGTTGACAGCAGTGAGCCTGATATGGGGCCTGAACTCATGAGCCATGAGATCATAACCTGAACCAACGTCAGATGTTCAACTGACTGAGCCACCCTGGTGCCCCAGGACATAAACTGCTTTTGAGGCGAGGATCAGGGAGGAGCACTGGATGAGGCTAGGGTAGATGTAAGGCCAGTTGGTGTGGGGAATGGGGTGTCTCCGCCACCGTGGGATACCGGCACCTGCCAAGATAGTGAGGATGAGTACTGAACAAGGTAGAAAACAGAAAGGGAGAAGAAAATACTAGCAACAAGTTTATCTGTTCTCAGTGTTGTGTTAGGCCAATCTTGGGGCCCTTCCTTGGGTTTTAGAAAATGATTAAGAGGAGGGTTTGTAAATTTTTAATCAGGGCCTCTCATTTGGCTTAGTTATAATGTTTGGGAGATTTGCACATGTCAAATATTTCATTTAACTCAATAATTAGTGAAGGTACTGCTAAGATGTTAAAACTATTTCAAAGTAGAATTCACAGGGCGCTTGGGTGGCTCAGTCGGTTAAGTGTCTGACTTCCACTCAGGTCATGATCTCCTGGTTTGTGGGTCCAAGCCCTGAATCGGACTCTGTGCTGATGGCTCAGAGCCTGGATCCTGCTTCAGATTCTGCGTCTTTGTCTCTCTCTGCCCCTCACCTGCTCAACTCTGTTTATTTCTCTCTCAAAAATAAACATTAAAAAAATTTTAAGTAGTATTCAGTTAACACACACACACACACACACACACACACAACCAGGAATTATGAAATATATTTGCTAACAGATGCAAAAGTGGTCAATATCATTTAGAACAGAAAAAATAATGTCTGAGGTCATCTTTTCCACAGTGTGGAAATCAATTTTATCTCTATAAGACAAAATTCCTTTCCTTTTTTATGAAAAAGATCATTTGCTTAACCATGAGTTTTCTACAACTTCTATGTATGCAATGTTGTAGAATAGTCTAATCAATGCAAAGATTACCAACGATGTCCACAGCTACAGAATCAGATAATCCCTGGAGGTTTCACTGGACAAGATACCACTTAAAGGATAGCCAGCAAATTTTCTTTTGCCCACTTGTAAGTCTCAGACAATTTTCCTGACAAAGTTGAAATGAAAATGACTATGAGCATGTAGTTAATTTAACAGGACTGTAGTTCCTAAAACTTTTATAATGGGCTAAGGACAGTAGCACCTTACATGTTCAATGCACTATTCTAAGTACTTTTTGTATATTATATCTATTCTTTAATCTTACAACCCTGTGAACTATGTACTATCATTCCCAAATTACAGATTGAAAACTGAGCACAGAGAAGTTGAGTTATTTGACTGAGGTCACACAGCTGGTAAGTAGCAGAGCTGGAATCACAACTCAACGAGCTTGGTTCTGCAGTCTGTTCCCTGGCCTGGACCGACATAGTGATAGTGGGGAAACAAAAATAGATTATTTTGAGAGCTGCTTGGGAGGAAACAGCTCAGAATTGCTCTTGATTAGATGAGAGGGAAGAGGAGTGCATGGTGAAGAGGGCAGCCAGGAGGGAAAAATAGCTAATAAAACAGAGAAAAGAATTGACAATGTTTTATTTCAGGGTTATCTGCTATTGTGAAGGCTGGAGAAAAGTTTGTCAAATTGTACTATTATGGTGTTATTTTACTGTAAGCAAATATAAGGTGATATCAGTTATAAAAATCCCTGTCTGGGGATAGCAGTCATCATTGTTCCAGGAGATAACACTGTTCTTTTTTTTTTTTTTTCTTTTTAATTGAAGTACAGCTAACACATAGTGTCAGTTTCAGGTGTACAGCATGGTGACTCCACAAATCTATACATTATGCTGTGCTCACCATAGCTCACAACATAGCTGCCATCTGTCACCAAACAACCCTGTTACAATACCCCTGACTGGATTCCCTGTGCTGTACATCTCCTCCCCATGACTTATTCCATACCTGGAAGCCTGTACCTCCTACTTCCCTTCACCCATTTTCCCCAGCCCCCAAGATAATACTGTTCCTGCTAATCAGAATCCAAGTTCCGTGCAGCTATAATTATAAGCACCTCTCCTTACTTACATTGGGCATAGGTTAGGTTGGAAAATGCCCTCCTCTCCCAAACAAAAAAGTAGCGAAGTCTAACATCTTTTAGCTTTTTTTTTAAGTGTGGGTTCAAATCTTGGGTTTTCACTGTGTTAACTTTGTTTACTTTAGACATATTAGTTTCTCACTGATTAAGCAATATGTACAAATCACTGAATACAGTGTCAGCATACAATAAGCACTCCATAAATGATCTCCAGATTGGCATTATCCAACTTGGTGAAATCGAAGTGGTGTGTTTTTGTGGTCTTCACAGTTCTTGCCAATGAGGTACATCACTCACACAGCTAAGATGACTCCCAAAAAGGCATCAGATGGTGGGATCTTTTTTATGCAAAGAAGCTTATTTGAAAATACTGGAACTTGACCAAATTTGTGTTTGCTCTAACACAAAGGCCTATGCTACGGTATTCTGTCAGATAGCTTCTACTACAAAACTATCCTAGATGCAAAATCAAGAAGATATTTTGGGGCCAGTGGTATCATCTGAGGAGGGGTTGAGCACCTTAATCCTTGAAATAAACTGTTGTCTTCAAAGATCTTGTCCCCGAGGCATAGCTGCTGTTAGACTATGGGTACCTTTATTCAGGCAAGAGCCTACCACAGGACAGAACCATCCTAAGTTTCTTATAAAAGCATCAACATTTAAAAGATGAAAGAAAAAATTAAGCAGAAGCTAAGAGGAAGTTGAAGTACCAAATGTCAGCACACCTGTGTTTGTCAAATGACTTTGGTACCAGATAGCCTGAGGGAATGAGGCCACCAGAGTCTGAGAACTGTGCTGAATGGGAGCTTGCAGGATGACAGACCCTAGACACAGCCCACAGCAAAGGGTTGGTGTAGTCATCTCAGATGGTCTGCTCATTCCAGCCCAGATCACACTGCCTCCCCCACAGCCCAGATCACACCGTCTCCCCCACTGCCTTCCCAAAGACCATCCATGAAATCTGGACAGCCATTTACTGTCTCTTGTAAGAAACAGAGCTGGTGTCTGACCATGCACGGGTGAGAGAATGACTAGTTTCCCACCCATTTCAGAAAAATAGCCATATGCCACATGTGGCACAAGATAATGATAACAACAATAATGACTATGATGGTGGTAATGCCTTGAGTTCTCACAATGTGCCAGTCACTGTCTAAACACGCTCTCATTCCCAACACTGGTTGAGTCTGGGGCAAGTGTACAAATAGAACTAAACACACAAAATACATCTGGTCTCCTATTTGACAAATATGTCTTCATAACATCCTGGGAAGCCACATGACTGAGAATTTAGCATGCTCAGACTCCTCGACATTCCATGTAAGAATATGGAAGCCCAGGAAAAGGCAGCCCCAGGTCACCCCCCTTTTCTTCCCACTCTGGGTAACTGTGCAAGGGGCTACAAGTGTACATGAATAGACCTCCACAATGAGAACCCAAGCTCCTCCCACAGCCCTACTAACCGCCACTCTCTGGCCACCTCTCAGGAGGCGAGATGCTCATACCAGCAGGGGGGTCACCCTTCAGAAGGACAGAAGCAGAAAAGAAGTTTGCAAAGACTTGGGGACAACTCGGCAGGGATCTGGAGTTTCTAGTGCCCAGAACTTTTCTTAGAAGCGGTAGCATGCACTGAGAGACAGGGAGAAGGGAGAGTACTTTCCTGCTACCTCTCCACTTATCCCAGATTCTTCATTTTGTAGAACACTGCTATAGGAGAGCCAGAGTGAAATCCTCTGAAGTCTAAGGCACGGATGGGCACTTTGTGTCTGGGCCTAAAGTACACTGGTTTAAAGGTATCGTCTAATTTAAAATTTTACTGCTCCTAAAATCCCAGGAAGTCAGTATTATTCTTATCCTCTTACACATGAGGAAACAGAGACTTACAGGGTTCAGTAACTTGCTCACTGGTGAGGAATGCAATGAGGGCAGCCTCGCCTCAAGAGCCTGCCCCTAACACATCTTTATAAAATAAAACGAGACATCTTTATAAAATAAAACGGAGATGATTTTTTTCAAAACCACTGAAATGAGATATGATTTCAAGAAGCTGTAATTCATCTAAAATAATCTTTACTCAGGTTTGAAAATATCTTGACAGGTGTCACATTGCTTAAAATCCTAGGACAAATATTACAGAGATTAACACGCTTCTTCAATAAGAAAAATCTTTCAATGTCTGGTCTAATCCAGACCTCATCAGTCCAAGGAATTGAGAGAAATACTCTCTCTCCATCTCCAGGAGCAGGGAAAGGCCTCTTTTTGAAAAGGGAAATTCAAGAGAATAACAGACCGTGTGTTTTTTCTGGCCTCCAAGGAGATGAAACCAGCTGGGCCTGGCTGTGAGGCAAACTCTTTGCTCTGAGTTGAGATTTCAAGAAGGAGCACAAAGGAGCCAGGGCAAGCCACGGACGTGCAAGAACCGAAAGGTAAACTCTGGGTGCCAAATCTATGAAGACTCTGAAAGCTGGTGAGAAGAAGGCAGACTGGCTAGGGACTTGAGGACCCAAGGAATGACGTGGTGGCTCTTCTCTTTGCCTTATGTATCTCAGATTTGGGACTGGTTGACAAATGTTTGGGTTGGCTGCATACTAAGAAGATGCATTTTGGATGCATCTTCAAAGCATGTTGGAGAAACACCACTGCAGTCTCAGGGAAGAGAGCTTATCCCTGGCATATAAAGGTGATCATTCATTTACAGGCTAATGGCACCTCCAAATTCGAAAATGATTTTATTGATATTCTGTTCGAATTTCAGCATATTTAAATAAGGAAAGACACTGTGCTTCTCTCACTTATATTTTTATGGTGCATGTCCAAAGGGGATTTACCAGGTAAGGCACATTAGCAATATTTGACTGCAAGTTAGAATAAAACAAATTTTCCAGCTTGGCTTTAAAAACTGTCATTTTAGAACTCTGCAAGCATTTAATTTCGTGTAAATTGTACAAATGCACTTTCATTAATCACTCCCAGAAGCTTTTGGGTGATAAAAGAACAATGCTCTCCATTCTAACTTTACATAAACAACTTTCTAATTTTGGGTCAAGCCTTTTATGGTTTTTATGGTTTTGCTGTGGCTTCATTTTTTGATTTAATTACATGCTGCTAAAAGATCCCCTTTACTACTACCAAGTACTAAAATTCTACTTTTTTGCAAGTTAATAAGTTCACAATCTGCTAAGTGTACCTATAAATAACATTAATGATATGAGACAGATACAGTTTTACCATTTTATTGTTTTTTTAAAAATCACAGTTAGGAACTGTTCCCAATGAAAGGAGACTAAGGAGTGCCTATAAATGTATGTGACACTTGATGCCATACTGAGTCCTGTCCTGGAGGGGAAATCCTATAAAAGATATTGAGTCAACTGAAAACCTGGAATGCAGATGGTCTGTTAAATGTGTGTGTGTGTGTGTGTGTGTGTGTGTGTGTGTGTGTGTAGGGAGACTGTGCAAATGATAAAGAACATAAAGTTTTAAGTGTTAGTGTTAGAAGCAGGGGAATCTGGGTAAGAGGTGTATGGGCTTTCCTTTCACAATTTTATTTTTGCAATTTTTACCGGGTGGGAAATTACTTCCCCAAAAACCTTTTTTAAATGGCATGTTACAAAAAAAAAGGTGCCCTGCGAAGTTTTTTCCCCCTGGAAAATTCTTGTACTCATTATTCACAAGCTTAGCCAGGTCACTATAAATATGTATTTAATATTTGCATTCTCTGCCTTATTATAATCTTATTGGTTCCAGCTGAGTCTGGGGAAGCCTGGCTGAGAACCAGTGTGGCAGCAAGCAACAGAACCACAGACGTCAAGACGCTATGCTCGGGGAGAAGGAGGCCAGGCCACGGCCTCCCCTTCTTCTGGAGCGTCTCCCCCAGCACTAGGCCTCCGTGCACTGAGAGGCGCTAAGTGGCTGGCTCTCACTCAGAGCTCCTCCACAAATGAGGGAGTGAACAAATAAGTGGACAATGGCAAGGACAATGATGGATCCTATAAGTAATTCCGTGTAAAATGGAGGCAGTTGCTTTCCACTTCTGGGAAAATGGAATATACGTACTTTTCCCCATTCTGCCTGCTAAGTACGAGGAAGATCCTGGGACATTATACATAAGGCAAATTTATGAAGACTCTGAAAGTTGGTGAGAAGAAGGCAGACTGGGTAGGGACTTGTGGACCCAAGGAGTGACATGGTGGCTCTTCTCTTTGCCTTATGTGTCCTGGATTTGGAAATGGAGAAGTCAGCAACTTGGATGCCAACATAGGCAGAAAAAAGGCCCAAGGGAATCCTGTTCTCTCTAGCCAAAGGATCAGGAAAGGAGCAGTTAGAAAGACAGAAAACTTTTAGACAAAAACTGCTCTACTCTAGCCAGACACCACAGAAAACACAGAGGCTCTATCTCACCATTCCAGCAAATGCTAACTGGGGAGCCAGACTTCCACCATCACAGGGCTGTAACAAAGTACCTCAATTCTCCCCCTCCCCTGCTGCCATAGTGTCACGTAAAGCCAAGTAAGGAGCTGGGACTTTTATCTCCATTTGGACGGTAACAAACCCTGCACCTCCTTGACTCCCAGCGTCAGTGGAAACCACATGGGAGCCTGGACTTCTACCCCTACCCAGAAGTAATGAGGCATCCCTCCTTCCCAGCCCTGGTGGGTGTCAGGAGAGGCCTCCTAGAGAATCAGGACTTTCACCATCACCCACTGGTAATGAGGCAGCCCCCACCCACATGGCATCAGTGGAGGTCACGGGGGATTAGTACACAGGCATTCCCATCCCTCTACCAGGGAAGCATCAGAGAGACCTAGTGGGGAGGAAATCTCACTCCTGCCCAGCAGCAGCAAGGGGACCCTCCCTCCCACCACCTTGGTGTCAACAGCAGCCAACAGGTAAAACTAGAATTCTAATCCCACCTGGCAATGATAAGGTGAGACCCATTTGCCTGGCCAGAGAGGTGTCAAAGAAAGATAGCCTAATCTGAAGGTTTAAATAAGATCCAGAGTCTCACAACAACATACCCAAAATATCTACATTTCAGTCAAAACTCACACATCATACCAAGAACTAGGAGGATCCCCAAATGAGGGATAAATGATAATCCACAGAAGCCAACACTGAGACAACAGAGATGCTAGAAATATCTGATAAAGATTTTCAAAGCAGACAGCATTAAAATGCTTCAACAAGCTGGGGCACCTGGGTGGCTCAGTCGGTTAAGTGTTCGACTTCAGCTCAGGTCATGATCTTGTAGTCTGTGGGTTTGAGCCCCACGTTGGGCTCTGTGCTGACAGCTCGGAGCCTCGAGCCTGTTTCAGATTCTGTGTGTGTGTCTCTCTTTGTCCTTGCCCTTCTCATTCTCTCTCTCTCTCTCTCTCTCTCTCTCTCTCTCTCACACACACACACACACACACACACACACACACACATAAATAAATAAATATTAAAAAGAAAACTTTCCATGTTTGGCAAAAGACATAAACTTACAGGTTCAAAAGCTAAGCAAATGCCAAGCAGGATAATTCAAAAAAAAATGTCCATAACAAGTCACATCATAAATTTCAAGAAACTAAAGGTAAAGAAAAACTCTTGAAGGCAGCACTACTGCCAGTAGTCCAAATCCACTTGGACGCCAGTGGATTTCCCACCAGAATCCACAGAGGCCAGAAGGAAGTGGTGAAACGTTGAAAAATGCTTAAAGAGCTGTCAGGGGCACCTGGGTGGCTCAGTTGGTTGAGCATCTGACTTCAGCTCAGGTCATATCTCACGGTTCGTGGGTTCAAGCCCCGCATCGGGTTCTGTGCTGACAGCTCAGATCCTGGAGCCTGCTTCAGATTCTGTGTCTCCCTTTCGCTCTGACCCTCCCCTGATCACGCTGTCTCTCTCTCTCAGAAATAAAAAACATTAAAAATTTAAAAAAAAAAAAAAAAAAGAGCTGTCAAACCAAATTCTACCTCCAGTGACAGTATCCTTCAGCAAGAAAGGGGAAATCAAGCCATTCTCAGATGAAGGCAAATTAACAGAATGTGCCACCTACCCTAATAGAATGGCTGAAGGGAGTGCCCTAAACAGAGAGGAAATGATAGAAGAAGGAAACCTGCTACATGAAGAAGAAAGAGAGAACATAGTAAGCAAAAATACACGTGAATAAATAGACTTTCCTTTTCCTCTTGAGCTTTCTGAATTATGTTTAACAGTTGAAACAAAAATTATAACACTGTCTGATCTGGTTCTAAATATATGTGGTCTTGAGAGCAGTGGCTCATCTGCATCTGTGCGGGAGAAGCAGAGGCAAGCACTGAGGGATGTGAGGCATTTGAAAACAGAAATGAAACTAAAAATAAGTTCACACATGAAAAAGAAGGCATCACAAATGGATTCAGGACCAGGAAACAATGATTGGATAAGTTTTATGATTTAGCCATGCACTTATGCACAGGGCGTGAACTGATACAGAGTGTGAGGCAGTGGACATCAGAACTATGAAAAATCCATGTTGACTTGTTTACTGGTGTTCCCAGTAGAAGGGCTTCTTGACAAGCCCAGCTTGCTCTTCCTTTAATGTCTCTTTAATGAATGGCTTAGTGAGATATCAAGCAGAGCATTATGCTAAAGGCATCTGGGCTCTCTAACACCCCTATGGCCTGGTTCCCTTTAAATCTGGAGCTCCTTGAGTTATATCAGCAGGCTCAATCTTGTCCAGTCCCCACCCTGGGTGCCTTACACAGAGGGACTTAAACTAACCTGACACTCTGGATGGCACCTGTCATCCTGTGGTCAGTCTTGCTCTGACCTCGAGCCTCCACTTAGAATTCAGGTTTTCTCCATGGAAAGAGCCTAAGTGTCCATCAACAGATGAATGGATCAAGAAGATGTGGTTTATCAATACCATGGAATACTACATGGCAATGAGAAACAATGAAATCTGGCCATGTGTAGCAACATGGATGGACCTTGAGGGAGTTATGCTGAGCGAAATAAGTCAGGCAGAGAAGGACAAATATCATATGTGTGCACGTATAGGAGGATTAGGAGGAGCTTAACAGAGGAACAAGGGGGAGAAGAAGGGGGAAATGGTGGGGGAAAGGGAGAGAGGCAAACCATGAGAGACTCTTGAATGCTGACAAAAACTGAGGACTGATGGATGTGGGGGGGAGGAGGGGTGGGCATGGAGGAGGACACTTGTGGGGATGAGCACTGGGTGTTATTAGTTATGTGGAAACTAATTTGACAATAAACTATTTGTAAAAAAAATAAATAAATAAAATTAAAAAAAAAAAAAAAGAATTCAGGTTTTCTCTTCCAGTGTATTTTTCCACCCTCATTCATGTTTTCCTAAAGTAGTTTAGGAATTTGCTCTTTGGCACATAAGTGAATAAATCACACTTAATCTGGCATGTGAATGAACATCTGATCACATTCTATGACTGTACTTTGAGAGCTCTCATCAACTATTCCTGCTTCATTAATCCCAAGAAATTTTAGACATCTGACCCATTCTAATGTGGGTTTTACAAAAGACAAAAAAGAAAAATTATTGTATCAGTTTCTCTGAGGATAAGAATAAGAGATCAAAAGTTTTCAAAAGAATAACTCAAGCCACAGAGACTCCTGCCTGTTCAAAAGGGGCACCCACAATCTATTTTCTATACCCTCCCCCATAAACTATTTTCCCAGGTCCAGAAACTCTAGATGAGAAAGGCCACACAAAATGAGACAAGTTGGGATTTTGATCCCAGGATTCCTGAAGTACCAAGGGTGGGTCACTTAACTAAATAACTAAAATACTTCACTAAGTTTCATCATATTAGCTACTAGGAATAATTATGCTTTAGGAGTTAAGAAATTTGGCATTAAACAACAACTACTTTCTAGTTCTGCTGCTTAAGAGCTATGTGACCAGGCAAATTACTTCACTGGTAAAAGTCACACAAAAATTTTCTACATTACCTACCTGACAGAGCTGATGGTGACAATAAGAATTATAAAAAGTTAACATCTATTGAACGACTACTATTCCCGACACTATATTAAGTATGCTGCATGATTATGTAAATCCTCGTGTAATCCTCAAAGGTCAATGCAATGAGATGTGAGGTCATCATAAGTATTGGGTAAGTGGTAATTTGAATCCAAAACCTCTGACTGTATAAGCCATGCGGAAAAAGACCCCTTAAAAGTGGGTATTGTATTAGGCAATGAATATAAAGTGCACAGCATTGTATCTGACATGTTATAAGGGATACATAAAAGTTTGCTGTTGTTTTTTGTTCATGTCAAAAGAATGTTTTCATTAATATAAAATAGAATTAATATCATATCATTTTAAGGGATATTATAGCTTATTGAGAATATTCAGGGTAAGCACTGATCCTCTGACATCCAATGCTTTCCTTGAGGACCTACAGTGAGGACCATTTACTTTCGATGCTAAGATTCTAGTACTAAGCACCTAATATGGAGTAGTTGGTCTATAAGTATTGGTTGAATTAAAAGGTGTTGAGCATGGTTATAAATATTTAATAAGGTCTATATTTAATCTATCACAATAATCAAAAATCCCAAGAATAAAGACTTTGGCATTAGTAACTATCTTACCATAAAGGTTCCTGCCTCCTTTTGCCTGTCTGTAATATGGGCACAGCCCGAAGTACTGGCACAGCTTCATAAGACTGTTATTTTAAGATCTATTTAAGATGTGAAGAGACTTGCCCTAGTTTTGCCCTTATCACATGCTATCTATTAAGTAACCATCTGCTTATCAAATTGTAATGAAGTCATATAAAACAAGCTAAGGGCTGGCTACTCCCTTAATCAAATCCAAACAAGACCCTGAAATGTCTCAAGAGAGCTTGGATAATTGGTTGTTGGGAAATAAAAGATTTTCAAGTGTGCTTCTAAGTAAAATATATGGTTTTGATTATTTCTAATTACTAGCACAACATCAGAAAAAAAATCAATTCTTCATATTGTTTTGTTATACTCTCTTTCAATAAATGGCATTCTTATATATTATTCAAAAAGTAAACAATTTTAGAGAATGTTTAATCAAATGCCTTCATTCTACAAATGAGGTACCACCAAGTTTATAAACTTTTATGGTCATTCAATGGAATAGTGGCCGAACCAGGACTCTATCTCCTGATTCAAGGGTTTTTCCAGGCATCCAAAAACAAACATGGCCTTAGAATGATGCAGGCTTTAGATGAATAAGCCAAAAGACTGGCTTCAGAAGACTTCAAATATCCAAAACCTAAGTGGCATTACATAATCCCAAATATTGCAACACTGCTACAATTTTTAAATCTTGTATTATTTCCTCAAGGCCAAATTTTTTAAGTTTATTTATTTTGATAGAGAGTGTGTGAGTGAGTGAGGGAGAGGCAAGGAGAGAGAGCGGGAGAGAGAGCAGGAGAGAGAGAGAATCCCAAACATGCTCTGCTCTGTCAGCATAGAACCCGAGGCAAGGCTTGAACTCACAAACCATGAGATCATGACCAGATTTCAAATCAAGAGTCGGATGCTTAATGGACTGAGTCAAGGCCAAATTCTTACTTGGATTTCCCTTATCATTATTTTTTTAAAGAAGAAAAGTTTAATTAAAACTAAACTTAATTGAACATAATTAATTAATGTTATTCAAATAGGCAGATTTTCTAGATAACTACTTTAATTACATTCCAGAAAATATAGATGTTTGTTCAAAGACTTTGTGCTCTACTCCTGCTGCTAAGATCATCTACATGTACTCAAATCAATATTTCAAATTTCTCGTAAGTCTTTCAATTGTTCACAGAGCATTAAATACTAAAGTGGATGGGCCAGAATTTAATCTTGTACAACAGTTTGTGAGGTTGTTTTTAAAGCTGTTGTAATGAAAACCTTCGATCCACATGGATCTAATTGTTATATGCATGAGTTTTTCTCTCTGGACAAAGAGATGTTGGTGAAGGAGGGCTGGTCTCATTAACAAAAAAATCAAATACAGTAACTACTTAGTCATGTAAAAGACTTTCTTGGCCCCCACACAACCCCACCCTGAAGACTCTGGTGGCTGGAATGAATGGGGAAACCAGCAATAATAAGTTCATTAAAATTTCTATATGCTCCAGTGCAGCAGATTGTATTTCTAAAAATGGCCAAAGCAGTATTTCTGGTCTCGCATGTCTCTTCCTGAATGTGAGCAGGTTTTGTGGCTGCGGGGACGAGTGGAATGTGGCAGAAATGATTCTGCATAATTTCTTAGGCTAAGTCATAAAGCAGATAGGGCTTTCTCCTGGCTCCTTTTCTCAGGACACTCATTTTGGAACCCAGCCATGATGCTGTGAGGAAGCACAGGCCACAGGAGGCGGCCACCTGTGGGTAGTCCTGGTGACAGCTTCAGCTGGACTGTCAGCTGACAGCCAGCATCATCTGCCTGACATGTGAGTGAGGGAGCCGTCAGATAATTCCACACGAGCCTTCCAGCTGCCCTACCTGACACCCAGCGGAGCAGAGAGGAGCTACTCCCCCTGGAGACCAGCCCAAATTGCAGACTCATGTGCAAAATAAATGTTATTATAAGCCACGACTCCAGTGGTCTGCTACTCAGCACCAGACAATCACAACAGTTCCATTTCTTTCTTTCTTTTTCCCCCCCTCCAGAACATCTAGTTTTTGAAAGACACAATCGGGAAGGACAAATGAAATTTCATTTAATTCTTTGTATTGGTTTTTAACCCTGATTCTCATTCTCAGATTCTCATTGAAGAATAATTTGTGTGCGTATTTTGATCAGTGTGCAGAACTGAACAGAGAAACCCCACAGGTGAGAACCTAGCACACATAAACATTCACATGTTGTACCACTGACACGCAACTGCCATCCAGACAGGTGTGTAGTGTAGTCAGTAGGCTGGATCTGAGCAAAACTCGACTCAAATAAGACTGCCCTCAGCAGCCCCTATTCTTTGCTCCCTGCCCTTTTCAGCATCCCCGTTGCCCAGGCACCTAGTCCTCCCTGGCAAAGCATCTGGAAAATTTAATCAGGTACCGATGCCATTTTAAGTTGTTGTCTTCACAGAAATGAGATGAATTATGGGGGCAGGTGTGTGGGGCAGGAGGAGCACCAATGGAAGCAAAGCTGAGAAAAAGGAAATCAATGGTGATGTTTTGGGTGCCCATGTGAGAGTTTTCTTGGCACTCCTCAAATGACACTAGTAGCTAAGAGCATTCTAGGCAGAAGATACAGAAAGATGTAAAATGCTACAGTTTATTTATGAGCCATTTGTACTTTCTGAGCATAAAGTAGCAAGGGAAGAATGGCAGTAAGTTGGACCAGGCACGTGGGCAGGAGATGGGAAGTGAGGTTTTCCCATGCCCTGCCATGGCGTCACCCTCACCTAGTCACTAGGAAGCTGCTGAATAGTGTCATGTGCACAGGACAGTGTCCTGATCAGGAGTCAGCAGGCTTGGAGTCAAGTCGTGGCTTTTCGTGCCCTTAGGGACCTCCTGAGGCTTAGGACTCAGTGGGGCCTGAGTGACTGCAGACATTCTCCGCTCTGAAAGTACACGTTATTTGGGTTACGTTACCCTGAATCACGGGCCATCATGGGGAGAACAAGGTGGGGCTCCTGTAGCATGAGGTCTGAGCACTGCAGGCACCAAATTCTACTTTTCCCATGGCACTGGTTTGAAGAGGCAAGGACGGGATCTGTGCTTTATTTTTGTTTTTTAATGTTTATTTATTTTTGAGAGAGGGAGAGCATGAGTCGGGGAGGTGCACAGAGAGACAGACAGAGAGAGACAGAGGCTCTGAAGCAGGCTCCCTGCTGACAGCAGAGAGCCCGAGGTGGGGACTCAAACCCAGGAGCCGCAAGATGATGACCTGAGCCAAAGTCAGATGCTTAACTGACTGAGCCACCCAGGTGCCCCTCTTTTTAAAATTTTCAGCTAAAGACAAAATACCCATACTCCATGGGTTAATTTTTAAAACAGTAATATTCACCAACACTTCTTTAACTTCAAACACTACTATTCATAACACTACTTTCCCTCCCTCCTCCCCAGTCAGCCAAGTTGGATTTAAAATATCTAAGATGATATTTCGTTACATTGCACGTGCATTCTGCCAAGTAAAAAGCTGGAAAATGAGGCAAAAATATGTTGCTGAGATATGTCTGGATTTCCAAGCACCAAAAAACTGGGAGAGGAGCCCAATTTTGAAAAGCGGGGATCAGAAATTGGCTAAACATTCTTGTAGTTTATGTGACAAAATTGTTTTTAAAAATTATAGCTGATTTCAGCCAAATAAATTCAGATAAAACTCAACACAATTCAAGGAACCAAAAAGAAGGCATTTGTGGCATTTTCCTAAGTAAACACAGTGCATTTGTTTCTGGGAAAAGAGGCAGGTGTGTATTCCTGATCAAACAAGGAACTAAGAGACATGGAGAATTAAACCAGCTAATGATACAGTCCCTGATAACACACAGTAGTTCTGCCTCTAATTAACATGACTTTAGACTTCTCTGTACTTGAAGCTTACACACATAAGTTACCTCACAGCAAACCTGTGAAGACAATTAGTAGGATATTAATAGATTCCCTGCAGCAGATATAACTGAGCTTGAATTTCATTTTCTGGCTTGGGTGGGCCTTACTGAGCTGTAAAGAGATAAATATCTTTCCTCAACACTCCCGTTAAGAGTCTCTGCAGTGACCGAGTGTAGGCCAATTGTGTGCCATGGGTACAGCCACACAGATGGCCAAGCAGAACAGCAGTGGCCTTTCTCAGTGCTGTCGGTGACCACAGAGGAAGTCTGGCTTGGGGCTTACGTGTAACTTGGGAGCTTGGCTTCCAGAGCATGGGGCACCGCAGGGAAGCATACACACCCAGACCCACACAGGTACAGGGAGCCAGACATACAAACATATACATATGTCCATATATGGACACAATAACATACAGACACATTCACACAATCCTTCACATCTATTCACAGACAAGCCAGATGTAGACAGTGAAACAAACACACACAGATGCACACATATATCCACACATGTATACGAAGACAGAGACACAGATACAGGCATATGCCCACACATGGACATAAAGATAGACACACATAATACACACACATACATAGGCAGACACAGTCATACACACACACACACACACACACACACACACACACACACACACACACACGTGTACTGACTGATGCACACAGATATCCATGCCTGCTTACTCCTACCAAAGACAGAGACAGGCACACACAAATCCACATATATGCCCACACTACACAGTCTCCCCAGACACAGGCACTGTGGCCAGCAGTGTGGGAGTGAGTGTGCCTAAGAGGAAGAGGCACCCCTGCCCTGCCCATACCACACAGATTCCATCCACTGCAGGCTATTGCCTTCCCAAGGAGGCAGTCAATCGGCTTCATGATATCAACTATAATTATCATTTCTTATACAACAAGTTTTAACTCTAAACAGGATCCTAAGGTACTTGGGGGTGTGGGGGTGTTTTTCAGAGTTCTACATACAGCAGTTATAATTCCATCCTAAAGACCTATTTGGCAGCCCTAGGCTCTAGCTGTCTGCCTCCAATTTATCAATCTTCTAGGGCGCCGATGACAGTCAAGCTCTCCCCTTCTGCCCCGGATTAAGACACTTGCCAAACTGACAGCTGGCAAGGCTGCATCTCTGCATCTAGACTCCCTGCTGGAGTCACGTCAAAGGCCACATATCTGAAAATTCATAAACTTTCACACTGACAAGTATTAGACACAGCTGTCTAGAAAAGGGTGGTATAAAGGGTAGGAGGCAAACCCCAGTTCACAGCTAAGGCTGTAGTTAGGGGGTCCCAGCATCCCCTTTTGGGGTTTCCTCTCCTTTCTGCCTCTCTTCCTGGACTACAGATACTGCTACTTCTCCCTGTACTTTGAATTATAATAGTTCCCCCTTACCTGCGGGGGAAGACTGCCAAGACCTGCTGTGGATGCCTGAAACCCCAGACAGCATCAAACTCTATAAATACTACATTTTCCTATCCCTACACACCTATGGATAAAGTTTGATTTGTAAAGTAGGCACAGAAGAGATTAACAATAATAAAATAATAATAAAATAAATAATTATAGATATAAACTAGAAGAATTATAACAATATACTATAATAAAAGTTATGTGAATGTGGTCTCTGTCACCATGTCTTACTGTACTGTGTCCACCCTTCTTGATGAGATGGCGATGATGATGATGATGATGATGATGATGAGAGATGATAAAAATGCCTACGTGAAGAGATGTGGGACCACAACTGACCGCAGGTAACTGAAACCACAGTTGCCCTTAACTCACGGTTTTATATCTCTTTATACGGCACTATTTTCCATCACACGGCAAATTCCTCAGGGGTACACTCAATATATTCAAGTTTATCATGTCAGGAACAGGCACATTCAAAATAGATACTCAATAAAAATGTGTTAGGAAAAATTTGCAGTTAAGGCTATATATATATTTATCAATGGGTGTTCAGGCACTCATGTGGCTTTGAGGAAATTCTGTGAAGGTACTCGATCTCTTGAGAATGCACCAACACACAGTAGTTGTGACATGAAGTCGAGGTGGCAAGTTCTCAGCCTTGAGTACACAAGGTTGTATCCCAATGGTCTGATAGAATTGCCACTTGAGAAAATATGATACAATGAGGAGACAGGATACATTCATTTCATCATGATACAATGTTTGCCATTTGAAATTCTTCAATTGTGTTTGTTACTCCCAGTTACCATTTGTTCTTTGGTATCACCATTTCTCCTAATAACTTTCTTGCTTGGGGGAATCAACATGTTTCAGAGACATTTATTATTTTCATTATTGAAGAATTTCAAAATAGAGAATTCTAAGTATTTTTAATCAACTGAAACCTATCATATATCATCTGATCTCACAATTCTTCTTTGACATTCCTGAGAAATATGTTCAGAACTCCAGAGACATGAGGGGGCGTGGGAGCTGGGCCATCAGACAGGTTATTCACTAGTTAAATGATTCCCCTGAATGAATCTCGTGCCATGGCAATCTAAATTTGTGACAGGTACCAAGGAAGCCTTGTTTGATCTTCACAGCAATGTGATGGTGGTGAATATTATCCCTATTCAAAACTGAAATATATCTTAGACTGACGGGTCCCTCACAAATAATTTTAATCACAAATGCTAAGTCAGCAAATGTGGACACTATATACAAGTCAGTACACTATACACTATACCCCATGTATAGGTGTGACAATGACAAAACTCAGGAGCTGGTGTATGCTGTAAGAGTTTTCTGCAGGGTAATGCCTTTGCTGTTTACCACAGAAAATGAAACAGTATTTTTAATGGAGTGAATCAGAGTACTAGGTTTATTTAAAATATCACAGAACTTTTAATCCAAGCGAATCTTTATACTTGTTAATACTGCCAATGGTAAAGCTAATTAGGATTACAATTAGCCTTACAGATTTTACAATTTATAAATTTTTACAACTGGGCCTTTCAAAGGCCAATTTCTTCTGCAAGAGACACTGCCACATGAAATAATAATTAGCAAGATGAAGGCTGAGGAAAATTCTGTGTCCCTTTACTGATATTTTCCACTTCTGGTTTTTGAGTTCTAAACTAGATTTTTTGCATCACTCTTTTGGCTTGGTTTCACTTTTAATCAGTAGTCTTAAACTTCTTACAAACTACATCATGAGCTTAGAAAAATTATGATCAGTGAATTTTATTGTGTTAAATTATACCTCAATTAAAAAAAAAGCTCTTTATCTCAGAAGAACAAAAAAATGCTTTTCTAGGTTAAGTGGGTGAGATACTGAAGCTCCAGTTTATTTGTTTTAATGTAAACATGAATACACAATTTCATAGCTCTATTTAGAAATGTGAACTACATTTTGCTTATATGTTTTCAAATGTTCAAAGGGAAATAAGGCAAAACCCTTTTAAAAAATTACTTCTCTAGAAGGGGCAGGATGGGAAAGGACAGGGTCTAGCATTGAAATTTCATTCATGGTTTGTGTTAAGCAATTCCTAGAAAGGAGGAGGGTTTAAGAGAGTGAAAATCATGAATAAATCTTTTCCAATTGGAAAGAAACTATTATAGCTTTTTATGGAGATCTAGGGAGTATACAATAACATGAACATTCATCATCATCTATGGTTATGACCAGAAATGGGAAAGGAAGTAGAAAACTCGTGTGTGTGTGTGTGTGTGTGTGTGTGTGTGTGTGTGTGTGTGTGTGTTTAAGAGTAAAGTGGAAAAAGGAGATGGAGCAATGGATTGGCTTTGATAAACTATCTAAGATACCTTCCAAATTATAAATTTTATGTGTCAAAAGGAAAAAAAAACAAAAACAAACAAATAAAAAGAAAACACCTAATAAGCTTCAAGTGGTGGAGAGTAGGAGAAAAATTATCATCTCTCAAGTGCTTACTTTGAGCCAAATGAACCTTTATGGTAACCTTACCCAGTAAGTACAATATTCCTGTTATGGGTGAAGAAATTACAGCTCAAGGAGATTTAATAACTTAGCCAAGTTCATCCAGTGAGAGGCAAGGCTGGGTTTCAGTCTGACATTTGTCTGTCCTCTTCCCACAGCCCATTTCGCTTTGAACCCCAAAGCCATCCTTAGATATGGAAAGCAATTACAGCCTGTCCACCGCTTGTTATGTAGCCGAAATGCACTCTGCTAGTGGATGAGATGCAGCGGGCTGAGGTTCCCAGGTAAGACTGTCGCAGTGTTTTAGGAATACATCAACCCTGCCCTCCATCAATGGGCATCCCTGCTTCCATTTGCCAGGTGAATGGAGAAACAGCTACTCTTTAATTTAGAGAGAGATAATTCCAGAAGAGGGGCTCCTCACAACTAGCATGTCCCATTATTTTATGCAAACCAGCTCCTTACACTAGCACCTAATACATACATGATGTACACTAGCAACAGTATTTTACCTTGGGAATAAAAAACTATATACAAATACCCTTTTCTCTCTGTTTATTTTAACATAAGCATTGAAATGCTCTGTTGAAACTGTCTTTCCCAGTAAGAAACTCTAGAGAAGGCTGGAGAGCACTCATATTCCAGGGACCACAGAGGGCCCATGAACAAAGAGCACATCTGGAAATCGGCCAAATGGGACAAAGGTCTTAAACATGACATCCATACATATTCTGTTACTTGTCATCACAACCACACTGTTTTTTTTTCTTTTTCATCCACAATTCTTTACTCCATAAAATTTTCTGTTAACTTCCCAATAATGTAATTTTATCATGACCTTTCAACCTCTTAACATATTTACTACAGGAAATTACATTTTTCACTAAAGTAATGTAACATTTGCTATAGGATCCTAATTTTGCTCAGAGTGGCACAGAAATTCACAAGCTTTGGGTTAATTCTATTATTATATAGAACATTCATTCGTTTATTCATTCATTCAACAAATAATATCCAAGAATCTAGCCTGAGCAGCTCTGAGCATCAAGGATACAGCAGTGAATAAAGCAATGTCCTTGGACCTTACATGCTAATGTCGTGCTATACAACAAGGAAATAAATACATGCATAATAGAATACCAAGTGGTTGTAAATGCTGTAAGGTAAGGCCGTGCAGGATGATAAAGGGGGTTATTTTAGATTGTGGTTGAGGAAGCCTTTTTTGAGAAGAGGCATTTGGGTATCGACCTAAATCAAAATATGGGAATAATCCCTGCAACTCTCAGGAGGAAAAACATTCCAGAAGAAGAAACAGCAACTACAAAAGCTTGAGGCTTTTTGTTAGAAGGTTTCGGGACTGACATTCTCCAGTGACTGTAGATAATAAAACTGTCTATTAGAGTTCTGATCCAAAGTCATTTCTCCCCACAGTAAAAGCATGTCTATAACCAAGATAAATATAAACATAAACATTTATAATAGTGTTACAGTTTGAGGTGCTACAACATAAGACATTATATTTTTCAGGGTTCTCTAAAGATACAGAACCAACAGGATGTATATATATATATCCAGAAAGAGATTTATTGCAAGGAACTGGCTCGTGAAATTATGGAGGCAGGCAAAGCCAAGTCTGCAGTGAGGGCTGGCAGGAAAGAGACCCAGGAGAGCCGATGGTGCAGCTCCAGGCTGAGGGCAAGCAGGGAGAGATCCAGAAAATCAACGTGCAGAGGAAACCCCTAGATAGTCTGCTAAAGATGTCTCTCTTCCTTGAGAAGGCCAGTCTTTTTGTTCTATTCAAACCATCAACTGATTAGATGAGGCCCACCCACATTATGGAGAACGAACTGCTTTACCCAAAGTTCACTTAATTAAATGTTAATTTCATCTCAAAGCACCTTCCAAGAGGATACATAAAAATGAACCATCACAAACAGCACAGTTACTAAGGCAACAGGAAACTGTTGTGGGAAGGCAGGATGAGCAGACACCAGGCAGATGTGGGGACAGATATCTACTTAGCTACAATTGCTCTCTTGGGAGAATATGTCTGGGTTTTCAGTCCCACTTTCACAGCACTAAATGCTGGGTATTCACTTAAGTGGGCACAGTTGGAAAATCTAAGCAGTGGTATTGCTGTGTGAGAGAGGTGTTCATATGGCAGGACCAAAGCTAGTTGAGTAGACTAAGGGTCAAGCAGGAGACTGGGTAAAGTACCAGGACCCCCATCAGAATCACTTGGCTTCAGGGAAGTGAAGGTGTTTCACAAGGTGAGCACCAGATATGGCACTAGAAAGGGTAACTCATGAAAACTAAAGAGAGAAAACCTAAGCAAAACCCCATTCCTGTGCTCAGGGCCAGTCCAGAGCAGAGAGGGAAGACAAGGTGAAAAACAACTCAACAGCTCCTCAGATGCCCAGGCGGCACCTCATTCACCGCATTGTGGTCCTGGTTAGAGATGCGTATGGTTCAGGTAAGGTCTGAATTATGACACTCTAAGTCCCTCGGTCTAGGTTATGGAATCCTAAGTAGAGTCATACTGTCAAGATAGCTTTGATGAAGTGGAGAAAACACAGGTAGAGAAGATAAGAAGGTAGATAACAGAGATCTGTATAAATTAGAAGCTGGCATTAATAGTTTTGTTCCTGTGGATAAGTAGTCTTACAATGCTCAGTACTGCTTTAGGAAAACATGTGTCCACCAAAATCTACTGAGTCATCCTCACTCAAGGAACACTTCTCATTCATCTGTCACATTTTGACACATGAAAAGTGGTGCCCTTAATTCTATAATCTAAAATAAACAAAAAGTAGGGCACCTGGGTGGCTCAGTTGGTTAACTGTTTGACTTTGGCTGAGGTCATGATCTCACAGTTTTTGAGTTTGAGCCCTGCGTCAGGCTCTGTGCTAACAGTTCAGAGTCTGGAGTCTGCTTCAGATTCTGTGTCTCCTTCTCTCTCTGCCCCTCCCCTGTTCTCTCTCTCTCTCTCTCTCACACACAAAAATAAACATTAAAAAATTTTTAAATAAACAAAAAGAAAGACCCAAAAATTCCAGTTTCATTCATTTGTAAAGATCCAAATAGTTTAGAGCAGCATTTTCTAAAAACAGGTAAGAATTCACTGTGCTTTATCTAAAAAACATGCAGAGAAATTCTTGGCTTCCTTCAACGCCACATAATATGAAAGGAAAGATAAATCTAGTAAGTATCTATTTTAGCAGCTAAGAAAGATGTGAGAGATTTATTTGTATAACAGGGCTTTTGGGGGAGCTACTATTAATAGTGTAGCTGATTCCTGTTATCAATCAATGTATTCATCCAAAAGCAAAATATCTTCTAAATCAAAATATAGTGTATCTCTTTGGACAAGATCCACTTTCCTACTTCCAAGTTCATGGTGATAAAGCATGATGGATTATTTAGCTTCTTAAGAGGTGGTTAAAAAGCTATTTTTAGAGCAAACTCATTTGATGGAATACTCCCCTTTTAAGCGTGCAAACATCTACCTTTCATAACTTAAGTGAGAAAATGTTAATGGGGTAATAAAATGTAGTAGTGAAGGTCCTATGTTTTTAAATTGTTCAAATATCTGTGTTTCTCCGAATTCAGACTGAGTCATACACCTAATTTCGCTGTTTCATGGTATGGAAAATGCATTCTTAAAAAGACTGTTTTCCAACAGGTGGCATCAACCTACATCTCCTAAGTGTATATACAAGACAGGAAGCTTTGTGTGATTTGTATGAGGCTCAAAATTATATTAAAGGTAAGAGTCAAGCCCCAAAACATTAATTAACTCCTTTAAGAATTTTAAGTGTCAGGAAACAAAGAGAGTGAAATGGTTTCTCCAACAACTCTTGGCATTCAATTATTCTTATATGAATATCATAACGAAGACCTACATCTGTCAGAGGCAGTAGACTAGAGTTTGCTGACCCAAGTCACTCAAACCAAAAAAAAGGATGGTAGTGGCTGGGTAGGGGATGGAGTAGAAATCACAGCATTTCTCCCAGTGGGTAGCTTTCTGATATTGACTTTCAAATTCCTCTTGTTAATTAAGCTAAGCTGGTTTGGCTATCTGAAAACGGCCAAAGGCTTTGTAAAAGCCTCTGGCGATAAGAGCCAGATGGGATGTAACAATGAAAACAAGTCTTAGACAAGAGTCTGCTGGGATGCAAACATTTATGGGCAATCAGATAAAGTCCACACCACCTGTTCTTGGAACCTCAGAGAGACCCCCTCTGTTTTCAGACCTTTTAGGAGAATCTTGCATAACAGATTCACTCTGAGGAGGATGTCCAATACTGTGAGGCAGTATCAGCTTAACTTCTGGTCAGGACAGTGGATAGTCTTTTCTGTAGGGAGACACACCCAAACAGAGCTCAGTTCTAGCTGCATAAGCCTACTGGGCTTGCCAGAGTGGGATCTTGTTCATTTAAGGCCAATAGGGCACATACACTCCTTCTGGCCAACCATTTAGTTTGACCACTACTTATTTCAATGATGTAAGATTATTTTCTAACAATTATCATGCAGAAGAACAAAGTTCTGGTATAAATTGTGACAATATTGGAAGTGCTTATGTAGATTCTGTAATGGTTTTCAGGCTAGGCTATAGTGTCCGATCGTTACATTAAACACCAGTCTAGATGTTGCTGAGAAGTTATTTCTTATGTGATTAACATTTATAATCAGCAGATCTTAAGTAAAGGACATTACCCTCCATGGCTTAGGTGGGCCTCATCCAATCAGCTTGAGCCTTAAAAGCAAAGACTGAGGCTTCCTAAGGAAGAAGTAATTCTTCCTCAAGATTCCAGCATAGAAACCCAGCTTGTTGTAGCTTCTGGTCTGCCCCACAAATTCCAAACTTACCCACCCCCATGATCACCATGAGTCAATTCCTTAAAATAAATCTCTCTTACACACATACACACACACACACACACACACACACACACACACACATTTTCTGGAGAACCAAGAGTAACATAGATCCTTAATGGGAACTTCAAGTGCTAACTAACTACCTCTAGAGTGTACATTATAGGTCACTTATTCCAACACACATTGAATACAATATCAAAGTAAATCATCATCTAGATAATATGTCACCTTGTTTTGTAGGTCCCTTCCCTCACTGTTCCTTCTATTATTTTTTTTTTGCCTCATTTCAAATTAACAGTTAAGTAGATGCGGAGATAACTTGTCTCCCATACATCTGTTCAGTTATGTTTCTGTAGCTCAAAAGATTCACTCAAGACCTTGAGAACTTACTAGACCAACTGTAAGTATATGAAGAGTTATGTAGGGTGATAGTTTTGCTTTCTGTGGGTAAACTGTCATGTAATGTAGTAGTGAGTAAGCTAGCCATTCTAGGTGAAATTCTCTCCACAAATTATACTATCTCATGAATATACTCACTTCTCATTTCATTAGAAGTGTTCGGAGCTACAATCCTCATTATAGCAAAAACCAACATGCACGTTTATAGCCTCTGCCTCTATATTAGCACAAATAATGTGCTCAGAAACCAGAATGAGAGTAAGATTCCATAAGTCTGTTTCTGCTTCTGAACACTCATGTTTTTACTCCATTGTGGCTCACTGGACATCTAAAACTGTAGAAGAAATAATTGCAAAGAAATTCATATTTAAGTGGTTTTTAAAAAGAAATATCTCAGTGGAGTACTTTGTTATTGTTTTCAAAAGTAGGAATGTGGGAAGTGAGAATTTTTTTCAACATTATGTGAAAGTCCACTTAATTTAATTATCTACTACCTTCAAATATGAGGGTCACCATATCTTCCAGAAAGTAACACAGAACAATCCTTTTAAAAGTCTATTAAAATGGATTATATATGATTAAATAAAGTTTAGAAATGGTTTTACTACATATGTCCCTAACTCTACCAGAAATTCACAAAGTATAAAGCAAAGGCCATAAAGCCCGTCAGTAGAGAATTTTGTTTAACTTTGTTAAACCTAGTGTTTCTGAAATGCATTTGATAATAGAATCTTTATTTTGAGTAACTTCCCTTAACGGTCCATAAAATGCTAGCACATATTATGAAAAATGTGGACATAAACTATTCCAGACAGAATGAGGTGAAAAAGAAAAGTTTCCACAATAGGAGATTCTATAACTTCCCAGAAGTCGTCATCTCTGTGTCTAGCAAACAAAACCTTTCTGTACTGGAGATAAATCCCTCATGCTACATTTTAAACATTCCCTGCTGTTGTGTACTCTGTGGAGAAGAACAGCTGGTCACCATTTTCCAGGTGAGAAATCATTTTTCATTTAGAGACGTTTATTAGGACATCTATCTACCTTCTTTACCACAAGTACAATGATTAAATCTCTCTTAGATATTCATCTTCCACAAGTGTTAACTATCTTTGTGGCTCTACTTGGAATTATCTACTTTCGCCATTACATTTTTAAGTTAGAAAGACCATAAATGGGGGCACCTGGGTGGCTCAGTCGGTTGAGCATCCGACTTCAGCTCAGGTCATGATCCCACGATTCGTGGGTTCAAGCCCCATGTCAGGCTCTGTGCTGACAGCTGCTCAGAGCCTGGAGCCTGTTTCGGATTCTGTGTCTCCCTCTCTCTCTGACCCTCCCCTGCTCATGCTGTCTGTCTGTCTGTCTCTCTCTCTCTGTCTTTCTCAGAAATAAATAAAACATTAAAAAATTTAAAAAAAAAAGAAAGACCATAAATGTAGTTACTCTATTAGAAATATGACCAGTCCTTAGTACCACAGTGCTGCTGACAGATTACTGTGGAGTAATACCTCATGTGGGAATTGGGTCTAAAAGCCAGCAAATAAAGCAAAATCATGTACAGTTCAAATACTCTTCAAACCCTATTAAAGGACTGATGGTGAAGAAGGACATGCTATCTCCAAAGATGATCTCCCTCCAGGTCTAGGGGCTGTACCAAATAAAGTAGGTGGCTTCTTCTCAGAGGCCACGTTGTATGAAAAATGTATATCTTTAAACACGAGAATCCATTCACCACAGCAAGATGCTCACACCAAGAGAACTCACAGGAACTGGATCTGAAACTGACCAAAAAAAGAACAAACCATACCTCTTATTTCCTGCTCTCTCCTGGGACTGCACTCAGTGAGGGCAACAGTGAGAACTGTATCCACACTGTTTAAGTTGTGATTTTCTCTTTCATTTTTGCTTTTGATTTTTAAAATTAATCTACTATAATTGCATTTGTGTAAATGTACCTATGATGCATTTGATTATCACTTTAGTTAAGTTTTAAATATATTCTAAGTACAAGGAAAGAGGAGTCTATTTATTATTGGTTTTATTTTGTTCAGTAAACAATTACAATAGACACCAGGACGGGGAGACTATTGGGCAAAAACATGAATATGACCCAACTTCTGGTCTCAGACTTCATATTTGATGTAAATAAGCATAAACAAAACCAAAATCAAAATAAGACTGTATTAAGTATCATAATAGTAGAGGAAGGGAAGGCATTCATTCCGGTTAAATCACAGAAGAACGTGGCACCAAAAGCATCAAATCTTAAACAACAAGGAAAACGTTACTAAATATGGAAAGGTGCAAGTGTGTGTGCATATGTGTGTATGTGGAAATGCAGAGTGGGAGGCTTGGGAAATTTTTATGCAAATGGAGCAAGAGAAAAGAGAAGTAGATATGAAATGAGCATTCTGTGGGAGAAAGAGCTCATAGCTTGAAACTTTGGTTCTTGTGTTTCTGGGAGGTTGGATAAAGGGAAACAGCAAGAACTGAAACTGGAAAGAAAGATGGCTGGAGCCAGGCTGTGAAGGAGCCTGAATGCTCTGCTAAGGAAATGGACTTAATGGAGAACAGAGACCAGGATGAGTTCTTGACAGAAGAGTGACATGTTTACATCATATCCCTGGTGGAGTGAATTAAATAGAAGCAGGGCAAGCCAAGCTCCTCAAGGCAGCTAATAGGTCTTATTCTATCTTCAATTGCCACATTCAGCATAATATCTAGTATTTTGTCTCCTATTTTACCACTGGTTTTTTTCTTGCAAAGGCAACTGCGTCTAGTCATGCTACTCAGACACCTGGTCCCTGCCTATGAGAGATACAGAAAGTACAAGTGGCACATGGATGATGAACAGAAATAATGCACAGGAAGCTTCCACTTCACTTCTTTTGTGTGAGTCTTCTTGGAAACTTTCCCATACTCAGCAGTAGACTCCTAGTAAAATAAGGCTATTGATCATTCATTTGCTCAAGCAATATGCATATAATATCAAATAAATACAGGTTTTATTCTAGGCTCTCCAGGCTACATTGGCAAGCAAAATGGGGGAAGATTCCATGCTAACATTCTAGTTGGGAAAGGAGATTATCAGGGAAGAAGAAAATAAGCAGTAAATATAAATTATGCATCATGTTAGAAGGTAATAAGTGCTATGAAAAAAATTAGAGATTGACCAGATGAAGAGTACCTGGAGGGTATCATGGGCCAGGATGAGTTGCAATTAAATATTATGGGTCAACCTGCTCAACAACATGAATTATAATGAAAATGAAAATTAAAGTCACCATGAGATACCATTTCATACTACTGAATTGGCTAAAATAAAAATGACTGATAAGAGCAAATATTGATTAGGAAACTGGAACCTTCATGTTGCTATGGAAATGAAAAAAGGACAACCACATTAGAAAACTGTCTCAGGTAATGACAGTGCCTGGAACAAGAATAGTAGTTGCAGAGGTTGAAAGATTGAATGCATTTTAAGGAAAAAGTCAACAGGCTTTATAATGGATTAAATGTATTATGTAAGAGAAAGAGAAATCTATGACAATCCAAGATTTTTGTCTGAAAAACAAGAATAGTGGGCTTAGTGATTGCTATATGGGAAAGATTTTAGGAAGCACAGGTTGGGGTGATAGGAATTGGAATTCCAGTTTAGACATATTAAACTTGAGATGCATATTTTTACAACCAGTAGAAGATGTAATTTAGACATTTTTATAGGACTTGGATGTTTGGAGAAGTCCAAGCAGAATACTTAAATGTTGAGGTTGACTCTATTCAGATGGTACTTAAAGCCAAGATACTAGATTAGGTCACCATAAAGATAAAGATAAGGATAAGGATAAAGAAGATCATTCTTAGGCTAGAAGAAGTCTAAGTATCAGCCTTGGAATATTACAAAATTTAGAAGGGAAATGAGGAGGTGACTGAGAAAAGGTATTCAGTGAAGCCAACGGAAATCTAAATGAGAGTGAGGACAAATTGAAGGAAGTATTCCAAGGAGGAAATAAAAATGAACATAGTTTAATGAACTGAAAGTTCAAGACGATGGTGAAAACTTTGAAACTGTAATTCTTGATTTCCTCAGTAAAAATTATTTTCATGGTATGGTAAAAACAGAAGACTACCTAGAAAGCATTCAAGAAAGTTAAAAGGTATAAAGACTATGTGTGTATACAATAATTATGACTTTTTTCTATGAAAAGGGAATTTAGAAATGAGGTGGTAGTTGAAGGGAAATGTGAGCTCAAGGGAGGGTTCGGATGGATGGATGGATGGATGGATGGAAGGAAGGAAGAGGACAAGTGGTCATCTCTATAAGAGAAAAAAAGTCTTCAAATCACCCTTCCAGTGGAGGCTCCACTGATTCAGAAAATGATGAAAAGATACATCATTGTTTTGGTTATTTTTAGGCAAGTCAGATCTCTGGTATCCCCAACCCCACTCAGTATTCTCCCTTTATACATAGGCCATATGACTGTAAAATACATAATAAAAATAATCCCAAACCTCAAGACATCTTGTGAGAATGTAATGAAAATCCAATACCAAATAAATTATTCATAAATAAAATTCAATGATGTTTTTGTTATGCAGGAAAACCACATTAGAAGACACAGGAAATCGAGAACTATAAAAAATAGATCCAATGAATTGATTCTGCCAATCAAAATTAGATTGGTTATTTTCCTGATTTATGTCACTATGTATTTGCAAAGCAACATTCTTTTTCTTTTTTTTTTTAATATTTTCTCAACATTCTTAGTCCAGCTTAAATCTGCAAGAGTCATAAAGGAAACCAGAGTACATTTTTAGACAATGGTCCTCCTGGGGTATAACATTAACTATTCATAGAACAGAGAATCAGCCTTCAGTTTTAATTCCCTTTATCTCTACTGTACATACATTCCAACGGGGTGATTATTCTAATCACAATGGTCAACAACAAATTAGTTCATTTAAAAATTTAATGCTAACAAAGGACTGAATTAAATGCTAAATTCTTAAATGATTGCTTGCATGATGTAATATATGTTCAAATTCAGTCCTAGTGCAAGTACAATAGGAGCAGCAGGAGGATATGATGATGACGGAAAGACACAGAATGAATGAAGTTCTACACACAAATTCTCACTGTGATTCTCTTTAAGGGACACAATCGTTAGACATGCAACCTGAGTTCTTTTGGGATAAATAAAAGTTAAGCTTGAGGTCTTGAATTTCTAATGCTATGAAAAAGGATAAATTTCAAACAATACATATATTCAATCTGCAATTTTTCTAGAGAAAACCTAATTAACGTATCTTAGGGCTTTTACCCAATTCTGGACAGTATCTTATAAACTTTAAATAGCTGTTCTTTGAGTCTCCTACCTAAGCTAACCCTCCAACTAGTTTGTGGATTTTTTTTAAAAAAAATGGAGAGACTTGGAGTGCCTGGGTGGATCAGTCATTTAAGTATCTGACTCCTGATCTTGGCTCAGGTCATAATCTCGTGGTTTGTGAGATCAACCTCTGCATTTGGCTCCATGCTGTCAGCACAGAGCCTGCTTGGGATTTTCTCTCCCATTCTCTCTCTCTGTCCCTCCCACACTCATGTGCACATGCATATTCTCTCTCTCTCTCTCTCTCTCTCTCAACATAAACATTTTTTTTTAATTAGGAGACATGATTTGTAACTCTGTATACTCTGTATTTCTCTGATTTCAGTTGGTACCACTGTCCTCCTGATTCATTTTACTGTGGCCCATTGCTTCCATATTGGTCCTGAATTATCAGCCATGCCCCCCTTCCCTAATTTTCCTCTGCCTAGCATGCTCTTCCCTCAACCATCTAAGTGGCTCATTCCCACGGTGTCTTCTGGACTTGTACCAGATGTCATCTTACTTAAAAGCTCTGTCTTAATGTCTACACAGTATTTATCAATACTTAATTCTATTTTATTTATTTATGCTGAGAGAGAGAATGCATGTACATGTTCAAGCAGGGGAAGGGCAGAAAAAGAGAGAGAGAGAGAATCTCAAGCAGGCTCCATGCTGTCAGCACAGAACCCAGTGCAGGGATCCATCTCATGAACCTCCAAATCATGTCCTGAGCCAAAATCAAGAGCCATGAACTTAATGGACTGAGCTACCTGGGCACCCCTTTCAACACTTAATTCTAATACAGACATTCAATTTTATTTATTAATTATTCCCTTTTGCTATAATCTAAGTCCATGAGACCAGAACCTTTGTTTTGGTCTCTCCTCTAATCCCAAAACTAGATAAGTGCCTAGTCTGTACTAGGCACTCAACAAATATTAAATGATGAAGGAAGAATAAAGAGTAGAAAGAGCACCTGCCCTCCCCTTACTGGTCAAGGTGGATTTGGTGTACGTAAGAATGAAAGAAATATTTTGTCTGGTCCTCTAGACTTTGTGTATATGCTTTTCCTTATCCAATAAAAGATACACTTTCTGATAATAGACTTCCTATCCTTTCAAAATTTAAGAACAAAGAAAGAGTTATGAGATAAATTTAACCCAATATTTATTGAATACAGTGAGCATGTTAATGAAAACATTTCTAGGTCAACAAAGTTGTATTTATTTTGGTGACAATTCTGCATACATCTCATTCATTTATGTTTTTTTAACACTAAAGAATGTCTATAAAAGCAAGACCTCTTTTTTTTATTAAGTTCACTCCCTATTGGATGATAAACAGAGTCAGAGTCCTTAAGATCATTGCCTTAGTAACTAATCATTGCACATGAAAAATAGGATTGTTGGGAAATAATAATTGAAGCAGGAAACAACAGACCTCATGAGGTTGCTGAGTAGCAGGAGAATGTGACTTTTAAGGGCTGATTTCCAACTCTCTACCAGTGCATACACAGACTAAAAAGTAGAGAGGCCAGGCCACAAAAACATGAAATAGAAGCCAAACCTCTGTCTCCAATCTTTTTAAAAGAACAAAATATAGAGAGTATAAATTGCCTCCAAGGATTGCCAGAGGCATTAGTTAATGTTTGCAAAGAGTTTTTGAGTTGAAAGCTATCAGAGAAGAGCTAAATCCTACTATCTCAATAACTGGAATGCTATTCTTTTTTTTTTTTTTTTTCATGCTACATTACAAATACTTTCAAATATATTCTACCAAAAGAAAACCTTAACAGACTTCTTAAGGGGAAATTCCATTCATTCATCACATTAACAAAGACACTCTGAGGACAGCCATGACTTGCCTTCTGTGAGTCTACTGCCATCAGAAAGGTCCATATTTAAAATACCTGAGCAAGATGACAGCCTGTGGGGAGTCAGCACTCTCTTTAATTTGTTGCAAGGGAGTCAAGGAAATCACTTACCCACACACCAATCTGGTGCTCCACTACTCGCTTCTGCAAGTTGATTATAATGTAGCAGATGCCACTATAACAAGAGTTAGGGCCAAGGTGCTAATAATTCATATCCCACCCCAAAATTCCATGATGCTATTGAGTTTTTGGTCTTTGTAAATTAGTGTTTTTTCAAAGTATGTTTCCTCTATCACCAGTAACGGCATGATCTGGAAACACATTAGAAATGCAGATTCTTATGCTAGGTATACAGAACCCAAAATTTGGAGATGGAGTTCAAAAAGCTCTAAAACAAGCCTGCCAGGTGACTCTGATTCATTGCTTTATAAGTAATATTTAATTTACATTTTAACAAAATCTGACTATTAAAATCCAATTAGACAGAATAATTGACTTACTACTAATTTATATACTTATTTAGCCAATGTATATTAAGCGCCCATCTTGTGATAAGCATTGCTCTGGAATCCTGAGATTCTGCAGTGAACAGAACAGTCACAAACCTTAACCTTAAGAATCATTCAACACTCTAGTTGAAGTAGACAGACAGACAAACAAAATAAGCAAACTCCATGGTATTTTAGAAAACAAATACTGTAGAAGAAATAAAACAATGAAGGAAGATGGGGCATTGATGAGAAGGGGTATAAATGCATTTTATATGACATGGTTGTAGTCCATGAAATTTAAGCTTTGGGTCATATAACTAATTGGTATGTCGGAGTGGTCTTTCACATCATTTCTCTAAGGCCCACTTATAAATTGATCTAAGATGTCACAATTCCTCTTAAGTAAGTATGTTTTTTTTTTTTTAATATTTTTATTTATTTCTAGGAGAGAGAGAGACAGCGCGGGCAGGGGAGGGTCAGAGAGAGAGGGAGACACAGAATCTGAAATAGGCTCCAGGCTCTGAGCTGGCAGTCAGCACAGAGCCTGACGCGGGGCTCGAACCCACAAACCGAGAGATCATGACCTAAGCGAAAGTCGGACTCTTAACCGACTAAGCCACCCGGGCGCCCCCTAAGTAAGTATGTTTTAAGTACTTTACAAAGACTTTCAGAAATATGCATTACATTTTGTATTTAAATCTTAGTTCTAAATGTATCCCTGCTTTTACCCTATTTATATGCTTTAAACTTTATTTTTAGTGCTTAAAATTGTTATTTAACCATTATATTAAGTCAAATGTTTAACTTAAAAATTAAACAATCATGGGAAAATTAATATATGCTAATTTTAGACTTTTGATCCAATTCTCCTAGAGTTGGTAAACACAGCTAAAATAATGCTATGGTTAAAGTGACCATGATCTTTTAACCTGTGATAAAGCCTTTAAAAATATAGATCATCAATTAGTAAGAATTAATAAAGAAACAAGTTTTATAGTTAGGAGAGTAGATTTAGTTTAGACCCAGACTACTGAAAACTGTGTTACTAAGTTGTTATAGAATGGCTTGTGACCCCTTATCAGTTGAAGCCCTAACCCCCAATGTGACTGTCCTGTATTTGGAAATGGGGCCTTTTAGGAGGTAATTAAGGTTAAATGAGGTCAAAAGGATGGGGGCCTGCAGCGCCTGGGTGGTTCAGTTGGTTAAGTGTCTGACTTCAGCTCAGGTTATGATCTCACAGGTCGTGAGTTCAAGCTCTGCATTGGGCTCTCTGCTCTAAACATGGAATCTGCTTTGGAGCCTGTCCCCCACTCTCTCTGTCCCTCCTCCGCTCATTTTCTCTCTCTTTGCATCTCAACAAAAAAAAAAAAACTTAAAAAAAGGGTGGGGTCCTAATCCAACAGAACTGATGTCCTTATAGGAAGAGGAAGAGACACCAGAAAAGTCTCTCTCTCTCTCTCTCCAAGTGCACAAAGGAAAAAAAAAACTATGCGAGGACATAGTGAGAAGGCAGCTGTTTGCATGGCAGGAAGACAAGTGTCACCAGACACCAACCTTTCCAGCACCTTGATCTGCCAAAACTATAAGAAAATAAATAAAATAAATTTCTACTACTTAAACCACCAAGTCTGTGGTATTCTGTCTTGGCACCCCAAGCAGACTAATAAAGAAGTATAACCATCTCCTTTTAAATAACGAGTTCATTTGCATTTTGAGAAAATTTCCCTTAAGGCTCCTAAGCAGTGCAGGCTCCCAAGACCATCACGACCACCAAAAGAAGGTGACTAAATTTCACATGTCCTTTATAGTCTCCCCTAGAGGAATACTGACCACCTGTCTGCAGTATTACAGGATAGTGGATGTGAAAAGTAGCCACACATAGAAGACCAGGAGGTAGGACCAAGATAAAGAATAACCCAGACACAACTTGTGGTCATCTCACTTGTATTAAGTAATATTTAATAAGGCAAGGGGGGAGGATATGAAATATTTACAGATGAAATGACTTCCACATCTAGAATCTGCTTCAAAAGAATTCAGCATAGGGGAAAGGAGAAGGCAGGTAGGAAGTGAATAAGACTGGCCATGAGTTCATGATGCTTGAAGTTGAGTATTGTATAGTATAGAATTCATTTAAGTCAATCATCAAATTCATCATTTTTTGGCATATTTTCCCAGACTGGATGCTATGTTAGTTACTGACTATTCAATGGTGTACAAAAAAGAAGACAGGTTTTTTTTAACATATATTAAATAGTATACATACAACTATGTTATAAAGATAATTGCTATGAAGAAGAAAGTGCTAGAAAAGCATATGATGGGTTCTTGCCTTAGTCAGATAAGGCTTTCCTAAGAAAAACAGCATTTGAGCTGAAGAGTCAGACCATTCTGTGTAGAGGTGGGCAAATTCTGGGATGAGTAGCGTACAGCGAGGCTGTGTGAGACAAGCCTGAATAGTCAGGCAGGGACAGATCATGTGGTGACCAGATTACTCAACAAACACAAGAGACAAAGCAAGATGCTCAGTAAAAACATAGGAATACAACCCGCAAAATCTATACTGTAGGACAGTGTAGAGGAATAAATGACCAGTTTCTCCAACAAATGTATTACAAGGAAAAAAAAAAAAAGAATAAGAAACCCATACTCAAAAGGAATTTAAGTGACATATTGAGCAATCACAATATATGGACCTCATTAATATCCTGATTTGAACACACAGACTATAAAATCTATGAGATAAAACAGGGAATTTGAGTTGGATATTTGATGAAGGAAGCAATCTCGATTTTTTTTTAGATCTGATAGTGGCATTAAAGTTATTTTTTAAAGGAATTGTAATTTAGAGATCATGCTGAAATATTTACACATGAAATGACTTGCACATCTGGAATTTGCTTCAAAAAAAAATCAGCATAGGGAAAGGAGAAAGTAGATAGGAGATGAAGGAGACAAGATTGGCACAGCTCATGATGCTTGAAGCTGAGTATTACATAGTTAGAACTTTACTGTGTTGCTCTCTTTTCTTGTGTCTGTACATTTGAAATTATCCATAATACAAATTTTCAAAAAGGAAAACATTAGGAGAAAAAGGGCAGTAGTGAAAGCGCATGGGGAAAAATTAGGGCTATGCATTTATCCAAACCAGTGTCTCCTTTTGATTCATGTATATTGTGCTCATAAAATTCAAGATACCACCAACATTCAGGGCAGATGATTAAAGTCAGATCAATGCTACTAATAAACTTTTTAAATACTATTTGAAATATTGACACAGCATTGGGAAATTTTGCAAATTTAAGCAGAAAGAATCCATTTGGAGTCATTCCAAAAGTAAATTACATTTTAGGGGGTCTCTTTGAACTAGCTGTAATCAGCAGCTCAAGTATTTTTTTAAATTCATTGACTATGAATTACATTTCAAACCAATCATCTTGTTTATTTCTGCAAAATTTCAGAAACCAAGTGATCAGCTTAAAATTCCTGCCCTGCCAGGTCTCTTTGTTAAAGCTAAAGCAATTTTCTGCCATAAATTCTGCTAGCAGGAGGAAAGACATTAAAATATCCTGCCAACGAAATAGAATATAAAGCACAAATAAAGCCAAGAATTAAGCTTAAACAATTTAGTCATGCATTTTTGATGGTTAATCAGGAAAGGGTAAAGGAATTCATAACAAAAATATATGACCAGGAAAGGGGAGATAAGACTGTAGGGAAATTGCCATCCATCAACTGGCACTTAATTAAATTGTATGGCCCTTTATATTCAAACTATTTTAATCAAGAAAAATTTCTTCAATCCCAGGATGCCTTAAGTTCAGAAATAAAATCAGAGCTCTGTTCTTTTGTCTTTGAGGAGCATTTTCAGAGAAGTAACAGATGCCGAAAATACTTCCTCAGCATGGGAATATGCCTGTGATAGATACATATGAAAATTTTTTTAAAAAGCAGCAAGTGTTTGTCTTCTATCAGAACATTAATGTTTAAAGCCAAAGAATGTCTATCATTCTTCAACTTAGAAACTCCCTGTTTACATAAAGATACAGTGGCTCGGTCTGTTTCATAGAACTTGCCTCCTTCTTGGGGAAGAACATCATTTGGCTTTATCAAGGACACTAGTCTCCATTTAAACACCTTTAAGACCAGCATATGGCACTTCACCCTGACCTAACTCCTTCTGTTCTACTTGCCAGGTGCCGGTAATTGGACCTCCTTGCCAAGGCTATCCCCTGGTTTTGCCCTCAACATTTCTGAGTTCGCACTGATGCTTCAAAGGGCCTTTGGTCTGATCAGCACCAGCTAGTATAGGTCTATGCAGCATCACCATCTCACCCTTTCTTCACCTACCTTCTCCAAGACCATCCAAAGAGAGTCACTATCAGCACATCTCGTCTCAACAGAACCACAACTTCCATTTAATTTACTGGATGTGCAGAACCTGTCCCCTATCTGCTTATACCCCAAGTAATAGCCACATACATATTCCTACTCACATTGCAAGGTGGAATAGGCCACCAACAGCAAGTTTCAAAGGAGTTCAAGAAATAAGAGATTAATGAAGAAGGGAAGACTCTGGGAAGATGTGTCTTTTCTAGGCAGAATTTAGATAGTGGGAATGATGGAAAAAGAACCAGTCTGGCAGGGGCCACTGAATAAAAAAGCCTTAACATTATGAACAAATATGACATTTTTCTGAAAATGGTAAAAAACACAGTACAGAGGCGCCTGGGTGGCTCAGTCAGTTAAGCATCCAACTTCAGGGCAGGTCATGATCTCGCATTGGTGAGTTCAAGCTCTGCATTGGGCCCTGTGCTGACAGCTCAGAGACTGAAGCCTGCTTTGGATTCTGTGTCTCCCTCTCTCTGCCCCTCCCCTGCTTACACTCTGTCTCACAAAAATTAAAATAAAAAACGTTGAAAAATTGCTTTAAAAACACAGGAAAGACTGTGTACCATAGAGTAAAAATAATCATGAAATCAGTTTGGAGAGGTTGCCATTTGTCACAAGCAGCAGAGATCCTTAAGTTCCAGCTGTACAATAAACAGCAGCTTTCTCTGGGGAAGACAGGAGAGATCTGACAAAATCAATGATACAGAAACATCGATCTTGTATGAAATTTATTAATAGCACAAAATAATGAAGGTCTTGGTGGGGATAGACAGTGATAACAGAAAAAAAGAAAGAGGAGAAAAGCTACCTCAAAGAAACACAGCAAAACAAATCAAAACAAAACAAAACCAGGATTCGGATACTAACATACAAGAAAGGAGGAGGACTTGTCCAAGATTTGACTCCTGTTTCTGACTTAGCTGGCTGGACAGTAGTAGTGTACACTGCCAGAACAGAGCGCTTGGGAAGGAAATTCATGTTTATAGAATAGAGTGTGGGGGGAGAGAATATGTTTGCTTATTGGCAAGTTTGGAATCATGACAATTTGGGAAAGAAGCTGGCTGTGCAAGGATGTTGCAGTGAGAGCACCTGCTTCAGACAGTGTGGCAGACTTCAGATGAGCTCCAGAGACCCCCCCTAACTTTGTATTTCTAGCCAAGTAGATGATGTGCATGGAGTGAGAGGAGCCATTTTCCTGATTATCTCAGGAGTCTGAGTCACTTCAGGAGCAAGAAGACATGGGTTTACGGTGCTGACTAATTCTTTATCACCTGCAGGCTCTCAAATCTGTGTAATGTGGATGAGCAAATCACAATGTCAGCTAGGCTGGAGATATCCCTTCTCAAAAACATGGGATTTCATTCCCATCCTTTTCTAGCTGGGAGTTCCCATTAGCTTCACTATGGGAGCCTTCATCCCAGCAGCTGGCATCACACCTACCCAGCCCTCTCTGATGTTATCATATATTATGCAGTAACCAATAACCATTACTTTTTGCTCAATTCTACTTCTGGAAGAAAAGATAAGAGAAAAGTAGTACTTTATGTATTTGAGAATTTTTGTCCCGATAACTTCAACCAACAGACACCCCAAGGTTAAACTGGGAAAACAGTGGTACTCAGATTTAGTGCCCTAGTGACCACATAAGAGTCAAACGGTGTCAGAGCTGCAACTGCATCACCTTGAGAAGGATGGCAATCATAGCTCAAGTTCCAGTGGAGTCATCACAGATTACAATAATACTAAGCAGGCATCAAGACTTAACAGCACAAACCGTGGTGCCTAAAGAGCATTGGGAACAAATGTTGAGCGTGTGCAACAAAGGAGTTCATTGAAAGCAAGTGGCATGAAACTGAGGTTTGAGTGACTTGGAACAGGGCCAGAACAGAGGTCACAAGCCTGGCAGTAGGAAACCAGGCACAGTTCCCATCAGTTGATAGGAGCAGGGTAATACCAAGTCAATAGGAGAGGGGTAATACCCCTATCTTGGCCATGGGCCTCCTTCACGGCCACCCTGCTTCACACTGTGTACTTGGTTCCCCTGCTCTCTCTGGATCTCCCTGGTTCTCCCTCCCCCAAGGGCTTCCTGGGCCTGTTCCGGACTGAGGCTGGAGCATGGTCATGAGGGGGCCTCTCCTCTCCTTTTCTGCTGTCCTCACAGACTTACCACTACGTCTTCACAGCTCTCTCTCAGGTGTCCAAGTCCTGAGAGCAGTGGCTGTCAACTCCCCTCACCTTCTAGAACCAACTATCACACACTGCTGAATTCCAGCCCCCACTGACCCTTCAGGTCCCAGTGAGAATGTCACATCCTCTCACAAATCTTCCCCATCACAGCCTGCTGCTAGACCAAGTGGGTGCCCATCTGTGCTCCCGTAGCCCCACCCAAGCTTACATACCACCCAGTAACTGCCTGTTGGTCTGTCACCCCAACAGAAGCTCCTGGCGCAGGGCTGTTGTCTCATGGATCATTATTTCCCTGGCATCTAGCTCTCCAAATACATGAACATAAGCTCAATGGGTTTAGATTAACCCTATATTAAAATAACACCTACAAATATGGACATCCATTAAGTCTGTACTTTCTGCTCTTGCTGAAGCCACCGTATAGATTTCTACATTTCTATAAGAACATCTGTTATCCTTCCAGTGTCCAGGCAGCTAGCTGAGGGCACATGTTGAAGGTCTGCTTCTTGTGAATAATAACTATCTGAAGTCAACCAGGGAGAAATGAATGAGAATGCAGTCCCTTTTACAAGGTACAGAAGTATCAATATATATGGGGGCACCTGGGTGGCTCAGTCAGTTGAGCGTCCGACTTCAGCTCAGGTCATGATCTCATGGTTTGTGGGTTCAAGACCTGCACTGGGCTCTGTGCTGACAGCTCAGAGCCTGGAGGCTGCTTCGAATTCTTTGTCTCCCTCTCTCTCTGACCCTCCCCTCCTCACGCTGTCTCTCTCCTCTCTCAGAAATAAATAAAAAAAACATTTAAAAAATTTAAAAAGAAGTTTCAATATATATGAACATACCATAATGTATAAACCTCTTGAATCACTAGATTGTACCTGGAACTAACAAAACATTATATACGTCAACTATATTTAAATTTAAAAAGTAACAACAAAGAAATATCAATATATAAATAAAGCTATGTGAGGTTCTTTCTTTCTTTTTTTTTTTTTTTTAGTTTTTTAAATGTTTTTATTTATTTCTGAGAGAAAGAGAGATTGTGTAAACAGGGGAGGGTCAGAGAGAGAGGCAGACACAGAATCTGAAACAGGCTCCAGGTTCTGAGCTAGCTGTCAGCACAGAGCCCGATGCGGGGCTCAACCCACAAACCGTGAGATCATGACGTGAGCCGAGGTCAGACGCTTAACTGACTGAGCCACCCAGACACCCTGTGAGGTTCTTTCTTATTTTGTATTGAACAACAACACTGTAAATCAAGGTTTTCTCACACTGAATAAATCTAAAATGGATCTGAAATGCCATTAAGGCTCTCTGAGTTTTCTAATACAGTATTAATATAGTTATCTTATTAACAGACTAAATTTAATAAAGTAAATTTCTATAGCTAATATTGCTAGCAACAAATTCTAAAACACATACGTGCAAAACAGCAAAGGTGCCATTCTGCAAAACACATGCTTGGTTCATTTCTTACCTCTAGTCTAGTTCTGTTCTATAAAGCATTTAACACATTTTTTAAACCAATAAATCTTCTTTCTGTCATTTCATTCTCTCAATTTCATTCAGTAAACATGTACAGATTACATACTATGCACCAGGCCCATGTTTCCAGACTTCCAGACAAGAGTCTTGTTTATCTGTTAACAAACACATTAGCAATCACATTAACAATGCCGCAAGTGGGTACAATGCTTTGTGGCTCATGAATATTTTCATATAAGAATCATCTGCTACCAACAAAATCCCTTTAATCTTACAGTGGAGGAATAGTATAGAGTGGTTGTTATAACTGCCTCAAGGTCACTCCAAGTACACAGTAGAGGCCCACGTGATACTAGGCTGTCTGGCTCCAAACCCAGTTCTCTGCTGCAACACACGCCCTCTCATTTCAGCTCCTTTATTAATGTGGAGAATGGACAGGGGAATGTGTTGTGTCAAATATTGCTTTCACGAAGCACTGTGCATGAGATCCAGACTGTTTAGCAGTGCAGCCCAGGTGAACTTGAGTTTCCATATGATTATATCAGAGTTGATACAAGCTTACAATGAGTGTACCATCTCTTCTAATAGCTCAGTTAATAGATGACTGCTGAAAATTTCTGTTAGAGCATCACACAGCCAGAAATAAAATTGTAAATTAAAAGCTTTACATAATGTTCACTAGAGCCTAGCAATTTTGTCATTATAAGAATTATTTTTGTCATTATGTTCTAATTTATGAAGAAAAGGATTTTCTCTTAACTTTATCGGTTTCTCAGCAACTGAGAATTTAATGGAAATATTCACATGTTGGCTTATGTAGTTTCCTCCATGAAGTAAAAGCCCAACAGTTAAACTGGAACAGTATTTCTCCAACTGTAGGGCCGTTATCCAGAGGCAATTTTGTCAGCTCCACAGCAACCTCCCCAGAAGCCATCCCCAGAGACAACACAGGTTCAGCTCTCCTCTTCATCTTAGGTTCACCCTATATCCTTTCGTTCCCAGGCATGAGATCTTTAAAAAAGCGAATACTTCACCCAAAACTAGTATCATTTGAGTTTTGAAAACCACACTAGCAAACTAGATGATCTCTTCTAAACCCACCTATTAGTCTATGAATAAAGCACTAACTATATGAATATCAAACAGTACTCACGCCTCAGAGGATGTTACGACTGTGGATCCCAAAGGGGTAACCCCCAGAAATCCCAGAAACACTTGGATGCCTTGCTGGGAAGATTCTTGGGCCCAAACCCAGATGTACTAAATCAGAATTTCTGGAGTGAGGCTTAGAAATCTGTATTTCTAACACACTTCCTTGGATGATTCTGATGTTCACCCCGATTTGGGAACTTGGGAGCATTCTAGAAATGGAAATTCTCAGGTCCTGCCCCAGACATACTAAAACCAGAGACTCTCAGGATGGAGCCAAAGAAATCTATGTTTTGTTTGTTAATGTTTATTTATTTTTGAGGGGGGCCAGAAAGAGAATGCCAAGCAGGCTCTATGCTGTCACTGTAGAGCCTGATGCGGGGCTTGAACTCACGAACTGTGAGAACATGACCCGAGCTGAAATCAAGAGCTGGACAATTAACCAACTAAGCCACCCACATACCCCAGAAATCTGGGTTCTATCAAGTCCTCCAGGTGGTTCTGATGCACGGTGAAGTTTGAGAACCACTGATTTCAACAAGAGATAGAATAGTTACATTTCAATGTTTAAAAACCCATATACTGAGACCCTCGTAAGTAAAGTCCCTGGGTTGGTTAGTTGCTTCAGGGAAAAGAGGGCAGCTTACTTTGTACTATATCATTTTTTAAATGCATATTTCTTCAAACATCTATGGAGAATTCACTCTGTGCTAAGCACTAAGTTAGAGGCTTCTTAGGATAAAGGTATTAGAAAAATGTAGTTCCTGGACTCAAGGAGCTTATAATCTACTAAGAAAAAATTTTTCTGTCAAGGGCCAGATATTAAGTGCTTTAGGCATTGTGGGTCACATGCTTCTGTGTAACTACTGGGTTCTGTTTAGTATAAAAGCAGCCAAAGATAATATGTAAATGAATGCAGTTGGCTGCATTCCAACAAAACTTCATTTATAGATACTAGCACTTGAATTTCACAAGTTTTCACATGTCAAGAAATATCATTCATCTTCAGAGTTTTTTTCCAACAATTTAGAAAATGTAAAAACAATTTTGGGGGCCTTACAAAAACCAGTGGGGGCCAGAATTGTCTTCTGGGTGGTGGTTCACTCTACAGTAAAGCCTGTAAGTCAGTAACAAATAAAATCTGAGGGCTTGAGTCTCTGTGATACTGATAGAAATTGAAAAGTAAAGAGAAAGAGAAGGAAAACTGACAAATTCTGTCTTAAAGAGTCTCTTCTGTCATTTTGTATCCTATTGTTTTCCTAAAAAGTATCACATGCCTTTTCTTACACTTCTCTATAGCATAAATAAATATATCTCTCACCTAAGTAAATCCATTTAATCTTCTCATCCATACCATATCTCAGGAAAACAACATGATGCTAATAAAGGTTCTTTATGTCTTTCCCTACAGGTCCAATTTTATCCATTTATGTGGATATGGAAGCCAAGATTTTAAATATTATAAAGGCAGAACATCTTTAATGAAGCATACACTGTATCACTTCTTCTCTCTTTCAAGTACTAGGAGGTGGAGATTGGCTACCATTGACAAAACATTTAGTCGGCCTTGAAAACTGCCAGCTTATGTTGTCTACTACAGGCTCCAATTTTTTTGGAGAATCATAATTAACTTGGGCTTTTTGTTTGTTTTCAATCTCAGATTTGTATAGTTAAGTGCTAATTATTCAGTTTCTAAAGATTAATATTCACAGAAACATACTCTGACAGAACAAGTTACATGCAAATCTATGATATCAGTTCCCAAATTTGAATCCACTCAGTGTATTAAATCAGAATCCCATGGGCAAAGCACCCAGTACTGGGTACTTTTAAGATATCCTGATGCCCTTGATGCCCAGCCAAGTCTCAGAAGCACTCTATCCTACAGTGGCCAGAAAGTAGAACAGAAAGACTTGAGTGGCTGTGGCCAGGACATGCTACTACATGGTCTTACTTAGGAAGTGTTATAGCACTATTCTGCTGGGTCACAGAGGAAACACCTTCATTTTCAGATGGATCTTAAATTCTAAGTTATTGATCACAATTAAGGTAAAAATAAAACCCAAACCTTCCACCATTCAGAGTAAGCCAACCAAAACATGAGTTGGCAGATTTAGAGAACATCCAAACCAGAGACAAATAAAGGCGGTAGAGTACACTGTGTCTGTTCCACCTAGTCTTCACACCTGGCCGTCCCACTCACTAATCAAGTTTCTTCAGTTCATAAAGTCAAACTAGGAAGCCCAGAGCTTGTTCTAGAAAATCACTGCAGCCCTCAACCCCATCCTCCACCATTGTCCATTCACACACACCATGGTTCTCATCTTTTGAGTTCAGGGTTACTGACCCTATACTTATTCTCAGTAGTTGGATGATACCTTCTTCTACTCTCAAGAATCCCCAAATCAACATGCTGGCTTTTTGTACCTCAGTCTTCCTATATTACTTTTGTCCCTACTTCCTTCCTTTGCTTTTGGTGAAAACCTCTGTTCTAGCACTTGCTCCTATAGAAATTCCTGCTGGGGTAAGAGAGATACAGGACTTTGGACACATGAGAGCTAAACTTTCTTAATTAGAAAAAAAAAATGACTAGCTAACTATTGAAGAACAACATGCAAGATATAGAGAAATCTCTGAGATTAAGATGAGCACACTTCAGCTCTTCAGACTTCCAAGGCTGTAGAACTGTGTAGGGCATACTGGTGAATGTCAGAGAACCACACTGACAAAAGCAGGAGGTGAGACAAGCTGGATTCACCAAAGGCAGGGAGGAAGGTTTACCAACTCCCTAGGGATTTTATATCTTCTTTTATATGAAATTGTGCTTAAATGGACTAGAAAGTCCCACTTCTCATTCCACTGCATCAGTTCAGGAACTTGCAAGGAAGCCAAGACTATACAGACTTCTGTAGATACTATACTTTAAGATTAAAAACTGGACAGGGATGAGGGGCGCCTGGGTGGCTTAGTCGGTTAAGCGTCCGACTTTCGCTTGGGTCATGATCTCGCGGTTCGTGGGTTCGAGCCCCGCGTCGGGCTCTGTGCTGACTGCCAGCTCGGAGCCTGGAGCCTGTTTCAGTCTGTGTCTCCCTCTCTGACCCTCCCCTGCTCACGCTGCCTCTCTCTCTCTCCTGGAAATAAATAAAACATTAAAACAAATAAAGTTCAGTTTAAAAAAAAAAAAAAAACTGGACAGGGATGAGACATGGAATTTTAGTTCCTAGCAAAACTCTGATGCAGCAACATGGACTATCAGATGGATGCTGCTGCTTCAGTAGGTACCTTGTCAAATGTCCCTCCTGTCTTCCTGCTAAGTGTATCATAGGCATCAGCAGTCCTTCTTCCCATCAGACAGAGGATTTAGTTGGGGGCCAGGTCAACTATATTATTTCAATCAGCCAAGGCCAATACATACGCTAAGAAATTTTGATGGAATAAAAAATATGTTATTGATACTGCTGTCACCCCCGGGAATGTAAGAAAAGCTGAGCAGGAGATAGGTTTCTTGATTAGCACACCCTTCTACCTAACTTAGCGACAAAATTTCTGTGAATAAGTGGCAGCTTCTCTTGACCTCAAGCCCTGCATCTGCTCATAGTCTGTGCTCGCCCTGCACTGTATCACCGTATCGCCTGTGCCTTACCCTATTCTCCACCTATTCGATCCACACGTATGCAGCATGCACAAACATTTCATGTTGCAAAATCACCAGGCAGGGCACCCACTCGCTCAGGGACCAGTTCCTGGCTATGCTTCAAAAATAAGCACTATGACTGAAATAATTCACAATCTAATACCAATAACTACTATGTTTAAACAATTAGGGAGTGAAAGTTCACTGCCAGTTTTATGTCAGCAAAACCTTTCTCCAGAAGAGGTTAAGACTTTCATTGGACCTTTACGAAACTTATGGTCAGGAATCAGAATGGAATACTTATGGATTAGGTAAACAAAGTATGTCTGTGTATCTGTCCCAAAATTCTGAGATGTCATGTTTAAGTAGTTAATGACAGTGGCATTGTTCAATATCTCTGAGAACGTTTACTGATAAATAAATACAAGGGAAGAAAAAAAATGCTTAAAAAGAAGCAAAGTGAGCTCAGTAATTTATCTAATGTTAGGCTGTATTCTCAAAGTCCTGCTTCATAATGCTTTTCTGAGTACACAAAAAAAACTGCCTTTCCGGCTTCCGTTGGAGCCACGTGACTAGTTCTGGCCAATAGATGTGTGCAATGTGTTTCTTTCTGGCTGAAACACCTAAGGGATGGTGGGGCTGAATGATTATTTGATAATATTAGGAAATTGTGTCATCTACTAAGTGTGATAATGATATTTTGATGATGGTTTCCAGAAAGAATACATATGTCTTTTAAATGTACATATTTATACATTTACAGAGGAAATTTCTGGGATCATATTCAAAACTGTCCAGTAAGAAGAGTAGGTATGGTGAGCAGGGATACAGTTGAAGCAAAACTTAACTAATAATTGTTTACATAATTGAAATCTATTAACACAAGTTTTTAATAGAGGAGCTGGTTTAAGACCCTCTTCCTTTACCTTTCTATAAAAGTGATCCAAAACCCACCTATTTCAGAAGTAAAGCTTTAGGATAAAACTACAGGGTGGAATCCCAGGTCACTGCATAGAGGAGAGTTGCCCTGATAACCCAAAGCAGATCTTTTGTGAACAAGATAGAAATTTTTATGTGGTAAGCCACTGAGATTTCAGGGTTGCTTGATACCTCAGTGTAGTAGTGTATCCTAGCCTAACCCAATTAATAATAGGAAGAACTGATTTTGAATATGGGTTAGCCTATATGGGAGGTAATTTATAGGATAGCCGACTGGTAAGAAACCAGTAGGAATTTGAGAAGGAACACAGAGGAGGAAATTGAGGATAAGAAGGAAAGGCCAGGCAACACAGTAAAGGCAAGGGATTTTCAGAAACAACAACAACGACAAAAACAACAAGAAGTCACTTGTGGCAAGGGTTGCTAAAGAACTGTTTTTTAAAAATGGCAACATGTAACAGACTGGATAATCTAAAAAGAAATGAATAAGTTCCTAGAAATGTAAAACTAACCAAGACTGAGTCATGAATAGAAACTGTGGAAAGATCAAATAATGAGTAAGAAGACTGAGTCGGTACTCAAAACTCTCCCAACAAACAAAAGCCCAGAACCAGATGGCTTCATGATGAAGTCTATCAAATGTTTAAGGAATTAATACCAATCCTTCTTAAACTTTTCCAAAACGCTGAAGAGAAGAAAAACACTCCCAAATTCATTTTACAAGACCAGTATTATCCTGATATCAATAAGGATGCTACAAGAAAATTACCAATATCTCTAAAGAACATAGATTTTAAAAATCCACAACAAAATACTAGCACACTGAAAGGACTCTAGGATGCAAGGATGAGTTGACACACAAATATTAATAAGAGTGATTCACTACATCAATAAACAGAATGAAGGATAAAATCCAGATGACCATTTTAATAGATACAGAAAAAACATTTGACAAAACTCACCATTGTTTTATGATAAAACTGTCAACAAATTATATATGGAAGGAATTTACCTCAACATAATAAAGGCCATATATGACAAGCCCACAGCTAATATCTTCCAGCGATTCCACTTCTTGTTATACATTTGAGGGAAATAAAATCAGTATCTCAAAGAGACAGATGCACTCTCATGTTAATTACAGTATTATTCACAATAGCCAACACATGGAAAGTGTCCATCAAAGGATGAATGGAGGAAAAAGATGTATATCTATAGATACATAGACAGATATAGATATATACAGTGGAATATTATTCATTCATTTAAAAAAGAAGGAAATTGTGCCACATGCATGGATGAACCTGAAGGACATTATGCTAAAGGAAATAAGCCAGACAAAGAAGACAAATACTGTATGATCTAACATTCATGTGGAATTATTTTTTTTTTTAAAGTCAAACTATTAAAAACAGAGTAGAATGGGGTTACTAGAGGTTATCAGGAACTGGGCAAGGCGTAAAATGAAAAGATGGTGGTCAAAGGTACAAACTTTCAGTTTTCCTTTTTCTTGGTGGGGGGGAGAGAGGGAGAGAGAGAGAGCAAGCATGAGTGGAGGATGGGCAGAGAGAGGGGGAGGCAGAGTATCCAAATCAGGCTCTGTGCAGATAGTATGAGGCTCAAAATCACAAACAATGAGATCATGACCTGAGCTGAAGTTGGATACTTAATCGACTGAGCCACCCAGGCACCCCCAAACCTTCAGTTCTAAGATAAGTAAGTTCTGGGGATCTAATAATATACAGCATAGTGACTGTAGTGAATAATATTGAATTTGCTAAGAGCATAGATCTTAAGTGTTTGCACCACACACACACACACACACACACACACACACACACACACAACCTATGTGAGGTGATGGATATGTTAATTAGCTTGAATTGACTGTGGTAATCATTTACAATGTATATATATAAAATCATCACAATGTACACTTTATTTTTTAATTTATTATTTAAAAAAATATATTTTAAATGTTTTTTAAATTTATTTCTGAGAGAGAGAGAGACAGCATGAGCAGGGGAGGGTCAGAGAGAGAGGGAGATACTCCAGGCTCTGAGCTGGCAGTCAGCACAGAGCCTGACGTGGGGCTCAAACCCACGAGCCATGAGATCATGATCTGAGCCGAAGTTGGACGCTTAATTGACTGAGCCACCCAGGCGTCCCCACACTGTATACTTTTTTTTTTTTTAATGTTTTATTTATTTCTAGGAGAGAGAGAGAGACAGCGTGAGTAGGGGAGGGTCAGAGAGAGAGGGAGTCACAGACTGAAACAGGCTCCAGGCTCTGAGCCGGCAGTCAGCACAGAGCCCAACACGGGGCTCAAACCCACGAACCATGAGATCATGACCCGAGCGAAAGTCGGACGCTTAACCAACTAAGCCACCTGGGCGCCCCACTGTACACTTTAAATACATATAAGTTTTTGGTCAATTATATCTCAGTGAAGCTGGAAAAAAAAAAAAAAACACCTCCTGTAGGTCTATTCTGTATTCAACACCATACAACCTGCTGGAGACATAAAGGAAGGCATGGTGCCAGCCCTCAAGGACCTTACATCAAAGGGAAGAAGAATGACTAGCAAATAATGTCTAGTGCAATAAAAGAGAAGAAAGTACAGAGTATTAGGGCATCATACATAACAAACACTGGGGATAAGAAAGTTCAGGGAAGAAGTCCTAGAAGACATATAGAAGCAGTAGTCTCCAAAGTTAAAGGAAAGTGTATTCCAGGAAAAGGAAGAAGCTTGTAAAAAAGCTCTGAGCCAAACAGAACTTGGTATATATGAGTAACTGACAGTAATTTAGGATGGAGAGTGCTTACTGTTAAAGAAGAACAAGGGAGGTCTCAAGAGATGAGGCAAAAAGATCAGCAAGGGCCAGATCATAATCATATGCCTTACCAAGGACTACTAGCCTCCACTATAAAGGTTAGAGGAAACCACTTACTATTTTAAGATAATTATAAAGATCCAGTACTGGCCATATGGAGAATGGGTCTGAAGAGGTATAAAAATGGGAGCAGGAAGACTGGTAAGGAAGCGATTTGCAGTAACCCAGGTGAACTATGATGAGAGCTTTAACTAAAATGGTAGCACTGGGGATAGAGATAAATGGTCAAATTTTGGAGAAACTGAATGATCAAAATCACAGGCCCTGGTGACTGCTTGACTGTGATCGGTGAAGGGAAACAGTAGACAAAATGATTGCCAAGTGTTTTAAAACAGACAACTAGTAAAAGGACTGAACCCTTGGGAGCTTCTATAGGCAAGCCAAGGTTGTTCAGAGACTGCACTCACTCCTTATAGGTTGCTAATGCATGAGCAATCAAAATGCAATGACTCCTTTATCCATTAACTTTTAATTACAGTTTTCTATACAACTTGAAAGTAAACACATTTACGACCCAATGTCATATCATTCAATTGATCAGCACACTCTATTCACTACAGGTTGGGAAAGTTATTGATCAAACACACAGAAGTGCTGACAGCCTACAATTGCCCACTTTAGATAAAACAGAAATGTGAAAGATTAAAGGGTTCTTGCCACTAGCATATTTGAATAATGGTCCCTGATTATAATGGTTCTCTGTGATTTGACAGGCCAACTGATCAAAATTAAGAAGTCAAGTTCTTAAAGACATCCAAACTTTGGGGAACATTAACATTTTCTCAGTCAAATTGTTAGGTATTTTTCAGTAGGGCCTATGTGGCTGATCTTGAGAAAATCTCATTCATACAAAACGTGGTAAGTTACCAGTTTAGTTTGACATTAAGGCATCACAAAGACCCTGTTGGGCTAACATTATCTCTTACTGGACTAAGATAGAATTTTTTCTGCTTAGAAGTCTAGGGTTTTATTCTCTGGAGAGGTCTCTGAACTGCAGGAGACCAGGCACATACCCCCAACCCTAACCTTAGCACTAACCAGAACCCTAAACCATAAACCCTAAACACCTAACACTAATCCTAACTGTATGCTTAACCTGAAACCTAAACATTGATCTTAAAGAAAAAAAAAAAAACAGGAATATATGGTGGGTATATGTATTTACATAAAATATTTTATTTATATTCATAAAAAAGTATGAAGTATTGGCACTTGCAACAATATGAATGGAGCTAGAGAGTATAATACTAAGCAAAATAAGTCTGTCAGAGAAAGACAAATACATGACTTCGCTTATGTGTGGAATTAGGAAACAAAACAATCAAGCATAGGGAAAAGATAAGAGAGACAGACAAACAATGAAACAGACTCTTAACTATAGTATACTTGAAACTAATACTGCACTGTATAACTGGAATTTAAATAAAAACTTAAAAAACTTTTCTGCTTAGTTGAAAGTCTTAGCATTAATTTAGAAATTAGGATGCTCAAAATTTACAGTCAAAATTTATATTTTATTCAGTGACCAAGGCAAGTCACTGAACCTCTCTGAAACTAAGTTTACTCATTTGTTAATGTGGACAATTTGTCTATCCTATCTACCATGCAAGGCAGGAAATCACTCTGCCATTGCATACTTTTTAATCATTGACAAATTCTATCAGTACTATCACCAATATTATTATTTCAACCCTTTTGTTTAAGTACTATGGTGGCAGGGATTATTCTAGAGCTAGCATATAAATGTATTTAAGCTGAAGATGATGGAAAGATGAGTTGGGGGTGACAAGCACTCTCTGCCTTTTTACATAGGTGTACCTCAATGTCTTGGGATTTTTATTCTCAGTTAATTAAAGCAAAAGAGAGACACTTCTTGGACAGACTGAAGAGCAAATGACTCTAGCTAAATTTAGAAAAAGAGAATCCAAAAGAGAAGGAAACTCAGAGAAAAACTCACAAGAAGGTATTATTTGAAAAAGAAAAATGTAAGAGCAAATATGAACAAGTTATACAGAACAAAAATAATATTATTGAAAATCCAAGTTTTATTAGTAAGGCAACTACTAAGAGGGCAGGAAGCTAGACAAAACATCCATTGTCTGAAAACTGCTTATGTGATTGAAAAGCAATGTGCTCCCACTACTTTAAAAGAAGAAATAATTTTTACCCAAACAAGGTGCAAAGATCCTATTAAAAACTGTATGAAATCTATAAATCCTATAAAAATAGTCAAACATAGGGGCGCCTGGGTGGCTTAGTCGGTTAAGCATCTGACTTTCGCTTAGGTCATGATCTCGCGGTTCGTGGGTTCGAGCCCCGCGTCGGGCTCTATGCTGACTGCCGGCTCAGAGCCTGAAGCCTGTTTCAATCTGTGACTCCCTCTCTCTCTGATCCTCCCCTGCTCATGCTGTCTCTGTCTCTCTCTCCTAGAAATAAATAAAACATTAAAAAAAAAAAAAAAGTCAAGCATCATAGGAGACCATTCGGGGCAGGGCTGACATCAAGAGTGAAGAACCTGTGATACTGAGAAGAGAATAACAGAACAAATGAAAGCACATCAAGGGAACACAACCAAGGACAAAGAAAGAAGCCTACAAACCAGGGGAAAAACAGGATAACCAATTTGAGAATAATCGATGTACCAAATGAAATAACACTGCAAATAAAGTGGAATTTTACTTAGGGAATAAATTACAGATAAATTATAATACAGGTATCTTGAACAAACATGAAAAGCCAGTTGGAAACAGGCTTCACTGAAATATACCTGGGAACCTACTTGTCACATTTTTAAAGTCTGAAGCACATGAACAAAAAAAATGAGGTTTTGAGTAGAAAGGCATAAAAGAAAATGAAGATGTGATTAATGGGATATTTTTATTGCACTCTCTGGATTGGGTAACCTGAGTGTAGACAATTGGATAAACTCATATGGGGAAGTCCAAAGGTCAAATTTCCTCAACAGCCCCCTCCTAAGGAGTATTTTTACTTGTATAACTTGTATATGTCTGCATTCTTAGGAGTTGAGGGAAAGGCCTACTAAATGTATGACCTGATGTATTAATTTTGCTTTGAGATACACCAAAAAGGGAAGAATTTTTTTTCAGGCCACCAGATAAGAAGAAGTCATAACACAAGCCCTTGGCCAGCTAAGATGGCACAGTTCAGAGAACAGTATGTTGGAGATCAAAGGAGAGTAGGACAACCACTTCCTTAATGATGACAGAGCATATGCTAGTAATCATTGTTTGGTGAGTTGAGAGCACTCTGGTATAGAGGATTACACTTGTTCTCATCTAACTACCTGTTTCACCATGCATCTTAATTTTTGGTGGCCTCAAAAAATAGGCTCCATTTTACTATAAAGGTAAGAATGCCCTGAAGCTCAGCCTTGAGGCACAAGGAAGGCTTCCAGGGACATCAACCCAAAGCTAAGGGAAAAGGAGACATTATAAAAGAACAGAATTCAACAAAGATCATTTTTCTCTTTGAAGACAAAAGATAGCTTTTGAAAATGAAAGTAAACCTCAAAAATCTGGGGGGAAAAATCAATGAAAATACTCCAGTGAGAAGAATATAAAGACAGATAACTATTAAGAACCGTGGATTGCAAAATTAATAAAATGAATGGATAGAAATACCAAGTAAAAGAGTTAATTGGATCACATTTTGTAATGCATATAATATAAATAATATTTTATAAAGTGTTCCATGCTATGCCAATGGAAATTCCAGCATAGAATTTAGATTTCATTTCACCTCCAAAACAATACTCAAGGTTAACTTATTTAATTGAAGTGTATATTAAAAGTAATGATTTAAAATGTGTCAGAAAGTATTGTTGTGAAAAATATGTAATCAGACTGACAGATAATCTTTTCAACTGGAAATAAAAAGTTTAAAATCAGGTAGCAGACAATATGGCAGCAAAGTAGAAGGACCGTAGGCTCATCTTGTCCCACGAACACAACTATATAATTATCCAATCATTCTAAATACCCTAGAAATCAACCTGAAGACCAACAAAACAAACTCCACAACTAAAGAGAGAGAAGAAGCCACAATGAAGAAGGTAGGAAGTGTGGAGACATGGTTTGGGGAAAAAAAGGATCAAAGGTACTGTGGAGGGGAAGGAGCTATGGTCTCAAAGAAAGGTGAGAGAGACAGAAGCACACAGAGGAATGCACAAGGAGGACATCTCCCCAAAGCCATTGACTAGAAAAAAGTCATTGGCTGGGAGAGGAGCTGATTTCTGTGAGCTCTTACAACCAGTGGGGCCTAAAGACAGGATATTTAAAGGTTGGTCAGCTTGACTGGGATAGATCCCTGAAGGCACTGCCCTGTTCCTGGAGAGAAGGCAAGCAAACAACCCAGAGACAGTGTGGAAACAGTGATCTGAAGAACAACTCAGATACACAGTAGGGAGATTATTTGCTCCTCTTGGAGTACTTACTTGAGAAGTAGCACAGAGATGCTTCTTCAGGGACAAAGTTGCTAGTTGGTGCCATTTCTCTCCTGCCCTTCAGCATAAACACAGAACCACCTATAGGAAGCAGTGCAGTGCCCACATTGGCTACTTTTAGGCATAACCTGCTTATACCAAGGCCTACACCCCTGTGCTCTGGAGAGATTGCCCTTCTCAGTCCCAACACAGTGGGCCCCTTCCCCAGAAGACCAGCACAAACCCCTGCCCATACCACATCTCCCAACCGGAGAGTTGTGCGGGGCCTCAGTTCTGATGGAGATGGTGTCAGTTCTCATTTCACAAGCAGACCAGAGCACACCTAGTTAAAACTTGACACATTCTGGCCAAGGACCAAACACTGCCCATTGCAGGCAAGGAGTGCCTCTGTAGATTACTGGCCTGAAGGATAGAGCAGCCAAACAACAGCAGGGCTCACACAGAACACACTAGAGACACTCCATCAAGCATCAACCCTGGGATAATATACGACCACACCTTCATAAAACCATTATTCATAGAAGCAGGAAGCATAGTGGGCTTTTCTGACACAGAGAAGAAGGCACTTAGACAATATGCTTGGGTTGAGGAATTCATCCCAAATGAAAAAACAAGATAAGGTCCAGCCAGAGATCTAATCAAACCAGCTTTAAGAAATATGCCTGATGGAGAATTTAAAGCAAGAATTATAAGGATACTCACTGGGCTTGAATAAAGAATGGAAGACTTTAGGGAAAAACCAAAGAGATAAAAGAATTTAAAAACAATCAGTTAGAAATGAAAAATACAGAGGCACCTCGGTGGCTCAGTCAGTTAAGTGTCCTTCTTTGGCTCAGGTCATGACCTCACCATTCAGAGTTTAAGCCCCAAATCAGGCTCTGTGTTGACAGTTCAGAGCCTGGAACCTGTTTCAGATTCTGGGTCTCCCTCTCTCTCTCTGCCCCTCCCCTGCTCATTCTGTCTGTCTGTCTCTCTCTCTCTCTCTCAAACATAAATAAAACATTAAAAAAAAAATTTAAAGGTTAAAAAAAGAAATGAAAAATAACTGAGATTGAAGGTAGACTTGATGCAATGAACTAAAGGCTGGAAGAAGAAGAGGAATGAATAAATGATATAGAAGACAAAATAATGAAAACCAATAAAGCTGAACAAAAGAGAAAAAGAGGAATCATGGAACACAAGAATAGACTTAGGGAACTCTGACTCCATCAAATGTAATAACATTCATATTATAGGAGTTTCAGAAGAAAAAGAGAGGGGTGGCAGGGTGACTAGTCAGTTAAGCATCAAACTCTTGATATCGGTTCAGGTTATGATTTCACAGTTGTGAAATCAAGCCCTACATTGGGCTCCACACTGATTGTGGAGCCTGCTTGGGATTCTCTCTCCTTGTCTGCCTGCCCCCCACCATACTCATGCTCGCGCTCTCTCTCTCTCTCTCTCTCTCTCTCCCCCCCCTCAAAATAAATAAATAGACATTATTTTTATAAAAAGAAGAAGAAGAAGAGAGAAATGGGGGCAGAAAATTTATTTGAGAAAATAATAGCTGAAAACTTCCCTAATATGAGGAAGGAAACAGACATCCAGATCCAGGAGGCATAGAGAACTCCCATCAACATTTTAAAAAAAGAGTGGGGGGAAGTACCAACACCAAGACATACTGTAACTACATTTACCAAATAAAGTGATAAAGAAAAAACTTTTAAAGCAGCAGTTAAAAAGAAGTCCTTAACTTACAAGGGAAGATCATAAGGCTAGCTGCAGATTTCTAAACAGAAACTTGGCAAGACAGAAGAGAGTAGCATCAAGGTCCCAATATGCTGAATGGGAAAAATCTGCAGCCAAGAATATCCTACCCAGCAAGGCTATCATTCAGGATAGGAGAGTTAGAGTTTCCCAAACAAAAACTAAAGGAGTTTGTGACCACTAAACCAGTCCTACAAGAAATATTAAAGGAGACTCCTTGAGTGGAAAGCAAAAAGACCAAACATGACAAAGAGAAGAAAGGAACACAGGAGAAAAAAAAAAGAAAGATACAGAGAAAATCTCCAGAAACAATAACAAAACAAGTAATAAAATGGCACTAAACACGGATCTATCAATAATTCCCTTGAATGTAAATGGACTAAATGCTCCAATCTAAAGATACAGGATGTCAGAATGGGTAAAAAAAAAAACAAGACCCATCTATAACCTGCCAACAATAGACTCATTTTAGACCTAAAGACATGTGCAGATTGAAAGTGAGGTGATTGAGAAACATTTGTCATGCAAATGGATGCCAAAAGAAAGCCAGAGTAGCAATACTTAAATGGGACAAAATAGATTGTAAATCAAAGACTGTAACAATAGATGAAGAAGTGTGCTATATAAGAAAGGGAACACTCCAACAAGAGGATCTAACAATTGTAAACATTTAAGCACTCAACAAGAAAGCACCCAAATACATGAAACGGTTAATAACAGACATAAAGGAGGGGCACCTGGGCAGCTCATTCAGTTAAGCATCTAACTTTGACTCTGGTCATGATCTCAAGGTTCGTCAGTTCGAGGCCTGCATCCAGCTCTGTGCTGACAGCCTGGAGCTTAGAGTCTGCTTCAAATTCCGTGTCTCCCTCTCTTTCTTTTTTTTTTTTTTTTTTTTTTTTTGTCCCTCTCTTTCTGCCTCTCCCCTACTCACGCTCCCTCTCTCTCAAAAATAAGATAAACATCTAAAAAACTTTAAAAAAATAATAGACATAAAGGAACTAATTGATAATAATACGATAATAGCAGGGGACTTTAACACTCCACTTATATCAATGGACAGATCATCTAAAGTGAAAATCAACAAGGAAACAGTGGCTTTGAATGACACCCTGGACCAGACGGACTTAACAGATGTAGTCAGAATGTTACATCCTAAAATAGAAGAATACACATTCTTTTCATGTCCACATAGGATGTTCTCCAGAATAGATCACACACTGGGTAACAAATCAGAATTCAACAAATACAAAAAGACTGAGATAATACCATCCATATTTTCTGACCATAATTCCATGAAACTTTAAGCCACAAAAACAAAAACTAGAAATACTGCAAATACATTGAGGTTAAATGACATGCTACTTAAAAATGAATAGGTCAACCAGGAAATCAAAGAAAAACTTAGAAAAATACATGGAAAGAGATGAAAATGAAAACACAAAGTTCCAAAGCCTTTGGAATGTAACAAAAGCAGTCCTAAGAGAAAGTACAGGACAATACAGGCCTACCTTAAGAAGCAAGAAGAATTTCAAACACAAAACGTAACCTTACACCTAAAGGAGCCAGAAGAACAACAAACAAAGCCAAAAGCTAGCAGAACAAAGGAATAAAGTTAGAGCAGAAAGAAATGATACAGAAACTAAAAAAAACCCCACAGATCAGATCAATGAAAACAGGAGCTTGTTCTTTGAAAAAAATTAATAAAATTGATAAACCTCTAGTCAGACTTGTCAAAAAAAAAAACATAAGTACACAAATAAATAAAATCACTAATGAGAGAGGAGAAATAAAAACCAATACCACAGAAATAAAACAATTATAAGAGAACATTATAAAAAAACTATATGCCAACAAATTAGACAACCTGGAAGAAATGGATAAATTCATAGAAACATATAAACTACCAAAATTTAAACAAGAAGAAATAGAAAATTTGAATAGGTTGATAACCAGCAAACAAATGGAATCAGTAATCAAAAACCTCCCAACAAACAGAAGTCCAGGGCCAGACGGCTTCACAGGCAAATTTTACCAAACACTAAAGGAAGTGCTAATACCTATTCTTCTCAAACTATTCCAAAACATAAAAAAAGGAAGGAAAACATCTAAATTCATTCTATGAGGTCAGCATTACCCTGATACCAAAACCTGATAAAGACTCCACTAAAAAGAGAACTATAGGCCAATATCCCTGATGAACATGGATGCAAAAATTCTCAATTAAACACTAGCAAGGCAAATCCAATAGTACATTAAAAGAATCATTCACCATGATCATGATTTATTCCTGGGTTGGTTGCAAGAGTGGATCAACATTCACAAATCAATCAATGAATAGAAGAAAGGATAAGAACCATATGATCATTTCAATAGATGCAGAAAAAGCATTTGATAAAGTATAACATCCATTCATGACAAAAACCTTCAATAAAGCAGGGTTAGAGGGAATATACCTCAACATAATAAAGGTCATATATGAAAAAACTCCCAGTTAATATCCTTATTGGGGAAAAACTGAGCTTTTCTTCTATGGTCAGGAACAAGACATGAATGTCCACTGTCACCACTGTTGTTCAACATAGTGCTGGAAGCTGGAAGTCCTAGCCTCCACAATCAGACAACAAAAAGAAATAAAAGGCATCCAAATTGGCAAGGAAGAAGTCAAACTTTCACTGTTTTCAGATGACATGATACTCTATCTAGAAAAACAGAAAGAGTCCACCAAAGAATTCTAGAATGCTAGAACTGATGGATGAATTCAGTAAAGTCTCAGGATACAAAATCAACATACAGAAATTTGTGGCATTTCTATATACCTATAATTAAGCAGCAGAAAGAGAAATTAAGGAATAAATCCCATTTACTATGGCACCCCAAACAATAAGACACCTAGGAATAAACCTAACAAAAGTGATGAAAGACTTGTACTCTGAAAACTACAAAACACGGAGGAAAGAAATTGAAGAGGACACAAAGAAATGGAAAGGCATTCCATGCTCAAGGATCAAAAGAACAAATATTAAAATGTCTATGCTGCCCAAGGCAATCTATACAATTAATGCAATCCCTTTCAAAATAGCAAAATAGCATTTGTCATAGAGTTAGAACAATCCTAAAATGTGTATGGAACCTCGAATAACCAAAGCAACCTGGAAAAAGAAAAGAAAACTGGAGACATCACAATTCCATACGTCATGTTATACTGCAAACCTGTCATGATCACAACTGTATGGTACTGGCACAAAAATAGATACACAGATCAATTGAACAGAATAGAAAATCCAGAAATGAACCCACAATTATGTGGTCAATTAATTTTCAACAAAGCAGGAAAGAATATCTAAAGGGAAAAAGTCCGTTTAACAAATGGTGTTGAGAAAACTGGACAGCAACATGCAGAAGAATGAAACTGGACCACTTTCCTATATCACACATGAAAATAAATTCCAAATGGACTCAAGACTTAAATATGAGATAGGAAACCATTAAAATCCTACAGGAGAATATAGTCAGTAACCTCTTTGACATCAGCCATAACAACTTCTTACTAGACATGTCCCCTGAGGCAAGGGAAACAGAAGTGAAAATAAACTATTGGGGCTTCATCAAAATGAAAAGCTTCTGCAGAGTGAAAGAAACAATCATCAAAACTAAAAGGCAACTGACAGAATGGGAGAAGATATTTGCAAATGTCATAATGGATAAAGGTTAGTATCCAAAATCTATGAAGAATTTATCAAACTCAACACCCAAAAAACAAATAATCCAGTGAAGAAATGGGCAGAAGACATGAATAGACATTTCTCCAAAGAAGACATCCAGGTAGTTAACAGACACATGAAAAGATACTCAACATCACTCATCATCAGGGAAATACAAATCAAAATGACAATAAGATATCACTTCACTCTCATCAGATTGGCTAAAAGCAGCAACACAAGAAACAACAGGTGTTGATGAGGATGTGGAGAAAGGGGTACCCTGTTATACTGAATGCAGTATAGGTAGGAATGCAAACTGTTGCAGCTACTCTGAAAAATAATAGAGGATTCCTTGAAAATTTAAAACTAGAACTACCCTACCATCCAGCAATTGCACTACTAGGTATTTACCCAAAGGATTAAAAAAACAAAACAAACAAACAAAAAAAACACTTATTCAAAGGGATACATGCATCCTGATGTTTATAGCAGCATTATCTACAATAGCCAAATTATGGAAAGAGCCCAAATGCTCGTCAACTGATGAATGGATAAATAAGATGTGGCATGCGCATATATATGTATACATTACTACTCAGTCATAAAAAAAAAAATTGAATCTTGCATTTTGCAACAATATGGATGGATTTAGAGAGTGTGATACTAAGCAAAGTAAGTCAATCAAAGAAAGACAAATACCATATGATTTCACTCATATGTGGAATTTAAGAAACAAAACAGCCAAGCATGGGGGGAAATGAGAGAGAGCAAACCAAGAAGCTGACTCTTAACTATAGAGAACACACTGATGGCTACCAAAGGAAAGGTAGGTGAGGGATGGGTTTAAAAGGTGATGGGGATTATGGAGGGCACTTGTTGAGCACTGAGTGTTACATGTAAATATCAAATCACTAAACTGTACACCTGAAATCAATATTACACTGTAGGTTAGTTAATTGGCATTTAAAGAAAAACTTTTTTAAAAGTTTGTAATCTGCTACAGAAATATTATAAAATGGAATAAAAGAAGGCAACAATAGGGAAAAACAGGAAGTAGTAGAAAGTTATCAATTTAAATGTATAAGGCAAATTAATCAAACTCCAATATAAAGCATAGGTCACTGGCATAAAAACAAAATTTAACAACCTGAGGCCTATATGAGACATACTTAAAATTAAAATATAAGTGACTAAAAGTTAAGTGATAATATAAAGTCTTTTATATCTGTGCAAATACAAAAAGAAAAAATCTGGAGTTTTCTACTATAGCAAAAAATTAGGACAAATTAATAGACAAATAAATTTATATATAAAATCATATTCAAGAAGACACTACCTAATAAGATCGCATGTGTCTATTTCAAACAACATAGCAACAATATATTCTGAAGAAAAAGAGATTAAAAATGGAAAATATAATTGTACCTGAAAACCTCATCAGTTTATAATATCGGGTTTAGTAGACATCAAATTAAGAATAATGATAAAACAGAATTTTTAAAGCTACATCAAATAATAAAAGACTATAAATAACTTCATAATCGTAAAAATTTAATGACAATACAGAAGAGCCACTTTTTCTTTTTTTACTAAATCCATATTGATTCATTGTTTTAGAATTGCTTAGGTAAATGAAAAAAAAAGACAATCTCTTTAGCAAATGGTGCTAGGAGAACTGGACAGCAACATGCAGAAGAATGAAACTGAACCACTTTCTTACACCTTACACAAAAATAAACTCAAAATGGATGAAAGACCTAAATGTAAGATAAAACCATAAAAATCCTAGAGAAAACAGGCAACAACCTTTTCGACCTCAGCCTTAGTAATTTCTTGCTTGACACGTCTCCAAAGGCAAGGGAAGTAAAAGCAAAAATGAACTACTGGGACCTCATCAAGATAAAAACCTTCTGCACTACAAAGGAAACAATAAACAAAACTAAAAGGCAACAGACAGAATGGGAGAAGATATTTGTAAATGACATATCAGATAAAGATTTAGTATCCGAAATCTGTAAAGAATTCACCAAATTCAACACCCAAGAAACAAATAATCTAGTGAAGAAATGGGCAGAAGACAGACACTTGTCCAAAGAGGACATGCAGATGGCCAACAGACACATGAAACGATGCTCAGCATCCCTCATCATCAGGGAAATACAAACCAAAACCACACTGAGCTACCACCTCCCACAGTCAGAGTAGCTAAAACTAATGACTCAGGAAAAAACAGATGCTGTCAAGGATGTGGAGAAATGAGAACCCTCTTGCACTGTTGGTGGGAATTCAAACTGCTACAGCCGCTCTGGAAAACAGTGTGGAGGTTCCTCAAAAAATTAAAAACAGAACTACTCTATGACCCAGCATTAGCACTACTAGAAATTTATCCAAAGGATACAGAAGTTCTGATTCACAGGAGCACATGTACCCCAATGTTTACGGCAGTGCTTTAAACAATAGCCAAATTATGGAAAGAGCCCAAATGTCCATTGATTAATGAATGGATAAAGAAGATATGCTTTATATACACAATGGAATACTACTTGGCAATGAGAAAGAAATGAAATCCTGCCATTTGCAACAATGTGGATGGAACTGGAGGGTATTATGCTAATTGAAGTAAGTCAGTCAGAGAAAGACAAATATCACATGTTTTCACTCATATGTGAACTTTGAGAAACTTTGCAGAAGACAATGGGGGAATGAAGGGAAAATGTGTTTAAACAGAGAGGAAAGCAAACCATAAAAGACCTCTTAAATACAGAGGGTTGATGGAGGCGGGGGTGGCAAGGGAGAGGGGAATATGGGTGATGGGCATTGAGGAGGGCACTTGTTGGGATGAGCATTCAGTGTTGTATGTAAGTGATGAATCATGGGAATCTACCCCCAAAACCAAGAGCACACGATATACACTGTATGTTAGCTAACTTGACAATAAATAATGTTTTAAAAAAATAAAGAATTGCTTAAGTAAGAAAAATAAAAACAAAACCAGGCAGGAAATCTATATATCCTATATTTTCACTTTGTGATATGAGAAACAACAAAAGCAGCCTCTAAAATTGCTCAACTATGTGGAAAATTTTTAATTATATCCTTGAATGCTTGCCATAGGGAAAAATTCAAATGATAATAAAGTATTTTTAAAGGATATATAGGGGCACCTGGGCGGCTCAATTGGTTAAGCATCCAACTCTTAATTTTGGCTCAGGTCACGATCTCACAGTCTGTGAGATCAAACCCCATGTTGGACTCCATACTGACAGCACGAGCCTGCTTGGGATTCTCTCTCTCCTTCTCTCTCTGCCTCTCCCCTGCTGGCACTCTCTCTGTCTCTCTCATAAAAAAAAAAAAAACATTAAAAAATATTTTTAAAATAAAGGATTTATAAATATATAGAATAATAAACATATTCTTTGGTATATCTTAATATTATGGGATATAACCCTCATGTAGGATAGTAAATGTTAAGGAGATATAAATAGAATATAATGCTCATTAAGTTTTTTCTTTATAGAGCTGCTTAACTTTCTTAAAAATCAGAGTATATAACCCTAAAACAAGATCCAGATAAGGCAAATTTCTTTCCTGTGAGTGTGTGTGTGTGTGTGTGTGAGAGAGAGAGAGAGAGAAATACAATAATAAGTAACAATAAAAACTATCACAGATGGAACACATACTCTAGACCAGCCACAGTGCTCAGCATTTTTCATTTTTATCTCATTAACTTCCAATTCCCCATCATCTATATTGCTATTCTCAGCTTCCATGAAATCACACGTGATAGAAGTTGGCCTATCAAATAGAGTAGGGGTAGAGGGCTAGCATAACACTGCCGGAGGCTTTTGTTAAAGGTCTAATTTGTAAATATTTTTAATGTTTATTTATTTTTGAGAGACAGAGAGTATGAGCAGGGAAGGAACAGAGAGAGAGAGGGAGGCACAGAATCTGAAGCAGGCTCTAGTCTCTGAGCTGTCAGTACAGAGCCAGATGCTGGGTTCAAACTCAAGAACGTGAGATCATGATATGAGCTGAAGTCAGAGGCTCAAGTGACTGAACCATCCAGGTGCCCCTGTAATAAATTTTGATGACATAATAGAAAACTTATTATTTTGGGGCACCTGGGTGGCTCAGTTAGTTAAGCATTTGGTTCTTAATCTTGGCTCAGGTAATGATCTCATGGTTCGTGGAATCAAGCCCCACATCGGGCTCTGCGCCTGCTTGGAATTCTCTTTCTCCTTCTCTCTCTGTCCTTCCCCCACTTATGTGTTCTCTCTCTCTCTCAAAATAAATAAATAAACATTAAAAAAATGAAAACTTATCATTTAAATCATTCTAAAGTAGCTAAAATAAGCACCAGAAGTTATTACAGCTGACTTGTTTTACAATAAAAGGGAATAATTTGGGGCACCTGGGTGGCTTAGTCGGTTAAGCATCCAACTTTCGCTTAGGCCATGATCTCGCGGTTCGTGGGTTCGAGCCCCACGTCGGGCTCTGTGCTGACTGCCAGCCCAGAGCCTGGAACCTGTTTCAGAGTCTGTGACTCCCTTTCTCTCTGACCCTCCCCTGCTCACGCTGTCTCTCTCTCTCCTAGAAATAAATAAAATATTAAAAAATTTTTTAAAAAAAGTTCCAATTTTTTAAAATGTAGACCTCAAGGTGAGGTTAAATGCAAAGGAACAAATGAATCCTAATTTAGCATTATTTATACAGCTTCCCATATAAATACCATATGGATAGTAACTAGACATTTGGTGGTGATCACTTTCTAGTACATACAGTTGAAAAATTATTATGTTGTACAAATGAAACTTATACAATGTTATATGCCAACATGCCTTAATAAAAGTAATAAATAAATATAAATTCTATGTGGTAAATGTACCATGTAATAGAATGTTTAAATAGCCCCATAACCAAACCAACAACACTATCAATGTCTATGAAAGCCTTATCGTTGAATCAAACTCAATGATCAACATAAACCCTCTGACCTAATACCTCTAGAACTCTTATGGACAAATGAAGACATAACTGAGTGTATCTTTACAAAAATAGCTATTAATTTCTTTTTGCTACTCTTAACTTCTCCACACCTTGAACAGAAAGTGACTTTTGTTTCCTCATGTACAAAACCAAAATAAAACATTGTAAGGTTACTAAAACTATCCAGCAAATACCTAGATAAAGTTTCAAATGTCATTCTTACCGACCTTGCAAAAATGTGAGGCAAAAATGGATTCTCTTGCAACTGGATTCTCTTGCTCTGAAGAATACCCTGGACCCTTCCCTCATCCACAGGCAGAAACATATCAGCACAAGCAAAATCGCTCCACAGAACAAAAAGAAACTAAGGAGTAAATTACCACTCAGTAGAGTGATACACCTTTCTGGTCATTACAAGACACTTTACATACCTCGTTGCGGTGAGCTTTTCTATCTTAATGACAATCTGAGGGAGAACAAAATTCGCTGTAAGAAGAGCACGTAAGGAAGGTGATGATACAAAGGCAAAACTGATAAGGTAGCAGCTGCTGCCACTGTGCCTATCATTGTGCTAAATACTTTCCATTTTGCTTTATTCTCATAATACTCTAGGATGTAGATATTATTGTCCCCCACCCCACCCTTCACAGGAAGATTGAAGCTCAGGGAAGTTAAATAATCTGTCCAGGGTCACACAACTAGAAAATTGCCAAGAACCAGGCTTTCAGATCCAAAGCCCAAGCTCTTAACCATCCTGCTCATGCAGCCTTTTGAAAGTTATTTTTAATGTGATGTGTAATGCTGTTGTTTCTTGCATCAAAACAGTTGGAACAATGCCAATTCTTGAATGCCTTAGGACAAAATGCTAGCAAAGATTTATTTCAACAGACCCCAAGGGAAGATTTTTCTTCCCTTTCTTCATCTCATTGACCAGTGGGACCCTGTGGCTACCTGGGGCAAGGGGACTGCAGAGGCTGGGGTGATACTGCTGCCCTGACGAGTATTGTTCACAGGCGAGGCTGGACGTTCTTCTTTCTCATTTCTGTGAGGACCGATTCCAGTGTCCCTCTGAAGTCACTGGGCATTCTTTGCTTGAACAAAAGATGAAGTATTATATTTTGAAGTAGTCATGGCTGGATTTTAAAAATGAATATCACATGGGGCACCTGGGTGGCTTAGTCAGTGACAACTTCAGCTCAGGTCACGATCTCACAGTTTGTGGGTTCAAGCCCCCTGTCGGGCTCTGTGCTGACAGCTCAGAGCCTGCAGCCTGTTTCACATGCTGTGTCTCCCTCTCTCTCTGCCCCTCCCCTACTCATGCCCTGTCTTTCTCTCTCAAAAATAAACATTAAAAAAGTGTTTTCACAAACAACCCAGTGAAGAAATGGGCAGAAGATATGAACAGACACTTCTCCAAAGAGGACATCCAGATGGCCAACAGACACATGAAATGATGCTCAGCATCCCTCCTCATCAGGAAAATACAAATCAAAACCACACTGAGATACCACCTCACGCCAGTCAGAGTGGCTAAAATGAGCAAATCAGAGAACTCTAGATGCTGGCGAGGATGTGGAGAAACGGGCACCCTCCTACACTGTTGGTGGGAATGTAAGCTGGTGCAGACCCTCTGGAAAACAATGTGGAGGTTCCTCAGGAAACTAACAATAGAACCCCCCTAGGACCCAGCAATAGCACTGCTAGGAATTTACCCAAGGGATATAGAAATGCTGATGCATAGGAACACATGTACCCCAATGTTCATAGCAGCACTCTCCACAATAGCTAAAACATGGAAAGAGCCTAAGTGTCCATCCGTGGACGAATGGATCAAGAAGATGTGGTTTATCTATACCATGGAATACTATATGGCAATGAGAAACAATGAAATCTGGCCATGTGTAGCAACATGGATGGACCTTGAGGGGGTTATGCTGAGCGAAATAAGTCAGGCAGAGAAGGACAAATATCATATGTTTGCACGTATAGGAGGATTAGAAGGAACTTGACAGAGGAACAAGGGGGAGAAGAAGGGGGAAAATGGTGGGGGAAAGGGAGAGAGGCAAACCATGAGAGACTCTTGAATGTTGACAAAAACTGAGGACTGATGGATGAGCAGGGGAGGAGGGAAGGGCATTTAGGAGGACACTTGTGGGGATGAGCACTGGGTGTTATGTGGAAACTAATTTGACAATAAACTATTTGTAAAAAAAAAAAAAAAACCAGCTTAAAAATAAAAAAAAAAGTGTTTTCAAATAACATCAGAGACTTAATAGTATAATGGCCCAAACCCAAAATTGGGATACATGTGTGGCATCAGTCCAATGTTAGTATGACAGTAGACATGCAATAATTTAATATCATTTCAATTTCACACTTACACAATGTCCTCTTTTAGGGTTGATTAATTTTAGGGTGGCAAATATTCAGACTAAATTTAAATTCGTAAAGACATTTAGGTAGTGATACCAACAACAAAGCTGGTAAGAAAACTGATAGTAAAGTGATCTGTGAGAAGTGAATTATTCAAACAACAACAGATGGATGGAAATTTGACAACTTTCATCATAGTAGCATACACACAAACACAAACACTTGTAGGGCAGGCAGTGGCATCTTAATCCCACGCAAGATGCTTTAGGGTATTTTCTAGACACATGGTCCTCCCACTTTTTAAAAAGCTGATCTCCATTTCATTCCATTTTTAGATAAGTCTCTTCTCCCACAAATATGTTTTAATGTTTGGTAAATAAGCACATTATGTTAGTGGCTGACATTACAAATAAGAAGAAAGATTTTTTTTATAACTAACTGTGGGTAGGGAATTTATGAGAAAGATTAACATCACACAAGGCTGGCCTCCTAAGCTGGCTGACTGGGAGACTCCAGCAACACAAGAGAATGATTGGGTTTGTGGGACCGTTTATTGAATCAGCAACTTGAAGTGGATGGGCAAGATCCATTGTTATTAGATCAAGTTATTAGACTCCAGTGCAGAGTTTATTAAATCCATGTCTCAGCCAAATAAAAGTGAAAACATTCCTTATCAGACAGTCCAAAAGTATACACATATTTACATAGCTCCTGACCAGAATAGTCCTTTTAAAAACAGTCTTATGGGAAGAGAAATAACCTATTGCTACTTTTTAGTCACATATGTGAAACTGGAAGGAAAAATTTTTCCCTAAAACAAGGTTAAGAATATCCTACATATATAATATTCTTTCAAAAGTAATATACTCTACTCTTCAAAACTGCTTCACTAACCCTGAATTAATTTCATATAGCTGTAAAGAACTTTTGGAAGAGTCTCTGAGAGGACATCACTGCCACTGGACTCACTGGAGTTGGTCACTCCCTCCTCGATCCTTGGAAGATACCTTCCGCCTACTGTTCCCGCTGTAGGAATGGTTCCAAACACACAGCCTCGAGACACTGATGTGTTTTTGAGACTACTGGACAGTACACGGGACTGAACCTAGTTAAGGCCTCCATATAAACTTTGAAGATTCTGGTCAGCAGGTGAACAAACGTACCCTTGTGGCTGCTGAAGGCAATTCTTGGAGGTGAGTTCCCTTGCTTACTATACTTGCCACCTGCCCATATGGAGTGGCCTGCCTCTTTCTTCTGTCTCTCCTTGCTCTCCGTGTATGGGGGCCTATTTACAAACCAACAAGGACCCAAGCTAAGAGTATGGCCTCTGGAGCCAGACCAGCTGTGTCTCAGTCCCACAGCTCTGCTACTTACTATCTGGGACATCTTGGACAAATTATTTAACTTTTCTACACCTCTGTATTTTTCTTAATTATAAAATGGGGCCAATAATATTATCTACCTCACAGTTCTATTCTGAAGAATAAATAAGTTATTTTATGTTATTGAATATCTCCCAAACAGACTTATTTCTTATATTACAAAAGGAGAGGACACTATAGGTAGGCAAGGTTGTGTAACTTCCCCAAAGTCAGAATTAATATGCCTCAAAGATAGGCTCAGTGGCCGCCTGCCTTACATCCTGTGTCATCATTTCCTCTCTGATTTTCAGGCCCACAATTTTAAATTATGTGATCGTTTACTTTCTTTTCAATGTCAAATTTTGCATAAATTTTAGGTTATATCCAGAGGCAGTTACTATGTGCAAACTATATGCAAATTAACTATATTTTAAGGACAGAGAGGAGACAAAGAGTTGTATCTAATCCTAAAATCCTACAGCCATTTCCCTCACCCTTACTCTCCACACACTACTACTTTATCCTCACCTTTTCACTCTTTTTTTCATACAATTTTTCCTCAGAGTATTTCTCCCCATTTCCCTCAAAATTTTGCACTTGAATGAGCTCTCTCAGGGAAATCCTGTAAGGCCTGACTACCAGAGTGAATTAGTAATTCTAAAAGAAGCTTCTGTTTTGATACTTAGAAAATACATATACATATATTTTGTAACAGCTAAATGTACCCAAATGTCACAGAGAGGAAATGACCAGTTCACTCAGATCCTGTGCCTTCTGTCCCTACTTCTCTTTCTTCTCTCTTAATACCAGGTCTCCTGCTACCATACCAACAATGCTGGCAGAAGTTCCTAGAAACTGGTTGTGTGAATATTTCTGGAATGGAAAAAGTGAAAAGAATATGGAAAATGAAACTGAATGTCTTTTAGTGAGCCCTGCACTGGATTCACCCCCAAGCACTATATTGGAGAAAGCCCAGAGCTACTACCAGCTCTCTCAAAACAGATGCAGCTCCTGACCCAGGACCAGCCTATGGGAGTCCATAACCCTTGAAATTATAAGTAACATTTTGCATATATTTGCATTAAAACATTTTTGGGGTAAAAATCTACCTTTGATTTTTTATCTCAATGTGATCTGTGATCCCAAATTGCTAAAGCCCAGCTAAGCATCCTCCTTCTCAGTCCTGGCTCCCTGGTGGAATTATTTTTAGCTCAACATCACAAAGACCAAACTCTGGATACTCCTGTAACTTTCTCCCTTTCTTCCTTCCCTCCTTCCTTCCTTCTTTCCTTCCTTCCTTTCTTTCTTTTCTTTCTCTCTCTCTCTCTCCCTTTAATTTTATCTTTTTTTCCAGTTATACCTATTTATTTTTAATTCCAGTATAGTTAACATACAGTGTTGCATTAGTTTCAGGTGTACAATATAGTGATTCAACAAGTCCATACATTACTCAGGGCTCATCAAGATAAGTGTACTCTTAATCCCCTTCACCTATTTCAGCCTCTCCGCCCACCCATCTCCCCTCTGGTGACCATCAGTTTATAGTTGTGAGTCTGTTTAATTGTCTCTTTCTTCTTTGTTTGTTTGTTTTGCTTCTTAAATTCTACAAATGAGGGAAATCATATGGTATTTGCCTTTTCCAGACTGACTTATTTTACTTAGCATTGTATCCTCTAAAGCCATCCATGTTTTTGCAAATCTTAAAGTCTCATTCTTCTTTATGACTGAGTAATATTCCATTATGTATATATACCACATCTTTATCTGTTCATTTACTGATGGACCCTTCAACTGCTTCCTTATCTTGGCTACTGTAAATAATGCTGCAATAAACATAGGAGAGCACATATCTTTTAGAATTAGTGTTTTCATATTCTTGGGAAAATACCCATAGTAGAATTACTGGATCATATGCTCCTGCAACTTCTCTACAGAATCAAAACAAAGAATAGTAAGAAAGAAAAGAGAATAGCAATGTCGAAACAAGTACTTGGGGTGGAGGGGCTGGAAGTAAATGAAAAAAGTACTCCTGAAGGCTTATTTCCTCCATTTCTTCTTTTGTTTACTTATTTTAACATAGCAAATGAAATTAGAAGTGGTTCTTCTTTTCTGCAATGACAAACTCACTTTGGGAATTTCTTTTAAAATGTTATGTTGATATTGGATAAAGAACTAGTATTCAAAACCTATAAGGACCTCACCAAACTCCACACCTGAAAAACAAATAATCCAGTGAAGAAATGGGAAGAAGAAATGAATAGACACTTCTCCAAAGAGGACATCCAGATGGCCAACAGACACATGAAATGATGCTCAATGTCACTCATCATCAGGGAAATACAAATCAAAACCACACTGAGACACCACCTCACGCCAGTCAGAGTGGCTAAAATGAACAAATCAGGAGACTCTAGATGCTGGTGAGGATGTGGAGAAACGGGCACCCTCCTACACTGTTGGTGGGAATGCAAACTGGTGCAGCTGCTCTGGAAAATAGTGTGGAGGTTCCTCAAAAAATTAACAATAGAACTCCCCTAGTACCCAGCAATAGCACTGCTAGGAATTTATCCAAGGGATAAAGCAGTGCTGTTGCATAGGAGCACATGTATCTCAATGTTCATAGCAGCACTCTCAACAATAGCCAAATCATGGAAAGAGCCTAAATGTCCATCAACTGACGAATGGATCAAGAAGATGTGGTTTATATATATAATGGAATACTACATGGCAATGAGAAAGAATGAAATCTGGCGATTTGTAGCAACGTGGATGGAACTCGAGGGTATTATGCTAAGTAAAATAAATCAGAGACCAATATCAAATGTTTTCACTCATATGTGGATCAGGAGAAACTTAACAGAATACCATAGGGGAGGGGGAGGGGAAAAAATAGTTAAGGAGAGGGAGAGAAGCAAACCATAAGAGACTCTTAAATACTGAGAACAAACTGAGGGTTGATGGGGGGCTGGGGAGAGAGTAAAATGGGTGATGGGTGTGGAGGAGAGCACTTGATGGGATGAGCACTGGATGTTATATGCAAACCAATTTGACAATATACTATATTTAAAATAAATGAAATAAATAAAATAAAATAAAATAAAATGTTGAGGTATATTTCTCATGTTCCAGTTCCCTGAAAGTATGCTGAGGGTGTTATATAAAGAGCTTTATTTATGAGGCTCTCACTTAGTTGGCAATTCTTCCTCCACGAAAAATTCCATTTCCTCAAGAAATGAATCTAAAGGGACCAAACAATTTACTCAAGTTAGCTTCCCATAGCAATGAGGGATTAGAATGGTCAGTGACTGAAGAAGTTATCTCTATTTCAAGGTTTCTATTTCTCTTTATCAACTCATAATAAAATAGAAAATAACCCAACAATGATCTGGCCTTTTCTCCACTCTATATCAGAGGCTAAAATTCATAAATTCAAGAGTTGAGTTCTCCAAATCTCTTCCACCTCCCCCACAATCCTGTAAAACTGGCCTGTGGGATTTTCCTTGTCAGCCGTTTATTATATACAGCCTATATAACTGAAACTTAACAACAATAAAACCAAAAATAATAAAGGGAAACAATTTGTATGTGCCAGACACTGCTGTGATTTAAATATATTAACTCATGCAATATAACACCAGGGGTCAAATCATTATATTTCCCATTTTATAGATGAGAAGAACAAAGAACTAGAAATAATAATCATTATATCAGATGTTCTCAGTTACTTGCTTCAACCATGAGATAAAGACCTGAATGTGCTGCGTAAATATAAGGCACCATTCCAATGTCATTAGCACTTTTCAATTTTGGTCACCTTCTCCAAAGTTTGCTGCTACAAAAACAGTGAAGAATAAAAACACCTCAAATTCTCTGAGCCTGAATATCCCCTTTCTCAGCTGGTCACATTCAAAACATCAAAGCCCATAAACTCCTTCTCCTTACTTAATGTTCACCCTCCATAGTGAATCAGTCTTTCCATCCTGTTGATCCTGTTGATTCTACATTCATGAAGGCTACTCAGTCTGTTGCCCTGGAAGTTTCTTAGTTGGGCTCCCTGTTGTCTCCCCCTTGATGACCTCAAGGCCCCACTCCCTCAACTGGTCTTCCCAACACTACTGTTTTTCCTCAATGCCATTCACTTAAAGGGGGGAGTTTCCTTCTTAAAAGAAAGATCTCACCAGCCTCCCTAATCAATACCTTCAGCCACACTCACTGCAGCCAGAGATAGCATCTTGGGCAAGACACTTTGTCTAGGCCAAAGAATGTGAGACCCAGTTCTAGGTCTACTACTTACTGGGCCTGCAAGCTTGTACTTCTTATTTAGCCTCCTTGAAAATAAATTTATGTATGTAGTGAGATTATGTAATATTTTCCTGACCTAACTCATAGGCTACAAAGACTTTATTTTTTTTACTGTGTGAGAAAGCTCTTTGAAAACTGTGAGATTCATTTCAAATACATAACTCTTACTAAAATTAAAATCCAAATTTCTTAACCTGGCATTCAAAGTCTCCAAACTCTGACTACCTGGCATATCGAGATGCTCTTCCACTACAAACGGACCCAAATCCCTTTGGGTTCTCTGGGACCTCCTCTGTCCTTTGCAACCTCTGAATATATGGCTTCCTTTGTCCATCCTTCCCATGGTTCCTAGCAGAGATCTGTTCATTCTTTAACATCAAAATAAATCTCACCTCCTCAAGGAGGGTATCCATAATCTCCCATTAGGATTGAATCTCTCCATTCCCTGAATTTTCCTATCACTTAGTTATCATTTTGTGAACTTTTACCATATGTCTGACATCGTGCCAATGCATATAGGTCTATATGGTATTCTATACCTGTAATTCTCAAGTGATGCTTACAGACAGACATTATCTCCAGTTATATAAATGAGGGCATTGGATCTTCAGAACAGCCAATACCTTGGCCAAGATTACACAAAATATAAACAGCAGAGTTTAGCTTCACCAGGTCTGTCTTCTTTGGGAGTCTCTGCTCTTTACTCTGTGGATACTAATCTTTGGTGTCTTTATGATAGCCCTTACCAGAAATCATCCTGGTAGTAGTCAAAAATGCATTTACCCATCTCTGTCACAAGTTTGTGAGTTCATGGATAATGAGGGAGCTTTCTTCCTTATTCATTCTTACTGCCAAATGACTATAATATACCTAACCTTAAAGCAATATGATCAATAAATATTTATTGAGCTGAAATGAACTTCTAAAATCTTTAGTACTCCTCCAGGTAGACCTTTCACTCCCCACTTCCATCTCTCTTATTCTTTCTCACTCTCTTGCTCTTCTTTTTTTCTTTTCTTACCAGCCAATGCTTAACCAGGATGAAAAATAAGAATGCTCATAGTTCCGGGGTACCTGGGTGGCTCAGTCTGTTAAGCGTCCGACTTCAGCTCAGGTCATGATCTCATGGTTCGAAGGTTTGAGCCCCACATCAGGCTCTGCACTAGCAGTGTGGGGCCTGCTTGAGATTCTCTCTCCACCCCTCCCCTACCTGCACTCTCTCTCTCAAAATAAATAAATAAACTTAAAAAAAAAAAAAGAGTGCTCACAATTTGGCATATGGACAATAGAATAGAGGGGAAGCACGACTTGGAAAGTATTGTTCATCCACCTTAACTGTTCATGTTTCAAATAAAAATATTCTGGTAGAGTTTCAAGCCCTTCACAGAAGATATAAACACTTTTTAATTTCTGCCTAAATACTGACTCTGGTAACCATCATCTCATTGCAAAGAACTGTTACTATTTTACATTATACCTATAAACAGCAAACAGTTTCATATGAAGTTTCTAAAACATTAATCATACTGATATAATTTTCCTTGTTCTTTTAAGCAATAAAAAGAAGGAAGAAAGGCTCACATCTTCCAATAAGAAAGACTTGGAATTCAAAGTTTTTAGGACAAAAATTCAGAAATCCTGTTTCCCTTTGAACAGTAGGGAAAAAGATTTCTCAGTTGACCACAATAGCAAAGGCGCAGCTCATATTAGGAAAGATTAGAGTTTAACAAAAACAATAAAGAGAATTTAAGTGTGTATGGGTTCTCTCTGAAATGTACTCCGTTAAACAAATGAAGTGCTTCATCTAAACCTTAATAACCAATGGCATTCTAAAGAGGAGCAGAGCAACCTTTGATGTCTCCTTTGATAATCAGAGGGAGATTCGGAAGGGAAGCTGTCCAACCAGTCAAAAAAGACACTCACAAATGTCTCCACTGCATCAAAACTCCAATTAACCTTCAGTATCTTGTTCCACAGCTACAATAAATTTTTCTCCTGAAATGTTAAACTCATATCTCAGCATGTTACTTGTAAAGACAGAATTGTGTACAAGAAAATATGTCCTGTTATCATACTAGAAAATGTAGAAATAGGAGATACAGGGAACATATGGGGATATAATTTTAATTCTCTGTACTAGTTTGAAAGTCCTAGTATACTATAATGAAAAGGTACCATACGGACTCTTGCAATTTTATAGATAAGAAAAAGAAAGCAAGAAATATCAAATGATTTACATAAAGTCATATAGTCATGCATTGTCAAAGTGTCAAAAATCAACTGGTGTTCAGGTTCTTTATGCTTAGTCCAGTGTTTTTCTCAATACACTATACCATAATTTAGTCAGAGCCCCCAAAGGAATCATTTCTATTTTCTCTATAATTAATAGCTTTAATCAATTTTGGTGCTCTCAGCTACTTATGTGGTTAACAGTCTCAGTGAAGTTCCAATATAATAACAGATTTGGCCATTTAGTGCATTTAATATGTGCTGTTCTCTGTGCAAAGCACACTGCATGCTTTATCTTCTCCAATCCTCATTATGGTTGGAGTCAGAACTCTTCCTTGTCTTGCAGATGTGGCTTAGGAAATTTCTTATCCAGAAGCCCAGAGCCTAATACTAGAGGTAGGACACAACGCAAATTCAAAGCCATCAACTAATCTAGACCCTGCAGAAGTAAAATAAAAGTTGGTTTGTCCAGCATGTTTTTGACCTGATATCTTTTATTCACTGGTATTTCTGGGTGTTTGTAATACAATGAGTATTGATTTTTATTTAAAAAACCACATCATTTCACATATCTTGGCAGTCTCCATAAGTTAGAACAGTCCCTAGCACACAGTCAGTACAAAATAAACATTTGTCAAAGGGAGGAAGGAAGGAAGGAAGGAAGGAAGGAAGGGAGGAAGGAAAGGAGGAAGGAAGGAAGGAAGGAAGGAGAGAATGGGGGGAGGGAGAGAAAGAAAGGAAGGGAGGAAGAGAGAAAGGGAAGGATGGATGGATGGATGGGCGGAGGCAGTGTGCAGTCCTGAAGGGCCCTCTACAGAATATTTTAAAAGATAAATGTACATATTGGAAACTGTGAGATAAAATAAAACCCTATATAGAGCAGGTTAATTTAGAAATTCCAAGTGGAAAACAATTGACCATAGGGAAAGGGTGCACACAGTTGAGAGAGGAATCCCGAGACCAGATCACTACACTATAGCTTCTCAGATCAACCTGTCAACCAGCCCCCAAAACTCAGACCTGCAGTCCAAGCTAAGAAAAGCTGCAAGCGGAAGCTGACAGTGAGTCATGGACAAATGCTCTGAAAGAATGATACAGAAAGCTCTCACACAAAGAATGATAAAGAATTCATGAGATGACAGAAGATGACTTGGAAGAACATAAATAAAATCTTAGGATTGAAAGAGAACAAGGTATGTGGGAAGGAAATGAAGGAAATTCAATATAAGAGGAGTATCAACCACTGGCATAATGGTAAGAGGTGAAGCTAGAGAGAAAGGGAGAGATAGAAAAGAAACCAGCTTTCAAGACCTGTTAAGGAATCCTACCTTTATTCTGAGCAGTGGAGAGCCAAGGAAGGGCTTCAAGTAGATGGCATGATCAGATTTTGAGTAAGGCAGATTCTGCAGTGTATAACATTTGTACAGTGCTACTCTGGAGTCATACAAGAATACATAACCGTGGAACTGAGTAATGGGTGGAGAGGCAATGTCCAAGGACCAGAGGGCAATAGCAGAGATGAGAGCTAGAAAAAGAGGTAGACAACAGTACTTTGGGATATAATCCTGGCATATAATCAGAGAAACTCTCAGAAATATTGAGGAGGCTTTTGTGGCAGGAACTAAATACTCTTCTAATCATGGAAAAGGATGAGTGAGAAAAGCATGTTATATGTATATGTCAAAATGACATAGATGCTAAATATTTTCTCAATGCATTTCAATCTTTTGCTAATTAGTTAATAATTTGTTATGTATAAAAATTCTCTATTATCTGAACATTTAATTTGCCACTCAAATAAATATACACATTATATATTTATATATCAGTGTATAGGTTACATTGGGGTTTTCCATCCATTTTCTTATTTAATCTCTGAAAGACTCTTTTGAGGTTGGCAGACAGCAACACAGTCCCCATATTATAAATGAGGCTCACAGAGGTAAAGTGGTCAGAAGCATTGAACAATGAACCAGAATTTGAGTTTTCTAAAGTTCACTGTTCTCTTAGCTGCATGACTGTAAGTATGTGGAGTTTAATGTCTTTTTTCCTTTATTTCCATCTGTCCAAACTTACTGCACAGAAGAGCTCCAAGGAGTCCAAGCAAACAAAAGCACTTCTACTTGCAGGTCCATAAGTAAGCTTAGTACTAATGCTTTAAAAAAGCCAATATTGCTATAATCAGATTTTCTGATTTCCTAATTGGGATACAGGAGGGCAATAAATTTTATCACAATTAAGCTACAGGAGTAGAATATTTGACATTGAGATTGTCTTCAAAAATTGGGGATATATCACCTTAAAATAACAATAACAACATATACCATTTATTGAATGCTTACCTTATGCGAGAGACTTTTCTAAGTGCTTTACTTGCATTAATACATCACTCCTCAGAATAACTCAATGACATAGGTACTACTATTAGCTACATTTTACAGAGGGGAAATTAAGGCACTTAGTAGTCAGTAACTTACCCAAGTTCTCACAGCTAGTAAGTAAAGTCAGATTTAAACCTGGGCCATGCCCTTAACCACTGATGCTCTACTACCTACATTATCATCAGCAAAATCTCTGTCTTCACCTTTCTAGGAGGATACTTAAGCTTCAAATACTATTCCCAAAGATACAAATACATCATCAACAATGTATGTTAGAAAAACTAATAACCCAGGATAAAAGGATATTACTGCTCAATTTGGGAAACCCACAAAGGACAGCTATAACTTCATCACTATGAAAATGATGAATGATTTGGACATCAATATTCAATTTTAAAAGCAAATATTTAGCAGCTACCATCTGTCCAGCCCTGTGATGGACTTAGAGGTAATGGAAAAGATAAAAAAAAAATCTATGAATCTGACCTCTAGGAATATCCAAAAAACCCTGCATGAAAGGCACATATTGAATATTTGAATAACAACATCTAAAATCCACTGAATATATACTGAGGCCAGACATGGTTTGGAACACATCTACTAACTTTTACAATCCTTGTAACAACCCTAGGAAGAAGGTGCTATTGCTTTCCCTCTTTTATAGAAAAATGAGGCCCGGAGAGTGAATTAACTTGCCAAGGGTCATATGTCCAGTAATGAGCTGAGCTGAGATTTGAACCTGTACAGTCTGGTTTTGAGCCCACATTCTCAATACTGGCTTCCTTTCTCTTTATCCCAGTTTTCTGTCTGCAATTGGGTGAATAATTTAGGCTGGAGTGAGATCTATAATCCCAGACATTTCAGGATTAAGACGGGGGAAGAAGAAGCCTCACTTAAGCCCTAGGCCCAAACCAATTTCACCAATGCAGCTTTGAAAAAAAATGCTCTGAATCAGAGATATTTAATGGTATTCTGATTTCGAGCCTGCTAAAACTAGCTTTTCTAGTTGTTTGTATTTAGCTTTGTTAGCCAAAAATCCTACTTGGAGGAAGAGTAAGCAATACATCAGGTAAGAGTCCACCTTCCCATGATTTCCCCTCTAGATAACTCAAATCCAGGAACAATCCAAATATTCATCAGCAGGTGAACAAATAAACAAATCGTGAGGTATTTCCAAACTCAGAAATAAAAAAAATAACTACAGGTACAGCAACTTGAATGAATTTCCAAGCAATTATGCTGAACACAAAGGGCCAGATGCAGAAGAATATATGCTAGCTAATTCCATCTACTTAAAATACTAGAAAAAAAAACCCATCTCATCTAAGGAGACAGAAAGCAGACCCATGGTTGCCATGGCTGCAAGTAGATGGGGGATGGACCAGGAAGGGGCACAGTGAACTTTGGGGCATGTTGGAAATGTAAGGGATTTTTCTGGGAATGAGAAGAATGTTCTACATGTTAATATAGATCATAGTTACATGATTTATAAATTTGTCAAAACTTACTGAAATGTACACTTAACATGAGTGTGTTTTTATGTGGGATTCTGAAATTGATCTTGAACCAGAAAAAGGACAATAGTGAAACAGTGGCAAGTACTGAACAAGATCTACAGATGACTTAATAATGTTGTATCAATGCTAATTCCTAGTTAGTATGATTTTTGTGATTTTTCTCTAAATCTAAAATAATTTTAAAAATAAGAGTTTGAGGGGCACCTGGGCGGCTTAGTCGGTTAAGCGTCTGACTTTTGCTTAGGTCATGATCTCGCAGTTCGTGGGTTTGAGGCCCGCGTCGGGCTCTGTGCTGACTGCCAGCTCAGAGCCTGAAGCCTGTTTCAGTCTGTGACTCCCTCTCTCTCTGACCCTCCCCTGCTCACGCTGTCTCTCCCTCTCTCCTAGAAATTAAAAAAAAAAAAAATTAAATTAAATTAAAAAAAAAATAAAATAAAATAAGAGTTGGAAAAAATTAAAGCCAATAAGTTCCTTGAGCTGAGTTCACAAAGGTCCAAAGAAGACAGCCTACAATCTCAGCTTCTAGCAGACCCACAGCTCTTTCTCAAATAGATCACCTTACATTTGTGGTCAAAGCCTTTCAGTAGAGTAGGTTGCCCTAATAAAATACAGCACAATTTAAAGGGAGTAAATACTGTTGATATAGGAGACAATAAATTTTTTCTGGACCCAAACAAAAGTCATCCAAAGAACAGGTTACAATCCCTTCCCAGTCTCAATGAGGCTTTATAGTTAAGGTACAAGCATTTGCGTACCCTTGCAGACAGGACTAGAAAGTGGGGAACAAGTCATTATCTGCACAATCTTACAAAGCACTAAAATTCCCCTTTCCTAACAAACAAAACAAACCAAGCCAAACCACACAAAAATCACACAAAACATCAGGCAGTGAAGGCCCAGTGATCCCTGGACCCCTGAGAGACGGAAACAATTGCCCCAGATGACTGCCCTGGAGAAAGTTCCCTGGCCACATTGCAAGGTGGAGCAAGCCATAGTGGCCAGAGACCAAAAGGCACAGAGAGGAGACAGTGACCTGGACAAAGAACCCTGTAGATATGCAGTTGGAACTATGATTATTTTTACCTTGGTCTGTGTTATGTTAAAAGTAGCCTATATACTCTTTTTAACTCTTCACTTCTGGAATATTTGATGTGTAATTTTTATTTTAAATTTTCACTCTAACAGAAAGCTAGCTCCTTAGAGGAAAGCCATAAATAAGATTTTAGAGTGAAAATGAGAACCACATTGACCCTAGCACAGAGTATTCAAGACATATATACAAACATTATTCACATCAGGATTTTAACGGGTGATTAACATGTCTATCAGTATTGTAGAAGTAATATATGCGTCATAATCATGGCTTATATAAAAATGAAATATATTTCTTTCAGTTTTGTTACTTTTGAAACCTCTGAATTTCTCCATAGACCTACAATCTATATTTAAGGCATGGAAAAGAAGGTTATGTTGGAAAGTTGCTAAAGAAACTAGAAATTCTACTGTGTCCTACTATGTAATCTGTATGCCCATTTGCTTGTAATTTAATATTTGTAATTAAATCAAAGTATATTTTTAATGTAAAAAAGAGAAATCAATAAAAAACACTGAAATTTGTTCAGCTGTAATGATCTATATCTATGATGAATCCTGAGAATGAGGATATCTGTCTGCAGAGTCCCAGACACCTACCCTGGTCCCTAGGTGGTCTGGATGGGACAGTGAATGGTAACTATGTAGCTGCACAGTAAAAGACAAACACAGCGACAAAAATAAACAAACAAAAACCAAATTTATCCCCTAAAACCTCTTTCTGTCCCTATCAAAACTAGGTTTTTGTTTGTTCTTTTTGGTTGTTGTTGTTTTTTTTTTAATATTATTATTCAAGCATTGCCACTGGGGTCCTGTATTACACATACTACAAATAACAGTAGTGTTTATATACTCATAGCCCCACATAATCTTCACTCTAACCAGGTAGGAGCTATTACTATCATCATCTCTATTTTCTAGAATGGAAAATGGAGGGAGTCACACAGTCCAAAGTCACACAGCAAACGAGTAACAGACCAGTGATGTTACTGGGGCCCAGAAGACCCCACAAATCCAAGCCTTTATCCATGGCACTGATCTGCCTCCTTGTGGCCCCTAAATAGTAACTACAAATTGCTCCAAGCTACTCACTCGTTAGGTCTGCTGATGACAGCTGTTGTTCTGATTTCTTAAAACCCTTTAATAAAGACCCTTTTCTGTCAGGCAAACTCTTCTATTTTAGTTCTGTAACTTTGGACAAGTTCTTAGACCTTCTGAAAAACCTGGGCCTCTGTTTCTAGAGTGATCTCTGATGATTCTCTTCATTCTAAGCTCTAAAAGCTAGGTTTCCTTCTTTCCAAAGGACTTCTGAGTGTGACCAACCCAACACAGCCCAGGAAGGGAGGCTGACCCATTTATAGTTTGACTCAGCCAGTGATGAGCTGGGAGACTTGGCAAGCCATTTAACCGCACAGGCTTGCAGGTATCTTACCAGTAAAGTTATCATCATAATTTCTGCCTTATAAGGTTGTTGAAAGGATTTTAATGAGACCAAGTATATGAGTGGCTTAACACAATGCCCAGCAAACAGGCACGCAAAGTAGCCATTACTAAAATAGTGAGTAGAACTCAGTTGAAAATACTAAAACACTATGTATGGCCTATACTTTCTAGGTCCACACACATACAAGAAATAATTGTCTCTCTTGGCCAAGGAATGAGTGGATTCAACTTGAATAAGCACAGAAATATGATAATCAAAAAGTCTTCCTGGAAGGAAGGAAAAGGAAAATGTAACACAGTATCATCCTAAAAGATAAAAGTATAATTTGATGTTGAACATGCCCTTGTTAATTCAGCTGTGATACTGAGGTCAGACCACTACCATGCAATAGTGCAAGGATGCTGAGTTGAGGTGACAAATAGGGGCAGAAGCAACACATACCCTTGGACTGGAGCCTGTATCCATCCAGGGAAAGGGAAGCCTTAGTCCTAGTGTACAATTGTGGCCTCTGCACACCAAATCACAGGCCTTGCACCCACACCTCTTTCTCATGCACCACAAGTGTCCTGACTCTACTACTCTTCAGCGCTTATGGACTAGACAGTTTCTTATTGCTAATAACCTTCATGGTGACTTACTTAATCAAATGTTTCCATTTTATTTGCTATCAATTTCATTTTCTCACTGATGTACTATCACATTGTTGCTGTATTTCCAGTCACCAAATCATGTGTAAATTAATGTTCAAATGAAGAAAGTCATTTAGTTTTTCTAAGTATTTTGGAAGAAGGGTACCTTCTTCAACTGTGTCTGCCCTGAAGTCCCAACACAGGGCTTTGTGACATACATTTAACTCACCCAATTGAATTTAGGACAGAGAAATTCCATTCTTATCTTTTTAAAAATCTAATACCATGATCATATATTTTTGTAGGTTTATATATTTATTTTGACAGAGTGAGAGAGACAGAGAGAGAGCTAGAGATGCATGTGAACAGGGGAGGGATAGACAGGGGAGAGAGAGAATCTCAGGTAGGGTTTATGCTGTCACTGCAGAGACCAATGCAGGGTTCAATCTCATGAACTGTGAGATCATGACCTGAGCTGAAATCAAGAATTGGATGCTTAATTGACTGAGCTACCTAGGCACCCCACTATGATCATATTTTAAATTATTATTTTTAAAGATACACTTTTTGACCTGAACTGAAACACATGCCCACATCAAACTCTTCTGAAAATTTTCTATCATAGAGTTAAAGAGTCTAGAGGTTTACACATGAGACTAAATTGCCATTCTCTAGCAAGTTGGTATAACGCAAAAGCATAAAGCAATAAAGAGTAATTAAAAATCCAAAGAAAAAAATCAGCAACATTTCCTTCATCTTGCCCTGACATGTCTCTGGGACCCCGTACTCATCCATTGTGTATAAAAAAAAAAGTCTAAAAAGCAAATGTTTCTCCAGTGGAAAACAAATACTGTTTCCTTTACTGCAAATAGGAGAACTAGAATTTTCTCATCCATACTTTATGCTTGTCAGACACATTTTTTCAACAGATTGGAATCAGCCAATGTAACATACTTTTTACACTTTCATTTTATTAAAATAACAAGAAGAAAAATGAAGATATGGAAGGAATAGGAGCTTAATAACTTCTAAGACTATTTGGAATAAACTAACATGTACAATCTAATGTGTTTTTTTAAGATTTTGTTTAGTGAACCAAAAAGCTGCTTGGTTACTTACTGTGGAGGTTCATATTTTAAAAGCCGAACTTAAATACAACATAAATCATGCACTAATAGCATTCTATCATTAATTTTTAATTATATCACATCTTGCTATATTTGACACTGTGCTACCTATATAACATTAATCCTATTTTAAAATACAAGACAAAACAACACCATAAAATACATACACATGTATATGTACATATCATGTATTTTTACTTTTTGAATCAACTTTGTTGGGCATAATTTACATAGAATAAAATGCACACATTTTACACATACACCTTAGACACAGTTTGACAGATTTATATGTTTTCATCTCCCCCAAAAGTTCCTTTGTGCCTCATCCAGTCATCTTCCATCTTCTGCATCAGACAACCACAGATCTGCTCTTTGTCACTGTAGGTTAGGTTTGACTTTAGGTTTGACTATTCTAGAAATTCATATACCATATACTTTTTGGGGACTGGCTTCTTTCATTTAGCATTATGTTTTAAGATGAATTAATGTTGTATCTATCAACAATTCATAGTTTTTTACTTGATATGGCTATGCCACAATCTGTTTATACATTCATTTGTTGATGGACATTTGAATTGTCTCCAAATCTTTCTTGAATCTTCCACAAATATTCACATACAAGTCTTTTTGTAACCATGTTTTTTTCATTTCTGTTGGGTTAATAAATACCCACATCGTGGCATGCTGGGTCTTATGTTAAGTATATGTTTAATTTTATTAAAAATTACTAATTATTTTTCCAATAGTTGTACTATTTTGCATTTCACCAGAACTAAATGAGAGTTCCAGCTGCCTCACATCCTCACACTTGGTATTGGATCTTTAATTTTGACAATTCTAATGGATGAATTATACTCTCATTGTGGTTTTAATTTGTATTTTGACGACTCATGATGTCAAGCATCTACTATGTATGCATTTGCTAGAGATCTAGTTTTATGAAGTGCTTGTTCAAATATTCTGCCCATTTGGTCAATTTGGTGGTTTTGCTTCTTGTTGTGCTTAATAAAGCTCTATGTCAAATATATGTATTGTGGTATTTTCTTCCAGTCTAAGACTTGTCTTTTCATCATTATTTTCTTAATAATGCTTACACTTTGATGAAGAACAATTGATCAATTTTTCTTTTTATGGTTAGTGCTTTATTGCTCCGATCTAAGAAATCTTTGCTGACCCCAAGGTCACAAAAATGTTAATTTTTGTTTCTTCTAAAAGTTTTATAGACTTTGATTTTAAGCTTATGTCTATGATGCATCTAAAATTAATTTCTGAGGGAAGAGTTGAAGATTGGGTTTTTTCCTTACATAAAGATATTCCATTCTCCCAATACTATTGAAAAATCTGTCCTTTCCCCCATGAAATTACCTTGATATATCAATTGACAAGTCATGTATGGGTCTGTTTCTGGGCTCTATTTTGCTGCACTGGTCTGTCTACATGTCAGTCACAGGCCCAAATCACACTGAATGATTACCATATCTTTATAGTAAGTTGTGAAATCACATAATATAAGTTCTCCAACTTTTTTCTCATTAAAATTATTCTGTCTTTAGACTTTCCAAAATTTGCAGTATAAAATTTAAGAAACTTCTTTTAAATAGGCTCTACACGGAGCTCAATGCAGGGCTCAAACTCACAACCTCGAAATCAGGACCTGAGCTGAGATCAAGAGTCAGATGCTTAACTGACTGAACCACCCCTGGGGAGCCAGGCACCCCCCAAAAAAGTTAATAAATAAGCATAGTGGAATTTTAATTAGAGTGATGTTGAATCTTTAGCTCAGTTTGAAATGAACTGATATCTTAAACATATGAATGTTTTGAGTCATGAACACAGCATTTCTCTATGTTTATTTTGTCTTCACTGATTTCTCTCAGCAGTGTTTTATAATTTTTTAGGTACAGTATATATTTGATAAAATTACCCTTAAGCATTTTATGATTTGGGCTATTGTAAATGATGTCATTTTAATTTTATTTTGCAGTTGTTCATTGCTACTATATAGAAATACTATTGGTCTTTGCACAATAACTCTCTATCCTGTTACCTTCCCAAAATAGGGAAGAAGAAATTTAAAATTTCATTGATAAAGCCAACCCTTTACCCTCCAGATGTGAACAATTAGGCTCATCAGCATTCTCTTCAGGAAACTCCTGCTGCTTTCTTAAGCCTAATAAGCAACAGAATTTTGGCTTTTTGATAGGTGGGGGTTATAAATCTCCCATCAAGATTGAAGACGACAAGCTAAATTTATGTGCACGGTAGAATCTTTAATTATGGACCCCACAGGATGCTCAACCTAATTTTTCTCTTTGCATGTCTAGACAACATTTTATTACTTTCACTGAATTTTACAATTTTTTTACACATTCTTTTATATGAAAATGAGTCCTTCCACTCTTTGGAGAGAACACAATGATGATGAAGGAAACAAATTGAATTTTAGTGTCTCTTATTAATAAAATAAAATCCTATGTGAGATAACAAAAAGTTCTATTAAACCATAAAATATTTTCAACTCCCTTTTTCAACGCAACTTTATTTTTTAAAGCTCCATGCTTTTTTAATTCAACAAATTAAATAAATATAGCATCTTATTACACATAAATTTAATAAAAATGCTTATAATTATAACCAAATTTTGTTTTCAAAATTAATTCCTTTTAAAAATCCAAAAAGCCCCTTGTTGCTTTAATTTGTCTTTGATGTGCATTATCAGAAAGCTTTTAAACTGGGTACAGTTTTCAACTAGAAATCTCTCTACCTCTTCAAATGGTGGTTTAGATACCTATTCTTTTTTTTTTTTTTTTTTTTTAGTTTGAGGGTGATTGACTCCCTACTGTTTGTTTTGTTTGGTTTTGTTTTTTTAAACATAATTTATTGTCAAACTGGCTAACATACAGTATATACAGTGTGCTCTTGGTTTTGGGGTAGATTCTCGTGGTTCATCACTTACAAACAACACCCAGTGCTCATTCCAACAGCTGCCCTCCTCAATGCCTATCACCCATTATTCCCTCTCCTCTACCTCCTCATCAACCCTCAGAGTGTTCTTTGTATTTAAGAATCTCTTATGGTTTGCCTCCCTCCCTCTCTGTTTGTAACTATATTTTCCCTGTTCCCTTCCCCCAAGGTCTTCTGTTTATAGCAGCGCTTTCAACAACAGCCAAATTATGGAAAGAGCCTAAATGTCCATCAACTGATGAATGGATAAAAAAGATGTGGTTTATATATACAATGGAATACTACCTGGCAATGAGAAGGAATGAAATCATGCCATTTGCAGCAACATGAATGTAAACAGAAGGCATTACGCTCAGTGAAATGTCAGTCAGAGAAAGACAGATATCATATGTTTTCACCACTATGTGGATACCTATTCTTAAAGAGAGTTTGGAGAGACTATTTTGAATATCTAATGGTCTTTTTTTCAGCTCCCTATATTCAAACTTGCTTTGCCACATCTCCACTCTGCTATTACCTCTAATGCTCCCAGAGAGATCTTTCTAGAACATAAAGCATTCTCATTATTTTCTTGCTTAACATCTTTAAGCATTTCCCCTCAGAATTCAAAATAAAACTCAAATGCCTTACCATGGCATACAAAGTCCTTCATGGTTTGGTTCTAACCTAATTTCTGTCTCCCTACATTTGGAGAGGCAGGATCTCCATGAGGGGAGGAATTCTATCCATGACATTTTTTTATTTCTGTGTCCCAACATCTACTACTAACATTTAGTGCTTCTAAATTGGTGGGTGGATGGATATATGAATAATCTTATGCCTTTCAAGGCCATCATTCATTGATGATGCTCACATTAGAAAGAGTTCATATGATGTTTATAAAGATGTTCACATACTTCTGGGTAAATTTGATGTATTTGCATATCTATTAAGCTTCAATAACATTTTGGATAAGAGCAAAGACTTCAATTTTTTTTTTGACTTCTCAGAATGCTCTAAATTCCTCAAAATTCTAATTCCTCCAAAACTATTGAACAAAATTTAACATTGTCCATGTTCTTTATATATCCTCTTCCTATGCTTTTTAGAAATAAAATTAACCTACCAAGGTTGTTTTGTGTATGGCACTGCCACAGAAGGAGACAGAATTGAGTTATGAAACACAACATTTCTGGTGCCCAATCAATGCCACCACCAGCTTTTAGAGAAAGAAACATCTGGTGGTCAGGAAAACTTCACGGTGGGGTGCCTGGGTGGCTCAGTTGGTTAAGCACCCAACTTTAGCTCAGGTCATGATCTCACGGTTTGTGGGTTCGAGCCTCGCGTCGGGCTCTGTGCTGACGACCAGCTCAGAGCCTGGAGCCTGTTTCAGATTCTGTGTCTCCCTCTCTCTCTGACCCTCCCCTGCTCATGCTCTCTCTCTCTCTCTCTCTCTCTCTCTCTCAGAAATAAGTTTTAACAAAAAAAGGAAAACTTCACGGAGAACTTGAAATCTGATCTGACACCTGCAGGAGGGGGAGGTCTAGATGGAAAGGGAAGTGTGCATTTCACAAAGGGCAAGATCTCAAGCAGCCAAGAACATTAAAGGCAGAGACTAGAGCAAAAGTAATACAATCCTCTACTATTCCCTTTATGTTGAGACATTAGTATAATAGGATTACATATTCCTTCTGCCCAACAATTCCACTTTTATTTTATTACCACTCTAAACTCATTAAAAATACACTCTGACTCCTCACTGAGCCACAACACTAATGAGGTAGCACCATTAGCATCAGGGCTTAGTCTGAAGTAATTACTTCTAGCTACATTTTGGTGCCTTCACTGAAATGTGAGAATGTGAAGAAATGATTCTGGAGGTACTTTAGCAGGGTTTAGAACAGATGCTTTCATCTGGAACACTGACTCCAGGAATCATCAAATGCTTGGGAACAGTCATCCATAAAAATAATTATTTCTGTTCAAAATGAATGACTAAAATCAGGTTCCTAACTCCCAGGATTTTATTGCTGACAGTATTGATGACACTCTCGAAGGGTATTTTTGGTAAACTGGTTTCTGTGCTATGGTTTCTCATTTTACAAAGCCTCTCTTTTTTTTTAAGTTGATGATTTTTTGCTGTTATTCTTGTTTTTTAAATTGTGGCCAAAAAAATTTTTTTCAAGGGGAAATGAAGTCAATAAATCAGGCTTTATTTAGAATATGTGGTGTGCAGGGTGGGGAGCAAAGATGAGAGAAAATAACAAACTGCTAGCAGAAAAGCAGACTTTATTATTTGTGGAAAGTACGTGATTGGGAGTTGTAGTCGCTGAAGATATCAGTATTCCTATCTTTAAGAGTATGGAACAGTTACATGTGGGGCCATCTTGAGTCTCAGAAGGCAGATACACTAGGAGATTAAAGGGAAAACAATTACTGGACAAAAGGCTAAATGACCCCAAATGGATAAAAAGTGAATACTTGGGCAGGGGAAGGGAATGGTTAGGCTGTGATGTCTTGGTTTTCCAGCTACTCTGCAAGATCAACGACATACGCAGGTAACTCAACCCAGAAGCCCCGTCTCCCCATGGTGGACATAGTGATGCTCCTTCCTTGGCTTGGCTTCTGCCCTAACCATCCTCATTCATCCACATGAGGTTCAGGAGATACATAGATGGTGCTTGGCTCAACAAAACTTGCTTAGCTACTATTATACTTTCTTTTTAGCATCTCGCTCTCCTCTGCTCTCCACCCTGGGGTATCCTATGCTCCAAGACTACCAGTAGAGCCTGGCTATTGCTCAGTACTGCTCTTTCTCCTTTTCAAAAACTCTCTTCCCCATCACAAATTTCCAAAAGCCCCCTAACCTGTCCGTGTCTCTTTGTTCACTGATATTAGGCAAATTACTTGTTTCTAGCACCCAAGGAAAGTGCAGAGACGGTTCTGCAACTGGGGACCCCTTGCAGTGGCCCCTGCATCAAGAGGTCTTCCTTATCCTTTTTGCTAATCTTGCTTTTCAGATTACTTGCGATGTTCTCTCTACACACAAATCATTCCCCACATCAGGTCTCCACTGAGAAGCCTTCCTTCCCTGCTGCCCACTCTCTCCTCCTTCTCTTCATTCCCTACAGCACCACACTCACAACTATGGGTTTGATACTTCCTTTTCCTCTGCTGAACTGTAGGCTCCCCGACCTAGGGATCGTGTTATGTTTCTTCTTTTTCTACCTCTCCAGCACTGCATGGTGACTACCTGTTTACTACAGATATAAAATGAATCTGCTAATGTGTAGGTAGATGCCAGGCACTAAAAAGGGACACAGTGATATATTTACTCAACCGTGATGTTTTGGAAATCCTATCATATCAGGCCGTGTGCCCAATCCTGAGGCTCCTGTAGCTTTGGGCACAGTGAAGTAGACATCACACAAATACTTAATTTGTAAAGAGTGATAACATTACCACGGAAAGCTACAGAATAAATTTATAGTGGAGTGGCCTTACTTAGTTTGAGGAGACATAGTTTGGCTATGGCACAATGTAAATGTAATAAATGAATGAAGGAATGAATACAGCTAAGGGGAAGAGGAAATACACGTAAAGAAGCTCCCAGCAAACTTAGTACACTTTATGTCCTAAATAAATCCATATGAAATATGAAAAAGAATCTTCTAATCTTAACCAATGAAAACCATAAGAGAAATAATTTGACTGAAAGTAACTTTAGAGATCTATCAAAGCTGCACCATTATAATTTCAGGACCCCTGGAACTTTAAAACCAAACCAATGTTCATGGACGAGTGCAACGAGACCCTCTAAAGCTCATGAATGCCATGATAAGGACTCCTACTCCAAAAGCATTTTTCTTACAACACTTTCAGATATAAGACAGAATGTATAATCAGGGTATACTAGAATTTTCCAATCACAGCCAAGCACACTCAGAGCAGAAAAATTTTGATTTGTTCAATAAATTTCAAATAAAAGATGTTTTCATTGAGAAGAAAAAAATTCACAAGAGTCAAAACACAAATCTAGAATATTCTCTTAAACCTTGTTTTATGGGAGATGCAAAAAGGGAGAAATAATCTGTGAAAAAAGGCAGATCCAAAATGTTTGAAAGTTTTGCGAATCAGATCCATATCTTAAATAGGAACAAAGCCAAAGGGAAGTGTTGTCTTAATTTTCTTCTGAGTAAAGTGAGAAATTTTATTCCTCTTGTAAACATGGGAATAAAAGAAGGTGCTTTTTCTGCTCAATGTACCTAATCTAGCTCTTTCTAGTAGGGGAAAAATCAGTGAGAAATGATATTGAGTAAGCGTTAAGCAGCAAAACCAGGAAGAGAAGAGATCACTGTTCTTGTATCTTCATACACGATATAACAAAAGCCATGTCTCATATTCAGAGAAGTTTCAGAGTTTAGGGATGCCATCTTATAGAGTGGTTTTTAAAACACAGTCCGCAGGGACTAGCTGCTAGATGCAAATGAATCTGAGTCCTTTTTGAACTGAGTGACCTTAGTCTACCCATTTAACCTTTCCAAGCCTGTTTTCCTGTTTTATAAAATGGGGGAAATAATAATAATTATAAGAGTAATAATAGGTTCACAGGACAGTATGAACATTATACAAGATAAGCCATGTTTGGAAGAATAACTGGCACACTAACAAAATGCAGGAAAGAAAGTGGAAAAGAAAAAATTTCCACATTACAGAGAACTGCATAAAAAACAGAATATGCTCTCTGGAAAGCAGTATGGAGGTTCCTCAAAAAATTAAAAATAGAACTATCCTACAACCCAGCAATTGCACTACTAGGTATTTATCTAAGGGATACAGGGATGCTGTTTCAAAGGGGCACATTCACCCCAATGTTTATAGCAGTGCTATCAACAATACCCAAAGTATGGAAAGAGCCCAAGTGTCCATCAATGGATGAATGGATAAAGAAGATGTGGTATATATATACAATGGAGTATTACTCAGCAATCAAAAAGAATGAAATCTTGCCATTTGCAACTACAAGGATGGAAATAGAGGGTATTGTTCTAAGCAAAATTAGTCTGAGAAAGACAAAGATCATATGATTTCACTCTTATAAGAACTTTAAGATACAACACAGATGAACATAAAGGAAGGGAACCAAAAATAATATAAAAACAGGGAGGGGGACAAAACATAAGAAACTCTTAAATATAGAGAACAAAGAGAGGGTTGCTGGAGGGGTCGTGGGAGGGGGGATGGGCTAAATGGGTAAGGGGCATTAAGGAGTCAACTCCTGAAATCATTGTTGCACTATATGCTAACCAACTTGTATGTAAATTTAAAAATATTTTTTTTTAAAAAAAACAGAATATGTTTCCATGTACAACTACCATCTTTTAAAATACTTTAAAAATCCATCATCAGAAATAAAATGGGTTTGGGGCGCCTGGGTGGCTTAGTCGGTTAAGCGTCCAACTTTCGCTTAGGTCATGATCTCGCGGTTCGTGGGTTCGGGCCCCGCGTCGGGCTCTGTGCTGACTGCCAGCTCAGAGCCTGGAGCCCGTTTCAGTCTGTGACTCCCTCTCTCTCTGACCCTCCCCTGCTCATGCTGTCTCTCTCTCTCCTAGAAATAAATAAAAATATTTTTTAAAAATCAAAATATGCCTGTATGTCTCCATATTTGTTTATTTTTAAATGTTTGTGTGTGTGTGTGTGTGTGTGTGTGTGTGTGTGTGAGAGAGAGAGAGAGAGAGAGAGAGAGAGAGAGAGAGAGAGAGCGAGCGCACAAGGGGCAGAGGAGAGACACAGAATCCAAAGCAGGCTCCAGGCTCTGAGCTGTCAGCACAGAGCCTGACCCAGGGCTTGAAATCACAAATTGTGGGATCATGACCTGAGCTGAAAACATACGCATAACCAACTGAGTCACCCAGGCACCCCTATGTACATATTTAAAAAACAAAACAAAACAAAAAACACCATGATTTCCATAACTTAGCTCAATGTTTATTGATGCTAACCTATAAGATAGGATTATAATATACACATACAAAACATACATAAAATACAATGAAAAGCAAAAAATGCTATCCAAATGCCTCACCATCATATGAAAATATATGTGAAGAAAATAATGCACAGAAAGACAGACATTCACAGCATGAAGCAAGTTATCTTGAAGTATAAAATGGTTAATCTGCTATAAGAAGGACTAACATTAGGATAGGATCAGCCCAAGGGAGGTTTTTCTGACAATTCAGCGCTACACAAGACATACCCACATTGGTCTGCTATAAACGAACATACTTTGTCCCTCCTCAGGGAAGCAAGCAGAGTTTATAGTTGATTTCTGTTCCCATTCATTCTACCGAACAACGCTCTTTAATCAAGCAGCTGCCACACTGCTAACTGGCTTCCTGTCTGAGCTACTCCAAACACAGCCTGCGCCACCTTGCCTGGGTCTGCAGAAGGTCTTTAGAGCTGTTAGGACACAGCAGATCCCTTATAAGTCATTTGGCCGCTCCGGCTCCCCCCGCATGTCAATTAGCCTGTGGGCTGCTCTTTCCTCTGCATCCACCGGAACCACACTCCTCTTTAGGGAATTACATGTCTGAGAAACCAAATGTTGATGACACTCAATGTTTGTCACCAACCTGGACCTCAAATGTCCTTGGCAATTCCTGAACCTTTAGAAGACCATTTTCAGAGTAGAAAACATGAAAGGTAAATATTTTTACAAGGTAAAAAGGGAATGTATTTACACAGGAACTATTTTTTTCCCAAGGTTTTATTTAAATTCAAGTTAGTTAAAATACAGTGTAGTATTGGTTTCAGAAGTAGAATTTAGTGATTCATCACTTAGGTATAACACCCAGTCCTCTTCACAAGTGCCCTCGTCAATGCCCATCACCCATTTAGCCCATCCCCCATCCACCTGTCTTCCAGCAACCCTGTTTGTTCTCTATAGGCAAACCGTAAGAGACTCTTAATACGGTTTGCCTCCCTCTCTATTTTTTCTTATTTTATTTTTCCTTCCCTTTCCCTATGGTCATCTGTTTTGTTTCTTAAACTATACATATGATTGAAATCATATGGCATCTGTCTTCTCTGACTGACTTATTTCACTTAGCATAATACACTCTAGATTCATCCATATTGTTGCAAAGGGAAAGATTTCACTCATCTTGATGGCTGAGTAATATTCCATTGTGTGTATATGTGTGTGTGTGTGTGTGTGTGTGTGTGTGTGTGTGTACACTACATCTTCTTTCCATAATTTAGCTGTTGTTGATAAAGCTGCTATAAATATTGGTGTGCATGTGCCCCTTCAAAGGAGCATTTTTGTATGTTTGGATAAACACCTAGTAGTGCGACTGCTGAGTTGTAGGGTAGTACTATTTTTTAACTTTTTAAGGAACCTCCATGCTGTTTTCCAGAGTGGCTGCACCAGTTTGGATTCCCACCAACAGTGCAAGAGGACTCCCATTTCTCTGCATCCTCACCAATATCTGCTGTTTCCTGTGTTATTAAGTTTACCCATTCTGACAGGTGTGAGGTGGTATCTCATTGCAGTTTTGATTTGTATTTCCCTGATGATGAGTGATGTGGAGCTTTTCATGTGTCTGATAGCCATCTGGATGTCTTCTTTGGAGAAATGATCGTTCATGTCTTCTGCTCATTTCTTAACTGGATTCTTTACTTTTGGTGTGCTGAGTCTGATAAGCTCTTTATAGATTTTGGACACTAGCCCTTTATCCAATATAGCATTTGCAAATATCTTCTACTTTGTAGATGGCCTTTTAGTTTTGTCAGTTGTTTCCCTCACTACATAGGAACCAGTTTTATGTGATGATTTGGAGGGGAAGAAATAAAGAAATATTCAAGGCAGACAGATCTCTGTTTTTTTAATTCAAAATGTTGCTTTTCTATTCCCTCAAACCTATTGCAAGGTTCTACATTGTTGCATAAATTCTAGTGGCAAAAAAAAATTAAATGACTTGAGTTACGATTTGGTGAATTTTTTTAATTCAATCTATAAACTGCAAGTGACAGTGTATTCCTAAGACAGCTATGATAAGGGAAGTAAGTGGAGTAGATGGAGCACACATAGGAATACTCAGGGAGCCGCAGTCCAGGGGCAGAGCACAAAAGAAAACTGGGGAGCTGCTGCTGCAAGCACTTGGTGAAATGTTCCCAAAGCCACTTAACAAAGCTGCCCTCTCTGGGCTGGCTCAACTCAGATACTCTTTTCCTAAGGTTCTGCCACTCTCAAATGTGTGAATGCCATTTTCAAGCCATTCATCTTGGTACAGACAGAAAACACACCAAGAGTATTACACTGTGCAGAAAGACAAACACTGTATTTTCTCACTTAATATGTGGAATCTAAGAAAGCCAACCTCATAGAAACAGAGAGTAGAATAGGGCTAGGGTCAAAGGGTATGAACTTCCAGTTATAAGATGAATAAATTTGGGGAATCCAATGTACTGCATGGTGGCTAAAGTTAGGAATACTGCATTGTATACTTTAAATTTGCTGAAACAGATCTTAAGCGCTCTTACCACAAAAAGGAAAAATGATAACTGTGTGAGCTGACAGATGTGTTAATCAGCTTGACTGTGGTAATCATGTCACAATGTATATATATCAAATCATGTTGTAACCATTAAAAAATACAATTTTTGCCAGTTATACTTCAATGAAGCTAGGAAAAAACATTAGGGGAAGAGGGTGAAAGGTATATAGGTACTATCATCACAACTCTTCTGTAAATCTAGATTGTTCCAAAATTTAAAAAAAAATAAGACTATGAAAAAAACACAATGTATGAATATAATTTTAACAGCAAAATACAAATCTTTCTTTCAGGGTGATAATGGGATTATGCATCTCACTTTTACTATATGTTAATATTTCTGTAATATAATATTATTTCTCACTTTTACTATATGTTAATATTTCTGTAATATAATATTATTTCTATCAGTAAGTAAATAAAGTAATCCAAAGAACATGCACACAAAGAAGAGTATCCTTTCATATAAGAAACTACTCTTTATTTAAAAAATGTCCTGGGGCACCTAGGTGGCTCAGTAGGTTAAGCATCTGACTTCAGCTCAGGTCATGATCTCATAGTCCATGAGTTTGAGTCCTGCATAGAGCTCTGTGCTGATAGCTCAGAGCCTGGAACCTGCTTCGGATTCTGTGTCTCCCTCTCTCTCTCTCTGTCCTTTCCCAGCTTGTGCTCTCTGTCTCTTGTGCACGCTCTCTCTCAAAAATAAACAAACATTATAATTATTTTTTTTAATATTTTATTTATTTTTGAGAGAGAGATAGAGACAGCATGAGCAGGGGAGGATCAGAGAGAGAGGGAGATACAGAATCTGAAACAGGCTCCAGGCTCTGAGCTGTCAGCACAGAGCCCGATGCGGGGCTCGAATCCACGAACCGTGAGATCATGACCTGAGCCGAATTCGGACGCTCAACCGACTGAGCCACCCAGGCGCCCCTAAAATTATTTTTAAAAGTCCAAGCTGGTTAACCCCTGAAGACAAAATTTAACCTACAATATGTGCTCATCCAAAATAATAATTCTTTTCTTTCAAATTTCATTCCTCCTGAATCCATACCTGATGGGGCCAAGAACAGAGAACTCGAGTCGTCAGATGCTAGGCAGATGTGTTCTTCCTTCAAATGCCCAACAGAAGAGAGGGTCCTCAGAGCCAGTTCTTTAAACTAAACCTATACACAAAATGTGTCCACATGCATTCTTTCCTTAGATTCGCCTGAGAAGGTCAGCAGTCCACAGATCACACTGTTTCTCTTTCCCAATATCTATTTCCACCACTTCATAGAGGGGAAGCCAACCTTCCCATCTCTGAATATTACACAGGCCCACTGTCCTGGAGAGTAAAAACCCTAAGGAGATACGAGGGATGCAATCCACAAACTGGAGTGGTGGTTGCAAAGGAAAATGAGTAGGAAGACAGAAGAAAAGAACTTTTACAAGTCAAGTGGTCTCCAAATCCTAGCTTTCAATAAAATTGAACCAGGTCATCCAGTGAAGAATCAGGTAAAATATTTGATGACAAAAAAAATGGTAAGTGATTTTTTAGCATGGAACTCTAATTGGATTGGTTATACTTGGAAAAAAAAAAAAACAACAACCCTTCTTGTGTTTCCATCTAGTGATTTATGAAAACCAGTTTCGCTCTGTAATGTTACAATGGGAAATAGGGATAACATAAATGCTGAACAATAACTGAAATTCATCACACAATTACAGTAAAATTTTACCTTTTGTGTGTAAGTATCAACATAAAAATAGTAAAAAAACACATATACAGTGCTTTCTATGAACCCTAAGTGCTATACATTTTTAACCCACTGAACTTCCTTGAGATTCTTATGGGCTAGATATTATTTTTACCCTATTTTACAGTTGAGGCAATGGAGACACAGAGTTTAAGAAACTTTCCCAAGGCTACTCAGCTGGGCAGAGGTGGGTTTGAATCTAGGAAGTGTACTCCAAAATATGTCTTTTTAACCATACCCTATATTGCCTCAGTGTTTTTACAACAGTACATTTAGGTTGTTTGAATTCATAACCAAATCCAGAAACATTTTAAATATTTAGATGGTTATACTCATAGTTAATTTAAAATTTGAAAATGTACATACAATACATATTGCAAGGAAATAAGATAGAGTAGTCCATGAAAGACATTTAGTTTGAAAAAGTATTATATCAGTATAAAATACTGTAATGGAAGTGGAATGAAAATACAAGTTCAAGGAGAAAAAGGGAAGACATAAAATTTGAATTTTTGAAGGAAGAGTCTTTGTGTATTTTTCAAAGAATATAGTTAATATCCATAAAACCACTATAGACTCTCCATTGACATTGTCTTGTACTTGTTTTGCCATAAATCCATCCATCTATTCATCCACTTATCCTCCCAATTTGTTCTTTTAAGTTTTATTGGGTTAAAATTTGCATATATAATTTTTGCACTTAAATTGAACAGTATGAGGATTTTTATTAAATTTGTAACAATTCTGCAACCATTTTCACAATCCAGTTTTAAAATACTTTCATCACCTTCCCCCCAAAAGTCCCCATGTGCAGTTTGCAATCAATACCCAGTCACATTCCATCCCACTCCCACCCCCTGCAACCATTGACCCGCTTTCTATCTCTACAGTTTTTCCTTTTCTGGAAATTTCTTATCAGTTTGAATCATGTGTCTTTCATGGCTGGTTTCTTTCACTTAGCATAATACTTTTTTGAGTTTCATACATGCTGTTGCATATTCACTGGTTCATTCCCTTTTATTGCTGCCTAAATACTCCATCATATGGATGTTCCATATTTGTGTCTCCATTCACCAGTTGATGGATATTTGGTTTTGACTGGAAACAATGAGTAATGTTGTGATGAACACTTGATGTGCAAGTCTTATGTGGACATATGTTTCCATCTCTCTTCAGTAGATAAGTAGGAATGGAACTGCTTAGTAGAATGGGAAATGTGTATCTGCTTAATAAACTGTGTGCCTGTTTTCCAAAGTGGCTGCATTTACATTCCTCCCAGCGATGCAGAAGTTTCTTCACATCCTCATCAACATTTGCTATTGGTGCACTTTTTTATTTTAGCCATCCTGGTGATGTATAGTAGCATCTTATTGTGGTTTTAATTTGCATTTCCCTAATGACTAATAATAAGCATCTTTTCATGTGCTTGTTAGTCAGTTATAATCTTTCCTTGGTTTGTTATAATCTTTGGTCCATTTTTATTTAACATTTTTTGGCTACTTTAAGAGAGTTATAAGAGCTCTTTATATAATCTGGAGTCCTTTATCAGATAGACTGCACAACCTTTTCCCAGCCTTGTCATTTGTTTTCTTAATAGTTAATAATTTCACTGTCTCAAACTTATAAAGCAAAGTTTTTAATTCTGATGAAGTCCAGTTTATCAAATTTTTCTTTCACGTGTCATGTTTTTGATATCGTATCTAGGAAATCTTTGCCTACTCAAGGTCACAAAGATTTTCTGTGTTTCTTGTACAAGATTTACAGTTTTACCTGTTATATTTTGGACTACAATCCATTTGAGTTAATTTTATGCATGGAGTAAGCTAAAGTATCTACACTCTTTTGGAAGAAGGGGTAGAGATACGGTTATTCAATTGTTTCACATGTGATGAAAAAAACCCTCTTTTCCCAATTGAAATCGCTTGGCACCACTGTCAGAAATCAATTCATAAATGTGTAGTTTGGGGGTTTTCTTGGACTGCATTCTTTTCCTTGATATATACATATGTTCTTATTCCTATATTATACTGCCTTGATTACTGTAGTGTTATCTAGTAAGTTTTAAAATCAGGTAGGTTTTCAACAGTTTGACTATATGTATCTGGGTGTGGATCTGTTTTTTTTTTTAACTTAGGGTTCACTGGATATATAAACCAACGCTTTTCATCAAATTTGGGGATCATTCAACCATTATTTTTTATTATTTTCTCACCTTTTCCTCTGTATCCTCTCCTTTTGGAATTTTCATGAAATATACATTGATAGGATTCAGTCCCTGAGCCTTCATACATTTTTGTCAATCTTTATTTTCTCATGGTCACTGGAATGAATAATCCCTATTAATCTACCTTCAAAATTACTGATTCTTTCCTTCTTCTATCATCTCAAATCTGCTATTGAGACCATCTAGGGACTATTCCATTTCACTTATTGGGCTGGTTTTTTTTTTAACGCTAGAATTTCCTTTTTAATCCTGTTATGGCTTATATTTCTCTAATGATATTCCCTATTTATTGAGTTATTGTCATCATATGTTATTTTAATTTGTGGGACATAGTTTCTCTTAACTCTTAAGAACATATTTGTAAGTGCTGCTTTGTCTGATAAACCCAACATTTGGGCCCTCTCGGTGTTATTTCCTCTCTTTTTTCCTTTTCTTCTGAAATCAAGTCACACTTTACTGTTTTACTGCATTTCTCTTAAATCTTGGTTGAAAAGATCTGGACATTTCAGATGATATGTAGTAGAAATTATGAGCTTGATTTCATTTTTTCTGAGGGTTTTGTTGCTGCTATCATAATCTGTCTGGTCTTAAATTTTGGAATCTGTCTCCCCCCCAGGATGCAGCCTCTGATGTCTCTGCTAAATTTTTTATTCTTATCTTCATTTTTTGATTTCATTTCCTAGAGGTTGCTTCTGCAGCTGCACACCTTAGAAGTTACCTAATGACTTGGGCAGACACCGACTAACCACCTTGAACTATATACCTTCCATCTTCTGCGAGTCAATCTGTTTGTGGTTTGAGAACATATTCAGAACTGAAGGCTTTCCTTAGGCCTGTCTTGCTTTTTACTGTTTGCTCGTGTGTGGATTCTCAATCTACCAGACATGAGTGCAAAGCTTACCTCAGCCCTTTATGACACTCTCATTTGCAGAACTCTGCTATCGACTTTCTGTCTACAGCTCACCTCAAAGAGGAACATAACATTGGACTATCAAAGCTCCTAATGAGTTGGTAAAGCTTATTCGACAAAAGAGTGATGTTGTTCCTCATCTGAAATTATTTGCTCCCTCTAGCAGCAAAGCTGTTGGTTAGTTAGTTTCTTTTGCATACATTACTCTGGTAAACTGGCAAAACTATGGCTGGAAAGGTGGCTAGGAGCAATCCCAGGCAAGAAGGCAGCTAATATTGCCTGAAGCTCTTAAATCTTTCAGTAATAAATGCTTCCCAATATTTTGCCTGCTTTCATTCAGTTTGCACAGCCCTGCAGTGGTTGTTTTTGACAACTTTGTAGAGTTTTATATGTGCTTATCATGGAGAGATTTCTCCAAACTCTTCATTTTGCCATAATTGGAAATCCCTCTTATTTCCGTATTTTTTAAATGGATACTGATGCAGAATAAATCACTCCAGTATTTAGATTCTATTGGGTTTTTATTTTATATTTTATTTTTTAGAGAGAGACAGAGTACACGTGAATGGGGACAGGGGTAGCAGGAAAGGGAGAGAGAATCTCAAGCAGGCTTCACACTCAGCACAGAGATTGATCCCAGGAACCTGGGCTCATGACCTGAGCGAAATTAAGAGTCAGACATGCAACCAACTGAGCCACCCGGGTGCCCCTACTGGGTATATTTTTAAAAAGATAAAACAGGTTTTGTTTAAATCACTAACAGTTATAGTATATGGGAAATGACATGTTAATTTTTCTCTTACTATTCCTTTGGACATTTAGAATTTTACTTCTAATTCCAAGAAATAAATACTTTAAAAGTGTAAAATGACAGAAAATCTTCAACCTATTATGTAAGACATATTTCTTATTAGCTCATTTATTACCCTTCTAATGAAACTATCCAGTGTTATCTGAATACATATTACTAAATCAAGTGTGAATGAAAAGTAGAGATAAGTAATTAGAATCTGAAAAACCAAATTAAAAACAAAGATGGTAAAAAAAAAAAAAGGATAAGCTTTAGGGTAGAGACAGTAAGTACAATATAAATTAAAGAATGGAGAATGTGGAATTCAGAGAAAAATCTGGGTTTTTATTCACTGTTTACAGCACTTTCTACTCTGGGAGTAAATGGCAATCTGACTGGAAAGAATCAGTGGTTTCAGAGATAAAAGATACAATATAATTCTCTATAGCACCAATTTTTCCAAGGTGATTATCTTTCAAAAGATGCAAGTGTAGAGGTTAGGAACACTGTCTCTAAGGATCAAATTAAGTTCTGCCAGTTATTATTAAGTGACCTTGGATACAGTATTTACCTCTCCTCACCACAATTTATATACCAGGAAAATAGGCTAATGACAATAGGCTAATGACAGTTAACTACCTACTATAGTGGATGCAGAAATCAGTGAGGTAGCACACAGAAAATGCAAAACAGCCCTGGCACAGGATAAGCAGTCAACAGATAACAGTTATAATTTTTAAATATTAACAACAGAGTTGATATGAATCCCATGGCTTGAAAGCCAGTGATACAATATGTCACTGTGCAAAAAAAACATTCTGCTGTTCTATTATTATTCTTATGTACTTGATCAGACTTAATAAATGAGTTAATTGATAAGATTAAAAGTTGGTAGATTTTAGAATGTATGACATGCTTCTCAGGGAAACACAATCACACTACTATGGTGTCTATGTACATGCTCCATGGTGCCCAAATCAAGACTAGGAAAACAAGTATAGATGGTACATTTAAGAAAGAAAATTTAAAAGTTCGAGATGAGTAAAAACTGAATGAGAAAGCTACCTTATGCCAAAAATAAAAAAGAAGTTCACTCTAAAAAAGATACTTACTCTTCACTGCATAGACTTCCTGACATCACAGTGACTCTTTAACTGCAGTTTAAATAATAAGTCCAAAAATACAGAATTATTTAAAAGTCAGCAGGACAAAGCAGAATCTAAAATGCCTTGTGAACAGCCAGAACACATAATTGGGATTAATTTCCAAGCAACCAATCAGCTAGTTGAGTTGCCAAAATGGAACGATTGCTCAAGATATGCATGCCTGGTTCAAAAGTCATTGATTTCTGTCCCTTAAAACAATATAAGTCACAGCATACATTAACTCTTAAGTTATAGACTGAATATCTTAATAATATCAGGCCTCCTGAAATTGATCTATAAATTCAATATGATTTTAATCAAAATCTCATAAAGCTGTAATAGTTCACATCCAAGAATAACTAAGAACCCACTGAAAAAACTGGGGGAAAAACCCCAGCTGAGAGAAGCTATTGTGCCAAACATCAAGAATAATCATATAGCTATAATATTTAAAAACCATGTGATATTAGGGATACAGGGAAAGTAAAAACAGACATACTTCATCGGGCAAAGGCTAGACTTTTTTTCTAAATCATATTCTCATCATTGGTTTTTCATGTAGTGAAAAAAGAGCTGTACTCCCAGTGTGTACACACACTAAAAAAATCAATTACAGGTTCTTAAAAGACCTAAATATGAAAAAGGAAAACTAAAATATAGCCAATAGCACTGTAATACTGATGTATGATGACAGATGGTGACTACCTACACCTTTGGTGAGCGTAGCATAATGTATAGGATTGTTGAATCACTATGTTATACACATGAAACTAATGTAACATTGTGTACCAATTATAATTTTAAAAAATAAAGACTTAAATATGAAAAAACAAAACTAACAACTTTAAGAAATAGAATATAGGAGGATATCTTCATGAATTTGGAATAGAAAAGGTGGTTTTTTTAAGGTAGGTGTTTTTTTTTTAATGTTTATTTATTTAGAGAGAGAGCATGAACAGAGAAGGGAAGACAAAAAGAGAGAGAGAGAAAGAGAGAGAGAATTCCAAGCAGGATCTTCACTGTCAGCGTAGAGCCCAATGTAGGACTCGATCTCATGAATTGTGAGCCAAAATCAAGAGTCAGACTCAACCAACTGAGCCACCCAGGCACTCCAGAGAAGGATTTCTTTTTGTTTTTATTTCTCTTTAATTTTTTTAATGTTTATTTATTTTTAAGAGAGAGAGATAGACAGAGCACAAGCGGGAAAGGGGCAGAGAGAGAGGGAGGCACAGAATACAAAACAGGCTCCAAGCTGACAGCAGCAAGCCCAATGTGTGGCTCAAACTCACAAACAGCAAGATCATGACCTGAGCAAAGTTGAACACTTAACCAACTGAGTCACCCAGGTGCCCCCCAGAGAGATTTCTTTTTTTTTTTTTTTTTCTCTAGTACCACTTTATGTAATATGTTGTGGAAAATTTATTTATTTTTTCTTTTCTTTTTTTTTTTTTACAAATAGTTTATTGTCAAATTAGTTTCCACATAACACCCAGTGCTCATCCCCACAAGTGTCCTCCTCCATGCCCACCCCTCCTCCCCCCACATCCACCAGTCCTCAGTTTTTGTCAGCATTCAAGAGTCTCTCATGGTTTGCCTCTCCTCCTTTCCCCCACCATTTCCGCCCTTCTTCTCCCCCTTGGTCCTCTGTTAAGTTCCTCCTAATCCTCCTATACGTGCACACATATGATATTTGTCCTTCTCTGCCTGACTTACTTCACTCAGCATAACACCCTCAAGGTCCATCCATGTTGCTACACATGGCCAGATTTCATTGTTTCTCATTCCCATGTAGTATTCCATGGTATAGATAAACCACATCTTCTTGATCCATTCATCTGTTTATGGACACTTAGGCTCTTTCCATGTTTTAGCTATTGTGGAGAGTGCTGCTATGAACATTGGGGCACATGTGCTCCTATGCCTCAGCATTTCTGTATCCCTTGGGTAAATTCCTAGCAGTGCTATTGCTGGGTCATAGGGGAGTTCTATTGTTAGTTTCTGAGGAACCTCCACACTGTTTTCCAGAGGGGCTGTACCAGTTTACATTCCCACCAACAGTGTAGGAGGGTGCCCGTTTCTCCACATCCTCACCAGCATCTAGAGTTCTCTGATTGGCTCATTTTAGCCACTCTGACTGGCGTGAGGTGGTATCCCCAGAGAGATTTCTTAAATAAGACACAGTAAGTGTAAATCATAGAGGAAGTTGTTAAAATTTACTGTATTTGTTTTCTCAGGCCAGCATAACAAAATACCACAGACTGGGTTGTTTAAATAATGAAATTTTATTTTCTCACAGTTCTGGACACCTTGAGTCCAACTCAAAGTGTTAGCAGGGTTGGTTTCATCAGAGGCCTCTCTCCTTGCAGTTGACTGTCTTCTCTGTGCCTTCACATCATCTTCCCTCTATACTGGTCTGTATTCAAATTTGCTCTTTTTATTAGGATACCAGTTGAACTGGATTAGGGCCTACCCTAATGTCCTCATGCTAACTTGACTACTTCTTTGAAAATCATAAGATCACACTGACATGTTAGGGGTTAAGGACTCACCATATGAATTTGGGGGTAGGCAAAGTAGGCAAAGACTTAAACGAGCACTGCGCAGAGAAGGAAATCCCAACAGCCAATTGTACAGTATGAAAATACACTGAACCTCATTGGTAGTCATAGAAAAAACAAGTTGGAAAACACAGTGACATACCATTTCACACCCTCCAGATCGGTCAGAATTTAAAAGTCTGACAGTATCAAGTATTAGCAAAGATATAGATCAACTGAATTGCATATATACCTGTGATGAGACTGAAAATCTGCCTAATGACCACAGAAGAAAATTTGGGGTCATCCAAAAATGTTAATGGTGTCTAAGATTCATAAATGTCAATGTCAATTCTAGGAATATTAACTAGGAAAGGTCTTATACATACTAATAAGTGTGTAAAAATTGTTCATACCAGCACTTTTGTGGTAGTAAAATACTGGAAAACTAAAGGTCTACCAATAGCATGATGGATACATAATGGTATAATCCTATAGTGAAATAATCTATGGCCACTAAAAGAATCAATTATAGCTAAACACAAAAATGTAAATGAATCTCAGAAACATAAGGTGAGCAAAAAAAAAAAAAGCAATTTCAAAAATAATACCTATGGAATGATGATTTGATTTACAGAAATTTCAAAAAAATGAAAAACTAAAAAGTGTATTTTTAGGGATATGAACATACGAGGTAAAACCATAAAGAAAAAAGTTAAAATGAACACAAAATTCTGGATAATGGCATCTCTGAGGCAACTGGAATAGAATGCATTGGGGAAAAGGTACACAATATGGACGTATTCACTGAATTCATTTGAGTTTTATCAGGGCCGCCTGGGTGGCTCAGTTGGTTAAGCATCTGACTTCAGCTGAGGTCATGATCTCACAGTTTGGGGGTTTGAGCCCTGGGTCAGGCTCTGTGCTGATAGCTCAGAGCCTGGAGATTGCTTTGGATTCTGTGTCTCCCCTTCTCTCTGCCCCTCTCATGTTTATGCTCTGTCACTGTTTCTCAATAATAAGTAAATATTTTTTAAAATCTTAAACTCTGAATTTTATCAAATATTAAAATGTGTGTTATATATTCAAGATGTGACAAAAATATTTTAAAGTTAAAAAGTTAAAACACATTAAAGTACATGAAAGAATGTGAGATAAAAATGTTAACACCTTTTTTTTTATTAGAAATGAGCATTCTAAAAAATCTATGTATAACTCAACTATCTCTGCCATTGTCATTTCTGATTTTAAATCATAAGATCACCATGTAATAAAAGCAGAACTGAAAGACTATTAGTGAATAATCTTATTTATAAAACACTGTAAACACTAGATGCAGATAAATGTCAATAAAATAACTATTTCCCCATAAATCTTAATTAATTGAATGCTCTGTAAAGAAAAAATGTTACAGAATTAAATTTTTGTCCTTTCTAAAAAATGTTCATTTTATCTATTTCACAATATTTATGTGAAAATATTTTCTACTTTCCATGTATAACATTTCAGAGTCATTAGAACTACACTGGAACTAATTTTGTGAGAGGGAACAATGTACACAGGTCCCAATTTTTTATACCAAATATCCAAATTCAAAATGCATGCAGGTGTATAAACACGTAAGTGATATTTCAAGAAACAGAATCTGAATATGAATAACAGACTATCTGGCAGGGAGAAACAAATTCCATTATGGCTTCTTATTTTTTGCCAGACCCCAAGTCTTTATATGCAGACCTGCTGCCTAGACCCAGGATTCCATGGTCTGACTGAGTTGCCAAGTATTGACCCAGAAGGAAAAGAATAACCATACACCATGTTCTGGCTCTCTAACACTGCTCTAGAAAACACAGTGCAGTCTCATGGGATATGACCAACTCCACAAGCCGGGGAGAGCTACTGCCTAGAGCTGCTACATGAGGGGCAGAGAATAGAGGAGGTGAGAATAGAGGGTGTAGAATATAGGAGGTGAGGCCTGGGAGGAAAAGCAGTCTGTCTAGTGAAATCACCCCAGATTTCTGCCCTAACCTCTGTCTATTCAATAGATATTTTTAATATTTTTACTGTAATTTGTAAACAATTAACATGGAAGCTGCTTTTAGAGACACAGGGGATATTTAAATACGGTATTTACTGTTAGTGACAAAGATTCTACCATCTTTCCAATCTTACAAAAGTCCCAAAGAATTGTTTCCTAGATTTTTATAGCACTCTTCCATCTATTCCAGGTCTTCAACCCAAGCGGGAATGGAATATTCAGCCAAGACAGACATATGGATAGAGTTACAGACCAACTGTGTTTCTCCTCAATGGTTTTTGAAACCATCATCCCTCTCTTACCCATCACAAGCTTTACAACAATTTCTTTTACTCTGCATCTTTTATCCTTTAACAATTCTAAAAATCCCATGCTGGGCTAAATACTGGGCACACTAGTCCTAAACTATGGCTGGAATAATAACTGAGTATCAATGGCACATAATAAAAACATCCTTAACTACAAATCAAGTGAAAAATTAAGAAGACGAGTCACTCAATACCTCCAATATGAAGACCACTTTAAAGATGGAAAGATCTGTTTCTATTTGTATCTACTTGAAAATTAAATGTATGCTTAAAAGATTACCCTGTCCCAACATCTTCCTGACTTGTAATTAGCCCTGTGTGGTTAAGAGATAATGAATTATATAAACATGGTAACAGGACAGCAAACACCCTTCTCAACTTTCCAGGAGGCGCTGCTGAGCACAGCAGGGGGTTACACTGCAGCTCTGGACTGATTAGGGTGAGAGCATCATCAGATGCAATTAACTTTCACAAAATGTCAAAATGCAGCAAAGAAACCATAACACACAATGTCACAGAAGCTCTGCACCTGGAGAAATGCATTGCGTAATTTATTGAGTGTATGCTATGATACTGCATGATCAAAGCAAAAGGAAGGAAAAGAAAGGTCCACTATTGTGGACCCAGACTGAAGCTGAAAACACAAATCTGTGATTTGCACACTGAATATAGAACTGGGGATTACAGTGAAATGGAGCCCTAAATTGCAGGTACAGCACTTGGAGATTTAGGGAACCATTTCAATAAAACTTCCTTTGAAGCTTAAATTATAAGAAGGCTTATCACTTTCTATTCATAGGTCTTCACAGCTATTACAAAAGCAAAAGAAGTTTGAAAATGGTGAGTTTTAAGCACAGCACTGGCTGGCCACACTAAGTATTTTCTGTTAGTTTCATAGTAGAAATCCTTTTAAAAGAAAAAGGAGTCTTATGAAGATGCTAGTGGGTTTTTTCACCGAAATATTATAGTCTGGGATTGAAATTATAGGGTAAAACATAAATAACGTGGTATCTTGAATCAGGCTCCATTTTTAGATCAAGCCCCCTAATCAGCTGTGACAGGGAATGAAAATCCATGAAGCAAAACTGAGCAATGCCAGATGCTGGCAAACCTCTCAGATGTAGAAGGAAACAGCTGGTCACAGAGCAGCTTCTATCTGTCCAGAAGCTCAAGCGTTGTCACCTGAACTTCGCCCATGGGGAGGAGGAGGCTGCCCACACCAGCTCCCCTGTCTAGGGCCTCCTTGCTGGTCACGACCAGGAGATGCACTGATGACAGCTGAAAGGGGCCTCCAATGTCTTAATCAGGGGCAGAAGGGTGTGCAAGGTTTGCAAGCTTGGCTGGGACTTAAAAATCATGCAACCTGCTCATGTCACATATCAGGAAAAGGAATAGCTAAGAGATTGACTGAATTGAGCTAATTAGAGAGAGTCTTATCCTTAAAACTGGACTCCACTTTTCTATCTCCAGGCCCTTAACCCTCAACAAACAAAGCAGATCAAAAGCATTTGGCAGATGCTCAGGCTCCATCTTAGGATCTACTGAAACAGGAATTATCTTTAAAGAAGATCCCCAGAAGGTTCCCATGCACATTACGGGTTGAAAAGCACAGCTCTGTATCACACTGTTTAACTCTTCCAATCCAACAAAGCAGATCAAGAGACAAACTGCCTGGGTTTCAATCTAGTATCCTTTACTTAGTAGCTTCATGACCCTTAAACTCACTCCCTCTCAATTTCTTCTACAAAATCATCACACTACTTACTTAACAGGATTCTTGCGAGTGATAAACAAATGAACGTATAGATACCTGACACAAAATAAATTCTATATAAGTTTTAGCAATTATTATTTTAATATCATTTTTATGATGATTTGACAAGGAAAAAATCAGAACTTTTCAATTATCAACTTCTGCATATATATATGCAAGGCTTGCAAGGCTTTTAAGGATGCATACAGTGATTCCCGAGTGTCTGCAAAGAAGAGAGAAACTTCCGGGCTCAATATAAATGAGCTGCTTTAGCATCCTGTCTCTGCTTTTACTCCAGTCTCATTTTGTACCTTAATGCCCACAGAGTTCTAGATTACCCAGTAGGCCAACCAAGCATGCCTAGGACCCTTACAAAGCAAGCCACATTTCCACCCTACCCCATGAAAAACTTTGCAAAGTATATTTCTATGAATATATTGTAATTTTGCAATCAGAAAACCTAGAAAGCTGTTTTAATTTATGCATACAGGTTAAGTTTTGAGTTATTTCAAAATGTAAAATTTTTCTCCAGTTTTTATGCATGTTTTATTTCTTTTCCTCACCTAATTACACGAGCTAGGAAAGAGTAAAATTTATTTTTGAGTACACACATTGGGAGCACATTTACAGCCTACTCAATTAGTAAACTTAGATAGTACCAAACCTTGTGAACTACTCGTAATGTTTCCAATGTAACATATTCTCCACATTCTATGCATTTCTACATGCTGCACCATTAACATAAAGTGCCTTTTCTCAATTTTAACCAGGGTTTACAGGCTCCAACTAAAAACCACCAGGAACACATCATGGTGTGGACCAAGTTGAGTTTATTACTAACTGCAGAGATGGAGAAAGCACACATTGGGGAACTCTGCGATGTCTTAGTAAGAGGGCTTCTAAAGAAACTATTACAGGATTGGGGCAAGTATTAGGTGAATCTGGGTATGAGGGAAAAGCTTTGATCAGGACTGGCTGATGTCAGTAAATTTTATCAATAAAGTGGACGAAATGAAGCAAAGCTAAATCTGTAATTTGTAAAGAAAGAGCAGTCAAGCATATTATCCAGGATGAAGAATATTTGGCCACTGTTGTGATCTGGACAATGTTCAAGCTTTCATCTACATTCAGGCATGATTTCATAATGCTCTTGTTTTTTATTTAATCCATCTGAGCACAGATCCATCAACATTTTCTGATGTTGATGTTCTGTGAAATTGTTTATGTGCAACAGAACAGCTAGGCCTCACTGTGAGCACCAAGCCAATCCCTGGCTGTCAGTGGCTAGTTTTCTCACCAGGAAACTTCATCATTCAAAATCCAGGAATGCCTCCTGTAAACCCCTGTAGCCCCCCACCCTCTGGTTCAGGAACCTGTCCTCAGGGCTCCTCAGTTGCACGCTGTGTGCACCACATCTGCAGCCCGTGTCACACCAGGCTGTCCATGTCTGTTCTCTCCTCATTCTCCCTACTAGATCGGGAGCTTTTATTAGCAGGACATTTTAGCTGTGTGTGTTTAGTGTCTCCTGTCTCCCCCTACCCACCGCAGCTCTTTTCTCCACCCTGTTCCACCCTTTTCTATCCAGAAGCTTGCCTCATATGGTCTACAATTTCCTCTCCTGCCTTCCGCCTTCCAGTTTGATTTCAGTGGGAAGCCCTGACAAGAGATGGGAGGAAGGGAAGCAAGGGAGGTCAGGGCATATGCCTATGGCACCCTCCCCACAAGGTTGCCTCAAGATGGATGTGACACACCTCATAAGTCTCAAGCAAACATTTCCACAAGACTCTCTCCCCTGGGTTCCAGTAACTGTTTCTTCCTTCTTCCCTTCAGGCTGGGATGCAATCACAGTAACTCTGCCCTTCCTAGCCTGAGGTACCACACCATCCCCTGCGGGGCCCCATGCCTGCCTTTGTGAACAACCCCCCACCCCAATTATCCTAACTTGAGTGGATCTTCATGTCCTGTTGTGACATGGACACAATATCTCTACCTGGTTATGGCTCTCCTTCTGAGCCATATATGATTCTATTGCTGAGAATAAGCCTCCAACCTCATGAGTTTGTACTCTGGACATAGTCCAGTACCTGTCACTCATTTGAATGAATGGATATGTTTATTCTTCACGTTCAACCTTTCCCTTTTCTGTATTTAGAGTGCTTTCCAGGGTGTTGCTTATGTGTGGCAGATTCTCCTGAAAGGACTCTGAGCAAGATGGGAATAAGTGACAAAAGGGGAATATTCCCAGTATCAGTGGTGGTTTAGGGCTGAAGAGAGCTGGGGGTAGGGGTCCCGTGAAGGGTGCTAAAAGTTGGAAAGAGGTATAACAATCTCCACCTAAATTTACTTATTATTCCCTAAAAAATACAAAGACTCTGAAAATATTTCACTTGAGTGAGATTTAAAAATGAATACAGAATGGAGGTTTTAGGACCTACCTATGCCTATCAGATTCAATGATCATATGCACTTCAACCCACCACCTTCCCAAGAATCATCACCAACACAAAGTTCCAAGGTGGCTTTTAAAAACATGTTTTGTAGAAAACAGCCACCTTTCTTCACATAAGAGGCAGATGCATTACACTAAATGTATTATTAGTAAAATACACTACGGGGCTTGAGTGCCTTGCAAAAGCACCTTCCACATCTGTCTACAATTTCAACAAAATAATACCCATACGTAAAGATGAGGAGATGCTATAATGTCCTTTCTTCCACTTATCCTGTAAAATAAAGTCAGATTTGCTGCAAACAAGCAGAGATTCTACATTTACAGCCATCTCTGAAAAAGACCTTTGGAGGGTGACAGCATTGCCATCTGCAAAGGAAGATGGTGGGTATTAGCACAAGGATGATTTAATTATTTCTTGATGCCAACAGAGGTTTCACCTGATTGTTCTCCAGCTGTTCCATATTAAAATAAATTACACACATTTAGAAGAGCCAGTAAACAGGGTAATAATGAGTTCTATGCTCTCACATCTTAACAGTCAAGTTTGTACAGAATTATTTTCAGTATAAATGAAGCAGGAACCACATTGAGAAATTCTACTTAATAGTGACCCAAAAGGGGAAAAAGTCTCCTTGAGAATGATATTTTTAATTCCATTCTATGCAAGGTAATATTAACAATTATGCAAAACAGCTACACTCTGTCCTCTAAACACATCTGAAGGCAAGATAGGAAGATATTCAAAAGAAGAGGAAAGTCATGGGAGATCAGATCTCAGATTCTCTTACAAATATCATATGTTAGTATGTGAAATAGAAACAAATTCTACATATTTCTATGGAAGGTTTGGAGAAAGGAGTGAGAAGTAAAGTAAAACTAAACATGAAAATCTGATTTTTGCCATATATGATTATCAGGGAATTACAGTCCCTACTAAAAGATTTAATTCAACAAGTACAGAAATGGTTTGAATGGCAGGCTAAATACCTAGCAAAACACATATATATATATTTAAAACACACACACATACATGGCACAAAACAACATGATAAAACATCAGGAAATAAATATTAAGTTCTTAAAAGAAAAAAACTTTAGGTAACATATTTAAACTGACATGACAACAGAAATTGCTCACTCCTTGTGCAACCTAATATTGGAAGAAGACACAATAAAAATTTCTAAATCCAATGCCAGTTTCACTTCCAAATCATCTTCTCTCATTTATGTGAATGAAGCAGATTATCAAATAATATCACAGTATACAAAAAAATTCTGTTTAGTATGAAGAGCATAAAAAAGACACATAAAAGAATGAAATGTTACTTAATAGCTATATATGGTATCATTTTTTTCTTGTACTTTAAATGCTGCATTTTGTCACATCTTGAGGGATTTGGGGCACTTGATCAATCTTCCAAAGTGGTAGGTAAACCCCAACATGACTCTGTTATGTTCCATCCCTTTTTTGCCTCTTTATTACAGCTTTTCCATGACTATGATTTCCTGCATTCATTCACTTTCTTTTCATTAAAGTAACCAAGATGATGAAAGCGCCTAATCCTAATATCCACAAGCTGTGACTTATACTAGTTTTATAGTAGATTTGTTTTCTTTCATGTTCTAAAATTATCTCCCTTGGGGCGCCTGGGTGGCTTAGTCGGTTAAGCGTCCGACTTTCGCTTAGGTCATGATCTCGCGGTTCCTGGGTTCGGGCCCCGCGTCGGGCTCTGTGCTGACTGCCAGCTCAGAGCCTGGAGCCTGTTTCAGTCTGTGACTCCCTCTCTCTCTGACCCTCCCCTGCTCACGTTGTCTCTCTCTCTCTCTCTAGAAATAAATAAAACATTTAAAAAATAAAATAAAATAAAATAAAATAAAATAAAATTATCTCCCTTGATGAGTATAATACTTTGCTGAAATTAATTAATTAATTGGTATTTATTAAGTTAGACTATGTGCAAAGTAAGGATTTCTGGAGGTTACAAAAGGAAGTCATGGCCCACAGGGTTGGTAATATACTTGAAAGGACAAGGCACAGGCATATGAAAGACAAACTAGCAATGACAATTGCTGGGTAAGTAAGCCAAGAAAAAAATGCTGTGCGTTCTCAGATTGGTTGCAATAGGACCAGGCAGGATGCTCATGAAACTGTATCAAATGTATTGCTTTATATGGGAGAAGATGTGGAGATAGATGACAATATTGGAAAGCCATGGCAATCAGAAAGTACAAGGTACATTTTGTGGCAGAGGAGAGGGATTTGGTGAGAGCAAACTACTTCCTAAGAGCTGTGTGGGAGTGTAGCCAGAAACATGGACATGAGGCCCATCAGTCTAAAGCTGCAGAGAAAGTCCACACAGATAGCTGTTAAGATACAGATTCTGACACCAGACAGATGTCCTTTCCAATTCTGGTTCTGCTACCTACCAGCCCCATTTCCTCATCTGTAAAATGGAGATGATAACAGCAGCTACCTCAGAGATTTTCTATAGGTAGTAAATGGGAAAACACCTTTCCCAGTGTGTAGCACATATCAAGGGACCAAAAAAGTATGAATTTCTGTTATTAACCACACTGAGTCTTATTGTGTCACTATCAGAAGGATCTTGGTGTTGAGCAAAGTGATGAATCATTCCATGATAGCCAGGGCTTTCCAGAACCATGCCTCTTGCCTTTGTATCCAGCTGTCACTTCCCAATGACGCTCCATGTTTGCCCTCACGTATGCTACGCATCACCGTACAGTTAACATGAACTTGGGTCAAGAAAGACCGAGATTCAAGCAGTGACTATATGTACTACTCTTCACAGCTTATTTTCTCAGAATTCAATTTTCTCACAGGTAAAAAAAAAAAATACCAATAACAGCAACTTGTAAATGCTGTTAGGATGCTTAAATGAGATAACTCAAGCATCTTACCAAGAGTAGGCATGCTATAAAGATGACATTACCAAAAACACCCTCAGGTCCCCACCTCATGCCCTGCATCAAGCATTATCTCATTTAATCATCCTAACAATCCTATGAGAGAGATGTCCTTATTGGTCCCATTTACATGTAAGGAAACTGGGGTTTAAAAAGCTCAAGTAACTTGTCAAGTCACAGATGATGTGAATGGCAAAGCTGTGTCTGTACCAGGCAATCTGATCCCAGAGACACCACATCACCTTGTCCTTCTCACCTTCCCAGAACCCCAAGACAGTCATCGCATGGGCCAGGGTCAGATGCCCTAGGCCCAGGGCTTCCTTGGCCTCACTGACCCCACCATGAGGATGCCTTTGGTTGACAGCAAAGCCATAATCAAAGGGCAATCCTTTGTGTTCTCTAGGAAGTTGTTACTTATTACCCTGCATTTTACCCTAAAGTCAGACACTGACAGTCATTGCTAGTGTATAGAGAGGTGGCAAGAGTCAGCTAAGATCTCAGCTGTTCAACTGTCACAGCCTTTTTCCTTCCAGAGGAATGTATTTTGCTCAAAATTACCATCTTCTGAACACAGTGGGCCTTCTCCCTCTCCTGGCTGTGACATGACAAAATCTGTGATCGGACTGACTTTATACCTCAGTGTGCACCTGAGCTGCTCATACTCCTCTATTCGAGCCCCCACTCCTTACCAGCCTTCCCCTTGGTGTCTCTGCCAACAGTAATTTTTCTGTACTCAACACCCCCGCTTTTCTTCAGCCACTTTCATACTGCTCTGCCTGCTCTAATGTTTATCCTGAGGAGCTTCCCATCTCTTTGCTTTGACAACACAAGGCCTATTTTTTTAATGTCAATTTCCACAGAACATTAATGAACCTGAAACTGTTCACTTAACGTTTCCTTGAAGACCTACATTCAGCACTTTACTGGGGAAAATAAATATAACTTACTTCTAAGAATAGGGATCGAGTCTTTTTACCTTTTATAGTACAATGATCAACCACTCTCTTTTACTCTCTTAACTATATGACGCATCTTGAAATAGATGTTGAAACATCTGCTGCATCCCAGAGCAGCCAAAAGCTATCTGCTTAAACTATGATTCACTCTTCTCAGATATACATTGACATTCTATCTTTTTACTCCTCCACATGCCTCTTGTGCTTTGGGAGAGAGAAAGTGTGATGTGCACAGGGATGGTGCATTTCCTCTCAAGCATCCATCTTGATGGATTAGATCACAGTCGGCCTCTATCTAATGAGGCCACATGCCTTTGCTGACCTGATCCAGTTTTGCCCATGATTGTAGGAGACACAGCATACTTTTCATGTGAATGAACCCCTAACCTTTACCTTGGACATCAATACTTCTTAACTCTCCCTCAGTTTCCAAACCTTTCTCAGAGATGCCTCAGTGAACAGATGGGTGACTGCATCCAGAAGCTGGAAGATCACAAATTATTTAGAAAATTCTACAAACTAAACAGAAAAAAAAGCCCAAATTATTTTGAACTGCATTATGGAAACAGTGAAAGAATAAATTGTTCTGAATGTGCTGCCATTCCCTGTGCTATTCATGTGAGACCACTACTATCAATCTTTGTGAAGCTCAATTTTATTTAACTTTATTTTACTTCAATTCAGTAGTTGGTAATTTGCAATTTTATTTTGAGTTGTTTTTCTTTTTACAACTGAAACAGTTATAAGAGATATTTCCAGCAATCACAGATTCTCCTTCAGGTGGTTAGTGGTTTTAGCTGACAACCACACTAAGCCACACTGTGCTTACAGGGATTATATAGGACCTCTGGAGTTATTTCAGTTCTGTGTAAACATTTCAGAACATAATTTGGTGCATCTCTTGGTATGAACTTTGTTTTTTAACAGTATTTGGCTTCTGTCTCAAGAATTCGTCCTATATTCCAGGCTAGTTAAAAACATGTAATAGTTAAAAATAACCAATCATCTCACATCTGTGGTCTCATCAAATGCAGAACCAGGCTGAGCCTGGATTACATGGGCAGAGGTAAAGCTCATGAAAGAAGGAGAAAGAAACATCCATTCAGAAGACTGCCTTCATCTTCCAAGTACGGTATAGTCCTCGATGTCATCCAAGACAGTACCATCTTCAAGGTAAAAATTCTGTCCAATTGTGAAATTATGAGATTTCCTGCCATAGCTAACCTTGTCTTTACATAAAGCGAGTGAATTGGTTAAGAGCAGAGACTAAGGCCCAGCCTACAGAGATTTGATTTCCAGCTTCACTGCACACTAGCTGTATGATCCTGAGAAAGACTCCAGTAAAATGCAGATAATAATAATACCAAATGCACAGCATTGTTGAGTTTTAAATAAGTATGAAGGCACAGAGAACCGTGCCTGAACACAGTAAAGCCTCAGTAAATATTAGTGTGATGGTTAGTTTTAAGTGTCAACCTGGCGAGGCTATGGTGATGATTACTTAAGCAAACAGTATTCTAGAATGCTGTGAAGGTATTTTGTAGACACGGTTAACCTCTATAATCAGGTGACTTTAAATAAAACTTAGCCTTTATAATTTAGGATAGCCCCATTGGTTCAGTTGAAACGCCTTCAGAGCAAAATTTAGATTTCCCTTAGGAAAATGAAATTATGCCCCTGAGCTGAATTGCCAACCCCCTCCTAAGAGTTTCTGGCTGGACAGCTGGACCTGTAGATTTTGGATTTCCCTAGCCACACCTCACAATTACATGAAGCAATACAATTCCTTGACAAGAAGCTGATGATGGTTATTCACAGTAGTTACATTCTACCAAGTAACCATAATTACTGAAGTCATGCATACGCAACCATTGCTGCTGGGAGAAATACACATTAGTTTCCTACAAGCCTCTGGTCACATTTTTGTCAATCAATCAATACATAATGTTGTTTCATGCATGTTTCTGTTTAAGGACACTTTATTTAATATATATTTATTACAAATAATTAATTGCATGGTCTTTGAATGATGTAAAGCTGGGAGATTGAGGCCATGTGCAAAGGTTTGTTTTCCAGTGTTCTTATAAAACAAGCCAGTCTCACTGACAAAATCAGCTCTTTCATATAACCCTTTTTCTGTATACCATTTATCAGGTATTTTTAAAATTCTTATATAGCCTCCTGATCTGCAGCACCTGCTTCATCTGCAAGTTAATATTTTTCTTACTGAATCACCTTTTTGACATGTGAGCAAGCCAGCACTAGCCAAAATGGGTTTAACATCTTCCTGACCATGGATAACATGACCTTAAATTTCTTTAGTTTTAAGCCCCACAACATTGCTGCCCACTATGCTTTATCCTGTGAGTTACTATTTTGTCAATCTATAAATTTAGCCACTGTCCATCTTTTCCATAGCTTCACCACACACTATAGTTGTTACTTTAGCACTTTACAGAGCAGCCTCATGTACAGAGCAGTGAATTTCTTCTTCATTTTTCTGGATATACTTGATATCGATTCATTAATATTGAACTCACAACTAGCAGCACTATAACTCATGCCTGGACGATGCTTATCTAGCATAAGGGACAACAACAGCCTTCCTGTGCTTAGGAACACTAGAAAGCACCTCAGCACTACCCAAGGGGGCCACTGTAAATAATGAAATCATCAACAAAAAGAATAAAAATATGAAAAATGTGGCACTAAACAGACCATATAAAAGACGTCTGTTTACAGTATGACAGCTGAAACAAGAAGGCAGGCATCACCTTGTTCAACTTTGGCTAGAAGCATCAGGCGATTCAAATTTTTCACTGTTCTGTGCATATCCATGACTGACCATGCAAGCATTGCAAATACTGATTTGGGGGTTACAAAAAAATTTTAGCAAATAGTTGAACTCACAGATACAAAATCCAAAAATAATGAGTGTCAGCTATAAGTAAATCAGATATAGACATAGATGACATAGGTACATATAGAGAGACAGAGATAGAAATAGAGATAAAGATAGAGATAGATATCCTACTGGTTTTGTTTCTCTGGTAAAATCCTGACTGTTACAGCTAGTACTGTTAATCATTCCAGATACATCTAAAATCCCTAGGGTACTTTTTATTGAATTCAGAATTGCATCTGATTAGTGGGTGTTGAATAAATATGAATAAATATTTGTATAATTAAACTAACAGAAATGTCTATGTTTCATAAAACATTCTGGCATAAAATATGATGGGAATGAAGGAAGGTTCACCCACATGTAACTCAGATGCCCACCTCACAAAGTGAGGTATTGTCACTAAGAGTCACAGTTAGCTCAGGTGAGTCTCAAGGTCAACAGGAACAGGAGAGCAGTACCAACCCATCCAAACTGAATGTCAGCTGTGCAGAATGTGTTGTCTTACAGGACGAGATAGGAGAAAAGAAAAACAAACCACCTAAAAGGTAAAAAAAACAACCAGAAGACGTCATTGCATATCATTGCAAAATAAAGCAATGCGTATGAGCTAAAATAACAAAATTAAGGGAAATACTTAGGAGAAAACGAGATTTTGAACCAAGAGGAGTAAGGGAAAGATCTCAGTGTCATTCTAAAGAAAAAGCACAGTGACTTGCAGCAAAGAGGAGTGATTATTCTGAAGATAATAACAATAATAATAAACAGGCTATGGTGGTTTGCCAGGAAAAGAAACATTTAAATGGTTTCTCTGCAATATAGATTCAGGTTTCACAACAAATTCGAAAATAAAAATTGAGGGCTAGAACTGTAGAGGATAACTCTGCAAACAAAAAACCATGGGAAACAGCATAGAGATACATGTATTTCTGTTAACACAAGATGCCTTAAACCTGTAGCACTCCAAAGGTATCATTATCTACAACTGAAATTGCAATATTCTTAAAATGCAGACAAATTTGCCTAAGTATCAAGAGCAATAAAGAGCATTCTTACAACAGAATACATAAAAGGAAAGACAGATGTTGGGTGTGAAGAAGTCAGTATTTTTCTTGCGGAGGAAAAGATGCCTTTGGGTTGTTTTCTCTGGACTAGAACATATCAAATAACTGTCTGTAAACTAAATAGTTCCTAAGTAATTTTTTTCTTGTGATAACCTAAATATTCCAGAGGTAATTCAATCTAAATGATACTAGGAAGGCTACCTGAGTGACCAGTTAACAGGGGCGCCTGGGTGGCTTAGTCGGTTAAGCGTCCGACTTTCGCTTAGGTCATGATCTCGCGGTTCGTGGGTTCGAGCCCCGCGTCGGGCTCTGTGCTGACTGCCAGCTCAGAGCCTGGAGCCTGTTTCAGCCCGTGACTCCCTCTCTCTCTGACCCTCCCCTGTTCACGCTGTCTCTCTCTCTCTCCTAGAAATAAATAAAACATTAAAAAATTTAAACAAAAAAAAAACCAACTGTTTGGTATTTCATTCAGAAAACATTTTTTGAGTCCTTAATATGAGCCAGACACTATTCCAGGAGCTGAGGATATAGTAGTCAACATGGGACTTGAGACCTCTGCATTTATGAAGCTTATATTCTACTAAGGAGTACAAACAACAAACAAATAAGGAAGCAAACAATAGCAGATAGTGTTAAATGTTGTGCAGAAAATAAAATAGGACCTGCTTTAGACTGAATGATCAAATCTGGCTTCTGTAAGGACTTGTAAGCTGAGACCTGAATGACAAGAAAGAAATGACTAACCAAGATCATGACTACACCGAGATCACCGGCGGGAGTGGGGGAGAGCATTTCCTAGTGAAAGCCAGCACAAAAGGCCCCACACTGGGATGCACTTGGCATGTGCCAAGATCAGAAGACAAACAAGTATGGATGAAATGCTGTAAACCAGGGAAAAGGTAGTAGAAAATGGGGTTGGAGAATAGTACTGATGCCATTCATGGAAGGCCTTTTAGGCAGGATGAAGAAGAGAGATTTTATTCTAAGTGGAATGGGAAGCCAGTGGAAGTACTTAAGCATAATTAAGATGTCATATTGACCTTTCTTAAAGGTGTCCCTGATGAAGAGTGGATTGCAGAAATGGAAAAGCCAAATAGGAGTTCTTGACACAGGCTGCATGAGAAATAATGATAGCTTGGATCAACATAGTGTGAAGTAAAATAGACAAATTTGGGATAGGACTTGAAAGTATTATTAATAATCTCATCAGAAAAAGGGAAAATTCAAGCTCGCTCTCTTGGATTTCTGGCCTGAGCAACTAGATGATGCTGATGCCATTTATTAAGATGAGGTGGCTTGGGAAATATTTTAGAGGGAAGTTTGAAACACCTATTAGATATCTATTAGAAAACACCAAGTGGGTATTTAAAAGTATGGCTCTAGTGTTTAGGGATGGAGACAAATTTGGGTGTCAATAGCTTATATATGATACATAAAGCCACAATACTACTAAAGGAGAAAATACAGACACAGAAGAAAAGAAAACTTCTCTTCAGAGAACTAGGGAATGCCAACATTTAGAGTCAGGCTGACATGAAGTAGCAACCAGCCTCTAAGATGGCCTCCAATGATCCCCATCTCCTTGTATCCATGCCCTTGTGTAGTAGCCCCCCCGCCAACCCTGCCCTGCACCATGAATCAGGGCTAGCATGTGTGACCAACAGTATAGTATGGAAGTCATAGTGCACGGCTTTCAAGGTTTGGTCATAAAAAGAATTACAGCATCTGCACGCCTCTCTTTGTCTCTTCATTCAAAGGCAAGCCAGTCACCATGCTGAGATGATACTTAAGCACCACAGAGAGGCCATATCAGTGACCCAGTGCAAGTTAAACCTTCAGACGACTGCAGATCCAGGTGACATCTAACTGACATCAAAAGACCCCAAGTCACCACCAAATTCCTGACCCACAGAAACTGAAAAAGGTAATGAAAAATTATTGATGTTTTAAGCCAGACTAGTTTTGGGGTAATTTGTAAAGCAAACTATTACAGTTATTGATAGGGGACAAGCAAAAGAGACCAGAGCGAGGAAAACCAATGTATTAGGAAGACAGACAGGAAAACCAAGAAGAAGAGTTATAGGTGTGAAGAGAGAGAATATGTGAAATAATTATTTTGGAGTATGGGAAAGTGAACAGACTAGAAAGTTCAGTAGGACTGATGGGCAGAATTCAGTCCACGTTCAAGATTTATATTTATAAATATGCAAGTTATATAGTTTTCTCCACAAATATTTAATTGTTCAGATTCTAGCCAAACAGGTAGAAAATTGCAGTTAAGTAGAGTTGTGGTTCTTCCAGGTAAGTATAAAGTATAAAGGTAGAAAGAAGAAGTGTAGTTGATGTTGCATGAGAAGGAATATGAAGATGGACCACAGATTTTACCATGACATAGTGCTCACATAGAGGTTGACTGAGAGTGAAAGGCAGTAGGATCCAAATCTTGGAGATGTTGGTGGAATGGAAGAAATGCTGAAGAGAAGGATCAGAGAAAATGAGGTGGAAGGGAAAGACCCAGTGGTTAGACATTAATTTGCTTAAAACTGAGATTTTAAAGCTTACTTATTTTGAGAGAAAAAGAGAAAGAGAGCAGGGGAGGGGCAGAAAGAGAGAGAGAGAATCCCAAGTAGGCTCCACACTGCCAGTGAAGAGCCCAATGTGGGACTTGAACTCAGGAACTGCAAGATCATAACCTGAGCCTAAACCAAGAATCAGATGCCTAACTGACTGACCCATCCAGGTGCCCCAAAACTGAGAATTTAAATACACTATAGTCATTGATGGAGATAAGCATAAGAAAAGGATGATAGTTATTATTTTTTCATTTTTTCATTTTTAAAATCTTTATTTTTAAGAGAGAGACAGAGACAAAGTGTGAGTAGGGGAGGAACCGGGAGTGAGAGAGAGAGAGAGAGAGAGAGAGAGAGAGAGAGAGAGAGAGAGACAGAATCCAAAGCAGGCTCCAGGCTCCGACCTATCAGCACAGAACCCAAAACAGGACTCAAATTCACAAACCACAAATTCATGACCTGAGCTGAAGTCAGACACTTAACTGACTGAGCCACCCAGGTGCCCCTGATAATTGTTTTTTAAAATAAAATCTCATATTTAATAAGCATGTACTATGTGTCAGACAGCATTTTAAGAACCTCCCATTTAATATCATTTCTCTTCATAAACACCTCCACTTTACAGACAAGAAAACTAAAGCACCAAAATTAAACAGCATATGCCAAGTCATATGGCTAACCAGCAGCAGCTGGAATTCAAACCTAAGCACACATTCTAAAGTAGTGTGTTCCAATGACTAGATAAGTGGTAGCCAATGACAGCAACAGAAAAGATGGAGTGTGAAGTGCTTCCCTTTTTGAAGGAATATGAAGAAGAGACAATGAAACACAAGCATAGGATGCCTAGTCTATACGTACTTGCTCAGGTGTGTCACTGGAGAGATGAAATATGGTCTCGACTCAAGCAGACTGAAGGGGAAATTTGGGTTTCACTTATCCAAAGTAGTGAAGAGACTGAGGATATAGAGAAGCTTGCTCAAGAGAGTTCTTGGGTGCATGAGGGAAGTGCTTAGGCAGGTAGGAAGCGGTCATGAGCGTCCACACATAACCTGGGAGGTTTAAGCTTCTGGTTGCAATAGAGGCAACAGGGGCTGAGATTCATGAAATGAATGGGTCCTGTCTTTCTATTTAAACCAGAAGGTGGGGGGTTACTGGGCAATTCTTCTCCCTGCAGTTGCCAGTGGCATGGTAGCCCTGGGATGAATCAAGGTCATCCAGTGATGAGCTGTTAAGGACCCTGACATAATAAAATCTAGAAGTTTCTTCCCTATCATCCTTGCATGAAGATGTGGAGAGAGGCCAGAGTTTAGGAACAAGTGTAAGGACTCTGGGACTCTTAACACCTCAGTGACACCTGGGAAACAACTACACTCTGAGCTAATTACCAAGAATTCAGGGCCATTCCAGCCTAGATCTCTCTGGGCAATTTGAGATCCAAAGAAACTAGGTCACATAACACCTTAAAGATTTAAAAGACCAAAAAGTAAAACAAAACAACAAAACCTGGGAAATCCTAAAGTATATTTTGCTTCATTTTTACTCCGCAGTCTATGAGGAAACTGATTTTATGGCCTGATTAATCAAAGGTTTGCATAGTTTTCTGGATAATTTTTAAAAAAGATAGACATTGTCTCAGAAAAACAATCTATGAAGAGAAGTCTACACCAAACTCACCATAGTTTCTTCCCTAAGAAGAGGAGAAAGTAACTGGATTTTTGTTGTTGTTGTTATATAGTTAAGAGAGACATTGATATATCTGTAATGTATCATTTCTGGAAGGATCTAGAAGAATTTCAAACGTTCAAAGTTCTCTTTCTAGGGCTGTAGGAATACAGGTGTTTGTTTTATTTTCCTATTTACTTTTTCCTAATGTTTTAACTTTTCAGAAAAAAAAACAAACAGGAAAAGTATGAAAGAATTACTAGAAAACATGTTTGAGTAAGGAATAGTATATTCTGGATAGCAAACTAGAAACTATAAATATAAAAATTAAAATTAGAAGACATTTCCTTTCAAATAGGAGACATACTAGACCACTTCTCTTACTTAAATTAACTGCCTCACTGTTTTCCCCCAAGAAACCAATGGCTTGCTTGTGCATGACCATGACCAACCGCGAAACATTGCTTTAGCATGCCTACGATCAACACCCACACAGACATGCATTCACTTTGAAGAAAATTGGACAAAAAACTCATAAATGTAATTATGACTTTGCAAAAAAAGAGTCCATCCCCCAGAAATACTGCACATAAAGTTGTTTCACTGAGGAGCAGAACAACTCAACAGCAACAATAACAAAACCATCAAGATACAATAATCAGGGCCCAAGTTTCCATTCTATCAGCTAGCTGGCTGTCACTTCAAAGCCCTTCAAAAATGTATTAAAGAGCTACTTAGAGATGGAGTGTGACACATTTCATATTTTACTTCAAGGTGAATAAGGTCCTTCTGAAACGTGCTGAGCCCAAGGCCCTGGACAGTGAAATCCCACTAATCTTCAGTGTGATGATGACATGGAAGAGTAGAATAAATTGTCAGTGCTCAACATGTGTGAAGTGTAAGCTAAAGCCATTTGAGATCCATAGGGTAAAAGGGGAAAAATTAGACAATTCCCTTCATGTTCACTTAATGTTTTCAGCTCTCTAAGAAGACACTGTGGGGCTCAGTTTCTAGAATACGGGGCTACTAGAATAAAATCAGGCAGATCTGGCTCTTCCACTCCTAGCTGTACGATGCTCTGCAAACTATACAACTTCCTGAGGATTCCTTTCACATATATAAGAGTGGCAAAAAGAACTACTTAATAGGGACATGCTGTTAAGTGTATTAATTTCCTGGCTTTTAGTACACACTCCATGCTATTTCCCTTTTCCTTCCCAATGGCAGAGAGGTAATGAAAAATTAATCTAAAACTCTTAAGAAATTGAAAAACAGTATTATAAATGCATTAGACAGGAAGTTTCTCTGATCTGACACTCTATCCCCCCGTTCCCAATTTCAGAGAAACTAGCCAACTACATGAGCTGATCATACAATAATAACAACACCAATGAATGTTTACTGCATGCTTTAAATTGTAGTGGGTCTTATGCTAAATTATTTCTGTACTTAATCCCATTTAAATACTAAAACTATCTCACAAGGCTGTATTACCATTATTCCTATTTTTGGAGTGAAGAAATAATCAACTTTATACTACTATTAACTGATAAACCTGAGATACTTGAATCCAGTATTTTTGACTCCAGAGGCTAGCTATGTACCCAATCACCAAGCCATGCTACCCCATCATTATTAAAGATAAACAACTAAGGAAAGTCCAGAACCATTTTTCAGGAAAAAAGTATATTATAACTCTTCGAGTGGTTCAATTTTCCTTATGTGAAAACAAAACTCTGTTTCTCACTATTCAAGCCTTAATTCTGAGACCTTTGATATTACAGGCTTTCCATACAATCTTGATCAAAGTGAACCCTTGACAATTAATAGCTGCAGTATGATGTTAAGCTGCACTTGCTATATCACCTAAGAAAACTCAGTCATCCACAAAAAGAAAGAAAAGAAGGGAGGGAGGGAGGAAGGAAGGAACGAACGAAAGAACGAAGGAACGAAGGAAGGAAAACACAGTCAACAGGTTACAAAGCTTCTGAATGATCAAGCCAGAAAAATATATTTACTGTGCATCTGTTTATTTTCTTTGCCAAGTAAATAACCAATCATCTGCTCTGACACAAAGTTTATCAGCTGCTTGGATGAAACAAGCATGAGTTAAATTCTAAAGCGAACCACAATTAGTGGAGCCTCACATATCAACCAGGTACACCAGAATAATTCAGATGGAAGTATGCTTAATAAAAGAATTTTATTTTACTTTTAACTGGCAGACCACTTATGAAATACATTTTCTATTATTTTCCCTCAATCTTCAAGGGAATTCAGAGGTTTCTTTATCAATATAAACTAACTGCTGTTTCATTATTATAACAACATTATTATATCACTACTGGATATAACAAACTTTGAAAATGAGGCTAAGAATGTTTAATGTGCTTGTAATAACAAGAAAACAAGACATTACTGCCAATGTATTCATTTTATTTCCACTTACCAATTTTGTGGGAACATATTTCCCTTCTTCCAGACAAGGTCTCAAATCTCATTGGCCAGCAGACAGCTTTCACTTACCCAACTATATCCAACTGTACACGTTCAGAAATGATGAAATTAATTAGAAGCCAGAAATAAAATTATAAACTTAACGTCTTGGATAAATAAGAAAGTTCCTATTGGTTTTTATGTTCTTTGGAGGAAAATCAAAAATTTTAGAGGCTCAAATCAATTGATATGAATACTGGTGTACTTTCTCCATCCCATGTGATAAAATCACACCCTGAAGCCTCCTAGTACCATTTTTAAAAATTAAAATTCTTTCAAGCTACAAATAGATTATAGAGAAAATTTTAGCTAGGAGATAATCAATATTGAGCTTTCACAGATATGCAGGATTCAACTAAGGTAAAAATCTCAGAACTATTGCTTTGTCATTCTCAACGGACAATTGTCATTCTGTTAACTGTTAAAAAAAAATAGTATCAAGTGGCTTGAGATTTTTAACCTTCACATTTAAGTAACATGTTCTTTCTTGCTTTGATCACTTTTTGCCACACAGGAACCTAAATCAAAGATGGTCAGGCTACTCTCCCTCCACGGAGCACTCGTGCCTATGGGCCCAGCCTCGCCCTGCCCACTACACAAGTCCAAGCTGGTTGCTGTCTGTCTGTCTGTCTGTCTGTCTGTCTCTCTCTCTCTCTCTCTCTCACACACACACACACACACACACACACACACACGCATTTTGTAGTTGCAAACCTCACATGCTGCTTGTGCTGTACTTTCTGCCGGGCGATATTCCCACTTTTCTTCTGCCCACTGTCTGTTGGGACAGCTCCAACCAAACATTGCAAGTTGGATAAAATGCTCCATCCTGGGGTACCAAAGAACCTTGTACATACATCTATCATTGCATTTTCTATTTATATGACTTATCTACTGTAGTATAAGCAGACATCTAACTCATGCTGGACCAATTAGTCTCTTTAATGAGAACCTAGAATCAGAACACAGTAAGTAATTCTAGCTCATCTCTTCCTAAGATAAACCGAGAGACCATGCAAAGCTAGAAAGGGGGTAACTCTGCACTCCCCAAATTAGGGAAAGCTACTCTTTGTAAAGAGAGGAAAAGATAAAAACATGAACAAAAATCAAAAGGGAAGCCACAAATTCAGAAGAGGCAAAAACCAAATTAGTTTGATTTACTGTTTCCTGTGTCTAAAAACCAGGTTTACATATGCAACCTTGAGTTCTGGGAGATTCTCATATCCTTCCAACAAAGTCTCTGTTTTTACTTAAGCAATTTGAAAATGTTACTGTTTCTCACAAGCAAATAATCTCTAAGACACTTATATACAATAAGTGGTGAATATGTGCCTGTTAACTAAATGAATCAGTGACTGCCTTTTAATGTATTAGGTGAGAACAAGGGTTCCCCCTCAGCCCAGTCTTCCACAGAACCTCTAAGTTTGCACCTACCATTGGAAGAATAGCAATTTAAAAAAAAAAAAAAAAAGAATAATGGCAGTATAGTTTTATAAGATTTTGGGTACAGAAAGACCTTAAAAAGTATTCAAAAACTTTAATCTCCACCAATTGCTACCATTTTAAAGATGAGAAAATGGAGACCCAGAAAGGTGAAATAACTGGCCCATGGTCATATACCAAGTCAGAATAATAAGAGAGCCTGGTTTCTTGTCAGACAAGCTATTTCTCGCCTCCTACTTAACATGTTTTCAAATACATTTGACTCAAGCACAATCAGGGAAACATCTATACCATGACAAGAGCTTTCAGAAGAGCAAAACTGAGCAGTGGTTTTATATCCTGCAGATTTTTCAAAAGGAGAATGAGGGTCAATGGTAAGAGTTCAGATATTTAAGATATTCTGTTCCCTTAATCTTCAAACATGATCAACCTTAAGGTATTAAAGATGGTGCAGAGTAGCTCTCAATCTCAGTTGTAAATGTGGTGTGTGGTGATTGAATGAAGAATCACTAGAGAAATAAAAGACAGTCTCTTCTTTTCTTGGCATAAAAATCAAAATCACAGTTATCAAAGTAAGTTATCAACCATTTTTAGCAATAATATAGGGTCCTCATATTTGACACATATGTCATAATTCCTTTCATAGTTAGTCACAAATAAAAATTATCTAAAGCTAAGTGCAAAGTATAAAGGACAGATCTATAAGAAAGACTTAACTATCAGTTACATAAAGCTTTGTAAATCAATAACTAAAATGCATTGATTATTCAATAGCTGCAGATGGATGCCAGCCCTCAAGCTCAGCACAAGCATTATCCTTTCACTCACGCACCTCAGGATGGTTATTTGAGTATCTTTTATTTCTTTTTCAAATTATGATAAATTAGTTGCCTCCAACCCTTAGAAATCCAGGTTTATGTTCTCTTTAAATACTCCATCAACACTTTTAGAGGTTAAAATTTTAAAGGCAAATCTTTAATATTAGTCTCTTTATAGAGGCTACTACTTAGAATGATTTCAAAATTAATATGCATTCTCTAGCTTATATGTAAATAATGATAACCATGATTTGTATAATGTAAGCAGTATTAACATTTGTAAAGTATACATACAAAAAGTAAAGCTTCTCCTATAAAAATAAAGTTTATTTATCTAAAAATTGGTCAACTACATCTATATATTTCTTGCATTTCAACCTAATTATTTGTTCATTTAACTAATGCTGCTTTATTCAGTAAAGACTCTAAAGATGTTTTTTTTAATTTTTTTTATTTTTTTAATGATTTATTTATTTCTGAGAGAGACAGCGTGAGCAGGGGAGGATCAGAGAGAGAGGGAGATACAGAATCTAAGACAGGCTCCAGGCTCTGTGTTGACTGTCAGCACAGAGCCCGACACGTGGCTTGAACCCACTAAGCGTGAGATCATGACCTAAGCCAAAGTCAGACAGTCAACCGACTGAGGCACCCAGGTGCCCCAAAACCCTAAACATGTTAAGGGTATTTTTTCTTGACTAATTCTTAGTTACAGAAAACTAACGACTAAACACAAGTAATTCTTTTTAATCCATTTATAATAAGGATGACATTCATCAGTTAAATAAATATGCCCTTCTGTTAAGAGTGAGTGCTAACACAGACATTCCAGGTTCTAAATACTGACGGGCTTCACAAAATTACCCCAGAATACTTTTTATTTTCTATTCTCTCTTTCAAATGCTATAAGCTCATAAAAAGAGAGCAATGACTTCTATCACAAATATGTCAAATCGAGACTATCTCATTTCACCTAATAAACCCTACAGAAAACAAGGAGACATTTTAGAAAAAATATTGTTCTCAACAATAATTTTTCAACATTGATCTGGCAAAAAATAAACATGAGGAAATCTGAGCACTTCTTGGCTGCCTCTCTGTATATTGGGTTATATAATCCTGTACAGTAGGTACTAGTATTTTTGCCATTGTACACACGTACAGCTATAGAGTTTAAGAAATCTGCCCAAGATGGGGCGCCTGGGTGGCTTAGTCGGTTAAGCGTCTGACTTTCGCTTAGGTCATGATCTCGCGGTTCGTGGGTTCGAGCCCCGCGTCGGGCTCTGTGCTGACTGCCAGCTCAGAGCCTGGAGCCTGTTTCAGTCTGTGACTCCCTCTCTCTCTGACCCTCCCCTGCTCATGCTGTCTCTCTCTCTCCTAGAAATAAATAAAACATAAAAGAAAAAAAAAAAGAAATCTGCCCAAGATCATATACTTGACAAAAAGTGGAACAGAAGAGGAGCCCAGGAACTCTGGCATGAAATCATGCTCTTAACTACTCTGTATACTGCATAGTTTGTATGCTTTTGTAAGAGTAAAATTTAAAAGTACACGTGAAACAAATAGCATAGTTCCTACCCTTTAATGAGTACCCAACCATGTGTTACTGTAGTGTAGTGTTCATCATCATGGTTATTGGGTTGATAATCATGATTACAAATCATGATGCTTGTTACTTTTATATTCTAAATTATTTTATATGTATGATCCCATTGTTTTCTGCTAAAAAATTAATTGGCCTTCTAAATGCATCATGGCTTTCTTTAATGTTTCAAACATGAATTTCTGGCATCTGTCACAAGCATTCTATAAAACACAGTATCACTCAATAACATATGGTTTGCAAGGGGGTAGAGTCACTGAAGATTTTACCAAGTAATTTCAGATCATAGGATTTGTTACCTGCTCTAGAATTATGTCCTCATGAAAGGACTCTTACTAGATCTTCTCAATTTTTATGATATAAAAATAAATTCAGACTTTTATTATAATAACAATCTGTCTGCAGGCTACATTACAAAGAAAGAGGGAAGAATGTAGGAAGACAGGGAGAGAAAGAGAGAAGCGCTAACTTTTGCTTTGAAAAAGGATGGAGAAATGTTTGGTGATCTTAAAATCATGGCTCTGATATAGGGCTAAAAGATTCCATATGGTGTCTGATGAGAAAGCCTGAGACCAGGGATACACTAGCAAGAAGTAGTTATGATATTGACTGAATGGCCTGTCAACCAGAAATGCTTACATTCTAATAGTATCTCTTTGATATATTATCCTGGGCATTTACTAGAAGGTAGGTATCTAAACTTAATTATTTTCAACTTAGAAAGGAAAGAATATATCTTCCATTAACTGAAATTCATGTAGGAGATCAAAAATGACTAAGCACCAGCACCCAAGTAACATTAAGCAAAATGAATCAAGGATAGCAGTAGCGAGAATCTTTACCAACTGCTACCCATAAATTAAAGAAACTTTGTCTCCTTAGTAAGTGATTTATTTGAGAAAAGCTTTCAATGCTAATTTCTGATGGAAGCCCAGAAGCATTTTATTGAAATAAACCATTTTAGTGTTGAGCTCAGTTCAAGTACCAACCAACACAGTTTCTAATAAGCTTTCAAAGTAACACGTCAAAGTAACCCTTATTCTACTACTTATTCTGGGGACTCAATTAGAAAGAATATATATATAATACATTCTATTTCACTATAAAGGAATCTGAGAGTCCAGCTTTAACAAATCAACTAATCCCACCCAAAAGAGAGGCAGAACTTTTCACAACAAAACCCTCTTCCCTCATGAGAATCCCCAGTGGGAGATGGCCCACAAGTTAGAAAACTAGCAATGCTAATCTACTATAGTGTTTTTATAAATGTCTTAATGGTTACCATTATATCTGTTGTTCCTATGCAAAAAAAATGAGGTTATCAGAGCATTTTTTTAAAGTTTATTTACTTACTTTGAGAGAGAGAGAGAACATGTGCATGTGTGCACCAGCGGGGAAGAGGAAGAGAGAGAAGGAGAGAATCCCAAGCAGGATCCATGCCCAGCACACAACCCAACTCAGAGCCCGATTTCACAAACTGTGAGATCACAACCTGAGCTGAAATCAAGAGTTCGATGTTTAGCCAACTGAGCCATCCAGTCGACCCTATCTGACAGTACGGTTTCAGTTAAATATTCCCTTCCCTACTTAAGAATATTTGCCTGGGCACACCCTCCTACACTGTTGGTGGGAATGTAAACTGGTACAGCCCCTCTGGAAAACAGTGTGGAGGTTCCTCAGGAAACTAACAATAGAACTCCCCTATGACCCAGCAATAGCACTGCTAGGAATTTACCCAAGGGATACAGAAATGCTGATGCATAGGAGCACATGTACCCCAATGTTCATAGCAGCACTCTCCACAATAGCTAAAACATGGAAAGAGCCTAAGTGTCCATCAACAGATGAATGGATCAAGAAGATGTGGTTTATCTATACCATGGAATACTACATGGCAATGAGAAACAATGAAATCTGGCCATGTGTAGCAACATGGATGGACCTTGAGGGTGTTATGCTGAGCGAAATAAGTCAGGCAGAGAAGGACAAATATCATATGTGTGCACGTATAGGAGGATTAGGAGGAACTTAACAGAGGAACAAGGGGGAGAAGAAGGGGGAAATGGTGGGGGAAAGGGAGAGAGGCAAACCATGAGAGACTCTTGAATGCTGACAAAAACTGAGGACTGATGGATGTGGGGGGGAGGAGGGGTGGGCATGGAGGAGGACACTTGTGGGGATGAGCACTGGGTGTTATGTGGAAACTAATTTGACAATAAACTATTTGTAAAAAAAAAAAAAAAGTCTGTTCTCCTTCATCAGCTTTTATCCAAGGGCCTCTATTGGATGCTCACAGGGTAGCATAGCACCCTCTCAGTGGAGCAACTCATATGAAGCAAAACCTGAAAGACACAGGAGGTGGGGTAGGAAAGCCTCCTGGCTTGTTCTCAGACAAAGGTACACTACAGGGACGAGGGGCAGACAGCAACAGCAATCTGCAGCTGAAGAAGGGGCAGGGCAGCTGCTTGAACCCGGGCCCCTAAACTACTACAAAACAGAGGTGTACTGTCACTGTCAGAGAGCAGGACACATGCCCCAACTCAAAAGGTCCCTTCAAGACCCCTTCATAAATACAGGGAAGATTACAGTGACGTGGCAAGGTAAGACAGGGAAGAATTATAATGAGGATAGAGGTCTGAAACACTAAGAAACCTTCACCTCTGAAATATAAGTGAACAAGGCCTTCCTAAGAGTGACACGAGATCAAGAAAACCAAGACATACTATCTACCTTCCCCACAAGTTTCCACGAAATAACAAGCAATAGTAATCTGCTGCTTGGGAGGAACGAGACCTTGGGAAAATATCCATTTATCGTTCAGGTATGCAGGACCTACTGATAGCAGAACAGGAGCCCTGAAAAAAGCCCTATGCTAAATGCAGGCCTTATGCTAAGCTCAAAGTGGCAGGAGCCCACCACTGAAGGAATCTGAAGACAGAGGTACTGAAGGTAACATAGAAACAACAACAAATCCAGTTAAGCTACTGATAACCACTCAGGGCCTGACAAAAGATATGTGTCAGTTTCAGGTATAAATAGTATTGGTCTCCATCTTTTCTGCTCTTTAAAAAAAAATCCAGTTTTCAATGAAAAACTGTGATACACCAAAAAAAAAAAAAAAAAAAGAAAAAAAACAAGACATTATCCTGTAAAAAAGCAATCAAGAGAACCAGACTGAGAAATAACTCACGTGATAGGCAGGGACTTTAAAATAATTATGAATAATGTGTTAAAAGATTTAGTGAAAAAGGTAGGTAGCATGCATTCACAAATGAGAAACTTCAGCAGAGAGATGGAAACTATAAAAAAGAACCAAATAGATAATCTAGAATGTATAAATACATATATATTACATACTTACACATTTATGTACAGATGTATGTATATATATGGAGAATTCCTTGTACAGGTTTATCAACAGGATACCATAGAGCAAAGAATAAATGAGTTTAAAAATATGGCAACAGAAATTATCCAAACTCAACCACAAAAGAATAAAAAGGATAAAAAAAAAAAGACAGATCATCCAAGAGATACGGGACAATATTAAATACTCTTATACATATGTACTTGGAGTTCTAGAAAGATAAAAGATAGAGAACAGGACAAAAAGAGTATTTGAAGATATCATTTTCAAAATTAGACAACAAACCACACATCCAAGCAGTATAAATACCAAGAAAAACTCACCAAACACATTATAGTCCAAATGCTGAAACTCAAAGATAAAAGGAAATTCTCAATGGTAACCAGAGGAAAAGAAACATTTCCTACAAAGGCACAAAGAGAGGAAGCAGAACAGATTTCTTATCAGAAATTAAGTAGGCAGAGACAATGAAATCACATATTTAAAAAACTGAAAGAAAAAAATGGGTCAAGTCATAATTCAGTATCCAGTGAAAATACCTTTCAAAAAATGGAGGTAAAATGAAGATTTTTCCAGACAAACAAAAGCTGAGATCATTAATCACCAGCAGATGTGCACAACAAGAACTGTTAAAGAATGTTCTTAAAGGAAGTTCTTCAGTTCAGAAAGAAGGAGCATGGGAGAAGGAAAAATGGGGATAAATATGCCAGACATTTTTCTTAATTCCGATCTCTTTAAAAGACTATTGTCTGAAGCAAAAAATACTTAAAGAGCAATGTACATTTCATAAAATATGTTGAAGTAAAACGTTTGAGAACAGTAGCACGAAAGACAAGAGGGAGTAAATTAAAGTACACAGTTGACCCATGAACAACATAGCGATAGGGAGCATTGACCCTTCACACAGTCAAAAATTCATATGTAACTCCTGACTCCCCAAAAACATAACTGCTAATAGCCTACTGTTGACCAGAAGTCTTACTGTTAACATGAACAGTCAATAACACATATTTATATAACATATTACCTTCCTACAATTAATTAGAAAATTATAATTCTTGTAATTATATTCTTAAAATTTAATTAGAAAAATTAAAGTGGTATTAAGAAAATCATAAGTATTTTCAGTACTGTACTGTATTTATCCCAAAAAAATCTGCATTTAAGTGAACCTGTGCAATTCAAACCCATGTTATTCAAGGGTCAAGAGTGTGTTTTAAGATTCTTGAACAATAAAGGAAGTCCTTTAATATATTTTAAAAGTGATAGATCAAGAAGATGTGGTTTATCTATACCATGGAATACTACATGTCAATGAGAAACAGTGAAATCTGGCCATGTGTAGCAACATGGATGGACCTTGAGGGTGTTGTGCTGAGCGAAATAAGTCAGGCAGAGAAGGACAAATATCATATGTTTGCATGTATAGGAGGATTAGGAGGAACTTGACGGAGGAACAAGGGGGAGAAGAAGGGCGGAAATGGTGGGGGAAAGGGAGAGAGGCAAACCATGAGAAACTCTTGAATGCTGAGCAACAAACTGAGAACTGATGGATGTGGGGGGGAGGAGGGAGATGGGCATGGAGGAGGGCACTTGTGGAGATGAGCACTGGGTGTTATGTGGAAACCAATTTGACAATAAACTATTTGTAAAATATATATATATTTTTTAAAAGTGAACTGTCATAAGTTAAAGACATGTATTAAAAACCATCAAATTGGGGCACCTAGATGGCTCAGTTGATTAAGTGTCCCACTTTGGCTCAGGTCATGATCTCACAGTTTGTGGGTTCGAGCCCCATGTCGGGATCTGTGCTGACAGCTAGCTCAGAGCCTGGAGCCTGTTTCAGATTCTGTAACTCCCTCTCTCTCTGACCCTCCCCTGCTCATGCTGTCTGTCTGTCTGTCTGTCTCACTCTCTCAGAAATTAAAAAAAAAAAATCTTAATAAATAAATTAAAAAATAAAAACCATGAAACCAAAATAATTAAAAACATATAACTAATAAGCTAATAGGAAAGATAAAATAGTCATAAAAATACTCAGAAAGAAGATGGTAACAGAAACACAAAGGAAGAAAGAACAGGTGGGACAGACAGAAAAGAGCTAGAACTACATAGAAAAGATAGCAGATTTAAATACAAAACGTCAATAATTATGTTAATGGCATACACATTTCAATGAAAAGGCAAAGATTACCCATTGGATAAAGAAAAGCAACATGCAATTATGTATTTTTTAAAGGAAATTGATTTTAAATAAAAGACAGATAGATTAAAAGGATGGGGAAAATATACCATTCAAATATTAATCAAAAGAAAGCTGATATGGCTATATTAATATCAGACTAATTGGACTTGTAAACAAGGAGTATTACTGTTGATGAAAAGCAATTCATCAAGAATACATAACAAAAAGGTAGCCTATGGAAAGGGAGATGATATTTATAAATGACATATCTGATAAAGGGTTAGTATCCAAAATCTATAAAGAATTTGTCAAACTCAACATCCAAAAAGCAAATAATGCAGTGATGAAATGGGCAGAAGACAAGAACAGACATTTTTCCAAAGAAGACATCCAGATGGCCAACAGACACATAAAAAGAGACTCAACATCACTCATCATCAGGGAAATACAAATCAAAACTATGATAAGGTACTACCTCACACCTGTTAGAATGGCTAAAATTAACAACACAGGAAACAATAGGGGTTGATGAGGATGCAAAGAAGGGGAAACTTCTTCCACTGTTGGTGGGAATGCAGACTGGTGTAGCCACTATGGAGAATGGTATGGGTGCTCTTCAAAAAGTTGTAAATAAAGCTACCATATGACCCAGTAATTGCACTACTAGGTATTTACCCAAAAATACAGATTCAAAGGGGCACGTGCACCCCGTTATTTACAGCAGCACTGTCAACAATAGTCAAACCATGGAAAGAGCCTAAATGTCTATCAACTGATGAACGGACAAAGAAGATGTGGTATATATATATATACAATGGAATATTACTCAGCCATCAAAAAGAATGAAATCTTGCCATTTACAACAATGTGGATGGAGCTAGAGTGTATTATGCTAAGCAAAATAAGTCATTCTGAAAAAGACAAATACCATATGATTTCAATTATATGTGGAACTTAAGAAACAAAACAGATGAGCATATGGGAGGGGGAAAAAAGAAAAGAAAAACAGGGGCGTCTGGGTGGCTTAGTTGGTTGAGCACCTGACTTCGGCTCAGGTCATGATCTCACGGTTCATGGGTTCCAGCCCCACGTCAGGCCTTGTGCTGACAGCTCAGAGCCTGCAGCCTGCCTCAGATTCTGTGTCTTCCTCTCTCTCTGACCCTCCCCTGCTCATGCTCTGTCTCCATCTCTCTCAAAAATAAGCAAACATTTAAAAACTTTTTCTGAAGAAAACAGAAAGGGAGGCAAACCGTTAGAGACTCTTAAAGACAGAGAACAAACTGAGAATTGCTAGAGGAGAGACGGGTGGGGGATGGGCTATATGTGTGATAGGTATTAAGGAGGTGTCTTACTGGGATGTGTACTGGATGCTATATGCAAATGATGAATCATTGAATTTTACTCCTGAAATCAATAATGCACTGTATGGTAACTAACTGGAATTAAAATAAAAATCTGAAAAGAAAAAAAAGATATAATAATCCTAAATGCATATGCACTTAATTAGAGTGATAAATGATATTATAATAATAATAAATGATATTACAATAGTTTGGTTAGCTAGTTTGATTTGTTCCAGTAACAAATGCTGCAGCAAAGTTTCTGCTCCCTTGGTGTCCCCCACCACCACCTCCCACTTAGCCACACTCAGTGATAATGGTGGTGAGATAGCCACCATAAGGTTTCCAACTAAAGACTAGAATGTTTTTATATCCTAAGAATATAAAAGCTTTCACAGAAACTTATGTCCTAAAACGTCTTTAAACAAAGAAATTTCACATGAAACTAAATGGAAGGAAAGAGAAAGAAACTCGTAGTGACACATGGAGAAGTTTGAGGGGAAAAAAAACTTCAAATTTTCTGAAATGAGATCCTGTGTGTCACTGTTTGTGCTCTGAATTAAGAACATGTACTTATTAATTAGACTAAAACTTTTATTAAGACACTTTAAAGTAAGAGATTAACTCTATTAAGCAAACATGACTTCGAAAACATTACTTGAACTGGTGGCTATATATTCTGTGTAGAGCCATTATTCAACTTCACACCTTAACCATTCCATTATTTCATTTTTGACAGGTATCAGATGAAACGTGAAGAACTATAATTCAGTCAATAGGAAAGGTGTTTAAAAATGGGGAAAGAGAAATAACAGGTGACCAATTACCTTCAGAAGACAATGTTTGTATTTAAAATACATAATGTGCACAGATTTACTTTTCTATCATTTACAAATCTCATTGCCCTAGCTCACCACATTTCTCTCAAACCAGTATAATGCTGTTAATAATGATCCAAAATGCATTATGCCTCTTATAGCATCAGATGTATGAAATAAATCTTAACATTCCAGCTAAGAAGATTAAATAATATGAGGATAATTTATACAATGTTTTCTAACCTAGGGAAAAAGAACAAAGTACAAGGTCTCCGAAAATAAAATATTAAAATGATATTTAAGAGTTTGGTTACTGCAACGGACTGAATGTTTGCATCCCCCACCCGCAACATTCACATGTTGAAGCTTAGATCCCCAATGTGATGGTATTTGGAGGTGGGGTCTTTGAGAGGAAATTAGGACATGAGGGTAAATCTCTCATGAATAGAATTAGTGCCCTTATTGAGGGCTGAAGAGAGAAGAGTTTCTCCCTTCCACCATGTAAGAACACGGCAAAAAGACAGCCATCTATGAACGAGGAAGCAGGCTGTCACTAGACCTCAAATCTGCTGACATCCTGATCTTGGACTTCCAGACTCTAGAACTGTGAGAAATAAGTCTATTGTTTATAAGCTACCCAATCTGTGGTACTCTATTATAGCAGCCTGATACAGTTACTCATTCTAACAATGCCAGTGGAGATATTTATATGTCTCCTTATGTCTTCCAATTTTTACATACCCTACAATTTCACTTTAGTGACAAATGTAAAGATCTTCTCTAAATTCAGTCCTGTCTTAGTAACTTGATTTACATGCTTTCTGCAAAGTAATTAAAATAAAGAGTTTTAATATTCACTGAGGAAATCCAACCAATGTTTCATATACAAAAGGTAGAAAATTAGCTCATTTTAAGCAAAACATCATGGCCATCAACCAGATAACTACCATGAGGGCAGGATATTGTTTCATTGACTGCCACATCCACCCCCCCCCCACTAAAGTTGAAATAATGCCTGACAGATAGCAGATGCTCAACAAATGCTGTTAAATTAATGAGGAAATATGAGAGACCCTACTGCACAGGCTACTGCAGAGAGAAAAATAAATTACCCTGAATTTATTCACTGAATGAATTCACTAAGCCAGAAATTGTCTCAGTGCATATTGTTGTGACTGTCATCAAAAGGTGAAACACACACTCATACATGTATGAGGAATAAGGAAAATAAAGATAAGACTTCATATACAAATCCCTGAGCTTTCTAATTTTAAAGGGAAAAGTACATCAATTTGATATATCAGTAGTGTTTAGGGAAACTACTTAAATACAAAGCATTTCTCATTTCACAGGCAGCAATTCAGGGAAAAAATAATAGTAAATGAACTTCTTCTGATCTAGAGCTGGGTGTAACCACAGTCCAGGATTTCCAATACAATAAATTCTACTTTTAAGCCAATTGCTACAAAGAAGATAAAATCAGGCAACTAAATTCATGAAATGAGAAGGAAAGGATTTTCCCCATCCCTCTTGACATCTGTAACCCATATTTTATTTGCCAGATAAAGTATTTGTGTCAGCCTTAGAATAATGAGCTCAATATAATTTCACCCTAGGGTTTTGTTCAGAAACAGCTCTCACAAATGAACCGAGCAGCAAAAACAAAACAAACAAAACAAAAACCTCACACAACTTCATTATTTCATTTTCAAACTGTGTATTTCAGAATCTCAGATTCGCCATTTCTCGCAATGCACTTATGCTTTACTATGGATTGAATTGTGTTCCCAGAAATTCATGTTTAAGCCCTAACCCCCAATGTAATGGAATCTGATGCTGAGACTTTTGGGAGGTATTTAAATTTAGATGAGATTATGGGCAGGGGGCCCCTGATAGGATTAGTGACCTTATAAAAAGAAACACCAGAAAAGCTGGTCTTCTCTCTCTCTCTCTGTCAGGTTAAGACACAGGTGGCCATCTGCAAGGCAGGAACAGAACCCTCACTGGAAAAGTGAATCTGCTAACACCTTGATCTTGGACTTCTGGGCCTCATGAAATAAATTCTATTTTGGGGGCGCCTGGGTGGCTCAGTTGGTTAAGCGTCCCACTTCAGCTCAGGTCATGATCTCGCAGTTCGTGGGTTTGAGCCCCGCGTCGGGCTCTGTGCTGACTGCCAGCTCAGAGCCTGGGGCCTATTTCAGAGTCTGCGTCTCCCTCTCTCTCTGACCTTCCCCTGCTCACGCTGTCTGTCTGTCTGTCTGTCTCTCTCTCTCTCTCAGAAATAGATAGAACATTTAAATAAATAAATAAATAAATAAATAAATTTCTATTGTTTATAAACACTCAGTTTACGGTATTCTGTTACAGTAACCTGTGGTGACTAAGACATACTTAAAAGAAAATAATGAGAATGATAACAAAGTAAATAAAGATAATGCTCAGTCCCATTGTCAAATACTTTCCCCTGTACTAGGAGTATGAATTTGCGTCATCACATTTAGTCCTCGCAAACTCTCCCAAGGTGATATTATTGTCATTCTGCACATGAAGAAACTGAGGCTCAGAGAGATTAAACAAACTGTCTAGGAAGCACTGGAGTCATAATTTAAACCAAGGCCCTCTGGTCAGAGGTCAGAGCTCTGAAGCTCTGCACATACAGCCTTTTCAGACTTCTTATTAAGCTCAATTAATCCACCTCTTAATACAAAAGAACAAAAATTTTCCCAAAATTACTAATACTTCGACAATACACACAGAATTATAACAGCTTTCTTTTCAAAAGAAAGAAGTTACCCTTCTTGCTCACAAACATGATAACCTGTAAACCTCTGTCTTAGTTGTAACAGAGCTCTGTATTACAGTCCGGTGATCTCACTGTCTAAAAGTGCCGGTCTTTGGGGTTAAACATGAAAATAACCTCGAAAGTCCACTACTGGATGCCTCAGCTATGCTAACTCCTCACCATGGCCTGGAACTCCAATCTGTGTACAGCAGAGCCTCATGCTTACAGTACATCCTCCAACACAAATCTGTCCATGCTAGCCCTCACTCACTTTGGGAACCTCAGGTAGTGATTCCACCTCTCAGCCCTCAGTCACCCCACATGTAAACTGAGAAGTATAACAAGATCTATCCCAAATGGCGACTGTGATGGCTCCAGGTACACATACTCCTGAACACACTCCCTGGCACTTACAAGACTGCACTACATGCTTGTTCTGCTCCTCTGCCCCTTTCCCTTCCTCCTCTCCCACACCCGGCTCATCCTCCCCACTGCCCCTCCTAGGACCTCCTTCTATGTTACTCTCTGGCTCCACCATCTTCATCAGTCCTCCTTAGGGGTTTTCTTCCCTGGGACTATACCTATCCTCAGGAATCCCTGGTTCCATGACATTGAAAATAAACATAAAACTTGCATTGTTCCAGCCAACTTCCCTTCTCTCCACGTCTTCATTGCCAAATGTTCATGGTCACTTCCAACACTGCCTTACCACCTGCTCATTTGTTTATTCATTTTACAAATATTTGAGCAGCTACCATTTGCCAAGCCCTGTGCCAGGAACTGAGGATACAACTATGTGCAAAAGCTGACACCCTCCTCTCACAGTGTTCACCAATGTTTGTTCATTTTTAATTATTTAGCACCTGTCTTCCTCTACTGGAAAGTAAGATACATGGGGGCAAAGACTTTATCTTCCTTATTGCCCAGGACATCCCTGGTGCTTGGAACATGCCAGGCATACAGAAGATGCTCATTAGATTTTTTTTTTTTTTTGAATGAATGGATAGAAACAGGTAAAGGAAGGAATAACTAGGAGAAGAGATCCTGAAAGGGCACAGAAGACTTAATCTGAAGTGGTAAAGTACCAATTCTATAAGTAGTCTTTCATATTGATTAAATTTCTTGTCCATTAGAAGCAGGCTAATTTAGTGAACACTTGTGCTTGTAAATCTATATCAATCTTTAGAGTTAGGTCAAAGAAGACAACTATGAAACTTTATAAAGGCTTTGGAAACTCCCATTCTCTATAAGCATTTTCCTGCCAATTCAAAAGCATATCCCTTGGGCTTGCAAGATTCTTCTGGGCGTCCTTCCATACTTGTGCTGAAATAAATTCTTAACACACACAGAGAGCAGGGAGAGACAGCAAGAGGAAGGTAGAGTGCTCTCCTCCCCCACAAAACCTAGTGCGTCTGTTCTCTGATGCCTAGGGCACTTCCGCCAGGGAAGCAGCAAAATGTTTGCTCTTCTTAATTGAGGCTTTGCAGAACATCTCTTTCTTCTAAATGATGGCAAACAGCAGGGTTTCTAATTCTTCTTCCTTCTCTCCTTCCGCTATGCCTGTCTTTAATCTAATATAGGAAAAGAAGGAGGGAAAGGAAAGGAGGAGGGAGGGATGAAGGGAGAAAAAGAAGGAAGTCACAAAGAACTGACTGAGAGCTTTATTCATCATACACTGTACTCAGTGATGTTGAACATTAAAACCCCACAGATGAGGAGCTCAGCACAGTGTCTCATTATGGACCACCCGGCTTGAAAAGACTTGGGGAATCCACTGCTTTTGGGTTCTAGTGGTAATGGCAAGTGGCAGCAACCCCAAGCCCCTTGGTGAGGAAGTTGTGGCTGTTTTCCATTCTCCCAGTGAGGGTGTACTGGCAGTAAGGGGGCCTAGGGGCTCCCAGGCTGCTGTAGGCTATGCTGTTGGGGGGCCCCAGTGCCTCTGGTGCTCATGGAATCGAGAGGAAACAAACAGAATGACAAAACTTACAATAGGAAACAGTAGCCCCCTGATCCATTCATCCTTTTCTCAAGTCCTGCTACGTAGAAGCAAACATTCTCACATTTTAAAATTTTTTTTCTAGTATTTTCCTCCATATGTTAAACTAACACAAGTTTACTACTAGTACCTGATATCTAAATTTTCACTATTATCACATTAATTTCTTTCTATGGAAAAGTAGGAATTGCCTACCTTATATACATCATCATCATCTCAGCTATGCTCATAACCATGCTCACACATATACGTGCACACAAATACACGTCCCTTCCCCACTTCCTCCAAAGTCTACATTCTCACAATATCAGTTAAATCAGTTTTTATAGTTCATTACTATGGCCATGTAAATGTTTGTCATTGATCCACAGTTTACCACAATGATGCTTTCTCTCTAGAGCCATACCAGGATATAATTTAATACTTATTAAATTATCGAAAATTAAAAATCTGATATGACAGGGACACCTGGGTGGCTCAGCTGGTTAAGCATCTGACTTTGGCTCAGGTCATGATCTCACGGTTCTTGGTTTAAGCCCTGCATCAGATCCTGTGCTGACAGGTTGGAGCCTGGAGGCTGATTCGGATTCTGTGTCTCCCTCTCTCTGTGCCCCTCCCCTACTCATCGTGTCTCTCTCTCTCTCTCTCTCTCTCTCTCTCTCTCTCTCTCAAAAATAAAGATTAAAAAAAAATTTTTTTTAATCTGATATGACAAAGTACTGGTGAGGATATGGAACAAAGGGAATTTTCATGCACTATGAATGTGAATGGCTACCTTCAGACTGTGTAACTCTGGGTGGTTATTTCCATGCCTATTTCCCCCTCTGTAAAAGAAGGATAATGGCTGACTGTGAGTGTAAATAACTTCATGCCTATAATGGTATGGCACAGTGCCTGGTATATGGCAAAGGCTCCCTGTTCCGTGCTCTCATTCTGCACACTTCCTTTACAGCAATGATCACACCTATAATCAAGTGTTCATGTAATGATTTATGTGATGTCTGTCTCCTCACCAGATTATAAGCTCTTCAAGGACAATAACCACACCTATTTTACTCTCAGCTATACTCTTAATGTTAGCAGAGTGCCAAGAACACATTAAACATATGATGATTAAACAGATGAGGGAAAAATGAGTGAATGAGTGTTCCTACTAATGCTCTGACTGTGTAGGTTAAGTTTCCTCTAATGTACAGAATCAGAAACTCTGAGCTATAAGGTTTCTAAGACACATTTCCACAATGCAATTCCTTCTACACACTTGGAAATTTCTTTTTTTTTAAATGTTTTATTTATTTCTAGGAGAGACAGAAACAGTGCAAGCAGGGGAGGGTCAGAGAGAGAGGGAGCCACAGACTGAAACAGGCTCCAGGCTCTGAGCTGGCAGTGAGCACAGAGCCCGACACGGGGCTCGAACCCACGAACCACGAGATCATGACCTAAGCAAAAGTCAGAAGCTTAACCGACTAAGCCACCCAGGCGCCCCCACACTTGGAAATTTCTTATAATGAAGGTCAAGGATGGTTGATGGAAGAGAAGGAAGAATTATCCTCTTTGAAAAAAAAGCCTGGCTCTACAGAGATGGGATGAAAAGGAGTAAGAAGTGTAGATGACAGTTGGCTGCAGAGTCATAAGACCACACTCCTGTGAACTCCAATTCACAGACAAAATGAAAGCAGCTCTGGACTGGACCAGACGAGAGAGTGTCTGCAATAAGTTGTCATATCCATGTGCTACTGGAAGCAACCTGAAAGGAAGTTAGAGGCAGCTTTTGTGTCCATTTGAGAAGAAAGAAGAAAGCAAGCAAGGGAGACCAGTCACTTGGTCTCTGATAAGTAAGGCTGGCCCTCCAATTTCTACATGACATTACATTACAACTGTTCCATTGTTTAAAGTGAAAGAAAAGAAAGAAAAACTAATATGAGCCCAAGGGAGGTCCTCAGGCTCGTGGCATTTGTGTACTGGGGCATTTGGCATAAAATCCATGCTCCAGATGAGTTTGGGTTATAGTGATAACTGGGCTCTTTGCCTTTTACAAATAGCTGGGATTTGCAGAGAGCCAACAAAGCAGCCGGCCCCATTAAATGATCTCCAATTATCAACTTCATAGGCAGGAAAGTGATTAAAATTTAATAACATATCCCAGCTTGTTGCCATTCAATAGCGCTACTGTCATCGTCCCGTCAAAGAAAATAAAGAAGAGGGAAATGTTGAAAAGAAAAAAAAAGAATATTTTAAGGTAGAATTCTTCATCTGACAAGGTAGGAGAATAAATCAGCCACATAAAGAAAAAGATCAAAAGTGATTTTGCCTTATAATTACTGACTTAGAGCCTGCATGGCAAATGGTTGCTATTTATGGATTTAATAGGGGAAAAATTCTCAGTATGCGCTTCAACTTTTAATATGCTTAGTCAGGATGGTCTTATCAATATTCCACACATTAAAATGCTTTACACTTTTTTCCTTTAGTTAAATGGACTACTAAATAAAGTCATGCTTTAGTTTGAATATGATGTACAACAATAAAGTAACAAACCGACCCTCTGCAGGATTGCAATAGGCAACTCCCAAAAACATTTTGGGCAGTTTTCTCCAGTAGTATCACTGGAGGAAGTAACAACTCCAAGGTCAACAGCACCCAATGTGGACATTACTCATCTGATGTGGACATTACTCATCTGAATGCGTTAGTCACAACTGAACCACTGGCCCTTGGGGCTCCACACTGGGAAGGCATAGACAGCTCAAAGAGAGCAATGAATAAAACAGAGATAGCTTCAGGGGAAGAGCTGCCTCACCTAAAGTCATATCCCTTCCAAGAAGGCCAATAACCAATGATTGATCAATGAAGGAGTATAATGGTGGTGTTCTAGAGAGTACTTTTCCATAAACATCTTGCAAGTGAAACTCCACTTCAGAATTTTCTCTCTGGGACTCCATCTAAACACTTGATTCCATGAATGATGAAAAAAGGGGGGCTAAATGGGGTTTGGAGCTAGATCATGGATCACTCTCAGAGTAATAAGGACCCTCTTTCCCGTGGTAAGTGAAGCACACGTAGCCACTGGAATAGAATATCAATTCCATTTTTAAAGCTTCTATTACTGGTCAATTGGGATGGTATACTAATAGAAGGGAACACACTAGCTGGTATCTGAGATATATAGAAAGGAAGGAGAACCTACAGGATGATGTTATTAGCTGGTTATTGCTATGTTCGATATTACAGACGTGACATGGGCAGGGAGGTAGATAATGAGTAGTTGAAAGATTGCTTGCCGGTTAAAAGCTACCTGTGAGAGCCTCCTTGGTAATGTATGAAGAAGCTTCTCCTCAGCAGAGAGGGCAGAGGACGCGAAGGAGGACAGAGAATGGTAAGGAATAAGATTCAGGACTTCACTGTCATAATAGCTGAACTCCAAAGAATGTTAAACTCCCATCTAAGCCAGGTCTGCTATGCCAAGGACAGATCCCTGGTTGGGAAAGAAGGGATTCTGAACAGATGAAATATCTGGATTGATGCCCACAAAAAAAAAAATCTTAAATTCCCAGATCAGAATCCCCAGAACCCTATGAAGGCTTCAGTAGTGGCCCATTTCTTCCTTTTGAGTTAACAATCCTCTAAGCCTGGTTTAAAGATGATGCAGCAGCCTCTTCCCTCCAAAATACCATACATCCCCCTCAGGAGAGACACTATATCTCAAAGCTGCCTCAATATCTAGCCAGCCTGGACCAGCAGGAATACATGTGGAATTGTATTCTGAGGGTACTTGGTCAAGAGGGCCAAGACATAAAGTTAGATAAAAGAGAAATTATAATTTTGGGCACATTCTTCTAGGACACAATATTTAACCCCTTACAAACCCCCTAGGAGATGGTGTGAACTTGCTACTAGCAAGGCTCCAAGAAGCATGATGATAGCCATGACCTATGATAAATTAGAAGGGCCAGAACTGGTTACAGTGGTGTAAAATGGCTTAAAACGCTGAGAGAAGGGACACACCGAAGTGGATGTTCTATTTAAAGCCTAAAAACATCCCAGATGATTATATTCCCCAGGAAAGCCTGGAGGATATTCCATTTGGTAAGACCACAAGGAACAAACTGGTAGGAGGGTCATCAACATCTATACTCTATAGACCAGGATGAGACAGTAGGAGAGGCCATTCCACAGGGAGGCTCACTAATTACAACGTGGAAGATAGATCTCCAAGCAATAGAGGCCACTTAGCCGTACAGACCTATCAAAATCCAGGTGAGAGCAACTGTCATAATGAGCAACCTGAGCCACAGAGAGCTACTGAGATGTGTAATAGAATGCAGTCTCCTAGTGGACAAACAGATGAGCAATCAGAAGGATACTACTCATTTTGAACCATCAAAATCAATCAAGCAGGGTTTATCAGCAATGTCTCCAATAAAAAGTCGGGATCCCTCACAAATTTTTCAGGCATGCACAAGTTTTCATACGTGGAACCCATGGACTGAGAAAGAGGGAAAGGTCTCCAACACCCTCTAACACCACAGCCAAGTAAACACAGAAATGATTGCCCAAGGTCCTTCCCCAAAGGAACCTATGGCTATTTACTTAGGTAACTGTGCACTGGAATAAGGTCCAAACATTTTTTTAAAAAAATAATTAGTTGGGGCGCCTGGGTGGCTTAGTCGGTTGAGCGTCCGACTTTCGCTTAGGTCATGATCTTGCGGTTCGTGGGTTCGAGCCCCACATCGGGCTCTGTGCTGGCTGCCAGCTCAGAGCCTGGAGCCTGTTTCAGTCTGTGGCTCCCTCTCTCTCTGACCCTCCCTTGCTCACGCTGTCTCTCTCTCCTAGAAATGAAAAAATAATAATAATAATAATAATTAGTTAATTATTTTGAATGCAAGTGTAATTGACATATAGTATTATATTAGTTTTGGGTGTACAATATAGTGATTTGACATATGTATGTATACATTATGAAATCCTCACCACAGTAAGTGTAGTCACCATCTGTGATCATACAATGTGACTACAATATTATTGACTATATTCCCTATGTTGTATTTTCATCCCTGTGGTTCATTTACAACTGAAAGTTTGTGCCTCTTGTTTTCTTTTTTTTTTATTATTTTCTTCTGAGAGAGAGGTAGGGGAGGATCAGATGGAGAGAGGAAAAGAATTTTAAGCAGGCTCCATGTTAGGCATGGAGCCTGAGGTGGGGCTCGATCCCACAACTCTGAGATCATGACCTGAGCCAAAATCAAGAGTTGGCACTTAACTTACTAAGCCACCCAGGTGCTCTGAAGTTTGTACCTCTTAATCCCTTCACCTATTTCATCTATCCCCATACCCACCTGCCCTATGGTAACTACCAGTTTGTTTTCTATATTTATGAATCTGTTTCTGTTTTGTTTTACTTGTTGAGTTTTGCAGATTCCATGTATAGGTGAAATCATGTGATCTCTTCATATGTCTGTTGACCATCTGAATGTCTTCTTGGGAGAATGTCTGTTCATATCTTTTTCCCATCTTTCAATTGGATTGTTTTTTGGGTATTGAGTTGTATCAGTTCTTTATGTATTTTGAATACCTCATTTGTACATATCTTCTCCCACTCAGTAGATTGCCTTTTAGTTTTATTGTTTCCTTTGCTATGCAAAATGTTTTTATTTTGATGTACTCAAAAAGTTTACTTTGCTTTTATTTGCCTTGCCTCAGGATACATATCTAGAAAAATGTTGCTATAGCGGATGTCAGAGAAATAACTGCCTGTGCTATATCCAAAGATTTTTATGGTTTCACATCTCACATTTAGGTCTTTAATCCATTTTGAGTTTACTTTTGTGTATAGTGAAAGAAAGTGGTTCTGTTTCATTCTTTTGCATTTAACTGTCCAGTTTTCCCAACACCATTTGATAAAGAGATTATCTTTTTCCCAATGTATATTCATTCCCTCTTTGTCTAAGATTAATTGACCATATAACTATGGTTTGTTTCTGGGTTTTTTTATTCTGTTCTATTGAGCTATGTATCTATTTTCATGCCAGTACCATACCATTTTAATTACTACCACTTTGTAATATAACCTGAAATCTGGAATTGTGATGCCTCCAGTTTTGTATTTCTTTTTCAAGATTGCTTTTGCTATTCAACGTCTTTTTGCAGTTCCATACAAATTTTAGAATTATTGTCCTAGTTCTGTGAAAAATGCTGTTGGTATTTCAATAGGGAGTGACCTAAATGTGTAGAATGCTTTGAGCAGTATATAGACATTTTAACAATATTTGATCTTCCAACCCATGAGCATGAAATGTCTTCCATTTCTTTGCATCATCTTGAACTTCTTTCATGAGAGTTTTATAATTTTCAGAGTATAGGTCTTTTACCTCTTTGGTTAAGTTTATTCCTAGATATTTCACTGTTTGAGGTATAATTGTAAATGGGATTGTTTTCTTAATTTCTCTTCCTGCTGCTTCATTATTAGTATATAGGAATGCAACAGATTTCTGTAGATCGATTTTATATCCTGTGACTTTATTTATTCGTTCTGGTAGTTTTCAGCAGAGTCTTTAGGGTTTTCTATATGCTTCTTCCTTACCAATCTGGATGCCTTTTATTTCCTTATGTTGTCTAATTGCTGTGGCTAGGACTTCTAATACTATGGTGAATAAAAGCAGTCAGAGTTGACTTCCTTGTCTCTTTACCTTTTTTTATTTTTTAAGGTTTTATTTATTTCTGAGAGAGACAGGGAGACATCATAAACAGAGGAGGGTCAGAGAGACAGAGAGAGACACACACACACACACAGAATCAGAAGCAGGCTCCAGGCTCTGAGCTAGCTGTCAGCACAGAGTCCAACATGGGGCTCGAACCCACAAACCGTGAAATCATGACCGGAGCCAAAGTCGGAGGCTTAACAGACTGAGCCACCCAGGTGCCCCTCCTTGTCTCTTTTCTGACCTTGAAAGAAAAGTTTCAGTTTTTCACCACTGAGTATGACGTTCACTAGGGGTTTTTCATATAAGGCCTTCATTATGTTATGTTCCTCTAGACCTCCTTGGCAGAGGGTTTTTACCAAGAATGGATGTTGTACTTTGAAAAATGCTTTCTCTGAGTCTACTGAAATGATCATATGGTTTTCATCCTTTCTCTTATTGATGTGACATATCATGTTGATCGTTTTACAAATAGTAAAACGCCCCTGCATCCCAGGAATGAATCCCACTTGACCATAATGTATGATTTTTTAAATAAATTGTTGGACTCGGTTTGCTAACACATTGAGGGATTTTGCATCTATATTCAGGAGAGATACTGGCTTGGTTCTCTTTTTTTGTGATGGGTTTATCTGGTTTTGGTATCAAGGTGATACTTGCCTTCCAGAATGAATTTGAAAATTTTCCTCCCTCTGGTATTTTGTGGAATAGTTTGAGAAGGACAACCAATAAGTATTCCTTAATTGTTTAGTAGAATTAACCCGTGAAGCTGTCTTGTACTGGACTTTTATTTGTGGGCAGCTGTGTCATTACCGTCATTTATGGGTTATGTACACTGACATGGGGGTTATCCAGTTGTATCTGTGGAACAAGGCAGGCTTAGGGTCCTCCTACTCCAACATCTTCCCAGATGACTAGGTCTAACATTTCTCAGGACCACTAGATCCATGGACTGATACTTGGGAGTCCTGAAGCATTACTGTCTCAGACCTGGCCAAGATTCTGCTCACAGTATGCCAGCAGGGTCCGGAGACCCACCTGGTAATCATTTTCCAAATCCCTGAATGTATAATTAAAATAAACATACTTAGTGGATAGCACAACACCCACATTAAGTCCCTGGCTAATGAAATAAACACTAGCATAATAGGGAATGCCAAACGGGAGCTTCTGAAATTGCCTCCAACCCCATAGACAGCAGCTTTACTTCAGCGTCACTCAAGAGTACACTTGCAAAATAGAGGTAAGAAAAAATTCTCCCAATGGAAAGAACTTGAATAGTTTACCTGGTCTTCCATTTTCCTTCCACTTTTCCTGGTCTTCCGCTGAAGAGAAATGGCCCAAGATTAAAATATATGTGGAGTTATGGATAGTGGAAACTGGCTTGGGTTGTCAAAAGACTGGAAGGAGAAACATTGGAAAATCAGGGACAAGGATGTCTTGTGTAGGGGCATGCGAATGGGACATATGGAAAGGGTATAAAGTATAATCTTTATTTGCATATTAATGCCCTCCCCCCAGAGAGTACTATACAACCAAGTACAAAAATAAATAAATAGTTCAACCAGTGGGCATCAATGAACCTCTGTAATCAGCTACCCCAGTGCTGACATGATAGGTGTAGGAAAGAAACAGGCAACAGGAATGGAGACTATGTCTGGGTCAAGAGTATGAGCCCAACTGCCCAACCAAGGCCAATCTAGCTACTGCCACTGGCAAATACCCAACCTTCCAGAAACAGAGACCAGTACTGAGTGACAAGTGACAACGATGAACCCCTTTAGCCCTAGAAGGGTAAGAGTTTCATTCTGAACTTTCTTGCCCATAGGATCTCAGAGAGCACCACTCTGAGGATGTGCACAGTATCTGTTTTTACCAGCACAGAATCCTACATTTATTTCATTGTATCTGACCAGGGGATACTCTTTATAATAAAGAAGATATGAAACTGGATCCTTGACCATGGTATCCTTGACCATGGTATCCGTTGGTTATACAACTGTAACCAGAAGCTGTCAGCCTCATAAAGTATTGGAATGGCTTATTAAAGGCATAGATGAAACAATGCTTTGGGATGTAGTACTTTATAAGGGTGAGACACCATCCTCCAGGATGCAGTATACATGTTGAACCAAAGACTTCTCTATAGTGCTGTGTATCCAAAAGGAAAACTCTATGATTCTAGGAACCAAGGGCTGGAAGCTGCAGTGATCCCACTTCCCATCACTCTTATCTACTTGACAAATTTGTGCTTTTCTCCCTCAGCTATAGGTTGTACAAGTTTAGAGGTTCTGGTTCCTAAACAGAGAACATGTCTGACAAAGGACACACAAACAATCTCATTGAATTATAAACAACTTCTCCTGGGAACTTCAGTCTCCTTATGGGAAGGGACAAGCAAGCATGAAAAAGAGTAACCATTCTAACCAGGTGTAATTTCCCCGGGGTCATCAAGAAGAGGTAGGGTTGCTGATACACAAGAGAAATAGAAAGGAATAACTTTGATGCCCAGACAATCCATACGGGTGCCTTTAGGTACCCTCTTGCCCAACTTTTATTGTAATTAGAACAGGTGTACCAACCTGGACCTTAGAAAAACATGGTGATCAGGGTGCTGACTTCTGGGTAATAAGTCGGGATCCTGCCACCAGGTAAGCCACTAAGACCAGCAGAGATGCTGGCTAAATGCAGGGGGAATCTAGAATGGGTACTGGAGAAGGATATGAGTAGCAATTGTGGCCCTGAATCCAGCATCAGCAATGAAGTTATACTTTCATCCCACTAATCTTCCTCTTCCAAGTTTCCCCCAGCAAGAGATCCACTGGAATCCTGGAAAAGTCAGTCCCACAAGGCAAGGGAAAACCTGATTCAGTCAGCCTGAGGAATGGGTTGCCCAAATCTCCCTCCAATGAAGAACTCTCCTGGTGCTTAGAGTGCTGTAGCAGAGAGTCTTTAGCTGTCAAACTGTGCAGGAATTGCCTTAGTGGCAGAGTGCTGCCTTGCCCAAGGTCGTCTCCCTTCCCAGAATGCCCACATCCAATGACATTGATCATCTGGCCATCTCAACCCAACTCAGGACAATTCTGAAAAGCCATCTTAGCTAGAAAGATCTACATGGGGGCACCTAGGCTATCTTTGGGCCTGCACCACACATCAGTGTTTCGCTCTGCCCAGTCCTGCTTCCTTCCCCTCTGTTCCACAGGTGTTAATCCCAAGGACTCTCCTTCATAAACATTCTGCATAAGTTCTACCTCAGTCTGTGTCCTGGAAACCAACTAGCTGAGGTCACATAACATCAGTGTCCTCTCAACTCAAAATGGGGGAAATGCTTGTCCTGTTCATTTCATAGGGAAACAGGTAAATGGCATAATCTATAGGTAAGCACTTCTAAAACCATAAAGAGTTATACAATTACAATGCTGTAATTACTATTGTTAGTATCTAAATAATCATGTCCCCAGTTCCTCCACTCCCTACATTTTTTTAGTGTGATCCAATTTTTAATAATGCTAAAACTTGAAAACTACTAGATAGTTCTAGTTCTACGGTGGATATGCTAGCCTGAAAAGGTAAAAAGGGGTTTTACTGCAAACATGAATCCCATTCTCTTTCACAAACTAAAAAGCTACCTAGTACCATCATTCTTTTTTAATTATGGGTTTCTATCACATTACCTCTGCATTGCTATAGAAGCAGAAAGAAAAAACCTTTTATCTACCTTCACAGAATTTAAAAATAAACAAAACAAATATCAACCAAAATAAAACCATCAGCCTCAATCAGGTTGTCCTTGGCCATCAGTGCTAACTCAATGAAGCAGGAATGGTCACCACCTGTTCTCTCCCTGGGGGTGAGCAAACAGTCCAACTTTGCTCTATTAATTAATTCATGGGCAGGAAATGGGTGTCAAACAGGCTGGCATGTCAGCACTACAGTCTTGTAGTCTAAAGAGGTAGCCTACTGGTTTGCAAATGGGTCCAGCTGCCCTAATCTGTTGTGGTTGTTTCAGAAAGATGATGAGTTAAGAACTATCTGGATGAGCTAGCTACTCAAAAACTATTCAGTGGCCCACTCACTCTACCTTTCCCATTTGATTTAGCTGTCATTTGCTTCATGCCAGACCCTGAAATCACAGATGCTCTTCCCAAATTTTAAGGAGCTCATAATTAAGCTGAGAAGAGACAATCAAACATGATCTATCCATCTGCTACTGAACCTGAACTTCTGTAAATGTGTCATTAATCTAGAAACTACAATTTGCCTAGATCATTTTTAAATTCAGAGCTTCCCAAATCAGCTTGTGGCAAATAATACAAGCAAGTGCACGCCCACACACAGGTGCCCAACTCAAATACATATGACACAAGGCTTACTGGCACTCTGCACTCTTATGAGTAGTTATCATTATTATGTTTTCAGCGGATGTTAGTGATAAATACATGGATATAAATTTTTTTTTTTTTACAAATAGTTTATTGTCAAATTAGTTTCCACATAACACCCAGAGCTCATCCCCACAAGTGTCCTCCTCCATGCCCACCCCTTCTCCCCCCCACATCCACCAGTCCTCAGTTTTTGTCAGCATTCAAGAGTCTCTCATGGTTTGCCTCTGCCCCTTTCCCCCACCATTTCCGCCCTTCTTCTCCCCCTTGGTCCTCTGTTAAGTTCCTCCTAATCCTCCTATACGTGCACACATATGATATTTGTCTTTCTCTGCCTGACTTATTTCGCTCAGCATAACACCCTCAAGGTCCATCCATGTTGCTACACATGGCCAGATTTCATTGTTTCTCATTGCCATGTAGTATTCCATGGTATAGATAAACCACATCTTCTTGATCCATTCATCTGTTGATGGACACTTAGGCTCTTTCCAGGTTTTAGCTATTGTGGAGAGTGCTGCTGGATATAGATTTTTTTAAGTTTTTATTTAAATTCCAGTTAGTTAACATGCAGTGTAGTATTAGTTTCAGATGTATACTATAGTGATACCACATTTCCATACATCCCCCTGTGCTCATCGCCACAAGAGCACTCCTTAATCACCATCATCTATTTAACCCATCCCCACCTACTTCCCTCTGGCAACCATGAGTTTGTTCTCGATAGTTAAGAGTCTGTTCCTTGGTCAGACCCATAACGAGTGAAGAAATTGAATCAGTGATCAAAAATCTCCCAACAAATAAGAGCCCTGGACCTGATGGCTTCCCTGGGGAATTCTACCAGACATTTAAAACAGAATTAATCCCAATTCTTCTCAAGTTATTCCAAAAAATAGAAAGCGAAGGAAAACTCCCGGACTCATTTTATGAAGCCAGCATCACACTGATTCCCAAACCAGACAGAGATCCAGCAAAAAAAGAGAACTACAGGCCAATATCCTTGATGAATACGGATGCAAAAATTCTCAACAAGATCCTTGCAAATCGAATCCAGCAGCATATAAAAGAATCATCCACCAAGATCAAGTGGGATTCATTCCTGGGTTACAGGGCTGGTTCAACATTCGCAAATCAATCAATGTGATACATCATATCAATAAAAGAAAAGATAAAAACCATATGATCCTGTCAATAGATGCAGAAAAAGCATTTGACAAAATACAGCATCCCTTCTTAATAAAGACTCTCGAGAAAGTTGGGATAGAAGGAACCTACTTAAACATCATCAAAGCCATCTATGAGAAGCCTTCAGCTAACATCATCCTCAACGGGGAAAAACTCAGAGCTTTCCCCCTGAGATCAGGAACACGACAGGGATGCCCACTCTCACCACTGTTGTTTAACATAGTGCTGGAAGTCCTAGCATCAGCCATCAGACACAAAAGGAAATCAAAGGCATCAGAATTGGCAAAGAGGAAGTCAAACTTTCACTCTTCGCAGATGACATGATACTCTACATAGAAAACCCGACAGACTCCACCAGAAGCCTACTAGAACTGATCCAAGAATTCAGCCAAGTGGCAGGGTACAAAATCAACGTACAGAAATCGGTTGCATTTTTATACACCAACAATGAAGCAACAGAAGAGAAATCAAGAAACTGATCCCATTCACAATTGCACAAAAAACCATAAAATACCTTGGAATAAACCTAACCAAGGATACAAGAGATCTGTATGATGAAAACTATAGAAAACTTATGAAGGAAATTGAAGAAGACACAAAGAAATGGAAAAACATTCCATGCTCATGGATAGGAAGAATAAATATAGCTAAGATGTCATTACTACCTAAGGCACTCTACACATTCAATGCAATTCCAATCAAAATTGCACCAGCATACTTCTCAAAACTAGAACAAACTATCCAAAAATTTGTATGGAACCACAAAAGACCCCGAATAGCCAAAGTAATCCTGAAAAATAAAACCAAAATGGGAGGGATCACCATCCCAGACTTTAGCCTCTACTACAAAGCTGTCATCATCAAGACAGTATGGTATTGGCACAAAAACAGACACATAGACCAATGGAACAGAATTGAGAACTCAGAAGTGGACCCAAAAGTATACAGCCAACTGATCTTTGACAAAGCAGGAAAGAATATCCAATGGAAAAAAGACAGCCTTTTAACAGATGGTGTTGGGAGAATTGGACAGCAACATGCAGAAGAATGAAACTAGATCATTTTCTCACACCATGCACAAAAATAAACTCAAAATGGATAAAGGACCTGAACGTGAGACAGGAAACTATCAACACCCTAGAGGAGAAAGCAGGAAACAACCTCCTTGACCTCCACCGCAGCAACTTCTTACTTGACACATCCCCAAAAGCAAGGGAATCAAGAGCAAAAAAAAACTGTTGGGACCTCATCAAGATTAAAAGCTTCTGCACAGCCAAGGAAACAACCCAGAAAATTAATAGACAACCAGCGGAATGGGAAAAGATAGTTGCAAATGACATATCAGATAAAGGGTTAATATCCAGAATCTACAAGGAACTCACCAAACTACACGCCCAAAACACAAACAACCCAGTGAAGAAATGGGCAGAAGATATGAACAGACACTTCTCCAAAGAGGACATCCAGATGGCCAACAGACACATGAAACGATGCTCAGCATCGCCCCTCATCAGGGAAATACAAATCAAAACCACACTGAGATACCACCTCACGCCAGTCAGAGTGGCTAAAATGAGCCAATCAGAGAACTCTAGATGCTGGCGAGGATGTGGAGAAACGGGCACCCTCCTACACTGTTGGTGGGAATGTAAACTGGTACAGCCCCTCTGGAAAACAGTGTGGGGTTCCTAAGGAAACTAACAATAGAACTCCCCTAGGACCCAGCAATAGCACTGCTAGGAATTTACCCAAGGGATACAGAAATGCTGAGGCATAGGAGCACATGTACCCCAATGTTCATAGCAGCACTCTCCACAATAGCTAAAACCTGGAAAGAGCCTAAGTGTCCATCAACAGATGAATGGATCAAGAAGATGTGGTTTATCTATACCATGGAATACTATATGGCAATGAGAAGCCATGAAATCTGGCCATGTGTAGCAACATGGATGGACCTTGAGGGTGTTATGCTGAGCGAAATAAGTCAGGCAGAGAAAGACAAATATCATATGTGTGCACGTATAGGAGGATTAGGAGGAGCTTAACAGAGGACCAAGGGGGAGAAGAAGGGCAGAAATGGTGGGGGAAAGGGGCAGAGGCAAACCATGAGAGACTCTTGAATGCTGACAAAAACTGAGGACTGGTGGATGTGGGGGGGAGAAGGGGTGGGTATGGAGGAGGACACTTGTGGGGATGAGCACTGGGTGTTATGTGGAAACTAATTTGACAATAAACTATTTGTAAAAAAAAAAAAAAAGAGTCTGTTCCTTGGTTTGCCTCCCCCTCTCTCTTTTTTTCCCTTGCTCATTTGTTTTGCTTCTTAAATTCCACGAGTGAAATCACATGGTAGTTGTCTTCCTCTGACTGAATTATTTGGCTTAGCATTATACTCGCTAGCTACATCCATGTCATTGCAAATGGAAAGATTTTATTCTTTTTATGACTAAATAATATTTGTGTGTGTGTGTGTGTGTGTGTGTGTGTGTGTAAACCACCTCTTCTTTATCAAGTCATCAATTGATAAACATGGTCTGGTTCCATATCTTGGCTATTGTAAACAATGTTGCTATAAACATAGGGGTGCATGTATCCCTGTGAATTAGTGTCTTTGTATTTTAGAGATAAATACCAATACCCAGTAGTGTGATTACTGGATCATAGAGTAGTTCTGTTTTTAACGTTTTGAGGAACCTCCATACTGTTTTCCATTGTGGCTGTACAAGTTTGTATACCTACCAACAGTGCAAGAGGGTTCCTTTTTCTTCACATCCTTGTCACAATAGTTTCTTCGTTGTTTTTAACATTCTGACAGGTGGAAGGTGATCTCTTGTAGTTTTCATTTGTATTTCCCTGATGGTAAGTGATGACGAACATCTTTTTATGTGTCTGCTGGCCATCTAGATGCCTTCCTTGGAGAAATGTCTATTCATGTCCTCTGTCCATTTTTAACTGGATTATTTGGTTTTGTGGTGTGAGTTTTATAAATTCTTTATACATTTTGGATACTAAGCCTTTACCAGATATGTCATTTGCAACTATCTTCTTCCATTCTGTAGGCTGCCTTTTAGTTTTGCTGCTTATTTCCTTCACTGTGCAGAAACTTTTTATTTTGATATAGCCCAATAGTGTCTTTTTACTTTCATTTTCCTTGCCTCAGGAGACATATCTAGATAAAAATAAAAAGTTGCTATGGCCAATCTCAAAGAGTTTACTGCCTTTCTCTAGTAGGATTTTTAATGGTTTGGGTCTCTTATTAATTCATTTTGAGTTTATTTTTGTGTTTGGTGTAATAAAGAGGTCCTGTTTCTTTCTTTTCCCTGTTGCTGTCCAGTTTTCCCAACACCATTTATTGAAGAGACTGTCCTTTTCCCATTGAATATTATTTCCTGCTTTAAGATTAACTGACCATGTAATTATGGGCTTGTTTCTGGGTTTTTGATTCTGTTCCCTAAATCCATGTGTCAACTTTTGTGCCAGTACCATACCGTTTGAATTACTACAGCTTTGTAAAATAACTTGAATTCCAGAATTGTGATGCCTCCAGCTCTGCTTTGCTTTTTAAAGATTGCTTTGATTATTCAGGGTCTATTGTGGATTCCATACAAATTTTAAGACTATTTGTTCTAGTTCTGTGAAAAATGCTGTTAGTATTTTGATAAGGAGTGAACTAAATGTATAGAATGCTTTGAGCAGTATATAGACATTTTAACAATATCTGATCTTCCAACCCATGAGCATGGAATGTCTTCCATTTCTTTGCATCGTCTTAAACTTCTTTCATCAGAGTTTTATAATTTTCAGAGTACAGGTGTTTCACCTCTTTGGTTAAGTTTATTCCTAGATATTTCACTGTTTGGGATACAATTGCAAATGGGATTATTACTTAATTTCTTTCTGCTGCTTCATTACTAGTGTATAGGAATGCAATAGATTTCTGTACATTGATTTTTGTACCTTGTGACTTTATCAGTTCTAGTAGTTTTTGGTGGAGCATCATGTCATCTGCAAAGAGTGAGAGCTTTATTTCTTCCTTAGCAATCTGTATGCCTTTTATTTCCTTATGTTGTCTAATTGCTGTGGCTAGGACTTCCAACACTACAGTGAATAAAAGTGCTGAGAGTCAACTTATCTCTTTCCTGACCTTGAAAGAGAAGTTTTCAGTTTTTCACCACTGAGTATGATGTTCACTGTGGGTTTTTCATTTAAGTCCTTTATCATGTTGAGATATGTTCCCTCTAGACCTCCTTGGCAGAGGGTTTTTACCAAGAATGGATGTTGTACTTTGACAAATGCTTTCTCTGAGTCTACTGAAATGATCATATTGTTTTCATCCTTTCTCTTATTGATGTGACATATCATGTTGATCCTTTTGCAAATATTAAAACACCTTTGCATCCCAGATATAAATCCCATAAAGATTATGGCGTATGATTTTTTTAATATATTGGTCGATTTGGTTTGCTAACATTTTGTTGAGGATTTCTGCATCTATATTCATTACAGATATTGGCCTATAGTTCCCTTTTTTTGTGGTGTCTTTACCTGGGCTTATTGCCATGGTGGTGACAAGGTTCAAAGAGTGAAAACAGATGTGTGCAAAAAACCTCTTGTAGCCCAAGCTCAGAACGCCCCCCTCCCCCCCCTCCCCCCCGCCATTATCACTTCCACTGCATTATTTTGGGCAAAGAAGGGCACAAGGCAAGCACAAATCTGAAGGCTGGAGAAAGAGAATTCCCCACTTCCTGGTAAGAGAAGAATCTGTGGTCATTTTTATAAACGCCTACCTGGTTTTCTGATCTATAAACCTAAGAAACCTCATATAATTGTGTATTAAATAGGATAACATATAAAAATCACAGGATGAATTGGAAATGCTCAATAAGCATCAGAGGCTTTCTCTCCTCCCTTTCAGACGAGGCAGGTGGGGCCACAAACCAATGAAGTAAGTTTCCTTGGTTAGCTTATGGATATCCATCTTATTAATTTGAACTTTAAATGGATGCTACTTTTAGTTAACTTTAGGACATTATCTAATAAATCTATTAATCATGAATTGATATAAAGTCAATTATGTGTACATATTTACTGATCATGTACACATACAGAGAAATTCTATACCCACCAATACAAGACAGAAAGCTTATCTCCAAAGAGACTTCAGGGAACCAACCCATCCCCCACCTCCCATCCCCCACCCAGCATTCAATCCTTGAGTCTGGGTTGGCCCTATGATTCATAATCAATTGAATAATGAAAGTAGTGCCAGTTTTCAGGCCCAGACTGCAAAAGCCTGGCAGCTTCTACTTCTTATATCTTGAACACTAACTTGAGGAGCCCTGAACAACCATGTAAGAAAACCAACTATGCCCCTCTACCTTCAGCTGTTCCAGCCTCCCAATATTTGAAGCATCACAGGCAAATCTCCAAGCAACATGGAGCAGAGACGCATTATCCCTCCTGTGCCACGAATTCCTGACCCACAGAATCATAAATATGCTAATAATAATAAAATATTTTTAAGCCACTAAGTTTTAGGGTAGTTTCTAATGCAGCGATAGATATTTGAAACAACCAGGGAAACCTTGGACATAGCTGAATATTGCCACTGGGAGAGAAGAGCTGGCACTACTGCCCGTGCTGCTGTTAGAACACACACTGGCCATTGATTTGAGAATCTGAGAGGAACTGAAAACTCAAGAAAGCTGGCATGATTTAAAGGAGGCAGGCAAGGGAAGTGATGTTTCACCATGGTCAAGACTCACACCAGCTCTGACCCACAGTCTGGAAAACAAGGATTATGAGCAGAGCGGCTGGGAGGCCCAGATGTGTTCCATCAACACACAAGCTCCTTGAGCGCTGAGCTTAGCATCACCTGCAAGACTTCTTGAAGGTTAAAACAGAGAACCAGGCTCATCAGCAACAAGGTTTCGGAGCGAAGCCAGGTGTCTGGACCTGGATGAACACTCATAATTGCACATGCAGATATACAGAACACAGATAACACCATGATTTGCCACCTCCAGTGGCAAGTTGGAATGAAGCAATCACAAACTGGGCAAGCATAGTTCATGCTTTATTATTTTTTTAATCTTCATTTGTTTTTGAGAGAGAAAGAGAGAGAGAGCAAGCGAGCACATGAGCAGGGGAGGGACAGAGCGAGAGGGAGACACAGAAATCAAAGCAGTCCAGGCTCTGAGCTGTCAGCACAGAGCGCAATGCAGGACTCAAACTCACAAACCAGAAGATCATGACCTGAGCAGAAGTTGGACACTTAACCGACTGAGCCACCCAGGCATCCCGCTCATGTTTTAATAGTACTGTGAAGCTCTACTTGTCACCTCACAGTCCCATTAGGCACTACTAGGAAGCCTCAGTAGCAGCAGAATGTGCTAGCCCAATGCACACTGCATTAAAAAAAATGTAGCATTCCATGGAGCAGAGACACAAAGAGAAAAAAAGGGTCAGAGGTGCTAACACCAATGCCAGTTTGAAAACCAATTACCATGTGAGTAAATGCACTAAGAGGGAGCTGTTCATCTGGCCTCCGCAGCCATATCTGTACATTCATATATAAGCACCAAGCTTGTATTGAACGCTTACCCTGCATCCCATGTTCTTCTGGGGTCCTTAGGAGGGCGGGATCAAATTTCTGAAAAAGAAGGTGCCAGCAATCAACCACTAAATCTTTACACAAGTCACACACTGTGATTCAATTAGTGAACACCACCAGATTCAATAATTCAGTGCTTTATTCCAGTGAACAAGTATTTTTTAAAGTACCTCCTATTTGCCAAGTACTGTTCAAGGAGTTTTTAAGATCTGATGGGGAGTCAAGACACTTGGAAATTGTACACATCATAAAGAATATTAAGTTCTACGGGAAAAAAACAGAAGGGAAGGGAACAATTTTGACTGGAGGATCTAGAAAGGTTTCATGAAACAGCTGACTTATGAAATAAGACTGAAAGACAGATTAGGAGAATTTGGGGAAGCAAAAGTAAAGAAAACATACATTCAAGGTCAGAAAAAAAAAGGTGCATTCCAGGCAAAGTAAGCAACAGGAACAAAGGAACAGGGGTCTAAAATAATGGGTTGGGGGCTGAAGCGGAAGGGCACCTGGGTGACTCAGTCCATTAAGTGTCAGACTCTTAATTTCCACTCAGGTCATGATCTGCTGGTTCGTGAGATCCAACCCCACATTGACCTCTGCACTGACAAGACAGAGCCTGCTTGGGATTCTTTCTCCCTCCCTCTCTGCCCTTCTCCCACTCATGCTCTCTCAAAATAAATAAATAAACTTTTTAAAATGTTTATGTAAATAAAAATAAAATCATAACAACAATATAAAATAAAATAAAAAATTTTTAAATAAATAAGAATAAAATAACATAACATAACATAACATAAAATGATGAGGGATGTTTCTGGAAGCAAAGCATAAAGTGACAAGAGAATGAAGTGAATGAAAGGTATGAGGGAGGGTAATGAAAGGCAATGCTGGAGGTGAATTGGGGCCACACTATAAAGAGCCTTGAATATCATGCTAAGACAAGTCGAATTAGCTGTATTACTAGGAAGTACGAAAATGTGAGGTGCTAGGAACTACAAAAAGACCAATTCAAAACAATAGAAAAATACATGCAAATAAGCAAGAAGTATCTCTGCCTCAAACTGCAAGCTACTAACACCAGGGAAACTTTACATCCCTTTGCACTATCAGCTCCACCAGATAGGCTGGGGACTGGGTCCCTCACAGTTATGGCTGCATCCCAGCTCCTCTCAGAGCTGCCATGTACTGCTGTGACATAAATATTTGTGGAAAAGAGTAAATTACTTTCTCCCTGTCTACCCAACTTGAAAATTGTTTCTCTTGTTTGTATCACAACATATTGCTTGCTCCTGCTGCCATTTATGTGTTTTGGGGTTCTTTGATATTTTAAGTAATGTATGGGCAGGGACAAGATTGTATCTCTTCAAATACCTGTTGAAACCTACCAGAAAGTCTTGCAAGCTACTCATTATTTCTTCAGTGTATAAACAGTATGGAGGATAAAACAATCTCATTACATCACATGAACATATTATTCTAGGCCAAAAGGAAAATGATCTAAGTTTGCTATTCTGCTTCTGGTAATGTATACAAGAAATGAAATCGTGACCTTAAAGAGGTGTCTATACTCCCATATTCCTAGCAGCATTATTTAGATTAGCCATGACATGTAAATGATCTAAGTATCCATTGACGGAAGAATGGGATAAAGAAAATGTAACATATTGCGGCACCTGGGTGGCTCAGTCGGTTGAGTGCCCCACTTCAGCTCAGGTCATGATCTCATGGTTCATGAGTTCAACTCCCACGTCAGGCTCTGTTTTGACAACTCAGAGCCTGGTGCCTGCTTCAGATTCTCTGCCTCTCCCTCTCTATATGCCCCTCCTTGACTCACACTCTGTCTCTCTCAAAAATAAATAAACATTAAAAAAAAATTTTTAATGTAATATATATAATGGAATATTATTCAGCCATAGAAAAGAAGAAAATCTTGCCATTTACAACAACATGAATGAACAATGAGGGCATGATGCTAAATGAGATAAGAGAGAAGAAAAAAAAAACTGTATGATCTCACTTATATGTAAAATCTAAAAAAAAAAAACCTCCAAACTCATAAATACAGAGAATGGATTGGTGGTTGCAGAGGTAGTGGCTGGGGGTGGGGAAACAGATGAAGATCGTCAAAAGGTACAAACTTTCAGTTGTAAGATAAGTTCTGAGGATGTAATATATAGCATTGTGACTATAGTTAATGGTATACTGTATTGTATACCTGAAAGTCTCTGAGAGTAGATTTTGTTTTAAAAATTGATCAATTTATTTTAAACTAAAAAAAAGTAGAACTTAAAGTTCTTATCACAAGAAAAAATTGTAACTATGTCAGGTGACAGATGTTAACTAAACTTATTGTGATTATCATTTAACAACACATACATATATCAAATCATTATGTTATACCTAAGACAATGCTGTATGCCATTCATGTCTCAATAAAACTGGAAGTTAATCAATTAATTCACCATCATTTCTGATATCATTTATAGTCTTTGTTTTTTGTTCAACATGTAACAATGAAGAGATATTTCCCATATATTTTTTCACCCCTTTGTCATCCACAAAATGCATCTTTCTTTCCTATTTCATGTTCTCCTCCTTAGAAACCTGAACTGGAGTCTACTTAAATGAGTCTTCTCTTTTTCATTTGCTAGTATAACTTGATTCCTCAGACAAATTTTCTCACCTCCTTCCTACACCTGCCTCATGGATTGTCTTGTGAATACAAATGGCCTTCTCTAATATCTTTTGCTAAATAAATGTCCAACCTTTCAACTACTTGGCACTTCTATCTTGTTTCCATGGATTCTTTTCAGTTAGTGCCAAAGATCTTTAAAATCTTTTTTAAAGATCATTTTATTAATAGGATATTCACTTTTTCTTAGTCCCCAAGTTAAATTCTACCAGCTGGTGATCATATTGGCCAAACTTCCCTACAGTTTAATGCACACTCTCTGCAAGTTTTGAAATGGGAGAGCTTTCTGCTCTACTCATTTGTTCTTTCTTCTAATAACTGTCCCCACACCACTATTAGCATGGATTTTTAGCTGGACTTAAATCAAATGGCTTGCTAGAGGTATAATAGGAAGATACTGCCTACAGAGAATGTCATAGGACATTCTAAAGAACTTGGAATAGTGGTCTCTGTATTTTTTTCCTCATGTATTTCCTAAGATAATTACCTTAAACTATGTATTAAATTTTACCTTTCTAAATTGATACCTGAATTTTTTCATCATAATTTTAATTAGTTGAACAAAAGTTATGTTCATTGAACTATAAATGCTGGCATTATAAAAGTGAGATCACTGCTTTATATGTCCCCCACAGTATCAAAATGCAATAATGACTGAAGTCTATGATCATCTACTTACACAAATGTGAATTTGTTCATTTTATATCCTTCTTTTTTTCTCCTGAAACTCATATTTCCATTCCATTTTCCTCTCAGCATTTCATCTTACTGTAAGATACTTTTATGCTTAAAATTCTTTTTGTTGATTGTCCTATTTCTCCGCATCAAAATATGCACATAAATTTAAATTTTTCCTTTAGACCATAAGGCCTTATAAATGTGAAAAATTATGTTGAATTAAGATGTTATTACCTACTGTTAATATATACTCATTTATACAATCAATATATTTATATACTCATATATAATCAATATATTTATATTATACATTGACATATTATATAAATATATATATATTTATGTTAACATATACTCATTTATACATTCAATATATTTATATACTCATAATCAATATAATTGTATTATAATCTTTTATAAATAAGTATTAAATATAAAATATGTACCTCTTAATAAAGACAGAGGTGGCTATTTTGAGTGCTTTAGTGTGGTTTGGTTTGATTTGGTAATTCTCACATCTGAAATCATTATTAATTGTTGCTAGAAAAGAACATGCAGCATTCTTTTGGGTTCCTGGATCCAGTTTCAACGTGGTTGGGAAAAGGTGTGGTTTCCCCCAAAGCAACAAACAAATCTCAGACACAACCTGGGTGTCCTACAATTCAACCCAATTCTGACATTATCTACCTAAAGACAGCACCAAATTCCAGGTTAAGAACTCAGTCCCACAAGCCTGTCTGCCCCTCACCCCCTTCAGAGGACAGTCACAAGCCCAGGTTGTCACCTATGCTTCTGACAGTCAGTAAGTCAGAGGTACAACCCCCTCCTTGGATTTAATTTCCTACAGAGGCTGACAGAACTCACAGAAATATTTTACTTACTAAATTGCCAGTTTATTGTAAAAAGATATAACTCAGGAACAGCCAGATGGGAGAGATGCATGGGGCAAGGTAATGAAGAGCAGAAGCCCCTGTAACCTTTTAACTTACAAAATTTTGAACATCCCAAATTATAGTTTCACAAGCAATCTGATGAGAATAGAAGAGATCGTGTTGTCCATTCCCTTTCCACTGCTGCAGGAATCAACTGAAGTAAACAGATGTCCACCAAAGGCTAGAAACATTAAATGTTGGATGAGACTTAACGCCAGTGCTCTGAAGTGAGACCTGACCCAGTTCTGTACTGACACAGCTTCTGTGTAACTCAGCTTTCCTAGAGCCTGGAATGAAATGACTCACTTCCCTGGCCCCTTGTAAGAGAGTGAAAACAGCGCAGCGGACAAGACAACGAGGAAGTCCCTTACGACCTAGACAGAGCATCATACTCCATAAGCAGAGAAGTGAGAACGCTGCTGGATATCAGAAAGCGCCCGGAGAGCAACAATGTGAGACAAGGGCAAGATGAGGGGGTCCCAGTCATCAGAAAGCCCATCTCCCCGCGGCCGCCTGAACACTATTCCCTGCTTTCTCAGACTGAACTTTTCCAGAACAAAGCCATTGTGTAAAATCATTCACACTTATGATCACAATGAGAGAAAAAAAGGCAATCTTCTACCATTGGTGGATGTCCAGGTTGCAGAAGCATATATGTCAATACGTATCAGAAGCTTTAAAAAAGCACATAATGTTTGACTGAGTGATTCCACCTCCAGAATTCTCATAAAAGACCCAAGGAAGTTCACAAAGATATATGTGTATAAAAATGCTTCTTATCATATTATTATAGGAGCAAAAACTTGAAAAATACAAAAGCTAAATATCCAACCATAGGGAAATGATCAAATTAATTTTGGTACATAATCAAATTACCACCATGAACTATTATGGGTAATTAAAAATGATAAGGTAACACTATATTGACATGGGGATATTTTTTCCTTGTATAAGTATTTTTAAAAGAAGATAATTAAATGGTGCAATGGGTTCCTATTTTGTTTTTAAAAGACATGAATGCATGGAAAAGACTTATCTGTGTAATAAAATAAGTTATAAGCTGAATTAGAGGAGAAAATGTTGATGATGTATTGCTAAGTTTAAAAAGCCAATTACAGAACAGTATTACATTATGTCTTCTAGTTCAAGAAAATAATCATATGTATAAATATATGTACACACATATATAATGTGTGTATTCATTAAATATGTGTGTGCTTGGGGCGCCTGGGTGGCTTAGTCGGTTAAGCGTCCGACTTTTGCTTGGGTCATGGTCTCGTGGTTCATGGGTTCGAGCCCCGCGTGGGGCTCTGTGCTGACTGCCAGCTCAGAGCCTGGAGCCTGTTTCAGTCTGTGACTCCCTCTCTCTCTGACCCTCCCCTGCTCATGCTATCTCTCTCTCTCTCTCCTAGAAATAAATAAAACATTTAAAAAAATTTAAAAAAAATATGTGTGTGCATGTTAAATATTTACAGCATATACTACATTATCTATACATGAAGAATGAGAGGCTCTACGCCAAAATGTTAACAACGGTAGGATTACATGTGTGTTTTACTTTCATTTTTGTACATTACTGAATTTTCCTAATTTTCTGCCAATACTTATCAAAAGAAGCAATGATTCTTTTATTTAATTTTTTTAATCTCTATTTTTGAGAGAGAGAGAGAGACCGAGACAGAGTGCAAGCAGGGGAGTAACGGAGAGAGAGAGGGAGACACAGAATCTGAAGCAGTTTCCAGGATCTGAGCTGTCAGCACAGATCCCATGTGGGGCTCGAACCCACAAACCGCAAGATCATGACCTGAGCTGAAGTTGGACACTTAACCGACTAAGCCACCCAGGCTCCCAGAAAAGGCAATGATTCTTTAACTTTCATCTGCAACATTGCTGCTTGTTCCCTTGCAAATGAAAGCCACAAAAAGCGAGTACTAACTGCCCACTTCATGGCATCTAAACACTGGTAATTCCACATTTTCCTTTTGGTATTGAAAGCCTAGGTGTGAAGGAAGGGAATGAGGTAAGACATCTATATGTCATATCCTTGATACAGATGACTGATTACCACAGGTACAATAATTAAGACCAAACATTTAGATTACAAAACATAGCATCGTTATTTAAAAGAAACAAAGAATTGAGTGCCTGAGTGACTCAGTTGAGCGTCTAACTTGATTTTGGCTCAGGTCAGCTGAGCATGGAGCCTGTTTAAGATTCTCTCTCTCTCTCTCTCTCTGTCCCTCTCCCCTACTCACACTCACTCTCTAAATTTTTTTTAATTTACTAAAAAAAGAGACAAGGAACTTATTGTATTCCCAAAAATAAAAAAAATCTTGAAAGATGGTATTATTCTGTTACTACACTCTTATGAGATAGATTAAGTAATATAAAATGGAAGATATATATCATCTTTGGTGATCCACATGCAATCCTACCTAAAAATGTGCATGTACGATCTACATGGATCTTTTTTCTTCTCTCATGTGATAGATTAGAAGAGAGTACCTGGTATTTGAAATATGCTCAATTGGATTTCATAATATCAAAAGGAATTACCAAATATAGAGTAAATGCAGTAATGAGATAACTATGTGAAATACTTTCACATATAAGAAATCACTGAGAAATAGAGAGGAGCCACAAATCTGGAGTTTAAAAAAATTTACTAATTTTTAAGATGCAGCAAGTAAACTCTATAACTATAGATGAATGAGCTCAACACAAAATGACAGAACATTCTGGAATAGATCACTAGAAAAATGCTTGTAAGAACTTAGAAAAGGATTTCTGATTAGACTGAAAGCCAGTATGGGTTTAGAAAAAATAAGGATCTAACTAATTAACCTCATTTTTAAAACTGTATCATTAAACTGGGAGTGCTATAAATACCCTCGCATATTTAGTTTTGAAAGGGCACTTATCAAAACCTATCATAAAATGTCTGCATTCAAGATTGAGAAATGTGGGCTAGACTAGAGCCCAGTAAGGTGGTCTGGCAGGAATCACTGAGTATTGAGGGATGAATGCATGCTGTCTTGAATAGAAGCCTCCTGTTTGTGACTAAATGTTTAGGTGTGTGTGAATGTGGGGCTATGTATGTGTTCCTGTGTATGAATGGGTGAAGGGGCTTAATGGAGAGCTGCTGCTGCTGCTCCTGCTGCTGCTACTACTACTACTACTACTACACTACTACACTACTACTACTACACTACTACTACTATTACTACTACACTACTACTACTACTACAACCACTCACACACTTAGACATACACACTGCAAATTTTCCTCAATGCCTCTTTTTTCCTTACACCACACACATCAATGCTGCATTGGATCCGTGAACTGCTTCAAAGTGTCTGTTGACTTCTTACCCAAATTGTCTACTTCTCTTTTTTCACCATCTCTCCTACTACCTGGTTGAAGTTCACTCTCTCTCAACCATCTGGCTGAAGCCACTACTGCCTCTTGCTTAGACCACAGCCAATACCTCTGGGCTGGTTGTTGCTTTTGACTCTCATACTTTATAATCCATTTTGCTGAAAATCCTCCAACTTACAAGAATCAAATGAAAGCTCCCTACCTCGGCCCCAGAGCTCCCTGTCTGACCACTGCCCACCTATCCCCTCCACATCAGGGCAACTATCACGCTCTCTCTCCTCTCCCTGCATCACAGTTGCTTCCACCCTAATGCTCTGAAATGGCTATGGCCCTTGCCTGGCTCCCTTCCCTTCTGTTCTCCCCACCCTCTGTCTTTGAGATTCTATTTTAAATGTCCCCTCCGCAGAGGCCTCCTCGACCACTCAATTATACGTAGCCAGCCCTCACACAGCCCTACTTTAATTTTCTGGGTGACCCCGCATCAGTCAAGTTCCAGCCAGGAGACAAAAGTCGCACAAGGTATTTTAATAGAGAATTTAATATTGTGATAACCAGGTATGAAATTGTTAACTGAGCAACTGAAAAGACAAAAACAGAAAACTAAGGTGTCATGAAAACAGCAACATGGGAAGCAGTTTCCAACACTAGGGCTGTAGAAACAAATGAAAGAGGTCAGAATTATTCAAAAGAAGGAGTTTGAGATGGGAACCTGGCCGAGCTGAAATTAAGTGAAATTAATATCTTCTGGTGCTGATATTACTGAGGGGCTGGCAGTGAAGGTGACTCTGCACATACAGAAAAAATTGCAAACCAGGTAGCTGCTGCTACAGAAGGCACTGCTACCGGGATGTGAAGAAGTCTGACTGGATGATATTAGCAGAATCACAAGCAGACAGGAAGCTGATGGGAGGAAGCTGAGTCCCTTCTTCCCACCTCCCATCCCAGCCTTCTGGTCTCTCTGCTCTTTGTTGGTAGACCTGAATAGGGATCCAGCTGGCAAAGCAAAAAAAAGTGGTGTGCACAGTCTCATCCCTAGCAACACAAAGATAAATAAAGAGCAGACAAGGGTTTAAAAGCAAAAGAAAATAGCTTGATACCTGGCAAAAGTACTTATCACTTTCATTTTTCCAATTTATTTATCAACATATTTGTTGTTTGCCTGTCCCTGCTATGAAGTTGAATCATAGGAAATTGCTATTTCTCAAAATCAAAAACCTCTTAAATATGAGCAATTTCAGACGGTTCAGCCTAATAGATTAAGTTCCTGTGGGCAGGAATTTCATCTGACTCGCTCAAAGTTAAAGTCTAACATGTAGTTTGTGAATTAATATATTATTGGATTCTTGATGAAGTGTTTAACACCAAAACATAAAGAACATAATTTCACCTTTCTTTGATAACTAAAAAATACTTCAAAGTCTTGCCTCATTAACTTTTACACTGATAGTATAAAAATTAGAAGAACTGTAGAATTGATGGTTAACAGAATGCCAAATAAAACAAGATTGATAGTGTAAGATTCACAGTTGAAAGTATACTAACCTGAAAAGATACCTATAAAATGCTTCCTTTAGGTCCAGTCTCTTAAGCTCAGAGCTGAACTACTTCTATAGGCAGACAATCTCAACCTAATTTTTGGAAAAGCAATAAAAACTCTCAAGAAAGCTTCTTTCTCTTTCAATTACAAAAGCCACTTCTCAAAATTAAAGGTCTCTCAGCCTTTTACTGTCAGAATAAATGACAAATCCAGAGTTTTCCATTTATAGCTCGTTTCACTATACTTTATACACATTTCACACAAAGACATAGTGCACTTTAAATAATTCATTCATTTCCATGTGACAACAAAAGGATGAATTCACCTTTGATAAAAAGGGAGTGAAAACCATTTCCCCTGGCTTTTCCATCCCATAAGACCAACAGGATTTCCAAGCTAACTGTCCTCAGAGAGGCTGCCTAGCATGGCAATTAAGAGATGGACTTATGGGCCAGACTGCAGGTGAGGAATAATCCTGGCTTGGATGCAAGTGCTAAATACACCCACAGTTTCTAAATTTCAAAGTATCTGGGGCACCTGGGTGGCTCAGTCGGTTAAGCGTCCGACTTCAGCTCAGGTCATGATCTCACAGTTCCGTGGATTCGAGCTCAGCGTCAGGGTTTGTGCTGACTGCCAGCTCAGACCCTGGAGCCTGTTTCAGATTCTGTATCTCCCTCTCCCTCTCTCTCTCTCTCTCTCTCTCTCAGAAATAAATAAAAAATATTTTTAAAAAAATTTTTTAAATCAAAGTAAGAATCCCTGCATCCTGCAAAACGCAGCTCCATAAATTCGAATTCACTACATCTGGAAGGAGGCCCACAGGTCTGCCTACCTACTAAGCATCTCAGGTAAATAAAGGCAGGAGTCCTAAGACGGTAAGAAACACGGGTCTACCAACTTTAGGGCGCCAATCATGGGTGCTAACTGCCGCACTTGCCAGGCAAACTCAGTTCTCTGGTAACTTAATATGCATTCGGTATAATTTAAGCTAAAATTCCAGCAAGAAAGAAATTAAATACACTATTTAATCATCTGTTTCCAGTGTCTCAAATGAGGATTCTACCACAATTTCCAGGTGAGTTCCTACAGCCCAGTAATAAACACAGTGTATTCTCCTGTCTTCCTCTAAAGCTACTGGTTTTCTTCCTGTCTCTTGCCATCATCTCAGCTCTCAAATGCTCATAAGTGTTTTTAAAAAAGTGTTCTTAGATCATTCTCCCAATAAATATCATCAGATTCTTCTTGTTTTTCCTCTAAGGCAAGTCTCTCTTGGCCCTTAATCATTTTGGTTGCTCTTTTTCTACATTCCATCCCCAGTACCAAAAACAAATCAGCAAATCATCATCTTCATGTACCTGAAGTACCAAAGGATGTGATTCACAGGCACCAATGCAAACATTTAGTGCACTTGGAGGTGAAAGCAAAGTTCATGGTTGTGATTCAAGTTTGATGCAGGAATCACATCATATGGCTTTAAAGAAAAGGGGAGGGAGGGAGCATGGGGTAAGGGGAAGGGGAGCCAGGCATGAGGAGCCCATGCCCATGACCAAGTTCAGAGGTAGTTTTTGTCACTGTTGTCATCTTAGTATTCAGAGTAACAACTGCACCAAAGAAAGTCACCAACCACATGTTGAAGTCGGAAAGTCCTGAAAGAAAACCCTCAGAAAAGGAAATCAGCAAATAATGCAAATTAGATCAGAAAAACATTATTTTCTTTAAAAGTGGTTGCTAGGTTGATGGTTTTTAGCAAAGGTCTGCCCTTCTTTTAAAGATGTGACTGGTGGAGTGCTGAAAGGAGCAGGGATTCACGTTAACTACTTTGAGGACAAGTTATTTTCTGGTCCCATACTTCAAGAGAGAAAAAAAATTCCATAGCTTCCCGCTTGTGGGCTGAAAGAAAAAAAAAACGACCCTCCTCAAGAAAGCAGGTTACCAACATAGCAGGAACTTAGTTCTGAGTTGGTGGAGTAAGAAGAAAACTTCCAGTAGTTCTGAAATTCCCCTCAGAGTATTTACAGACCTGAGTTTTACAGAACCATCCACCAACAATCCTCCTTCACTTCACTGTCCGGGAGTAAGTGCCTAGGATCCTCATTCTCCATGGAGAGTCACAGTCAAAGTCACAGCAGATTCCAGCTGAGGGCCACAAGAACCCTGCTGGGAATAACTGCACTCTTTAACTCCCCAGTAACCAAGGCCTCTGCTGAGTCCGGGGACATCCTAGTTAGGAAACAGGACCAAGGAAACATCATTCCTCCATTAAAATGTTTTTTAATTAATAAATATAAAAAGTAGAGAACAACCTTATTAACCTTAATTATCTGGAAAAGTTCCTAAACTGTCACAAAAATAATCATATACACTAACATTTGTCAAGCATCAACTTTGTGTGCAGAGGAACATTCTAGGGGCTAGAGATACACGTCTTGGAGCCTACATTGTATGGAGGACCAACCTGAAGAATATCTGGGAGAAGAGAAAACAGAAAGTGCCAAAGCCCTGAAGGGGCAGTGTGCTTGGAAGGCACAAAGAACAGGGATTCTAGAATGCAACAAGGATGCGGAATGAACAAGATGAAGGTGCATGAAGATTACATCCTAGAGGTAACCAGGAGTCAGATCACACAAGAGAACCTTATGAATAGCAAGTATCTGTTATCATGTATATGTGTTGGGTTGGGGTGGAGGAGGGGAAGATACTATTACTTTGGCATAATCAAGCATTTCTTTTCTTCTTCTTCTTTGTGTGTGTGTGTGCGTGTGTGTGTGTGTGTGTTAAGTGGACTAACAGTACTCAAAGTTAGGGAAAGTATGAATATTGCTCCAAAGGAAGTCAGGTAAACTTGGTGATTAAAAAAAAAAAAAAAAAACAGCTTCAGAAGATGCCTTCATCCAGGGACTCACTAGACAACACACAGGAGATACTTCATTCCGGAGGAGTATTGCACCACTGTTTTTCTTCCACACAACAAGGCTGAGATTTAAGCCTCCATTCATTAACTCACCTGCTCTGGATACCTCAGTTACTATTAATTTACCTGATCCTTTCTTTTTCTCTGTAAAACTTCCATGGCCTTCAATCATAGTTTACCTGAGCTGTATCACTGAGGACGCTTATTCCCGGTGGCTGGAAGAGTAACTGCACATGAAAGTTATGTTATAAATATCTGCTGAATGAATGAACAGGAGAGGTGGCCATCTGTAACACTCACTGATCCTTGTTCCCGGGCCCGGGAAGATTTCCCTAAGTACTGAGGGCAGACTATACACATGTAAGGCAAGCAATCTAAAGACTGCTGGCATTCTCTAGAATTCTTTCTTGCAGAGAAAAAAAGTGGGAGAGTAGTGTGGTCAGATGTGGAGGAAGTGTGGAGGGAGCGGTGGCAAAAGAAAACAAAACAAAACAAAAACAAACAAAAAACACCTAGTCCTACAACTTCTCCGGACTCGGACTCGGAGCTGGGAGCGCGAGGTGAGGGACTCACTTGAAGGTGAGGACGCAGAGCAGCCCGTAGGACTTGTGGCTGCTGTTCTCCGCCATGCACTTGCCCCAGAAGTCGTCGGTGAAGACGCCCCAGCGGAGGGGGGCGCCAGGCGGCACGTCGGGGATCGTTGTGCACGAACTCGCCCGGCAGGGAGGCGCCCCAGGATCCGCAGCTCCGTCTGCCCGCGAGGCCTCCTCCGCCCCACTGCGCATGCCCCGGCCCAGCTACCGGCCCGTGCCGTAAAACCCCACCCCCCGCCCCCATCTCTCCAAACCCTGGAGAACACAGCGTGGTCGTCCCCGGATCAGCCCCGGGCGCCCGCGGCCCCGCCGCGAGAGCTCGCGCGCAGCTGGAGTCGGGTCGCGGCGCCGGGGCGCCCGGGAGGCGGAGAGGGGGCCCCGGGGTCCTGCCTGGCGCTCCCGGCGAGGCTCACCGCCGCCCCCCAAGCATGCACCCCCGCCACCCCCACCAACGAGGCTGGGGAGGGCCGCGTCTGCGGGCGCCTCCGGGCCCGGGGCGGGGCGGGCTTAGCAGGTGCGCACCCTGAACCCCTCGCCCCGCGCTCCCAGAGGGGAAAGTGGCCGCCGCTCCCCGGGAAGTTCCCGGCTTTCAGCGCCCGGACGGCAGCGGCGGCAGCGCCGGGGGACGCGCTCTCCTGCCCGGGTCCGCGCTCCCGTCCCGCCGCCCGGTCCGCGTCTCCCCCCTCCCCCTCCCCCTCCCGGCCCTTGCTGTCCCCCACCGGCCTGCGCCCCGCGCCTGCAGCCCCCGCGTGGAGGAGGCCGGGGGGCGGGGGGGAACCGAGCGAAGCACCTTCGGAACCCGGGGAAAGGGTCTCGCGGCCGCGCGCTTCCTGCGCGCCGCGCGCGGTCTCTTCAGGGGCGCCAAGGACTGTTTCCCTTTACTGCGCGTTGCTCAGCTCGCACTTATGAAAAGTCCCAGGTTCGATTTTGGGTTTGGGTCTGAGGACTAAGTTGGTTTCAGAAACATTTATTCTCATTCCATTTTCTACTTAAACTCTTAAGACGATCTGGAGATGCGGAGCAAATTCCTCTTCTCTTTCAAGTGGATCACGTGGGTCTGATTATTAGTTTCTGGGCTCTGCACGTGTTTCAACTGTTTCTGCCAACAATACTCGAAGAACTGCCTAAGTCCTCTGCTTGGTGCCTAAACTTCCCTGTCTTCTTCAAAGGTCATTTTCCTTTTAAAAATGCTAATTATAATCAATCATTAATTAGATATCCCCTAGTGCTGCTCACTAGACAGGTCTCTCTGTTTGAACTTCTCTTTAAAGCCCCTTGTAAGTGACCATGGTTGCATGGTAATAGTGTGGGCCTCTGATGAGCCTTCCAGATCCTCCTTCAGAACTGGACCACTTATTTCCCCACCTCCTGGGAGCACTGTAGGATAGGAATCCTGAGGAGTCTCTTCAGAGTTGCCTTCCTGAAAAGAGTCATCTCGACGAAAGTTATCACCCCCTCCCACAAGTAGCATGTTTCAAATGACTGATAGATTTTTGGTTATGAAGGCCATCTTGACCATCTTGCCCTATCTGGAAACAACACTGATGGGTCTTTCCAGCTTCAGGTCTTCCCAAGGAGCCTTCATAGAGACCACATCATGGCCTAGCTTCTCCCTATGCCCAACTTCAATTTCTGTTCCAAGAACACTTCCAAGACAATTTGGGCACCCCTCAGGATTTGCTCCGACGTTACCTCTGGCAACTAAGGCTGAGACTTTGGTAAGATATATGATCCTACAAAGATTCAGAGGTCTGTCATATCGGTAAAGTATTTAGGCATCAAAGAGCCAGGATAGTCCCTCCAAAGTATATAAAGCATATAAAAAGTATATATATATATCACTGCATCTTGTATTTCCTACCCCAAAAAACAGAAACACAATGCTTGTTAAGCCTCTACTGGTTCTAGAGGCAGCACATTCCATACCTGAGAATGGTATTCCAGCCCAAATACTGGGACCCAAAAGTCTGCCAGCTTGGAAAGGCCCAAAGCAGGAGAGGAAGGTGTGGCAGGTCCAGGCTGTGGTTCAAGCCATGCTCAACCTTGGTCCTGGACATATCCTACGTTAGAGTTATCAGTAGTGGGATAAGACACTGTATAAAGGGTTGGCAAACCCCTACTGGAGAATCACAGTGTAAACCCACAGGATTCCAGGACAAGGCCATGCCATCTGCAGTAGTGAATTATACACACTCAAAAACAGTTCCTAGTGTTTTGGGCCCCAAGTAGGGACAGAGTGCTGAACCTATTGGACACCAAATTACCATGAGCTGTAGTGTTCTGGATTCTGCCAGAGTTACCAGATCCTAAGGCCAGAGAGTCACAAAAGCATTCCGACAGATGACAGAAGTGGTATGTCTGGGATCAAATACAAATAGCACCAGAAATAGCAGAGCTGGCATATACTGACTCATAGAGCCAGTTGTTAAATTTCCAGGAGTTTTGCAAGCCAGTTATTAAATACATCCATTATTAAATATTACATGAAAGACAATTACATATATTTTTAAAGGCAAGAAATACTCAACTTTATTACTTCCTAATTAGTTTACTACATTATACTATTACCTGTGCTCTTGGGATTATTTTCATTTTTAATGCCTGTGTGATGGAAATGATCTCTAATAGCATGCAATGCCACATCTTTTCAGAACTACACATTCAGTGACATCATGTTGGTAGTCTGCAATCAGCCATATTGGAAATATTGATACCATGTAAATTGACAAGTACTACAAATGAGGGCTTGACTTACTGTTTTACTGAGTGTTTATACAGACTGTAATGGGAAAATCATAATATAATTTTTTTTACATTTTATTTTAGAGAGAGAGTGCATATGTGAGCAGTGGAGAGGGACTGATGGAGAGAATCTTAAACACCCTCCATCTCAGCATAGAACCTTACATGGGGCTTGATCCCACAACCCTGGGATCATGACCTGAGCTGAAATCAAGAGCCAGATGTTCAACCTACTGACCCACCTAGGCGCCCCTATAATATAAATTAAATATAAAATGTGTATTTCTATAGCCATTGCATTGTGAATAGCACAAAAAATTGAGGAAATTTTATTCCAGCATTAGAAAACTCTTCTATTCAGCCAATAAATCAGTCATATAATTAGCAAAAGAGTCAAGTTCTAATATATATCTTTGTTATTTCACTGTTGTCTTATAAAGTAAATAAAAATATCAACCAATGTTCATGTCAGCACTGTATTCATTGGGGGGTACCTGAGTGTTCAGTCAGTTAAGTGTCCAACTCTTAATCTTAGCTCAGGTCATGATCTCACAGTTATGAGAAAGAGCCCATGGTTGGGCTCCATGCTGGGTTTGGAACCTACTTGGGACCCTCTCTCTCTCTCTCTCTATCTCTCTCTCTCTTTGCCCCTCCCCACTCTCAAAATAAATAAACATTAAAAAAGAACTATGTTCATTTGTCAATTACAACCATACATTGGCTATAGACACAAGAGTTAGGCAAAAATCAACAAAAGCAATTCTGTAAGGATCATTTGGCTGTATGGAATTTAAAATAAAGGCTATTGTTTATTTTATTATTATCTTAAAATTGAGTGCTGCACATCCTTCATTTCAGTAAAAATTATAAGAAATCTATTCATGTATATTGTAATCCACAGAATGTTTATGTCCCTCAAAAATTCATGTGTTGAAATCTAATCCTCAGTGTGATGGTATTTGGAGATGGGGCTCTGGGGAGGTGACTAGATCATAAGGATGGAGTGCTAATGAATGGGACTAATGTCTTTATAAAAGAGACCCTAGAGAACTCCCTCACCCCTCCTACCATCTTACTGTGATGACACCATAAGAAGACAGCTATCTATGAACCAGGAAAGTGGACCCTCACCAAACATCAAATCTGCTGGCACCCTGGTCTCTTGGACTTCCTTCCAGGCCTCTGGAGCTGTGAAACATAAATCTCTGTTGTTTATAAGCCACCCAGTTTATGGTTATAGCAATGTGAATTGACTAACACACACACACACACATATACACACATACACACACGTATATACTTTTTTGGGGAGCCAGTGGTTAAACTGGATAGAGGAATCATAAACCTCAATGATGTCATTAACCAGTTTTACACCAACACCCCACCTCTGTCACACACCTTTGGGGTATTTTTTTTTTGAACATCTGACAGAAGAGGAAAAACCCAGAGCATGGTTCATTTTGGATCTATTTAGTAGATAAGTGTAAGCATTCCAGTGCCACTCAGGAATGGCTACAAATGACGTCAACAGCTTGGGCTTCACTAATGAAGCCTGATGTAGCACTTCCACCTCTGAATGTACAACCTTCCAGCAACAAAAACCCAATATGGCACTGTACCTCAAGGATCAGTCACTTCATGGCTTCTTCTCATAGAAATAGACAACTTTCTAGGTATCTGTCTGCTTTTCTGCCCCCTGAATCTCAGCCAGCATCACTATTCAAGATCTTACAGAATGCCTGATTCCATACAACATAGCATCCAGCCAGCGGTCCCACTCCATAATGAAGGAGGTGTGGTTGTAGGCTCATGGTCATGGGGTGTACCAGTCGTATGGCATGCCACACACCATCCAGAGGCAGCCAGTCTGATAAAGCTTTGTATTATCCTACTGAAAATGCTGCTGAAGTGCTAGCTCAGAGGCAAGTCCCTTCAGGTATGAAATGTTAACCTCCAAGACTGATGCTATGTCCTAGTAGGAAAAACACCTGGATTCAGGAAACAAAGATTGGAAGCAGGGATAGCCTGTCGTACCATGATTCCCAGGCTCCTGAGGGATATTGTGTTTCCTGTCCCCCAGGCCCTGGGGTCTACATGCACAGAGGTTCTCTGAAGGAGACAAGGCAAGGTACCCATTGACCCATGGCTGCTACCTGACACTTTGGACAACTGGTGTCCAAAGACTGTCAAGTGAGAAAGGAACCACCATCTTAGCAGGGGTGAGTGACTTTGGTCAGAAGGATTAGGTAAGGCTGCTCTTATATAATGAGGCAGAGTGGAATATGTGAAAAAGTGAGGTGGTCCACTTGGGTGCCTCTTGGTATTTCCTTGCCCAAATGTAAATGTAACTTGACATGCATAGCAATGCTGACCTAAGAAGCAGATGGTTAGTAAGGGCTCAAATGCCTCAGAAATGAGGGTTTGAGTTACATTACCAGGTTGCAAAACAAACAAAACAAAACAAACTTCTTTTTCTCTCTATTTTCTGCCACTACCACACTTATGCTATTGACTACCAAATGTGTGTGTTGGGGACATGGGAGGGTTCCCACATCAAGCAATTCTCTGACACCAGAGAATTGTCCTATAACAGAACTCAATTCTGACACTATCTACCTGGAGACAGCATCAAATCCCACAGGTTAAGGTCATAGTCCCACAAGACTGCCTCCATTTCATATGTCAATCACAAGTCTACATGATCACCCGTGCTTGCAACACACAGGCTATAAATGGATGCTTTCACCACCCTAAAGTTATTATTGAACTTTAGGTTCAATAATAAGTTAGAAAGGCTCACAGAACTTGGGGAAATGGTTTACTTACTAGATTACAAATTTACTATAAAAGAACACAACCCAGGAACAGCCAGATGGAAGAGATGCATGAGGCAAAGTATGGGAGAAGCGACATGGATCATCTATGCACTCTCCAGGCACATCACCCTCCAAGCACCTCCACATGTTCACCAACCTGGAAGCCCTCTAAACTCTTCCAGTGCTGCATTACATGATAGTCATGATTGATTAAGTTATTGGCCATGGGTGACTGACTCAACCTCCAACCTCTGTGGAGGTCAGGACGGGTGGAGCTTGAAAGTTTGAACCCTCTAATCACTAGATTGATTCCCCTGGCAACAGGGGAGAGGGGGAACCCATTCTTAGGAGCTATCTAAAGTCGCTTCATTAACATAAACTCTGAGGTTGAAAAGGGCTTGTTTTGAATAACAAAGATACTCCTTTCTTCTTTATCCCTCTTATCTTTTAGGAAATTCCAAGGGTTTTTAGGAACCCTGTTCCAGAGGAAGACCAATATATACTTATTATAAATCCCAGTATCACACAGGTAAACTACTAAGCCCTCCAGAAGTGAGAGCTGAAGGTGAGAACTTAGAATGGATAAGGGAGAAAGAAAGATAATAAGTATCAATTGCAGCTCGGAGAACAACTTGGTGTTCTTCCAAATAACCTTCCTCTGCCTTGCCCTTATAGGAACACAGGCGGTTATATTTAAAACCCACCCAGATAAATCTAGAATCATTTCCCCATCACAAGATCCTTAATTTAATCGCATCTGCAAAACTCCTTTTTCTAAATAAGATAACATTTATGGACTCCAGGGATATCTTTGAACGCTATAATTCAACCTCCTTGAGGGGGGAGGGCGGGGAGCAATGGGCTTCAGCAGGTATGCAACAAGGCTATCCAAATAGCTGTCAGACTATCGAATATCACTTTCAATTACAAAACTATTACTCGTGGGTGGGTGGGTGGTTCAGTTGATTAAGCATCAACTCTTGATATCATCTCAAGTCATGATCTCACAGTTGTGGGATCAGGATCCCTGTCTGGCTGAGCATGGAAGCTGCTGGAGATTTTCTCTCTTTCTTTCTCTCTCTCTCAAATAAAATTTAAAAATAAAAAAATAAAACTACCACTCTATGAAACTTGCTATTCTTAGATATTATAAGAAGAAAATGAGGGGTGCCTGGGTGGCTCAGTGGGTTAACCATCCAACTTCAGCTCAGGTCATGATCTTATGGTTCTTGAGCTCAAGCCCTGTGTCAGACTCCTGGAGCCTGCTTCAGATTCTGTGTCTTCCTCTCTCTTTGCCCCTCCCTGCCTCTCTCTCAAAAATAAATAAACATTAAAAAAATTTTAATAAGAAGAAACTGATAGTTTTCTTGCTATTCTAGGTATTGTCTGGGGATAATTTGGAAAGTTTTAACAGCAAAGTTTACTGTTAAAAACTGAGATGAGGAAAAAAAATAAAGGAACTTTGAAATTAAAAAAATAGACGCTGAGAATAAGAATAATAATATGAAATCAAGGGAATAAGAAAAAGGAGACACAGATAATATTAAAAACTTGTTTATACCATAAACTGAGGACTTTAAGTTTCCTAAGATGGCAATTGTGAATAAACGTAGTTCCCTGTGGAAAGCCTCAAAACCATCACCTCAGTGTATACTAAGTACCTGAGGTAGTAAATTCAATCTCCCTGTTATGCAGAGAGAGAGTTAACATTCTAGTGATCCCAATTAGGCCACTTCCAAGTAACACTCAGTTTTATATGATCAGAAAAAAATAAATACCATGTTGAACTTAGCAAAATCACTATGTTATCAAATCACTATGTTGTACACCTGAAACTAACATGACACTCTGTGTCAACTGTACTCAACTAAATAAATAAAATCTATTAAAAACAACCAAAACAAAATAAATACCATGTTATATAAAAAAAGATTTTTTTCTTAATACTGGAATCCAGAGGAATAAATTTCTATCATCTATCTATATTGGTATCTATCTCCTTCTTGATCCTTCTCCATCTCTCATTGTTATTACAGCACTGACTTAGTGAAGGAACCTGAACAGTTAAACCCTGTGCAAGAAATTGCATAGGCCTCTACTTGTGCCATGGAAATTGCGTGAGTATTTTCTGATTGCTGGCTCCGGTTTCACAGGGGGCTGTGAAGACTGACAGTGAACAGAATTCTCCCTCAGGGCCTAGTAAATTGGAAGAGCCAATTTGCAAGTGCTCTTGCCTGAATAGACCCAGAGTTTTCCTATCCATATTGTCATAGCCCCCGAAGTGCCTCACTTCCTCCCAGAGAGGAGTTCAAGTATTAGATCACCAGGTAGTATTAGATCTAATTATCTGGAAAACACACCTGGTAAGATGGTTATTAAATAAAGTATGACTTATTTAGATGGCTTTCATCTCTCCCATTATGTAACGAGTAGGAACTGAAAATGGTTTAGCCCATAAAGCCACTTAATCTAATTTGTGAAATAAAGCATCAGATTCCATCTCCACATCCCAGCAGGCATTTTGGTACAAGCCTTCCAGCTGAGCACTGGGCCAATAACCGGAAGAGGAGCCACACATTCTAGCTGCTTAAATCTTACTTGAGATAAAACATACGCTTATGAACTGAGAAAGGTCTATCGTCCAAGGCAAAAAGGCATTGATTCTGGAGGTGGAGGACCCAGAATCTGTTTCCGGAACGAGCACTGAGGAACTGTCACCTCTCCCACCCTTGTGACCACATTTCTAAATGTGTAAATGAGAGTATGATCGGATACTTTCTAAGATCCCTTACAACTTTAAGACTAAATGGTTCCGTTCTATATGTAAACCAAATGCTGTAGGTTAATCAGAAAAGACACAGTAGCATTACCAGTAACTAATTTTTGTTGTGTTCTTACTACATGCCAGGCATTAAGCTAAAACCACTACAAGCTTTGAAACTTTAGAGCCTTAAAAGAACTATTTATGAAAGGTACCTAATTATATTCTTTTCAGGAATGGAAATAAAACAAGTTTTTTTTAAAAAATAACGACTTTCTTAGCTACAGTGGTGGGTCACAGAACTAAAAGTGATCATTCAACTGGGATTTGAAGGTTAAAGTACTGGTAGAAAATGTAGACACAGGGGCACCTGGGTGCCTCAGTCAGTTAAGCATTGGACTTTGGCTCAGGTCATGATCTCATGGTTTATGAGTTCGAGCCCAACATCAGCCTCCCTCCTGTCATCCCGTCAAGTCAGAGACTGATTCAAATCCTCTGTTCTCCCTCACTCTGCCCTGCCTCTCTGACCCTCCATCACTTATGCTCTATTAAAAAATAAATAAAACATTACCAAAAAAATTTAGACACAATGTGTTTTTTGATAAGTATAGGGAATACCCATCTCCTAAATCGGTTGCAAAACCATCTCATTCCATCTCTACTCCCAAGACTCTCCTTCAAGCCACCCTCATCTCCCACCAGGACTCCTGCACAGACCCCCAGCAGACCACCCATGGCTTCTGTTGACACATCCAAAGAGTAATCTTTCCAAAACATGAATCTGATGTTGCCTTTTGCTCAATAAGTAGAGTGAATCCATGAAATGTATAAATCATTCATGTTAGAAAATAAAACTTATTGTTGGTGAAGGGGAAAAAGAAGGTAGTGGTGGTTCTGAAAGCAGGTGAAGAGTTCAGGCTTACATTGTGTGAAGCAAAGGGAGCCTCTGCAGATTCCTGAAAAGCCTTTTAAAAAGTTAGTCCTGCCAATGGGTACAGTACATACTACCAAAGGGAGAAAGACTAGTCAAGGTGCTATGACTGCCTTCTGGGCAGGGCTGAGGAGCACAGCAAAGCCAGGCCTGCTCAACCCAACTGTCTGGGAAACACCCCCAAGAAACTATGCAAAAAAAAGGAGAAAAGAGAAAGATTAAAGATAGTTTTGCAGGTCTTATGAAACATCAAGAATGGAAGCAAAAAGGAAATAAAGTCTGTTGGAGTTATTCCTTTGGTACTTTAAATAAATGGAATTTCAAAGAAACTGCAGTCATGACAAAATAACCTCAATATTTTTTTTAGCTTTTCTACATCGATGATGTTTCTAACACCAAAATTTGTAAATAGAAATCCTTTCTAGCAAAAACCAAAAATGAATAAAGCTTTAAAGAAGCATTTTCTATCAAACTGATAACTTAAATAATAAATTTTTCTAATATCTTATTATTTTAATAATGTCAGGTCTTACCTGGAATGACATTATATTTTTACGTCACACATGTTCTTTGAGTGCACGTTCTATTGGATTCAAGTCAAAGACCCAATTTTCACTCTGCATCTATGTTTTAACTCTCATAATATTATAGAAATATCAATGTGAGTAATAATTCATCTTAATGCTAAAAATAATTACAACATATAAAACATATTCCCTCAATCTCTAACCTGCTCATTCCAAGAAGGTATAATGTTTTCTTCATCATTGTTCTCCACTTTAGGTTAGGACAGAGTTCAGAAACACCAACATTACTTGAATCTCAGACTGAACCAGGCAATCTACACACATTCCAGTATGTGTTATTTTGGTTCAGTGAGCTTTATTTAATTCTCTTTCTGCCACATCTAGTTTCACAATGTGATTAATGGCCCAACTTATCTTGGTCTCCCCACAATTGCCTTGAGAATTTGCAAAACCAGATTTATTTATTTACCATAAATGCAAGACAGAGATGCAATTTTCAATGTAAATGTTGCCCTTAAAAAACAGATATTTATCACTGACTGTTTTTTAATCAATTTCTTGGATTTTGCACACGGAAGTGTTCTAGTTGGTAACCATGAACTTTCAAAAATTAAATATTATCTGTGAAAATTATCAGATTAACAACATTGCAAATTATTTTTTTTAACTAAAGACAGCTTAATAGTAGAAACCAGTCTTCACACTACATATGTTCTCTGAACTCTACCTTGGCAAGACCACTTGTAAGATAATAATTATTTTCTGGAGATGATTGGAATATTAACTAGAATTTCAATAATAAAGTAACTTACAAAGTGAATGTCATAAATAAATTGACATCATGTCATTCCAGCGATTGACCCAAGAAACCACTGGACTTTTTTTCCCCTCTGAAATCTCTTGCCAACCCACTGGAATTCAGTCCTCTGAATCTTCATGCATATGTGGCTATGGAATGTCACTGCCATTCTAGAGTGAACAGTATTCAAAACCCATTCTTACTATCCAAACTTATAGGCCTCCACATTTCAGGCACAGTTTGGCTCAGCTGGCCTTCCACTGCCTCCAACTCTAGATTCTAAACACCGAAAAGCTTTTATCAATTCCTCCAACCTTCCCACACCTTTCTAATCTCTTACCCTGCATACATGTTTCTCACACTGAAAGGCTCTTAGTCCCTTTTCTTAGCTAACTCTACTTGTCCTCCAAGGTCCTGCTAAAAGCTCACTTCTTCAGCAATATCTTAGTTGCCTCTTAGATTAGATGAGGCCCCCCTGAGAGATATTCTCATTGCCCCCAGTTTTAGCTAAATAACTATCATACTCTCATTAATGTCCACTTTTCCCTTTAGATTCTAAGTTCCGTAAGAACTCATAGATATTAGGTGCTCACTAAGACCTGATTAAATGAGATAAGGTATAGAGTACTTAGTATTTAATAAATAAAACCCATTTTTATTTATTAGATCATTTTACATGTTTGCTGCCAACATGTTAATATGATGGCAACTCTATCAAGCCATTGGAGCCAAACAAAGACCTCCTCAAAGCACCCCATCTTAGGAAGACTGAGTGGTCATATCCCCAGAAAATCATCAAAGCCAAGCTCAGTCGCCATGGTATCCCATTGATCCAACTTTCACACCCCTAGTGGCCCTTTCAGAACACTTCACAAAGCCTGATTTACTGTACTCCACCCTTCTGTTAGAAAATAGTAAGAAATATTGGGGAGCCTGGGTAGCTCAGTTGGTTGAGCACCCTACTCTTGATTTTGGTGGAACTAACCACCAGCAAACCTAACAGTATGGGTGAACTTCAAAAATATACAGAGCAGGGCGCCTGGGTGGCTTAGTAGGTTAAGCGTCCGACTTTGGCTTAGGTCATGATCTCGCGGTTCGTGGGTTCGAGCCCCGCGTTGGGCTCTGTGCTGACTGCCAGCTCGGAGCCTGGAGCCTACTTCAGATTCTGTGTCTCCCTTTCTTTCTCTGACCCTTCCCTGCTCGCGCTGTCTCTCTCTCTCCTAGAAATAAATAAACATAAAAATATATATATACAGAGCAAAAGTAGACATAGAGTACATGATACTTAATTCCATTTGCACAAATTTCTAGATGAGACGAAACTAATCTGTGGGGATAGAAAGCTGACGAGTGATTTTATAAGGCAAGGAGAATAGGACAGGATATAAACAAGCCTAGGGAACATTTTGGGGTGTGGCAAATATTCTATATCTTGATTGGAGTGCAGGTTAAATGTGGGAATACATTCGTCAAAATATATTCAATTGTGCACTTCAAGAGATATATTTTATCATATGTAAATTACACACCCAAAAGTTGAAAATTTTATTTATAAAAGAGCCTCTCTATGGTGCTGAAAGAATTAGAAAAATACAATCACTTTTTTTTTTTAGAAACATGGAAGTAGTAACAACTTGTATCTTTTAATGTTTAATAGCTGTGGAAAGTTTCCTGTGTGTGTGTGTGTGTGTGTGTGTGTGTGTGTGTGTGTGTGTGTGTGTGTTTCTGCCTTTATGTGTATGTGTGTTTCAGTTTACTGCTCCTCCTCAACTGCAAAAACCGTATATCTTAGTAATTAAAAATGAATTCTCTCAAGGAGGGCCCACTCTTAGCCACTATTTTGTATTACCCCAGCTTTTGTTGTCTGACTGCCTAGACACCCCAAAACACATAAAGATTATTTGCTCAATAATGTAATATATTAGAGTGACTGCTCTCCTGGTTGAAGCCAGGTCCTAACCTGTATGTGTAGATCACACAAATATATAAGAACTAGAATCCTGGAGGTATGGACAGCTTTTCATGTTATCGTTCCCATACACCACATTTGGCAGCATAAAAGATGGATCTATGGAAAATATATATGGAATATAATTATATGGAAAATAGAGTAATATCTCCAAAAAGCTGGGAAATGTTTGGAGTAATATCTCCAAAAAGCTTATCAAGCCAAAGCCTGCATCAAACCAAACCCATCTTTGACATCACACAACTACAGATGTCCCATCGTGTCTGCTTCTAATGTGCTCAACGAGAGAGTTGTGGGTCATGGCACACCAGATGCTGGAGAAGCGTACAGGATTCCAAGCAGCATTGGGTCTTACCTTTTAAGTGAGATGCAACAATTGTTTAAAAAATGAGAATTAGTTCAGTTGAGAGAGGTCTTGTAAGAGGAAGATTCTCCTTGGCTCAATATGGTAAAGATCCAGTATGATGTTTTTCTATTCACATAAGTAGAGTTTCCATCGAAATCCATGACAGGGAAATTGGAACAAATAGAAGTTTGGCTTTGCTGGAACTGAGATATGCCAAGAGGGACGGCACCCATCCAGTGCCCCATTCTAAGCTTCCTCCAGAGGCTTCTTGTATAAACTGGAAGGCCTAATCATCATCATCATCTTTATCATCATCATCAGCAGCAGCAGCAGCAGCAGCAGCAACAACAACAACATCATCTCTATAGGAAACAGATGGTCTATTCTGCTGACTTAGTTCTAGTCACCAGAACAGGCACAAACCTTCAGAGTATTCTCAAATATATTTGGTTTTCTTATGAAATTCAAGCTATTGAATCTCACTAATCTCTTCACTTCCCCATTTTTAAAAAATACTAGAAAACTTGATCTGCAGAGAAAAAAGAGTGCATTTGAAGCTTAGATGAAATATAGCTGCAACAATATTATATTCATATATTGTTCCACATAAGAGAAAATACCTCTAAAATACTCTAAGTTTTCTTAGTGTTCCTTAATGTTAAATTATAAGACGTACTTCACTGGTTTCATGAAAGCTATAGTCATAATTGGAGTCAAGTCAGGTTTTTCCAGGTTTTGGGTTCTTAAAATTTCCAAAACAAATTGTTAAATAATTGGATGAAGAGAATTCCAGCAGGAATTCTACACCTGCTGGGATATGGCTTGATAAGCTTGGGTCGGTCACTTGGCCTCTCCAAATTTAAGTGTTTTTATGATTAACAAATAGGCCTAACACATTCAGGGGCATGAGACATGGCTTAAAAACAGCAAATAAGGGGCGCCTGCATGGCTCAGTTGGTTAAGCATCTGACTTGATTTCAGCTCAGGTCATGATCTTACTGTCTGTGAGTTCGAGCCCCACATTGCACCTGCTTGGGATTCTCTCTCCCTCTCTCTCTGTTCCTCCCCTACTTGTGCTCTCTCTCTCTCTCTCTCTCTCTCTCTCTCGCCTCACTCTCGCTCTCTTTCAAATATAAATAAACATTAAAAAAATAAATAAAAATAAAGACAATGAGGCCAGCATATAGCATTTTCATTCTTCAGAGTAATCTCAACATACATGGTCTCACTTGATAATCACAGCTCCTCTTCATGATAGGAAAAAGCAATAATATTTTCTCCGTAATACAAGAGTGGAAACAGCAATGTAGAAGCTTGTCCAAAGTCACAACCCTAGGAAATGTCCAGTTAGGTGTTGAATTCAGTGTTCTAAATCTCGTTTCAATGTGCTTTTTATTACATCTTATGTTTTTAAATTAAATCAACCCAAAATTTACAACACCTACATTTCTCTCTTACTCCCAGAGTCTGTTCATTCTTGAGCACTGCATGTTCCTTTAGAGATGGTTTGATTTTCAGTTGGGGCACGTGGGTTCTTACATACAAGGATGCAGATGTTTTTGCCAAGCACTTGTAAATCTGAAATGTATCAGAGCCAGCCACAAGCACAGTGGCTGTAAGTAATCAAGTCTACATGAAATTTGTGCCACATTTATTTGTATATGCTTTAATGTCTTGAACAGTTGACACCCACAGTTTTTCCAGTGGGCTTTCATTTTGATTCTGGTTCTGCACATTCCCTGCTTTAACTATTCTAAGGAGCAAATATCTTAGCACATCTGGATCTTTTTCTTCTGGATGTTTTAGAAGAGAAAATCACAAAATAAAATGTATACAATTGTTTGTGGTGTTAGCACTGCTTTTCCCAAGATACAGAGGATTGCAGCTGTTGATCACTTATGAATCATTCCAAGAACGCTTCTCTCCTGTTTTGCTACATAGGGCAAAGATTGAACAGCTCTAAAGCCTTCCAAGGTCATCTCCCACCTCTGTGAAATATTGTGATTGGAAGGTTCACTTAGGACACGAGTCATAAGCAGTAACTATGCAACCAACCAACCACTCCTAAGTCATGTTCTAGCCAATCATTAGAGGCTCTTAGCAGGGCACTTTTCTTAAAGGATACTCTCCCCTCTCAGCCACTGTCAGGGAGATACATAAAATAAGTGTTTATTAAGGGCATGTGGCCTTCCTATGCTGACTCCTCACATACATTATCTTCATGGTCCTCAGAACAACTTCAGCCTCACAATGCATGGTAACTATTTCTATTCCTTTTAAAAAACTTTTATTTTAATTCCAGTATAGTTAACATGCACTGTAATATTAATTTCAAGTGTACAATATAGTGGTTCAACACTTCCATACGACAGCCGGTGCTCATCACAAGTGCATTCCTTAATCTCCAACACCTATTCACCCATCCCCTCTCCCACCTCCCCTCTGGAAAGCATGGTAACTATTTCTAACCCTCATTTTTCAGGTGATGAAACAGAAGCTCAGAGACATTAATATGCTTTAGATCATACATCCAGTATATGATAAGACCACGATTTGAAGCTAAGACTGTTATTCTGAAGTCATTGTTCTAACAGCTAGGCATGCCATGGATGCTATGCAGCTGGGTATTATACTATACTGTACTATACTACTTTAGACTCTCCCACTTTATAGCGTATCACTTTATGCTATACTGTATCACCCTATGCAAACTATATGCCAGACAATCCTATATCATATCATACTATGTTATACTATAGACCACATAAAATATCCTGCAAATACCCTATACCACAATATATTATCCATATAAACTATGCTATACTACACTACACTATATTACATTATACTACTGAGTATACACTAATTTAACAATTTAATCTAAATAAGGATCATTGTAAGTGCAATATGCATACAAGATACCTAATATTCTGGAATGGTTTACCGATCACATAGTATAGCTCACATGACACTCAGAATGAAGTGGCATAGCGGTAGCATCAGGAATCCTTTGCCTAGGAAATGTTTAATAGTTTTGTTTGGTGAACGCCACAGCATTTAGAGTGGAAGTCCACTTCTATTTTGGGCTCAAAACTGAAAGATTTGGTGGGGGAGGAATAGAACCTTTCCCCTCCAAAATTTTAAATACCTCTGATTTTCATATTTTGGATGAACATACCCTAACCTGAAATATATGAGACTACTGCATTAAAAAAACTCTTTTCATAATGTCAATGGAAAGTATTCTAAAATAAAGACTAATTTACCCAGAATTATACAACCTTGGAAAATCAAGGTTATTTCCTTTCAGCTTGTGTCCAAATGAGTATTTTTACATGTTAAAATGAGAGCACAGATATAATTTTATATTCAGCTGCCATTATACCACCATTGTTTTTTAAGTGTTTTAAGAGAAAGAAGAAATGTGCTTCAAGGGGTCTTGTCAAAGATGAAAAGGTGGTGAAGAGGCTTGCCTGAAACCTGAATATTTTCTGTATCCTGGTAACCCCAGAAATACAAAGAAAAAAATTAAATTCATCTAATGGGTTATTTCCTTTGATTTAAGCCACACGTTTATAACCTTATTTATACTGAGAACAAATGAAAACAGGTAGGTAGAGCCCAGTAAGTAATCCCTGCTCTTCTGGTTATGAAATCTTCCGCTTGTCCAAAGTTAAATGTTAGCCACCTGTGTAAGATTCAAAGTTATCCAATAACTTTGAATGAACCCAACATACACAAAGTATCCTGAGAGCTACCTAAGAAGGTATGCTAAAATCAGAAGTTTTATTCAAATAGATAAGGCACAAGTTTAATGCTGAAACAGCAGAGAGGATTACAGCCAAAGGGTGTAATAATTTCTCTGTTCCTTAGACCAAAGTGAATGAATAAACGAACCTGAACTATGCACTTAGCGGAAGTTAGAATTTCATGTTTATACACGTTGTGCTGTGTATCAGATGACCATCTGACCCTTCATCCCCAAAATAGGAGCCTCTGAGGTAAACATCAATATCCGTGTCTCCAAAGTACTTAAAAGTGAGTTAACAACAACAGCAACAAAAATGCATTAAAACTGGCCTGGGATAGTGACGGCCCATATACAAGAGTGATGAGTGCCTCCCCCGGGAGCTCTCAGGGAGGCCAGCTTCGAGCCATGGGGATAGGTGTTAGGTCCGGTCAGAATCGGACATCTTCACTAATGATCTGGAAGAGGGAGCGAATGGCTCATTAACAAAATGCATAGCTGAAGTGGAATGATTGATTGGAGACAAGAAAGCAGAGAAATTGGTGATGTTAGTAAAATGAGATGCAACTGAGGGAAATGCTTACTCATCTATTTAGACAGCAAATCACCCTCTGAGACTTATTTAACGAGAGCCGTCAGTCCAGAAAGCACTCCTGTCAGCAGAGGCCTGGAAGTGATGCAGGGGAAAGGGTCAGACAGGAGACGGGAAGCTGAACCAGCACAGAGTGTCTTTCTGGAAAGGCCTCACGATGGCTGGCCAGTGTTCACATGCTTTCCACAGCTCCTGACACCAAGCCAGGGCCTCTGAAGTCCACTCTTGCTTCTGCCTGATGGCCAGTCGGTCCCCTGACTTCTAGCTGTGGCTGGAAAAGATGGCTCCAGATGGGCTTCCCATTACTGCTCTGTGCAAGAAGTTGACAGCGACCACCACTTAGCTGCTTTGGGGTCAGTTTCTCGCCCAAGGACAGAAGCGTAGGTTCAGACTCAGGATTGAAGTCTACATAGCTTTAGCTAATTATAATTTTTCTGTGGTAAATTTGGAACCAAACAAGACTCAAACCACTTTGCTTTCCAGCATCTGTAGGAGGTAGACCATGGACTACCTGTCACTTGCTAATATGTATCACATCCATCCGCTTATAGGCGAACCCAAGTTATTCTGAATAAAATTCATATTGCCTAACAGCTTCATGCTGACCTTACCTCCACGAGTCCCCTTATTAGTGGCTACTCCTGCCAAGCTCCCTCAGTGATTGCCGCTCATTAGTTAAGAAACTGCCATTTTAGCTACAGGGTGAGAAAGTGGAGAACAAAACCGCTCGCTCCTCATTAATATGTATAAATTCTCTCCTCAATTAATGGGTGCAAGAATCATTACATTTCTAAATTTTCCAAATCAAGGTAAATCGGAATGCATTGGGAAGATATTTAATATTTTAATTGACAAGGACCTTGGGGGACATATTCAATCAAAAAAGTGAAAAGAGAGCTTCTGGTCTTGAGTCCATTATGACTGACACCCAGAGCAACACTCAATGTACAAACTCATGTCCTTCCTCAAAGGCAGGGATCACTGTTCTTCACAGTCCTACGTGGCCTGGCACCCACTGCGTCTGTGAGCATGTGGCTTGACCATTGGTCCTGTGAGACTTTCATGGCTGCAGCTCTGTGGGTTTATGCCCCAGGCATTCACCAACAATTCTGTTAAAACCCTGTATCTCCTGGGAGGGCAGATAGATCTCCACCAGTCAAAACCTAGGATTAGAAAAAAAGGAAAGAATGAAAAAAAAAACCTGGTTTGCCCTCTCTCCTTCACCTTCTTAAGCCTGAGCTTTAAAAAGTCTTCTAACCGGGGCGCCTGGGTGGCTTAGTCGGTTAAGCGTCCGACTTTCACTTAGGTCATGATCTCGCGGTTCGCGGGTTCGAGCCCCGCGTCGGGCTCTGTGCTGACTGCCAGCTCAGAGCCTGGAGCCTGTTTCAGTCTGTGACTCCCTCTCTCTCTGACCCTCCCTGCTCATGCTGTCTCTCTCTCTCCTAGAAATAAATAAAAATATTAAAAAAAAAAAAAGTCTTCTAACCTGGGGCTTCTATGTGGCTCAATCAGTTATGCATCTGACTTCAGTTCAGGTCATGATCTCACAGTTCATGAGTTCAAGCCCCACATCAGGCTCTGTGCTAATAGCTCAGAGCCTGGAAACTGCTTCAGATTCTGTGTCTCCCTCTCTCTCTCCCCATTGCCTATTTTCTCTCTCTCTCTCTCTCTCTCTCAAACATAAATATTAAATAAAAATAATAAAGTAAAATAAAAAGTCTTCTAACCCTGCCTCAAGGTAAGGGGACTTCATGCCTCCCGGACCAACGGCATGCTCACCTGTTAGACTAGAGAAAGGGAAAATGTTCTCCTCTCTTCACGGTTTAGTGAATGTCTTTTTCATGTTATCCTGCCACATGGCCATAAATATTAACCCTGAGTGTAAGGGTTAGGATTTTTAAGCCTTGGAAGAAACAGATCATTTCATGTTAAGATCTGCTGACCATTTAACCAAAATTTCATTGAAGGAAATTATTTCATCATTATTTTCCTAAGATATCCACTTAGCTTATTTTAAGTTAATGGCTATTTAACATTCAAAAGAGGTAAGGATTCCTGTATGAACATGAATATTAAATATTACATGCCAAAGTTTAGTTTGCCAAAGAAGAATGACAATAGTAGGCAGAACTGACATACTTTTATACATTTTAAATCAGAAAATACCCCATGGGCTGTGGACTTAGATGTGGCACCCCAAGCTTTAGGTTGATTACTACTATAAAGCTGACTTGAGGGGCGCCTGGGTGGCTCAGTCGGTTAAGCCTCCGACTTCAGCTCAGGTCATGATCTCACGGTTCGTGGCTTCGAGCCCCGCGTCGGGCTCTGTGCTGACTGCCAGCTCAGAGCCTGGAGCCTGCTTCGATTCTGTGTCTCTCTCTCTCTGACCCTCCCCTGCTCATGCTGTCTCTCTCTCTCAGAAATAAATAAAACATTAAAAAAACTTAAAAAAAAAAAAAGCTGACTTGAGGAAATTAGCCCCCACTGGTAGCTTCTCACATCACTTTAGTCCAGACCTCCATACTCTGAATCTCTCTTAGTTCAGGATGCATATCCCTTCTTGTCTTGTGACATAAAGAAGCCCCATTTCAAGGCACAGCCCTCTGAGAATGCAGTGGACATTACCAGCAACAAGGTAGACAATCTGGCCCAGCTTTAATGGACTGAACTGGGGAGGAGCCTTCTCCTAGTTGGAAGCCACTACTAGAGACAGAACCATTGCTTGTCAAAGCACGACTAGATGGCCTTGTCCAGCTTTCAAAAGAAAGTACCTGATGCTTCCTAACCTCTGCAGCCATTGTTTCTGTTGGTCATGACATGGGCCTCCACTCTGGCCAGACCAGAGCCCAGCTCTTCTGATTCCTGCTCCAGGGGTCTTTCCCTTCGAGCATTACAGCGGCCGCTTCTGAGACTACATTTAATGTCACCCTAAATTAACCTGACAGAATGCAGTCTCCCAAACCCCTCCTGGGACTGAGAGAAAAGAAGAGGCTTAGGGTGGGAAACGGAAAAGGCTTTTATGTTCCTGGCTTTCCTTGCAGGTAAATCTCGCAGAAAATTGCTCTTTTATTGGTTCCAGGCACTTGGCTCATATTACACCAACCGAAGCCTAGAAGGCTCTGTCAGCCCATCCATCAGCTTTCATAGGATGAGGACCTCTGGGGAACGTGGAAACCACTCGACAAATTGGAGATGTTAATGACATGGTCCAAGTAAACACCAAATCTTGGACATTTCCTTCCTGTGCCTTCCCCCAGCTAAAAATAACATGAAACACTATTGTGAAGGGAACTTTTTAAAAAGCATGTGTGAATATGTGTGCTCATGTGCACGTTTTCGTATGCTCACAAGGGAGAACCAAGGCAAAGCCATGGGGAATTTCCAAAAGGAAATGAACATTTCTCAGAAAACCATTCTTTTCTCTCTGGAAACTGGACTATATACAACCCAGCATTATTACAATCCTGACTGCAGTCATTGGTTGTCAGACATTTCCCCCATAGAAGACGTAAATTTATTTACTCATTTTTCCCCACACATCCAAATAACGTGAGTTGCACAGAAAACAACATTGATAATTTAGCTGAAAGATGAGCCCCCTGTGATTTTGGAATATGTTGAGCATTTTTACAAATATTTAAAGGATAATGAACTATTATTTCCCTGAATAAAAATCAACCATCACAAGGTAGCAAGACCAACTTCCCCCAAATTGCTTCTAGTGTATGTTGAGTATCGGCAGCCATAAAATGGCTTGTCGTTTAGACATTAAACTACGTCATGGCCAGTTATCCCAAACCATGGATTCTGTTAAAGATCATGGCAGGAAAAAAACTGGGAAAACACTAAACAGTGACTCTGTTGCCATTGTTCTTCCAGATTGTTATAGTCACTTTGGCTGTTTTTATTCCAATAAATGCAAACTTCATGTTAATTCTATAATGATGGGCCTAGCTATTTTGCATTCCTATAAGACTCCCTCCCCACAGAAGGCAGAGTGAACTTTTTAATTGTCCCAATGCAGCTACTGTGAGCACATAGCAGAAAAAAATCAGAAACAAGAATTTCATGCCAGCATTTGTAATTAAGTTCAGGTGTTGCGACTGTGACTAAACCTGAGCTGTTTTTTAAAATAAGTTGTCTGAACTACCTAAACTACATCACCGTTTCATACATTGTTGAAAAGGGCAACTTGAGTTGATTTTGAAGTTTACATTCACATTGTTCTTGAAAGTTTTCAACAGCTTGTCTATATGCCTAAAGAAACTGCATGTTTTATTTCCACTAATAATGAAAGAGAAAACATATTTTTTTAATTCTAAAATTATTGTTAAAATTAGGTGCTAAGAAGTTTCTGAGGATATTTTACTCAGAAAATGTATGACAAGTGTGTTAGCAATAAGAGCTAGTAGGTGATAAAAATCTAAAAGTTACTATGGAGATAATATTCGAAGATTTTTTTTTTCCAGCTCCAATCACCATTACTAATTTTTAAGAGGGCTGACAGTACTGTAGGGGAGTTAATATATCTGTAGTTAGAACGTGTTCTTCCCATTAATATGCATATTGTTAAACCCGTTAGTAAATAATCTCTTCTGAAAATTAGTTGAAGTAATTATAGATAACATCTTCATTTGTTCATTACTAGGCTAAATCTTACAAAACCGATATTTCAAAAGTCAAATAGGTTAAATAGGGAAAGTTTTTATACGTTCAAGCTGGTATTTTCTTCTTTTAATTTATCATTATGTATAGCCTTGTTACATGTCAGGATTTGACGTGGGTTTACAATAAAAGACAGATATAATAAATCTATTAGCACGAACTACAAAAGAATAAGAGCTATGTAACAACACGGGAAGGCTAATTGTTTTTGAAAGGTTAGGCTAAGGATAACTATTGAAATTGAACAGAAAATTTAACTCAGAATTTCCTGGAAGCCAAAATAAAATTGGGACAAAAATCACACAGCTCTTTCCTAACAAAGAAATACATAGTCACAGGTGAAAGTCAAACTTTTCCTAGCCACGAAAACAGATATTTTCACACAGATCTGGTGAGTTTCTGTATCAGAGATATTTCTTTTTTTAATTTTTTCAAATGTTTTATTTATTTTTGAGACCGAGACAGAGGATGAGCAGGGGAGGGGCAGAGAGAGAGAAAGAGAGAGACAGATTCTGAAGCAGGCTCCAGGCTCTGAGCTGTCAGTGTTACGGAACCTAATCTGGACCACCCGGCGGGAAGAGCCAAGCGGCACTTGGAAATACTTTTAAGACATGAGGTTTATTGGGGCGCCTGGGTGGCTTAGTCGGTTAAGCGACCGACTTTCCCTTAGGTCATGATCTCGCGGTTCGTGGGTTTGAGCCCCACGTCGGGCTCTGTGCTGACTGCCAGCTCAGAGCCTGGAGCCTGTTTCAGTCTGTGACTCCCTCTCTCTCTGACCCTCCCCTGCTCACACTCTCTCTCTCTCTCCTAGAAATAAATAAAACATAAAAAAAAATTTTTTTTTAAAAGACATGAGGTTTATTTCCCACCGGCGTGCTCTGAGGAGATCACGCTCCAGAGGTCAGAGTCCTGAGCACAAGCATGGGGGCAATTTATAGTCTCTTACTTCCGCACTCCGTATTAGTAGTAATTTGGCGCCTGCGCAGGTGGCAAGATGGGAGGTAGGAAGAAGAACCCGGCAGGTGAGTCTTTGGTCAGGGACTGGAATTTCCCTATCAGTCCTGCCGGCCATTTGATAACATAATTTTATCAGCCCGACAGAAGGGGCTCGAACCCACAAACTGTGAGACTGTGACCCGAACCGAAGTTGGACGCTTAACCAACTGAGCCACCCAGGCGCCCTGTATTAGAGGTATTTCTAAAGTTGATGCCTAATATTTATGTAATGTTATATAGTTTATGACTCTTTTTCTTATGAGTGACTTGATTGAAATTAATATTATCAGTTGGGATTTGAAAACATCTTGGAGAGAACCAGAGGTAGTGCATCTTCACTAGTGGATGAGAAAAGAAGTACTACAAAGGAATGTTTTTCCTCTGGGCACCCTCTGATCTCACGTACTTGCCAGGCTAACTTGGTTTCTAAAGTAGGTTCCATATTAAAACGTTATTTTATATTGTGAACTACTATTGTCAAGCAAAAATTAAGCTAATGTCCCAGTTAAGCTGCGGGGGGGGCGGGGGGGGCGGGGAGAGAGGTGTTCTTTAAGAATCTGGGGGGCACCTGGGTGACTCGGTCCGTTAAATGTCTGACTTCAGCTCAGGTCATGATCCCACAGATTGCGAGTTTGCGCCCCACTCGGGCTCTACACTGACATTTCAGAGCCTGGAGCCTGCTCCCTATCTGTGTCTCCCTCCCTCTCTCTCTCCCCCACTTGTGCTCTCTCTCTTTATCAAAAGTAAATTTTTAAAATTAAAAAAAAAGAATCTGGATAAACTGAAACCAGATTCCCATTCATTGATTAAGCCGAGAGGTGCCTACATATTTGGTCAAAAATTATTCTGGGTGTTGCTGTGAGGTGCTTTTTTGGACGAATTTAACATTTACGTTTTTATTTTTGAGAGAGAGAGAAAAAGACAGATCATGAGTGGGGGAAGAAGAGAGAGAGACACACAAAATCCAAAGCAGGTTCCAACCTCTGAGCTGTCAGCACTAAATACTAATTAAATACAATAACATGTAGCAATGCTAAATTTCCAGGAGCTTGAAAGAGTTAATAGATTTGTAATCTTCAAGATACATCAAGTAATCAAGCACCTTGGGATATCTAATTTGTTACATATAGTATATATACACATATAATTAGTATTTTGAAATACAAAAACCATTAGGGATATCTAATTAATGATTGATTATAATTAGCATTTTTAAAAGGAAAATGACCTTTGAAGAAGACAGGGAAGTTTAGGCGCCAAGCAGAGGACTTAGGCAGTTCTTCGAGTATTGTTGGCAGAAACAGTTGAAACACGTGCAGAGCCCAGAAACTAATAATCAGACCCACGTGATCCACTTGAAAGAGAAGAGGAATTTGCTCCGCATCTCCAGATCGTCTTAAGAGTTTAAGTAGAAACTGGAATGAGAATAAATGTTTCTGAAACCAACTTAGTCCTCAGACCCAAACCCAAAATCGAACCTGGGACTTTTCATAAGTGCGAGCTGAGCAACGCGCAGTAAAGGGAAACAGTCCTTGGCGCCCCTGAAGAGACCGCGCGCGGCGCGCAGGAAGCGCGCGGCCGCGAGACCCTTTCCCCGGGTTCCGAAGGTGCTTCGCTCGGTTCCCCCCCGCCCCCCGGCCTCCTCCACGCGGGGGCTGCAGGCGCGGGGCGCAGGCCGGTGGGGGACAGCAAGGGCCGGGAGGGGGAGGGGGAGGGGGGAGACGCGGACCGGGCGGCGGGACGGGAGCGCGGACCCGGGCAGGAGAGCGCGTCCCCCGGCGCTGCCGCCGCTGCCGTCCGGGCGCTGAAAGCCGGGAACTTCCCGGGGAGCGGCGGCCACTTTCCCCTCTGGGAGCGCGGGGCGAGGGGTTCAGGGTGCGCACCTGCTAAGCCCGCCCCGCCCCGGGCCCGGAGGCGCCCGCAGACGCGGCCCTCCCCAGCCTCGTTGGTGGGGGTGGCGGGGGTGCATGTTTGGGGGGCGGCGGTGAGCCTCGCCGGGAGCGCCAGGCAGGACCCCGGGGCCCCCTCTCCGCCTCCCGGGCGCCCCGGCGCCGCGACCCGACTCCAGCTGCGCGCGAGCTCTCGCGGCGGGGCCGCGGGCGCCGGGGGCTGAGAGTGGAGAGTAGCCGGGCGGGGGCGGGGGTCCGGGGGGGGGCGGCTCCAGTCCGGGGATGGGGGGGCGGGTGGAGGCGAGAGCGAGCGGGGCATGCGCAGTGGGGCGGAGGAGGCGGCGATGGCCGGGGGAGGCGGGGGGGCTGCTGTTTGTTTGCAGCCGGGCCAACTCGGCGAAGGCGGAGGCGGCGGGGACCGCGCGCCCTCCCGGCGGCGGGGCTGCGGACTCGCGCCGGCCGGGGCCGCGGCGCTGCTGGCCGGGGCGAGCTGCCTGTGCTACGGCCGCTCCCTGCAGGGCGAGTTCGTGCACGACGACGTGTGGGCGATCGTGAACAACCCCGACGTGCGGCCCGGCGCCCCCCTCCGCTGGGGCGTCTTCACCAACGACTTCTGGGGCAAGGGCATGGCCGCTCTGCGTCCTCACCTTCAAGTGCGCGAGTCCTCGGACAAAGTTGCGAGGCCGGTTTAAGGAGAGTTTCTATTGCCTGTTGCCCCGCCCGTCTGCTCCAGGCCACCGTGCTTCCTTTTCCACCGTCCCGCTTCTCTGAGCTTTTGGGCTGGCTCGGAGGCACGGGCTGGGGAATTGGGACAATTTCCCCAACTGTGTGGGCTCTCGGTGGACCTTTTTCCCCTGTGTAGAGCTGGTTGCGGGCTGAAGGAGCCTTAATGTCACCTGCAGTCCAGGGGAACCACGTGAACCATCCCTAGCACAGCCCGCTTCAGAGGGATGTGTGGAAGGCGCCAGGGTGAGGGGGACCCTGTTTTCAGGGTGATTCGTGTCTTAGCATCTTGTGGGTAACTTGGAGACGGGGACCTCTGTGAACCTCTTTGAAGTCGAGTTCCATCTCTGGAGGAAGTGGGTGGGATCCGCCTAGTTCCTGGCTTTGGGGGAGAAGCAGAGGTGTCCAAAAGTGTAGAGTCTGAGATACTGCCCTTCTTACCAGCAATTACCTTACCACATTTTATAGATGCTAGCAGAAGACAAAAAGCAGTTTATCGCTTTACTGCTCAAGACAGAAAGCTCAGCGTGAGCCACCTGTTCAGTTGTTTCCGCTTGCCCTCCCACCCCCAGAGTCCCATGGGGATGATGCATACATGACCTGAGTGGATGTTTCATGTAAGGTGGCTCCGTGTCGCAACCAGTGAACCCCAGCCCTTTAGCAATCATCCTCCCTACCAACCTTTTCCCCAGAGGTCGGGAAACAAATCTGGTCTCTGTTTGAAAGGGACACACTCTCTCAAATATTCTTGGGAAGATGGTCTGAGACCAGAACTGTGACACGAGGTACTGAAATGACAGGGAGAGTTTCTCCCCACCAGGAAACAAGAGTGGACCCCAAACCTCCGATGCCCTCCCATCCTCCAACCTGACAAAACCACTAGAAATCAATACCCTTCTGGCATCCCATACAAACTGATTTTTCCTGTAGAAATTTGGAGTTACTGCTCATTTCTGATGTGAATGATGTGAATAATTTAAAGTGTAAGGGGAATCCAGAGGTTTCTAGGAGAGAATATTCAGTGTAAATGAGACCTGACCCTAGACTTTTCATTTTACAGAGAACATGAAAAAATGACTGTTGTAAATTATCTGCAAAAACATGATATTAGTTACTCAGAGAAGTTTGGAATGAAGGGAGACTGAGAAGTCATGCTTTAGAGTCTTGAGTGTGGAGTCGGGGTGGGTGGACAGTGACATCTAAAAAAGGGGTCATATTTCTGGGTGATGGGGTTTTGTGTGTATGATGTAAATAAGTATGAGTGTGGGAGGCTTCTTTTTTTTTTTTAAATATTTTTATTTATTTCTAGGAGAGAGAGAGAGAGACAGCGTGAGCAGGGAGGGTCAGAGAGAGAGGGAGTCATAGACTGAAACAGGCTCCAGACTCTGAGCTGGCAGTCAGCACAGAGCCCGACGCGGGGCTCGAACCCACGAACCGCGAGATCATGACCAAGCGAAAGTCGCGCTAACGGACAGCCACCCAGGCGCCCCAAGGAGGCTTTTATGAAGAACTCTTTCATGGGGCGCCTGGGTGGCTCAGTCGGTTAAGCTCCAACTTCAGCTCCAGTCATGATCTTTCTGTTCCGGAGTTCTGTGCTGACAGCTCAGAGCCTGGAGCCTGTTTCAGATTCTGTCTCCCTCTCTCTCTGCCCCTCCCCCACTCACACTCTGTCTCTGTCTCTCTCAAAAACAAGTAAACATTAAAAAATTAAAATAAAAAGCAATCTTTCATGGACAATCAATTATTTTCATCTCCCTTTGGAGCCACTTGCCTGGTTTTCCTACCTGTGAGGATCTGGGTATCCTACTTTTAAAGAAGGAATGTTTGATGATGCCAAAGTAAAGGCATTGTTTTTCTAACAGCACTGGATGTTTTCTGTTCCAGAGTGTTCTGTAGGATCTGAGCTCTGGTCACCTCTCCAATTTCATTTCTACCTCACTCACTTATTCCAAACCAATACTCAAGCTCGGTGTTCCTCATGTGCACCACACATGGCTGCTGAGGGCCTTTGATGTGCTGATCTTCCTGGAAAGTTCTTCCTGCAAATATCCATGTGTCATGCTCAGTCTTTGCTCTAACTTGCCATCATCAGAGACCCCTTCCTGATGATTTTATCTCAAGCAGTAAGCACTCCTCCCTTACTTCATCCGTACCCTCATACCTTGCTTTTTCTTCAATGGCACTTATCACTATCTGGCATGAAATAACCAATGTTGATATGATGAGATAACTTATCACTATCTGGAATGAGATAACCCAACATGCTTCACCCCTCTCCCCCACTACTGTGTAATCTCCATGAGGGCTATCCCTAGTATCTCTGTCACACAAAATAGTTTATTTTTTAAGTAGACTTACTCATTGATAGATGAATAATTTGAGAAGAAAGAATGTTTAGCAATTTTCCAGATACTTTTTAAAAACAAGGCTGTCTTTTTTCTTTTTTTTAATGTAAGAATAAAGTCTCTTTGGTCTTATTTCCTGACTTCTTGCGTTTCCCTCCCTTGCTGCAAAAGAAAGTGGAGGCGGCCAGGAATTCCTGGACATACCCCAAGGACTTGGAGGTGTCCTAATTATTGGCTAGCTCTGATTCTGAGAGCACCTCTGCATCTGTGTCTCTCAGCTAAAACCTGCTCGCTCTGACTGTCTGAGGGAGAGGAAGCTCTTCAGCACTTCCACATCTTCCTCCTCTTGGACAGCATATTAGACCTGGAGCGGCAGGGAGTGAGGCAGGGAGCTTCCTAAATGTGCAAAAGTGTAGTCATCACTTCTGTAGGTCAAATGCACAACCACGAGGGTTCTCTCCACACACCTTTGTCAGCAAACTGCCTTCCATTTGTGCTGGTGCCCAGTTTTCTCTGAGAAGTTGTCACTTATTTTTGAGGGAAAAAAAAGAGGTAGCCATGAAATACTGTTTTCTGTCAGATTAAATGGAATGAAAGACCTGAAATATCCAGTCCTCATAGGAAGTGACGTGCCCCTCTCTCCCCTTCAGGACTCAAACAAACACGCCCCTCAAAGGATAACTAGTTTACTGCTAAAACTAATTGCTCAGCAACCAATTATAAAGAAGACATTTGACACTGATATGATCTAATTTTTTAATGTTCGCTGACTTCCTTTCTGAGGGTTTTCTTCTGAGACATGCCACCTTCCACATGGGGTTGGTGTCTTCTTTGTCCTGACTTTCCACACCCTTTCTTTGTATCAGTTGTTACTCTGAATACTGAAGTGACAGTAGTGGTAATAGCTACCCCTGAGCTTGGTCATGGGCCCGTCTTACCCAGCTCCTCTTACTCTTACCCCATGTTTCCTCCCTCTATGTGAGGATGTCTTATAATAAACTTGAATCACAACCATAAACTTTGCTTTCACTTTGAAATGCACTGTATGTTTGCATTGGTGCCTGCGAATCACATCCTTTGGGGCTTTCACTACATGAAGTAGTGCTTTGCTCATTTCACTACATGAAGATGCTTTGCTCATTTGTTTCTGGTACTGGAGGGAATACAGAAGAAGAGCAACCAAAATGATTAAGGAGCAGCGAGATTCTCTTTAGAAGAATAACAAGAACCAGATGTTACGTATTGGTTGAATGATCTTAGAAGACTATGGAAACCACTTCTGGGCAATTGAGCTGAGATGATGGCAAGAGATGCAGAAGAAAGACCAGCTTTAGAGGAAGACAGGAGAGTGCACTGTTTTTGGTACTGGGGTGTGGAAACATTCATAAAGTATTTGTAGAGACAATGGAAACATATTTCAGTTTTTTCTTCACTGGATTTTAGCTTAAATTCAAGTGGGTGTATGTTGAGTTACTGGAGAGAGCTGGATTTGGCTATAAAGTGTTGCACATGACTCTCAGTATCCTGCCCTAATACCTACAGACCTCTCTCCGAGCTCCCTCCAGCTCTATTAAGCTAAAATTTATGGAGGGTAGCTCAGGGAATATCTGCTTCATAACAAGCTCAAAAGTTGGGAACCACTGGTTATAATAATAGCTAACACTAATTTATGCAGCATTTACCGGGCATAGCATTTACTGTCTTAAATATTTAATTATTTAAGTCATCATCACAGCCCTAAGAATTAGTTATTATTATTGTTACAGTTTTACAGGTAAGGAAACTGAGGCACAGAGAGGTTAAGTGACTTGCCCATTGATGTGGCTAAGAAGCATCAGAGCCAGGATTGCCCCTCACCTGCAGGCTGACTTCTAACTCCATACTCTCCATCACCACACCAGGCAGCCTCCATGAGAACTGTTAACTTTGAAATCCCATCGGCCTCATGAGGTGGATCGGCCAGGGGAAAAGGTTTATAATGCACTTCTATCAAAAGTGAAATCCTTTTCTTACTGTTCTTAAACAGAGGTGAATGAGGGTTTTAGGGCCCCATTTGTGCATGTGAAATGTGTGTGATTACTAGATTTATCCTCTGGTAACTTTGTCACAGGGCTCGTCTTTTCTTTTGATAGTTAAAAACTGAGACAGATTTAATTTTGAAAAGCTGCTTCATTTAAAATAGCAAGAGGATTTCATGAGAATTTTTATTGCTCTTAAAAAAAATTAGGCTAAGATTGCCTACCTGAGAAAGACTTCAGCTCCAGGCTTAACAAATGAAATATCAAAGAAGAGTTTTATACACATCTTTCTAAGTTGCTATTCTTTAAATGATGAAGCTCATACTATAGGCATTCTGTGTCATTTTGGGCTTTTTGTTTGTTTGAAAAGGTTGTGGTTTTTGTTTGGGTGGCATTTTGTTAATTGGGATTTGTTTTTCAGCTATTGTGGCCTATTTTTCAGCTCCTACTATGGAGTTCATAATATGAACTGAGGCACTCCAAAAGCTTGAGGTATCTCCTACATGATCACAAATGAAGACTCTGCCCATGGGAAACTTATATTCTAGGAAGAGGAGGCAAAGGATAAACAAATGTATAAAGAAATGGTGGTAATAAGAATCTATTGACCTGCTCTTCCAGACAACGAATAGACAATAACGTAGAAAAACGTGGCAAGGAAGATCATGCAGAGCATGTTTCTTGAAATGAATGAAGGAATGCCAGGACAGTTATGACTTAACAGTGAGAGAGTTTGACTCTCCCTGAGGAATGCCCACCCCAGTGCTTCTTTCCTTGTATCTTGTATCACAGCTTCCCAGTAATACTCCCACCTGCATTGGTTTAGACCGTCTTGATTCCTACCTTGAACTATTTTCTCTCCCCCCCGCCTGAGCAGAGATTCTCTAATCATCCACAAAGGCATTAAAAGTCCACTCAGTTTATTTATGTCCTCTTCTCTGTGATGGAAAGGAGACTTCCCCATTGATTGGGATGATTAGAAATTCCTCAGGGAGACAAGGACACATTATGTCCTTCCTGTGTGTTAATGTGGATTTACTGGAAACCTCGGGGGAGCCATGTGATTACATGCACAGTTCCTGTTCTAGAAGGGTAACTATCTGCAGTGTTTACAGTGTACTGGCCCTTTGGAAATGGTCTCCAAGTGATTTTAAATAAAGAGACGTGAGTTAGATGCAGTGTTAGTGAAGCATGTTATTTGTTCTGGGTAGGCTCTCTGGGGAAAGCTGACTTGATGCTGTGTTGAACTCCCTTCACAAGGAGAAAGTTTTCCTGAGAGGCTTGGTGAAGCCCAGGAAAGGGTGAAGAGGGAGCACAGAGGAGGATCTTCTTGGCTTTTGGGGGTTTGTTACAGTCTGTAAAGCTGATGAGGATAGCGGTGGGGCTTTTACAAACACTCCAAGGCCTAGAATTAAAATTTAGGGACTGTTATCCCTAGAAACATTAGGATGGGGTGGAATATTAATTAAAATGAAGAGATATTTGGAGTATTTCAAGCAAGGCTTCTTGACTTGGGCTTTAGGGTTTGGCCTGGGAGAGAGGTAGTCTTTGAATTCCTTAAAAATACAAGTAAAATATTGTTCATGTGAGCATACATGTATTCTTCTGGGGAGAATATTCTTAGCCCTCATCACACAAAGGGATCTGTAAAAAACCACCTTGCCCTCTCATCCCTTTGGGCATGGCTGCTTTTATATTCCCTAGTATAGGTCTCTCTTCCAGGGTTACTGTCTTCCTTTTATTTTAACCTGAGCTACTTTTCAAACAGAATTAAGAGAAAGATTTACTTTACCTAAAGCACTAGGTTTCTGAGAATGTGAAGATAGTACCTATCTCTTTTCTCCTTTCCCTTTGTTCTCTGTTCCCATGACTTTCCTTGTTTTCCAAACTGTGTGCCCCTGAGAGCTTTTCCGGGAAATAGACCCCTCTCCTGAGCATCCGTGAGCTCACTAATGCCCTTCTTTTCTGGGCTCTTTTCCCTTCTTTTTTTTTTATTTGAGTGAGAGAGAGAGGGGGAGAAGAGAAAGAGAACGAATCTTAAGCAGACTCCACACTCATTGCAGAGCCCCACAAGGAGTTCGAGCCACAACCCTGGGACCATGACCTGAGCCAAAATCAAAAGTCAGACCCTCAACCAATTGAGCCATCCAGGCACCCCTGGGCTGCTTTCCAAGGAGGTGGTTGAAATTTTATTTTATTTTATTTTTTTTTAATATTTTTATTTACTTCTAGGAGAGAGAGAGACAGCGTGAGCAGGGGAGGGTCAGAGAGAGAGGGAGTCACAGACTCTGAAACAGGCTCCAGGCTCTGAGCTGGCAGTCAGCACAGAGCCCGACGCAGGGCTCAAACCCACGAACCGCGAGATCATGACCTAAGCAAAAGTCAGACGCTTAACCGACTAAGCCACCCAGGCGCCCCCACCCTTTTTTTTTTTTTAAATAGGTTGGAATTTTACAGGGAACAAATGTTATTTGCATTCATATTGGCTACAGTCAGAAGGCTCTCAGTTATAAGGGATTGCTGTCAAGATTATCAGGGAGAAAAAAAAATGTTTTTACCCAACTACCTGGCCTATTTTTAAATGAGACACAAAGACTAAACCTAATAGAGTTAGAGATTCATAGAGTTGAAAAATAATCGTTTCCAACTTCCAACTCAATATAATAATCAATATTCATTCATTCAATATATTTTAATTTGGAGCCTACTCTGTGCTGAGTATGGAGGATACAATGACGAACAAGACAAAGTTTGAAAAAATTAGTCATGATCGATTAAAAGAGACAGTTAAGAAGTTTTAGAAATTGGTTAGGTTCTATAATAGAGATGCATTCAGGGTGATATGGGACCTGAGATATTTTGCTTTTTTGGTGGCATTTCAAGTGGACAATCACTGAGATTTTTGCCTGGATGTTTTTATCCAGTTATCCAGTTATCAAAGCACCTATCCCAGTTTTTAAATATCATTTTTTTATTTGACTGAATTGTCTCTTGGTTACATGTGTATTGAATATAAACACCCAAAATGTTAGGCTGGTGTACTAATTGAGTGAAGTGAGGTTAGCATTGGGTTATATATTCAGCAATATTGAACACATGAAAATACTTTCCTCTTTCAAGGGAATTATGCCTCTTTCCATTTTTCTTCTTGAGAACATCATATTGGCCAGTGTTTTGATTTATCATCTTTAATAGTAATATAGACCCTGAAAATATTCCACTCTTTACTATGAGAAGAGCATTAATGCATGAGCAATGATACATGACAGCTCTCAGTTAGAAACACCAAAGGATTTACAGAGACTGTGGCAAATCAGGAACATTTGCCTAAATGCGTGCCCAGATAATCTATACAGGCTGGCCCAGTGTTGCTAGCTCTTCTGATATTTCACAAGAAAGTAGAAGTAAGATTTAAAATATAGAATCTTTCTTTTACATGTTGGCATGTTAAACATACTAGCTAATCAAAATAAGTTCACAGACTAGACCTGGCCCTACGACAGCCCATTTGCCACATCTGAATAGACAATTGTTTTAGTAACTCCAAAGAGGACACTTCCCCTTTGAGACTTACTTGGAACAAATATATTCCTTCAGTATTTTATCCATTCATTCATCCATTCATTCTTCCATCTATGTACTCATGCCAATATTTATTGAGTGCATACTAGGAGCCAAGCATGGTGCTAGGTGCTCAGTATATAGATAAAAATATGATAAAGACCCAACCCTCAAATAATTTGTTCTTATTTCCATCTTTAATCTTCTCTATACTAAGCATTTTTTAAGTTTATTTATTTATTTTGAGGGAGACAGTGAGTAGGGGAGGGGCAGAGGGAGAGAGAGAATCCTTAGCAGACTCCATGCTGTCAGCTCAGAGCCTATGCAAAGCTCAAATTCACAAACCATGAGATCATGACCTGAGCTGAAATCAAGAGTTGGATGCTTAATCGACTGAGCCACCCAGGCGTCCCTACTCTGAGCCTTTTACCGCACACTTAGAGCCTTGGAGAATGCTGTTCCCTCTCATAATCACCAGATTTTAATATTAGTCCAGAAGACTAAGCCTGAAGAAGTGTAAGGCAGTGTTAATTTGGACACCATAAGGGAACTGAACCTAAATTCTCTTCTCCGAGGATAGGGACTTGGGTTATGTCCTTCTCTCCAGGGCTTTTGTGATTTCTGGAGCGATCCTGCCACATATGGGCCTTCCTGTTGGGGGATGAGGAGGTTGAAGCTGCTTCTCCCAGTAACCCCCTGCCCTTTTCTTATGTGGTCTGGGTGGGTGGTGCAGCAGTGAGTTATTCACACCATGGCCTCATCTGGATTAAGTCTCACTTCAGAGCAGATCCTACCCAGCATTTTATTTTTTTAGCCTCTGGTGGGAACATGATTACTTCCATTTATTTCAGTAGGAACAAAAATGGAGTGGACAACAAGCTCTCGTTTCTATTCCAATTAAATTGATTTGTTATTCTATAGTCTAAGATATTCAAAGTCTATAGGTTGTAGGTTATGATATGTCAAGTGTTTAGAATTAGCATATGTCATCACCAAATTACAAATCCGCCATGATTATATCCAAACATTCCAGTGGGAATGAAAATGAAGTGGTCAACAAGATCCTTTCTCTGTTCCATTTGGACTGATTTGTCAGAATATAGCTCAGGGTGTTTAAACTTCTGAAAATTGTAAGTTATGTTTGTGATCAGGAATTCTGTAACACTTTGAGACTTCCACAGCAGGTGGTTGTTATATTCTAGGTGTACGATGAGGCCCAAGGTTTCCAGATCTGTTCAGTAACAATCCATGTTATTCCAAGTATCTATTCTGTGTGTAATTCCCATGCTTAAAAATGGAAGCATTTCTAAATGAGTTGATATTTAGCTTTTTGTTTGAAGCTACAGAACATCTCTCTAGAAAAATACATACCTACCCAGTAGTCTGAACATAATTTTAGGATATATGAAACTGTAGCAGGTAAAAAGAACAAAAGAACAATGTTCTAATTACAGAAGTATTGACCTTCACTTCAAAACAGGAGGAAAGATGAGTGTGGCCCCTACTGAAGGGAACAGCCCCATTTCTCGATATGAAAACAATTCTACTTTATTTTTTTTTTAATGTTTTATTTATTTGTAGGAGAGAGAGAGAGACAGCATGAGCAGGGGAGGGTCAGAGAGAGAGGGAGTCACAGACTGAAACAGGCTCCAGGCTCTGAGCTGGCAGTCAGCACAGAGCCCAACGCGGGGCTTGAACCCACGAACCGCGAGATCATGACCTAAGTGAAAGTTGGACGCTTAACCGACTAAGCCACCCAGGCACCCCAAAACAATTCTACTTTAAAGGTAAAAGAAAGTTTTTGCAGCCTTGAAGACATTTTTAAAATATCTTTTAAAAATAAACTTAAGGGCACCTGGGTGGCCCAGTAGGTTAAGCATCCAACTCTTGATTTCAGCTCAGGTCATGATCTCATGATTCATGAATTTGAGTCCTTCATTGGGCTCCGTGCTGAGAGTGTGGAGCCTGCTAGGGATTCTCTGTCTTCTCTCTGCCTCTCTCTCTCTCTCTCTCTCTTTCTCTCTCTCATTCTCTCATTCTCTCTCTCAAGATAATTAAACAAACTTAAAAAGTAAAAACATTCTTAGAAATACAAATTTTACCAAACTGATAAATGGTTACTGAAAAAAAAAAGAAGGTAAACCATCCCTAAATAAGGTTATTTATAGTCTCAAAACCAAAGAGCACTGCTGTTAATCTTTACTTTTTGAATGTACATACACATATTTACTAAAATAATTATGACAATTACTAAAATTATTGAGCATTTAATATATTCTAATCATGTTAGACGCATTGGCTTAGTTAGACTCCAAACAACCTTTTTTTGGTAACTTCTGTTCTTTAATCTATTTTACACATGGAATTGCACAGAGAGGTAAAATAACTTGTTTAACTAGGAAATGCCACAATTATGACTTGAACCCTGGGAGCCTGACCCTAAAGACCATGCTCTCTCATGGTATAAATAGTGTTTGAAAATCTGCTAATTCACTTAAAATTTATTTTGAACATCTTCCCATGTCACTAAAAATTATACACCTACATCCTTTTAAAACAACTGCATAGTGTTTATTAACAAACATGTATCATTATTTGTTGAATGCCCCATTGCTGGTATACAACCATTTCAACTTAGAGATTTTAAATAATTCATGATGTACATTCTAGAAGTTAAGTCTATTCTTATCTACTTAATGATTAGGTTAGAATACAGTTAAATTGCAATAGACCTTACAACTCGTTATTTCTTAGTTACCCACATTTCTTCTTTTTTTTTCACATAATATAACGCTGAAAGTTATTGATACAGTTTTAGATTCCACTCTGCAACTATTAAAGGTAGTACCATTTATCAAGTTTTAAAAAAATGTTTAGCAGCACCAAGGGCAATTGTACTTTGTTTCTCAGTCAGACCAGAAATGGAATTGGCTGTTTTTCTCAAAGTTTAACAACCTCAAATTGCATATAAATTTTTTGAATGTAAATTGTAACACTGATTGATTAATCCTTTTTTTTTTTTAACTTTTTTTTTTTTTATTTCTAGGAGAGAGAGAGACAGCGTGAGCAGGGGAGGGTCAGAGAGAGAGGGAGATACGGACTCCGAAACAGGCTCCAGGCTCTGAGCTGGCAGTCAGCACAGAGCCCGACACGGGGCTGGAACCCACGAACCGCGAGATCATGACCTAAGCAAAAGTCGGATGCTTAACCGACTAAGCTGCCCAGGTGGCCCTGATTAATTCTTTTTAAGCTCTCAGTTTTTTTTCATCCAGATTCACAATAGACATTCATTATATTGTGTAAGTCACAAGCTTAAAACAGGTAATGGAAAAGAACAATAATTAACTGTTTAATCTGTTTTGCAAATAAAGTTGGAAAGTATATAGTGGCAGCAGCTATACATTGTTTGGAGAAGCACTGTGAACATGTTTTCCAAGACATACTTTCAATTATTTGCTTTTAGGCATTCTGTTATAAATATTTTAAACATCTTTATTTCCTGTGACAACCATTTATTAATCTCTATATTATATTATTTATATTATATTATATTACATTATATTACATTATATTATATTATATTATATTATATTATGTTATATTATATTATATTTTAGTTTAATCTATGAAATCAAGAAATGATTTGGCTACTCCCAGCTCTATTCCAACCTGTAACTACAAAAGATCCACAGGATAAGCTTAGAAATTCCACCATTTCTTTTTTTCTTTTTCAGTTTATTTTTTTTTTAATTTACATCCAAATTAGTTAGCATACAGTGCAACAATTATTTCAGGAGTAGATTCCTTAATGCCCCTCATCCATGTAGCCCATCCCCCCTCCCACAACCCCTTCAGTAACCCTCTGTTTGTTCTCTATATTTAAGAGTCTCTTGGGGTGCCTGGGTGGCTTAGTCGGTTAAGCATCTGACTTTCGCTTAGGTCATGATCTCGCGGTTCATGGGTTCGAGCCCCGTGTCGGGCTCTGTGCTGACTGCCAGCTCAGAGCCTGGAGCCTGTTTCAGTCTGTGACTCCCTCTCTCTCTGACCCTCCCCTGCTCACGCTCTCTCTCTCTCTCTCTCTCCTAGAAATAAATAAAACATTAAAAAAAAAGTCTCTTATGTTTCATCACCCTCCTTGTTTTTATGTTATTTTTGCTTTCCTTCCCTTATGTTCATCTGTTTTGTATCTTAAAGTCCTCATGTGAGTGAAGTCAGATGATATTTTTCTTTCTCTGACTAATTTCACTTAGCATAATACCCTCTAATTCCATCCATGTAGTTGCAAATGGCAAGATTTCATTCTTTTGATTGCCGAGTAATACTCCATTGTATATATATACCACATCTTCTTTATCCATTCATCCATTGATGGACATTTGGGCTCTTTCCATACTTTGGCTATTGTTGATAGCACTGATATAAACATTGGGGTGCATGTGCCCCTTCAAAGCATCATACCTGTATCCCTTGAATAAATACCTAGTAGTGCAATTACTGGGTCGAAGGGTAGTTCTATTTTTAATTTTTTGAGGAAGCTCCATACTGTTTTCCAGAGTGGCTGCACCAGTTTGCATTCCCACCAGCAGTGCCAAAGAGATCCTCTTTCTCCGCATCCTCACCAACATCTGTTGTTGCCTGAGTTATTGATGTGAGCCATTTGGAAAGGTGGGAGGTGGTATCTCATTGTGGTTTTGATTTGTATTTCCCTGATGATGAGTGATGTGGAGCATTTTTTCATGTGTCAGTGGCCATCTGAATGTCTTCTTTGGAGAAGTGTTTATTCATGTCTTTTGCTCATTTCTTCATTGGTTATTTGCTTTTTGGTCGTTGAGCCTGATAACTTCTTTATAGATTTTGGACCCTTTATCTGATATGTCATTTGCAAATATCTTCTCTCATTCCATTGGTTGCCTTTTAGTTTTGCTGTTTCCTTCACTGTGCAGAAGCTTTTTATTTTGATGAGGTCCCAAAAGTTCTTTTTTGCTTTTGTTTCCCTTGCCTCTGGAGACGTGTTGAGCAAGCAGTTGCTACAACCAAGGTCAAAGAGGTTTTTGCCTGCTTTCTCCTTGAGGATTTTGGTGGCTCTTTCTGTTTGACATTTAGTTCTTTCATCCATTTTGAGTTTATTTTTGTGTCTGGTGTAAGAAAGTGGTCCAGGTGCATTTTTCTGTATGTTGTGGTCCAGTTTTCCCAGCACCATTTGCTGAAGAGCCTGTCTTTTATCCATTGGATATTCTTTCATGGTTTGTCAAAGATTAGTTGGCCATATGTTTGTTGGTCCATTTCTGGGTTCTCTATTCTGTCCCATTGCTCTGATTGTCTGTTTTTGTGTCAGTACCATACTGTCTTGATGATTACAGCTTTGAAATACAGCTTGAAATCTGAGATTAGCTTTGGTTTTCTTTTTCAGGATTGCTTTGGCTATTCACGGCCTTTTCTGGTTCGATACAAATTTTAGGATTGTTTGCTGTAGTTCTGAGAAGAATGCTGGTGTTATTTTGATAGGGATAGCATTGAATATGTAGATTGCTTTGGGTAGTATTGACATTTTAACAATTTTGTTCTTCCCATCCAGGAGCATGAAATATTTTTCCTTTTTTTGTGTGTCTTCTTCAATTTCTTTATAAGCTTTAAATAGTTTACAGTATATAGATTTTTCATCTCGTTAGATTTATTCTTAGATATTTTATGGTTTTTGGTGCCGTTGTAAATGGGATCAATTCCTTAATTTCTCTCTCTATTGCTTCATATTGGTGTATAGGAATACAACCAATTTCTGTGCATTGATTTTATATCCTGCAATTTTGCTGAGTTCATGGATCAGCTCTAGCAGTTTTTTGGTGGAATCTTTTGGGTTTTCCATATAGAGCATCATGTCATCTGCGAAGAGTGAAATTTGACCTCCTCCTGGCTGGTTTGGATGCTTTTTATTTCTTTGTGTTGTCTGATTGCTGAGGCTAAGACTTCCAATACTATGTTGAATAACAGTGGTGAGAGTGAACATCTCTGTCTTGTTCCTGACCTTAGAGGGAAAGCTCTCATTTTTTCCCCATTGAGGATGATATTAGCATTGGGTCTTTCATATATGGCTTTTATGATCTCAAGGTATGATACTCCTATTCCTACTTTCTTGAGGGTTTTTGTCAAGAATGGATGCTGTATTTGTCAAAAGCTTTCTCTGTATCTTTTGAGGGGATCATGCGGTTATTTTTGTTTGGTTTTTTGTTTTGTTTATTTCTAAGAGAGAAAGAGAGAGAACATGAGCAGGGGAAGGTAAGAGACAGAGAGGGAGACACAGAATCCAAAACAGGCTCCAGGCTCTGAGCTAGCTGAGAGCACAGAGTCCAATGCAGGGCTCAAACCCATGAACTGTGAGATCGTGACCTGAGCTGAAGTCAGACACTTCGCCACCCAGGCACCCCAGGGATCATGTGGTTCTTGACCTTTCTTTTATTGATATGATGAATCACATTGATTGTTTTGCAAATTTTGAACTAGCCCTGCATCCCAGGTATAAATCCCACTTGGTCATGGTGAATAATTTTTGTAACGTATGTTGGAGCCATTTGGCTAATATCTTGTTGAGTATTTTTGCATCCATGTTCATCAGGGAAATTGGTCTATAGTTCTCTTCTTTTAGTGGGGTCTTTGTCTAGTTTTGAAATCAAGGTAATGCTGGGTTCATAGAAAGAATTTGAAAGTTTTCCTTCTATTTCTATTTCTTGGAACAGCTTCAAGAGAATAGGTGTTAACTCTTCCTTAAATGTTTGGTAGAATTCCCTTGGAAAGCCATCTGGCCCTGGACTCTTGTTTTTTGGGAGATTTTTGATTACTAATTCGAGTTCTTTACTGGTTCAAATTTTCTATTTCATCTCGTTTCACTTTTGGTAGCTTATGTGTTTCTAGGAATTTGTCCATTTCTTTCAGATTGCCCATTTTATTGGCATATAATTTCTCATAACATTCTCTTATTATTGTTGTATTTCTACTCTGTTGTTTGTGATCTCTTTCATTCTTGATTTTATTTATTTGGGTCCTTTCTTTTTCTTTTTGATCAAACTGGCTAGTGGTATATCAATTTTGTTAATTCTTTCAGAGAATCAGCTTCTGGTTTCATTGATCTGTTCTCCTGTTTGTTTGTTTTTTGTTTTGATAGCATTGATTTCTGCTCTAATCTTTATTATTTCCTGTCTTCTGCTGGTTTGGGGTTTTATTTGCTGTTCTTTTTCCAGCTCTTTAAGGTATAAGGTTAGGTTATGTATCAGAGACCTTTCTTCTTCTTTAAGAAGGCCTGGATTGCTATATACTTCCCTCGTATGACTGCCTTTGCATCCCAGAGGTTTGAGGCTGTTCTATTATCATTTTCATTGGCTTCCATGTACTTTTTAATTTCCTCTTTAACTTCTTGGTTAGCCCATTATTCTTTAGTAGGATGTTCTTTAGTCTCCAAGTATTTGTTATCTTTCCAGATTTTTTCTTGTGGTTGATTTCAAGTTGCCTAGTGTTGTGCTCCGAAAATGTGTAGGGTATGATCTCGATCTTTTTGTACTTGTTGAGAGCTGATTTGTCTCCCAGTATGTGATCTATTCTGGAGAACGTTCCATGTGTACTGGAGAAGAATGCGTATTCTGCTGCTTTAGGATGAAATGTTCTGAATGTATCTGTTAATCTGGTCCAGTGTATCATTCAAAGCCATTGTTTCCTTGTTGATTTTCTATTTAGATGATCTGTCCATTGCTGTAAGTGGGCTGTTGAAGTCCCTTACCATTATGGTATTATTATCACTGAGTTTCTTTATGTTTGTGATTAATTGATTTATGTATTTGGATGTTTTCACATTTGGAGCATAAATGTTTGCAATTGTTAGGTCTTCTTGGTGGCTGAACTCCTTAATTATGATAATATGTCCTTCTTCTTCTCTTATTACAGTCTTTATTTTAATGTCTATATTGTCTGATATAACTATGGCTACTCTGGCTTTCTTTTGTCAACCATTAGCATGACAGATGTTTCTTCATCCCCTTACCTTCAGTATGAAGGTGTCTTTAGATCGAAAGTGGGTCTCTTGTAAACAGCATATAGATGGATCTTGTTATCTTATCCATTGTGTTACCCTATGTACTTTGATTGGAGCATTTAGTCCATTGAGGTTTAGAGTGAGTACTAAAAGATACGAATTTGTTGCCTTATGTTGCCTGTAGAGTTGGAGTTTCTGGTGGTGTTCTCTGGCCCTTTCTAGTCTTTGTTGCTTTTGTTCCTTTTCTTTTTTTCTTTCTTTCTTTTTCACCTTTTCTCCCCTCAGAGAGCCTCCCTTAACATTTCTTGCAGGACCGGTTTAGTGGTCACAAGCTCCTTTATGTTTTGTTTGTCTGGGAAACTTTTTATCTCTCTTTCTATTTTGAATGACAGCCTTGCTGAATAAAGAATTCTTGGCTGCATATTTTTCTGACTCCGCACATTGAATATATCCCGCCACTCCTTTCTGGACTACCAAATTTCTGTGGATAGGTCTACTGCAAACCTGATCTGTCTTCCCTTGCAGGTTAAGGACTTTTTTTCCCCTTGCTGCTTTCGTAATTCTTTCTTTGCCTGAGTATTTTGTGAATTTGACTATGATATACCTTGTTGATGGTTGGTTTTTGTTGAATCTAATGGGAGTCCTCTGTGCGTCCTGGATTTTGATTTCTGTGTCTTTCCCCAGGTTAGGAAAGTTTTCTGCTATGATTTGCTCACATAACCCTTCTACCCCTTTTTCTCTCTCTTCATCTTCTAAGACCCCTATGATTCTGATGTTGTTCCTTTTTAATGAGCCACTGATTTCTCTAAGTTTTAAATCGTGCTCTTTTGCCTTAGTTTCCCTCTTTTTTCTGCTCTATTATTTTCCATAAGTTTTCCCACTAGATAGCTGATTCACTGCTCTGCCTCAGCCATCCTTGCTGCTGAGGCATCCATTCGAGATTGCAGCTCAGTTATAGCATATTTTATTTCATCCTGACTAGCCTTTACTTCTTTTATCTCCACAGAAGGGGATTCTAATCCATTTCCAACCCCAACTAGTATTTTAAATATTGTGATTCTAAATTCTGGTTCAGACATCTTGCTTGTATCTGTGTTAATTAAATCCCTGACGGTTGTTTCTTCATGCTCTTTCTTTTGGGGTGAATTCCTTTGTTTTGTCATTGTGAAAGAAGAAAAGGAATTAGTAAGTTAAAAACTTAAAATTATAAAATTAAAAACAAAACACACACACAAAAGAAATAAATTATGCTAGATCCCAGGTGTGTTTTGGTCTGGTTTTTGAAAGGAGCTTAACAGATTAGAGATCAAAGGGGGAGAAAAAGAAAAAAAAGAGAAAATGTTTGAAAATTTGAAAAAATGAATACAATGAAATAGAATAAAATGAAATGAAGTAAAAAAGAATTTGTGAACTTTACAAAAAATAAATGATACAGTAGAAAAGATTAATGAAAAATATTTTTAATAAAAATTGAAAATAAAAATAATTTTTTCTTTTTTGTATTCAAGGAAAAAAAGAAAAAGAAAGAAAAAACTTGATTAGATGGAGTAGCAAACAGACTGAAATGCAATTGAAATTACATCGTTTTCCCCTAGAAGTCAAACTATGAAGCACTTTATGGTCCATAAACTAAGGAGACGGAGAGACTTTGGGTGTTTCTGAAGAGCGAGGTTGGCCCAGTTGGGCAGGGCTTAGGGTAACAGCTCCGTAGCCACTAGATGGCGCTGCTTAGCTTACTACGGTGGATTGTTGTGGCGCATGTAGTAGTGTATACACATGCGTGGGAGGGGTAAAAATCGCCTCACCCAGCTACCCAGTTTCTAGTATCAGAATTCTGTTCTCAGCATCAGCAATCACACACCATCCTTTGTCTCTGGCCTCCATCCACTCCCCACTTTTATACTGTCTGTCACCAAGCCATCAGGTTGACAGATGGCACCTCCCTTCTGAATTTTATCTCAGATGCGGCTGTGTTCTCTAACCTTCACTTCTGAGGGACTGCGGCTTTGACTCCCTCAGACTTCTGGGGGAGGGTCTCACCAAGCAATGGCTGGGTACCGGTTGCACCCAGGAACACTATTGGGACCGTGCTGCTGTCGATTTCCAGAGACTGCGGCTGTGTGCCAGCCCGCCCCAGAAAAAGTTCACATGATAGTGTAGCAGCAGCAATTCATGGATTATGGTAAGTCAGGAAACATATCCGGCACTGGGCTTCACCCTTAAATTCCTTGTTCCAGCACCAGCGAATCTGGTTGTTCTCTGGGGTCTGCTGGAAACTTTGGCTTAGTGGTGGCCAAACAGCCTCTATCAAATGTCCTCCCAATAGGGGAACCGCCTCTCCCTGGGTGGCCTGAGGACTCCCGGACTTCACTGTCCACTCCTGGGGATTTGTCCTTCCCACCAGATCACTGCCAGGTATCAAGCTGCAGAGTTTCAGACTCTGTGTTCCCCCTGTTTATAGAGTCTTAATAGAATTTAAACCCTCTCCTTTCTCCCTTTTTTGTTCAGTCCCTGTGACAGTTTCTTTTCCATTTTCTCTCCAGCTGCTTTTTATGGGGGGGGTGCTTTTCCCATACTCTCCCCACCCCGCCTCCATCCTCTCTCAGCAAGCAAAAGCAGTTCCCTGCCCTCCACGGCTTCTCTCCCCCCAGTTCACCTCTCCACACTGTGTATTTGCCAAGTTCTGTGGTTCAGGTTGTGCAGATTGTTGTATTAATCCTTGGGTCTGTTTTCTAGTTGTGCACGATGGTTACTGTTGATCTGGATGTGAAATGCAAACAAAAGCTTCCATGCTCTTCTGCCATCTTGGCCCCTCCTTCCCACATTTCTTCTTAAATTAAAAGAATCTTTAACTTGATTTTTAGAAGTGTGGGCCAGTGCTATGTTGAGGAATATTTCCATCCCATGGCTTCTTACCTTCTCTTATGCTTATTTTGTTTCTGGGGACCTGCACAATGCTGGTGAGAGAGACAGATATCATGGTGTTTGGAGTGTGTTTGATTTATGGGCTTGTTTCCCTACCTCAAAGCTAAAGAAATTCTTATTTTCCTATTTTTATATTAAGTAGCAGGAAGAACGTACAGAGACATTCTCTTAAAACACTGATTTCAAATTCTCATTAAAAATATAGTAATAAAGCTTTTTTTCAAATGTAATCTAATAAGGGACCCCATTGTAATAAATAATATTTATTTTACTAGTACAAATGTATAAACTCAAAGTTTTAACATTTTATTTATTGTAAAATCAATCAGTAAGAACCACAAAGCTTTTTTGGTGAAGAAAAATTTGGAATTGAAAAATACCTGTTAGCTGTAAACTTGTATCTGCACTCAGTTTATTTCGGTTTTTATTTTGGCTACACAGTATTGGGAAAATTCTTGATTCACACAGATAAGTACTTCCAAAAGTTTTCTATAACTTACCATGAATTTCTAAATATTCATTACTTAGATCCAGACGTTTGAAAAAGTTTTAAGGATTTTGGTTTCAGACTTGGGTCCTTAAACATAAATACCAAGTACTTGCATTATTTATCACAGAAATAATAGTAGAAGCTCTTAAGCATTTATGATAACCACTATTAATTCTAATAAAATATTATGAAAATGTATGTTACCTTCATTTTGGTGATTATTTCACAATGTATTTGTATATCAAAATTTCAGGTTATTATACCTTAAATATATATAATTTTCATTTGTCATTTCTAATTCAATGGAGCTGAAAAAATATTATCAAAATGTATTATACTAATTTATTTAGTTATATCAAACCTAACTAGGCTTCCAGCAATATAAGTATTCATGGAGTAGTTGTATCTAATTTTTGCCTCTCATGGGAGCCCAGCACATCTATGTTGCACATGTGTGTTATAAAAGTACATAGCACATGTGTGTTGTGGTATGTACTCACCTGCACTACTTTACATGCACTGGCATGGATAGGCTTGAGTGGTGAAAAGAGCCAGAACTAAACCTACCTCATTGGGGACACAGTTTTGTTTAGAGTTTACATGAGGACACTGAGGTTTGTTGAGTTTAAGTGACTTGAGTCAGACAGTGACCATGTAGACGTGGATCTCTATCATTATACTGTGAATCCTAGGCTTATTACACCTCTTTACAGCTTCTCTATGTGGATCCTGTGGCTTCTTGCCTGGGCATTTGTGGTGGCTGACTCAAAGCCTGTGTGGCCCTCTCTCTGAACACCCCTAAAACTACTAGCTTCATAGTGAGCAGTCCCCTGACTATAGTAGCCAGTGACCTTTGTCTGGGTCCACAGGTGTTGCTAACTGCTGGCTTGTACAAGATGTTAAGTACAAACAGTAAAAGAAAGGTGGTGGGAATGAGAAATGTGGAGCAGGTCCCGTTGCTCTTTGCTGCATCTACTTCGAGAATGAAGACCATTCTCAGCAATCAGGCTGTTGACATTCCAGAAAATGTTGACATCACTCTGAAGGGATGCACTGTTACTGGGAGGGGCCCCAGAGGAACCCTGCAAAGGGACTTGGATCACATGAGTGGAGTACTCAGTCTTCTTGGAAAGAAAAAGAAGAAGTTGACAAATGGTGGAGAAAAAGAAAAGAACTGGCTTCTGTTTGCACTACGTGTAGTCGTATATAGAGCATGGTTAAGGGCATTACACAAGGCTTCCATTACAAGATGAGGTCTGTATATGCTTACTTCCTCATCATCATTGTTATTCAGGAAAATAGTTTTCTTGTTGAAATCCAAAATTTCTTGGGTGAAAAATACATCTGCAGGGTTCAGATGAAGCCACGTGTTGCTTGTTCTATATCTCAAGCCCAGAAAGCTGAGGTAATTCTTGAAGGAAATGACATTGAACTTGTATCCAACTCAGCTGCTTTGATTCAGCAGGCCACAACAGTTAAAAAAAAAGATTTCAGAAAAATTTTGGATGGTGTCTATGTTTCATCAACTTGCTGATGAATAAGTTCTCCATCCAGCTACAGAAACAGCAAGATGCAAATAATTTTTCCAGACTTATTTGTTGTCAGAGGCCAGCTCCAGCAGGTCCAGGGGTCCCTGAAGGATGGACGGTGTCGGCGAGAGAGAGAGTGAGAGAGCCCCGAGATCCTTTCTGATCACCAGCCAGGCATCTCTGTCCTGTCGGTTTTGGTGTCTTTATTTATAGGTCAAATGTTAACATGGCATCAGGAAATGGAATTTTTACAACGGATAGCTCTTTGTGATAAGATGTTTTTGGAAAATGTACAGAAACAGGTTTTACAGAAGTCTTCTTGCAGAACTGCCCCAATTATAGTGAGGTTGAGTAACTAAGAAAATAACAAGGTGTTCACATTTTAATAACAATAAGATTAAGTCTTAGGTTTGTAGATACTCTTATCCATCCTCATCACAGCTGCCAGGGTAAGGGAAGGTGTTTGTGCAACGTAGACCTTAGGGAAGGGGCTGCTATACACCATCAGTTAGCAAAGGTGTATGTAGTGACTTATCTTCTGCCCTTATCTATTCCTTCTCTCTAAGTTAGGCTCTTTGCCTCCAGGCAAGACTTGATTTTCCAGTTATATTCTTTATGGCACCAGAGAGCCAACCATACCTTTAAAGAGTTTAGCTCATTTCCAATACATAGAATAGCCTCTTCGAGTGCATTTATCTTTGTGTCTAGTTTTATGATTTCTTGAATAGCTAGGGCATGAGAGACATTTTTGGTTAGCTGATTTACATGTTGGGCTGTATGAACATCCTGGGCTAATGCAATGGTAGAAACAGCATTGTACATGTTAAGGTCAGTCTTTTATGAGTAAGGGTCATTAGTCTGTTTATAGCTCAAGGAAAAGTCTGGAGGGAAACAGGACCTTCTGGAGACACGATGTCTGTTCCCATAATCAAAATAAGAAGTTCCCACAATAAGTTCCTTCACAAGGTGCAATCATCCTACCAGGGCCAGAATAAGGAGACAAGTCACTCCCGATATTGATCAACAAGGTACCCTAGGGGTCGGTGCTCAAGCAGAAATAATTGAGTGGGGGTGGGTATCGGTCGTCATCTAATTGGCAAGAGACCGTGCAAACTTGCTTTAACCTCACCAGGAGTTTTCTCAACTAGTGGGCTCAGAATGGCTCCCAACAATTTGTGGTATTTTAAGGATGGAATAAAAGCTGTATTGACTTGGGACTTTTTCTTTAAAAAGAAAAGAAAAGAAAAGAAAAGGAAAAGGAAAAGAAGGGAAGAAAAAGAAGCTGGTTCCCTTGATGGGACCAGTGAGCTGGGATCACCGGAGGTGTGTGAGGATGACACCTCCATGCCTACCCAGACTCATGATGCTGGCTCCCAGCAGGTGGATGCGCACCCAAGACCTGTTTTTTGGTCTCACACTGATAATTCAGTGTGAGAATTAGGTGTAATTATGACTTTCTACGATCCATCTTGTATCCTTTGTGATTTGACTTCAGGCAAGAGATCACAGAAGGAAAGTTCGTGTGTTTATCACATGCCATAATCACATGGCTGTCTCATAGCTGAAAATGTACCAGTGAGAAGCCACACACTTTGCCCTCAGCTTATTTTCCCCATCCCCAGATGTTGCACCCTCCTCATGTGCACCATCCAACCTATACTTTCCCTGCAGCCTGCTTAGACCCTCTTACCTCTTCCCAGCACGGTGTCCTTGGGCAGGTACTTGTGGTTTGACAAGAAAGCAATGTGGCAAATAATAATTATCAACGATACAGTCATTAAGCCTGTTAGAACTGATGACATCAGTAATTAAGCCTATTAGAATGCCACAAACCACACAGGAAGATCAGTTGATACTTTTTAGTCTCATGTTCTATTTATATAAGAACTGTATTTAGTAGTATATTTTCATTTTTAAAAATTAAGCATATGCATTTTTACCTGTAGTTATTAATGACAAGAATGGTGAAGGCATATTAGAAGTTTAAGCACATACTGCAATTTTCTTCCCCTATTAACTCCATAAATAGCAGCCATTTGATGTGAAGACTTTTAAGTTTTTAATGGCAGTAATTATAGGGCCTTATCTCTTTTGAACTTTTTCTTTGTTGCAATTGATTTATTCTCCTACCTTGTTAGATTCACAATTTTATCTTTAAAAAAAAAACCTTAAAAAAATTTCCTGACTTTATTCTCCTTGTCATGAAGAAGACAGATGTGCTATTGAGTGGCAACATGCTGGGACAAGTCATTACATTCTGATCACCTTCCTACTAGGCCATGTGATCCTTGGAGACCTTTGAATAGCTTGGTGCTCTGTCATTTCTCTGTAAATCCTGGAGAGTGAAACCTAGGCAAGGAGCCCCATTATCACTTTGACTCAAGCTTGCATTTGACTGCAAAGGAGTCAGAGCCATGAGTCAGAGGATCTCTCTTTACCTGGAATGAGAATGCCTTGCCTCTCTTTAGTCTCAGGTGATGCAAGTAATTGTATCATCTGCCTTACTTTTCAGAAACCAACCCCTAAACCCCTCTGGCTTCCCACTTCTTTCTTGTATCTATCTTGTCTCTGCTTCCTAATTTTATTCTGCTTTGCCTTACTGACAGCAGAAGGATATGACAAGTGACTGCACATGTGCTCTCTAATTTGGTCTGGCCAGAGCTATTTTAATGTCACCATTAAACCTGTCCTGTCCCCACTGAAGGGTCATCTCCTTGGTCTCAGAACTCTCCATCCCCCACTGTTACCTACACTTCTTTGTCTCCTCTTCATTCCACTACTGTTGAACTAGGCAGTTTCTCAAAGAGTATAATTGTCTCTTTTGTTCTCTGAATAATCCTTCTTGACCTTCTTCATAATGAACTGGCACAAGTTTTATGGAGGGGATAATACTGCCAGTATCTGGTTTAGAAGGCCTATAACTCATAGTTTCAAATTCTGTGCTCTTCAAAACATTTGAATTCACACCCAACAACTCTACATATGTGATGTTGGGGAATATCATCAAAAAGAAGTGACTGGGCTGGGCCCTGGGAACTCAGAGGTTCCTCACTCCCTCCTCTGTCCTTGGAATGTGCATCCCACTCGCCTTTCCCTCTTCCAGAGGCTGCTCCGAGGCCATAGCCTCAGCTGGTGGTCTGGTGCTAAAAACACCTGTAGGTCATATATGACTGAGCCCAGTTACAGCCTCTTTATTTAAGATTTGGAGAGTAGGCATAGGGATCCATTTGTCTTGCTTCTGATCTAAGGCAAGCCTCATATTCTAAGTTCTCTTTGCTTTTATTAAAACTGTCAGGTACCAGTGTGGAGTGGCCTTCCTCTTCCTTCAGTCTCTCCCTGTCCTCCACGTATGCGGGGCAATTGCAGAATATACCAGGAAAGCTCCAGAGAGGGTTATGAACCAGTGGAAGCATTCATTCATTCAAAATGTACACTATGTGTCTGGCCCTTTACTGGACATTAGGGATAAGGCCAAACACAAGGTAGGTACGATTCCTGATCTCAAAGAACAGACATCACATAGTAGTTACAGTATAGTTGATTATAATTGTGATAGGTGCTGCAGAGGGAAAGTTCAGAATGCCATGAAAGTATATCACAGGGAGACTGGCCAATAACAGTGCATGTTTCTTCAGCCCTGACACGTATTACTCAAGTTTCACATAATCCTATGAGATATGGGCTGTTACTATTTTCATTTTACAGAGGAAGAAAGTAAGGCTTAAAGAATAACCAGTCCAAAGTGAGCCAGCTAATGAGGGATATAGCCAGGATTTGTACCCAAGTTTGTGTGACCCTATAGACTATGTCACTAATCTCTGTGCACCCCTACCTCCCATGGAAGTTACACAGGACGAGAGTCAGGAGACCTCTTAGCATATCTACTGTCAAGGCTTATATCTGTACCATGAAACAGTTATATTAAATCAAGTGTTTTTAGTGTTTGGGGATCATGGCTTTGGGGCATGATCACGTAAAAGGTGGTAAAATTTTAAGATGTTTGTCTCATAGAGGGTGGATCTAGAATAGATCCTGTAGTTGGGGTGCCTGGGTGGCTCAGAAGTTGAGCATCTCGGTTTTGGCTCAGATCATGTTCCCAGGGTCATGGGATCAACCCCTGTGTGGTACTTTGTGCTGAGCATGGAACCTGCTTAAGATTCTCTCTTTCTCTCTCTCTCTCTCTTTCTCTCTGTATCTCTCTGCCTCTCTCCTGCTCATATCTCTCTAAAATAAAAAATAAAATAAAATAATAAAAAATAAAAACAAGTAAGTGAATAAAATCCAAACTCATGGATACAGAGAACAGAATGGCGATTGCCACAGGAGTGGGGAGAGAGGCAGGTGAAATGCATGACGGGGGTCAGAACATACAAACTTCCAGTTACAAAATAAGTCATAGGATGGGGCACCTGGGTGGCTCAGTCAGTTAAGCACCTGACTTCAGGTCAGGTCATGATCTCATGATTCATGGGATTGAGCCCCACATCAGGCTGTGAGCCAGTGACAGTGCATAGGCTACTTGGGATTCTCTCTCTCTTCCTCTCTCTCTCTGCCCCTCCCCCACTCATACTTTCTCTGTCTCTCTCTCTCTCAAAATAAACAAACTTTAAAATAAATTAATTAAATTAAATAAGTCACAATAAAATAAAATAAGTCGCAGGATGTAATGTACAGTAGGGTGACTGTATCGTAAATTTCAAAACTGCTAAGAGAGTAGCTCTTAAAAGTTCTCATCACACACAAAAAATCTGTAACTATGTTTGGAGACAGATATTAACTAGACTTGTGGTTGTCATTTTACAATATATACAAATATCAAATCATTATGTTGTACATCTAAAACTAATATAATGTAAGGGGCGCCTGGGTGGCTCAGTTGGTTAAGTGTCTGACTTCAGCTCAGGTTGTGATCTCACGGTTCATGAGTTCGAGCCCCGCATCAGTCTCTGTGTTGACAGCTTGGAGCCTGGAGCCTGCTTTGGATTCTGTGTCTCCCTCTCTTTCTGCCCCTTCTCCACTCATGCTCTGCCTTTTTCTCTCTCAAATATGAATAAACATTTTTAAAAAGTTTAAAAAATAAAACAAAATAATGTTATATGTCAACTGTATCTCAATAAAAATTTTTTTAATTTTAAAAAAGGAGCTAAAAGAATGGGTGCTTCCAGGGGCAGGACTAGCGAGTGGGGCAGAGTATTGCTATTCCTTGCAAGCTTTTGGCTCCACCTTTTGACTCCACAAATTGTCTCCACATTTGACTTCATCTTCCTTCAATTCCATGTGTAATCATGGATGTTGGGGCCCTTCATCAGTACAGCCCACACCAGCCAAGGGACCCCCAGTCTCCTCACTGCCGGTGCATCCTCTCTGAGAATCAGAAACTGTGGTTCCCCCACAAAAAGATTTGCAACATCCGCCATTCTCCCTTGACATCAGACTCTGCTCATAAATTCCCCATGTCCCCATAAGCCGTGTGGTCTAGGTTGAGGGACTGGGCTGGGCTTCTCTACCATGTGGGTTTTTAGCATTCAGCATCCCCTGGAGCTGTGTGGGACGACTGGAAAAAGGAAATACTGAGATGGTTCTCTGTGACCTCCCCACCTCTCCATCTTTTCCCTCCTCCCCTCCCTCCTTCTTTCTTTCTTGTCTTCTTTTCTTCCATTTCTGCCTAATGTTATGGCAGAGTTTAAAAAGTAGCTAAGGAAGGGGCACCTGGGTGAATATGTCAGTTAAGCATCCGACTCTTGATATTGGCTCAGATCCGTTGTGAGATCGAGTCGCACGTGGGGCTCTTCACTAAGCATGGGATCTCCTTGGGATTCTTTCCCTCATTCTCCCTCTCCCTCTGCTCCTCCCCTGCTTGTGCCCTCACTCTCAAATTAAATAAGTAAACTTTTTTAAAGAAAAGTAGAGAAGGAAGCAGAAGCCCTGCTGTCTGCTGTCATTCCAAACCAGGAGGTCTGGGTCTGTGAGGTTTCAGTTAAGAAGAGCAAACATTTTGATATGCGGTGGAAGAGCCCCTGACATCAGAGTGTGGGCACCCTCGGGTTTTGGGTGGACAGTGCTTTACCTTCTCCTTGTCCCTGCTCCCTGTTATTTCTGTGTGGCAGGAATTTATTACAGTACAAATAGGAAAGAAAGCCCAGGGGATTCTGTCTCTCAGAAATGGTTTACAGAGGCAGGAGTATGCAAGAGCATAGAATTTTCCAAAGCCTTTAAAATTTTGTTGTCCTTGGGGCGCCTGGGTGGCTTAGTCGGTTAAGCGTCCGACTTTCGCTTAGGTCATGATCTCGCGGTTCGTGGTTCGAGCCCCACATCGGGCTCTGTGCTGACTGCCAGCTCAGAGCCTGGAGCCTGTTTCAGTCTGTGACTCCCTCTCTCTCTGACCCTCCCCCTGCTCACACTGTCTCTCTCTCTCCTAGAAATAAATTAAAAAAAAAAAAAAGATAAAATTTTGTTGTCCTCTTTGACTGACCCAGCTACAAAGATTGATATAGATTTACAAGCACAGGTGCTCACTAAAGTAGACTGCCAATAATGGGCAAACGAGATTTTTAATAAATAAGGAAATTTTAACTGTAGCATTAGTACTTTACCAGTTCAACTTATATCCTTTGTTCAGTCTCTGAAAACTCGCTTTTCAAGACCTCTGTTCCTATTCCTTCCTTCTTTTACTTTCCTCCATTTGTTCAAGGATTCATTCATTGTTTCTTGTGCATCTCCCATATGGCTGTCATGTTCCAGGCACCAGGGATGTCCTGATGAATAAGCAAGACTAGGTCATTACCTTTGTGTACCTTCCCTTCCAGCAGAGGAAGACAGATGTTCAATAGCCAACAATGAAGGAGCAATGTCAGTGCCCTGGGCAGAGGGAAACAGGATGGGATGGAGAGTGATGGATCAGCATGGCTGGTCACGGCAAGCGTCCCTGAGCAGCTGAGGTCTGAGCTGAGGCCTGAGTGAGGGGAGGAACAGCCCTTTAAGGACCTGTCAGGGGGTCCCAGGCTCAAGAGTCATGAGCAAGGTGGGGGCAGAAGAGATGAAGTGAGGGGGTGGGCAGGACCCAAAACTGGAGGGCCATTTTGGCCGTGGAACCCAGTTTGTTTTATTCTCAGTAAAATGAGGAGACTTCGGAGTTTGTGGCTTAAAAGCTTGTAACCAGTATGGTGACATGATTGGATTTGCCTTAAAGATCACTGACTGCCAGGTGACAAATTGGCTTAAGCAGCTGGAGTGAAGCAGGGAACCCAGTTAGGAGGCTGTTAAACTGTCAAGTGAGAGGTGGAAGAACCTTGATCTAAGGTGGCAATGATATAGCAATGAAGAGCTGCTGTCGGAAGCCGGCTCCGGCAGGTCCAGGGGTCCCTGAAGGATGGACGGTGTCGGCGAGGGAGGGAGTGAGAGAGCCCCGAGATCCTTTCTGATCACCAGCAGGCATCTCTGTCCTGTCGGTTTTGGTGTCTTTATTTATAGGTCAAATGTTAACATGGCATCAGGAAATGGAATTTTTACAACGGATAGTTCTTTGTGATAAGATGTTTTTAGGAAATGTGCAGAAATAGGTTTTATAGAAGTCTTCTTGCAGAACCGCCCCAATTATAGTGAGGTTGAGTAACTAAGAAAATAACAGGGTGTTCACATTTTAATAATGCAAAGACTAAGTCTTAGGTTTGTAGATACTCTTATCCATCCTCATCACAGCTGCCAGGGTAAGGGAAGGTGTTTGTGCAATGTAGGCCTTAGGGAAGGGGCTGCTATACACCATCGGTTAGCAAAGGTATATGTGGTAACTTATCTTCTGCCCTTATCTGTTCCTTCTCTCTAATTTGGGCTCTTTGCTTCCAGGCAAGACCTGATTTTCCAGTTATATTCTTTATGGCACCAGAGAGCCAACCATACCTTTAAAGAGTTTAGCTCATTTCCAATATATAGAATAGCCTCTTCGAGTGCATTTATCTTTGTGTCTAGTTTTATGATTTCTTGGATAGCTAGGGCATGAGAGACATTTTTGGTTAGCTGATTTACATGTTGGGCTGTATGAACATCCTGGACTAATGCAATGGTAGAAACAGCATTGTAAATGTGAAGGTCAATCTTTTATGAGTAAGGGTCATTAGCCTGTTCACAGCTCAAGGAAAAGTCTGGAGGGAAACAGGACTTTCTGGAGACATGATGTCTGTTCCCATAATCAAAAGAAGAAGTTCCCACAATAAGTTCCTTCACAAGGTGCAATCATCCTACCAGGGCCGGAATAAGGGGACAAGTCACTCCCGATATTGATCGACAAGGTACCTTAGGGGTCGGTGCTCAAGCAGAAATAATTGAGTAGGGGTGAATATCGGTCGTCATCTGATTGGCAAGAGATCGTGCAAACTTGCTTTAACCTCACCAGGAGTTTTCTCGACTAGTGGGTTCAGAATGGCTTCCAACAGGCTACGGACAATTAGGGCTATATTTTGGATACAGAGTCAATAGAATCTGCTAATGATGGGATGAGGGGGAGAGGGGGTATCCAGGATTCCTAAGTTTCTGGCTTGAACAACTGGGTGGATGAGGAAGCTCTTTATTGAGATGAATGACTAGAAGAAGGGTTTGCTGGGGGTAGGGGTTTAGGGAGGGATTTAGTCACAGAAGGGATGAGATCCCTGAGGCAGAGAGAAAAGGGATTGGTTGTTTGGAAGGGTGATGGAGGAGACTAATGAGGATTTAGGAGAGTGTGGATGACTTTCAGTGTGGTAAGTTCTGCAGAATGGTGGAGGGAAAGTCATACCTCAAGGACATGGGGAACACCATGTGAGGTCAGGGACCACATTGGTGTTTGCTCACAGTTGTATCCCCAGTTTCTGGTACAGGATCTGGCAAATGGTAGGTAGCTGCTCAAATATTTCTGAAACGAATGAATGAATGAGCAGGTGGTAAGGCAGTGTTGGAAGTGAGTATAGACCCCTTTCAGTACCTTTGGCAATGAAGACATAGGGAGAAAAAGGATATACTGGAGCAATGACAAGTTTTATGTTTATTTTAAATACCATGGCCAAGGGACTCCTGACAGTGGTTATAGTCATAGAGCAGAAAATCTCTAAAGGGCACTAATAAAAGGTGCTGGGCTGGGAAAGATAACCAATAAAAAGAGATCCTAGAGGGGGACGAGAAAGTGTGGAGGACGAGGGAGAGGATGAGGAGGAGCCTTGTTGCAGGGTCTCTTATAGTCCACAGCTCAACAATATTTGCTGAATACTGGTTACATGTCAGGTATCATTCCAGGTGTTAAATAATATGAGGATAATTCACGCAGTGTTTTCTCTTTTGGCGCAAATGATAAGACAAAACGTCTAAGAAAATAAAATATCAATACAACACTTAAGAGTTTGGCTATCCATTCCAACAGTGCCGGTCAGAATATTTATATGCCTCCTTACATCCCCTGAATTTTAAACACCTTGTGATTTCACTTTAGTGCCGAGTATGAAACGTTCTCTAAACCCAACCTCTTTGGGTTCAGTGCTTGATTTACATGCCTTTGTGCAAGGTGCTTAGGAGAAAGATTTTAGGGTTCACTCTGAAAATCTAACCAATATTTTATTCACAAAATGTAGATAGTGAGTCCATTTTAACTAACAAGTCATGACCAGTAACCAGCTGAGTTCCGTGAGAACAGAATTTTTTTTGTTTATTGTTATATTGTCACAAAATTGACTCACTCTCTACCTTTTTGGATGAAGTATCAGTTAGATTTTCATACAGAGAAGCTTAAAATCTTTCTCGTAAGCACCTTACACAAAGGCATGTAAATCAAGTTACGTAGATGGCTTTGGGTTTAGAGAACGTTTAATACTTGGCACTAACGTGAAATCACAAGGTATTTAAAATTCAAGGGATGTAAGGAGGCATATATTCTGACCAGCACTGTTGGAATGGATAGCCAAACTCTTAAGTGTTGTATTAATATTTTATTTTCTTAGACCTTTTGTTTCATCATTTGCGCCAAAGGAGAAAACACTGCATAAATTATCCTCATATTATTTAATCTTCTCAGAACATTAAAGTTTTATTCCATACATATGGTGCTAGATGGGTCAAATGTGTTTCAGGTCATCATTAAAGAAAGACCTCATACCAGTTTTGAGGGAAACTCAGTGAGCTAGTGAAGTGAGATTTACAGGAGACAAAAAATAAATCTGTGATTAAGTTATGTGTTGTTAATAAATAACAATGTTCTCTTCAGAATGAAAATTGTTGTGGTTCACCCTCCTCCCCCATTTCAAACACTTTTCCTTATTGACTGAATTCAGATGAATAGCTCTTGACTTCATTCACCTGCTGCCTGTCAAAAATGAAATAACTGAATGAACAAGGTGTGCAAATGAGTCCGGACAAAAATATAGCCACCAGTTAAAGTGATGTTTGTAGAATCATGTTTGCTTAACAGATTAATCTCTTCCCTTTAGAATCTTTTGGTAAAAGTGTAGGTCTAATTAATAAGTGAGTATGCTTAACTCAGAGCACAAGCAATGTCATGAAATGGGATCTAACTTCAGATTTTTAAAAAGGGTTCTTTTTTTTCCCGACTTCTCTGTAACACTTCCAGCTTTTTTCATTTCCTCTATTCATTCTCACATGAATTTTCTTTTTTTAAAAGCATGCTGGGACATATGTTCATCAGAGGAAGACATATTCCAGTCTTTAGCTGTAGACCTTCTAATGAATGGCTACTCCAAGTCGGTCATTAATCACTGAACTTGGTGAAGGAAGAAGGTGGTGTTGGTGGGCACTACAGGAGAAATAACTTTGTCCCACCATTTGCTATTGACACAAACCAAACTGACTAGCAAAACTATTATGCTATCATTTATTATTTGTGAGTTTGAACTCTGTAATTAGGTGCATACATATTTATGATTATTATGTCTTCTTAATGAATTAACCATTCATCATGATGGCATGCCCCTGTTTCTCAACAGTAACATTCCTTCTTCAGAAGCCTAATTAGTTTCATATTAATATAGCCACTACAGCTATTTTGGATGAGTATTTGCATGGAATATTTTCCATACTTTTACTCTTAATTTATCTATGTTTAGATAATTTATTAATCCATTTAAAGTGGGTTTCCTTTAATATGACAGACCCATCTAATTTGGTCTTGCTTTTTTTTCACCCAGTCTGACAATCTGTCTTCATTGAAATGTTCAGAACATTAATGTAATTATAAATATTGCTGGATTTAAATCTGCCATCTTGCGGGGTACCTGGGTGGCTCAGCTGGTTAAGCAGTAGATTTTGGCCCAGGTCATGATCTCATGGTTTGTGAGTATGAGCCCCACATTGGGCTCTGTGCTGACAGCTCAGAGCCTGGAGCCTGCTTCAGATTCTGGGTCTCCCTCTCTGCCTCTCCCCTGCTCTCTCTCGCGCTCTCGCTCTCTCTCTCTCTCTCAAAAAGGAATAATCATTTAGGAAAATTTAATCTGCCATCTTGGTAGCTGTTTTCTGCTTGTTCTATTTGTTCTTTTTACTTTGTCTATCTCCTGAGCTTTTCTGGCCTCCTTTGGAATTATTGAATTATTTTTTTATGATTCTTTTTTATTTTCCCTATTGGGCTTATTAGTTATACAGTTTTTGGTTTTGTAGGCTTTACATTACACATTTTTAAAGTCCTGTAGTACTTTCTGTATAGTATCAGAACCTTACCGGAGTATTCCTCTATGTTATTCCCTTTTCCTTTGTGCTACTATTCTCATTCATTTTACTTCACTATATCTTATAAAATGTACAATGTTGGGAGACCTGGGTGGCTCAGTTGGTTAAGCATTGGACTCTTGATTTTGGCTCAGGTCATGATCTCATGGTTCGTGAGTCTAAGCCCTACATCAGGCTCTGTGCTGACAGCCCAGAGCTTGCTCGGGATTCTCTTTCTCATTCTCTCTCTGCCTGTCTCTCTCTCTCTCTCTCAAAAATAAATACATAAACATTTAAAAAAAATGTACAATGTCTTTTAGGGATTTCTACTTCAGACAATCATCTTTTAAAAAGGTTAAACTTTTAAAAAATGTTTTTTCATATTGACCCACATTTTTTCCTGTTCCCATGCTCTTTATTTCTTTGCGTAGATACAAATTTCTATCTTGTATTAGATTCTTTCAGCTGAAGAATTTCCTTCACATTTTTTCTTGTGTAGGTTTGTTGGCAATTAATGCTTTCAGCTTTTGTTTGTCTGGAAAAAATTCATTTCTTTCTCATTTTTGGAAGATATTTTTGCCAGATATAGAATTCTGACTCGACTTATTTTTTTTTCTTTCAGTTCTTGAAAGGTATGACTTTGTTGTCTCTGCTTGCCTAATTTCTGACAAGCAGTCTGTTCTACTTTCTATTTTTGTGCCTCTGTAGGAAATGTTTCTTAACTGCCTCTATTTTTGTGTTTCAGCCATTTAACTATGATGTGCCTCAGTGGGCTTTTCTTGGTATTTACACTGCTACTCTGAACTTCTTAAATGTGTGGTTTGTTGTCTTTTGTTCGTTCTGAAAATCATTTCTTCAAATAATTCTTCTGTATTGTTTTCTATTTCCTATCCTTCTGGACTCCAAATACACCCATGTTAGATAGTTCATTGTTGTCCTGTGTCTTTCAGATATGCTCTTTTTACTTCACTCCTTTTTTCCCTTTGTGACTGACTTTGAATCATTTTTATGGGCTTACATTCAAGGTCACTTATTTTTTTTCCTTTGCTGTGTCTAGTCTACTGATAAGCCTATGGAAGGAATTCTTCCTCTCTAATATATATTTAGTTTCCAGAATTCCTATTTGATTCTTTTTATTTTTTCCATCACTCTGTTTGATAATTCCAACATCTGGGTCATTTGGAGTCTGATTCTGATTCTGTTAATTGCCTTCTCCTGTGTTTATGGGTCTTTTTTCTTCTCTTTTTGGTGTGTCATACTTTCATTGAATTAACAGATACTGTGCATGAAAGACTAGTATAGACAGAGTTGCACACACCTGACAATGGACACACTACCTTTCCTGTGAGGCTTTAGTGGTTGTTAGTAGCTGAGCTGGATGTTGCTGTTATCATTGTGTTCTTGTTACACAGCTACTACCTTCAGCTCAGTCTTCAAATTTGGCCAATGGTAAGCTGCTTCTACTTTGTGCTTAGAGCAAAGACTGGATTGCCTGAGGGTTTTTGTTTTTTTGTTTTGTGTTTTCACAGTTTTCCAGTTCTGCTTTCAGCTATTAACAGGACTGTGTGCTTGCAGTCCTGTAGGGAGAATGGTTTGCTTCCTCTCCAAGGAGCAGATTGTTATTGCTTGTTACTTGGTGGAGACTGCAGCGAGGGTAGGTAAGAATTGAAGGCCTTGTTCACCTGAGTTTTGGAAGTGGGGCTTTCTTAGTGTTCCAGAATTCCCCCCTGTAACATTCCATGCTGCATCCCCTAATCCCCTTTGTGTTTGAGGGGAGGCATGTGGGGAGAGCTCTTGAGTGGGAACAGGTTCCTGACACCCTCCCGGTGGTAGCTGACTTCTGCTTTGTACCAGGCCTCAAGCAGCTGTCTCCCAGTCCCTCAGCTGGGGAGAGCTTGCTACTAGCCCTCTTCCTGCTGCAGTGGAAATTAAACTCAGTGAGAAGCCTCAATTAAGAAGAGCAAACTTGTGCGGCTTCCCTGGTGAAAGAGCCTCCCGGCATCAGACCGCAGGCCCCCTTGACTTCCTGGGGACAGAGAATGGTCTACTTTCCCCTGCTGCCTTTCCCAGATCCTTGTGTATGACAGGAATTTATTACAGCACAAATATAGGAGGTAGCCCAGGAGACCTGCCTCTCAGAATTGTTTGGAGGAAGCAAGGAAATGCTTTACCTCAGAATTTTCTGAAGCCTTTATGGCCATTCCCCCCGCCTTAATCTGACCCAACTGAGTATTAACATGGATTTATCAACACAGGCACTTTCTAAATGAAGCTGATGAGGTTTGGAGTGCGGGGGTGGTGGGGAGGGGGTGGTGGTGGGGAGGGGGTGGTGGTGGTTAGGAGCTGATGGCCAGGAAATAATTCTTGAAGACATCTTTGGTGCAAGAAGATGATTTTATTAAAGCACGGAGACAGGACTCATGGGCAGAAAGTGCTGTACTGGTGTTGTGAAGAGTGACTGATTATACACACCCTCAGGTTGGGAGAGGGTCAGGGGCAGAGTAAGTCTCTAAGGAATTTTGGAAGCAAGGTTTCCAGGACCTTGAGGGGCTAGCTGTTGTTAGGAGAATATCATTTATTAGTGTTTAGTAAAACCTCAGTCATGAGACCTTTCAGATGTATATCAGGGGCCATATGCTTGGAGTATAATTGCCAACATATACTCAGGGGTTAAAGATAAAGGGGGTTTGCAAAGGAAATTTTAAGTGTTTAAGGAGACTCACAGGATCCTGGGGGGTCAGGATAATGTTAAGCCAAGATTCCCTTTTGCCCCTAGCAAAGTACTGTCATTGAGGCAGCTGAGCTCCTAGAGGAAGGTCACTCTGCCAGTTTCAAGGACTTGTCAGTAGGCTGTAGGCAGTAAGAGAATTTAATTTTTCATTTGCCTTTGTTTCGCACATCACCGTGGCAAACATTTAAACCCCCTTAAATCTTGATGAAGGTGATATTAGGGCTCTAGGAAACAGAGTCTATAGGTTTCTGGAGATTAAGCTATGGATAAGATTGCCTTTTTCTTGCAGTTTACTAAATTCTCCATAAACTGAAGGAGACTGCTGTTCTGCATAACTGTGATCTCTATCAGTCAACTATTTGTTTTCTTTCCTCTCCTTTGTTCCTGGACAGCCAGGAGTGTCTGAGGAATGTCACACATATCCCACCTGGGGATGGGTGCTGTTAGCCTGTTCTCTGCCCTCAGCTTGCCTTATGCTCCCTCATCAAGGCTGCCTCTAAAACAGCTCAAGTCACTGGACAAATAAAACCTTTAATGAATATGGAAATCCTATTTATAACACCAGTACTTCAACATTTCAAGTTATTTCTGTGCAGAAACTCTCTCTTTCCAATGGTCTTGTTTCCAATTATTCTCATCTTTGTCTGTTTTAGGCTCTTGCCTTATTCATTTGTTCATCAGAAAACATTAATTGTGCATCTCCCATGTGGCTGTCATGTTCCAGGCACCAGGGATGTCCTGATGAATAAGCAAGACTAGGTCATTACCTTTGCGTACCTTCCCTTCCAGCAGAGGAAGACAGACACCAAATAGCTAACAATAAAGGAACAATGTCAGTGCCCTGGAGAGAGGGAAACAGGATGGGATGGAGAGTGATGGATCAGCATGGCTGGTCACGGCAAGCGTCCCTGAGCAGCTGAGGTCTGAGCTGAGGCCTGAGTGAGGGGAGGAACAGCCCTTTAAGGACCTGTCAGGGGGTCCCAGGCTCAACTGCCATGAACAAGTGGGGAGCAGAAGAGTGAAGTGAGGGGGTGGGCAGGACCCGGAAGATGGATGGCCATTTTAGCTGTGAAAGCATTGAATTTTACTCTGAGTGAAATGGGGAGACTTTGGAAGTTTTTGGTTGTTTTGTTTTGTTCTTCAGATTTGCTCTTCCAAAATTCAGTCTGGCTGCTGTGAAAAGTGGTGAGCCCAGATAGGAGGCAGTTACACTGTCTAGTGAAAGGGGAAAGAATCTTGAACTGAGGTAGCAATGAAGGCAATGAAAGGCTATGGACAGTTAGGAGTGTATTTTGTTTTTTGTTTTATAAATATATATATATATATATATATTTATAAATTATATATATTATATTTATTCAGGCGTACAACATACTGCTTCCACAAGTTTGGTGTGTCTAGGGGTATATTTTGGATATGAGGTCAACAGGACCCCAGGAAGCCAGGAAGCCTACAGTTCTACCTTGAACAACAGGGTGGATGGAGAAGCTATTTCTGATATAGAAAGACTAAAGGAGGGATTTGCCAGGGGGAGATTTGGGGAGGCTACAGTCACAGGAGGCAGGGGATCCCTGAGGCAGAGAATAGGGATTGATTGTTCAGAAGGGTAATGGAGGAGATAAATGAGGAATTAGAGCACTTGTGACTGTAGTTTGTAATTTTGGGAGAATGGTAGCACACATGTCAGACTTCAAGATGATAAACATTGTAGGAGCGGAGACCATGTCAGTGATTGCTCAGAGTTGGATCCCCAGGTCCTGGCAAATGGTGGGTGCTCCTCATTTACTTTTGAAGTAAATGAATGACAGAATGGGTGGTAAGGAAATATTGGACCTGAGTGTTGAAGACATTCAGTAAATTTAGCAATGAAGGAATGTGGAGAAGTAACATGCTAATGAGCAGAGATAGCAAATTTTAATTTTTTATAATATATGTAATGGATAAGGGAGGCTTGAATGTTTGCAGTCACAGAAAAGATAACACTAGAGAAGAGAGATGAGGAAGCTGGTCCATGAAAGGATAATTAATGGCGTAAGGTCATTCCACAGGGGAAAGGAAGGTAACATCTGTTATTCATTCATTATGTACCAGGAAGTGGGCCAGCACCTCACATCTGTTATCTCACTCAACCATCACAATGGTCATTTAGGGTAGAATTGCCAAATAAAATACAGGACACCAATTAATTAATTTCAGATAGCAAAAATATCAGTATGACTCATGCAATGTTTGGGACATACTTATATTTTTAAAAAATATTCAATGTTGATCCAAAATTCAAATCTGATTGGGTCTCTGATATTTTTATGTTTTAAATGGGGCAACCTTACCTTGGGGTAGATGACGATGAGGGAGCTTAAGGCAAGCCAACACCAGCAAACACCCCTACACACACACCTTGGGTGGGATATGTGTGATATTCCTTGGTCATTCCCGGTTGCCCTAAAGCTAAGAGGAGAAAACAAATGGTTAACTGATAAAGATCACAGTCAGGACTGTGAGTCTACATCAGTTTACAACATCTTAGTGAATGAATTACAAGAAAAAGGCAATCTTACCAATAGCCTAATCTCCAAAAACTCAGTTTCTTGGAGCCCCAACATCACCCTCTCCTCCATAATGATGTGGGGAACAAAGGCAAGAAAGAATTTAAATTTCCTTATAAGCTGCAGCCCATTGGCAAATACTTGAGGCAAATGCAGAGTAAAACATTCTTCCAAGAACTCCCTACAGTCTTAATGTTAATACTTTGCTAGAGAAAAACAACCTTATTCTGACAATAGCTAGGCCTCCATTATCTTCTGAGTCCTCTTTAACATGTAAAAGTCTTTTCAGAGGCCTCCCTTTTGCCTTGATCTCTCGAAATTCCACAGTATAAATAGCCAGTCACTCTTCATAACCCCAGTGCAGCTCTTTCTGCCCACGGGTCCTGTTCATGTGCTTTAATAAAGTCACCTTTTTGCACCAAAGACATCTCAAGAATTCTATCTTGGCCATCAACTCTTAACCCCCACCCCCACTCCAAAATGCCATCAGATAATATAATATTTAAAAGCCATTTTTCCTGAAGGAAACTGAGGATCTGATAGATTGAATAATATTGCCCACATACACAAACTTATTAAAAGCAGTGTGGTAGTCAGAATTGGAACCCAGTCTGTGGGACTCCTGAATGTATGGGCTTTGCCTATGTTCTGTGCCCATGTGGAGTTGAGTCCACAGAAGAGCTTAACTCAATAAGTCAGCCCTTTTCCCACTTATGTATATATATATGACTGGCCTCTAGTTAAACAGTCAAGGGTAGGGAGCTTCTTGGGATCATTTCTGTGTCAAGTAAAGATGCCACTAAATCATTCTTGATGGACTTCTAGGTGGGGTATTTTTGCTAACACACTGAGATGAATGACATTATAGATTAGTCTTCCCTTGTTTTTGTTTGTTGTTGTTACTTTTGTTTGAATCTCCAAGCACTGGGCTAATTTAGAGAGTGCACCTGACTGGACAGCATGCCACAGCCCTGATGGAGAGGGCTAGATGTTTACCAAGTTGACATGTTTGAGTGAAGAGAACAGCTTTCCCTCTTTTGAAAAAGAGGTGATCTGGGTCCCTGGGTGGCTCAGTTGGTTAAACATCTGACTTCGGCTCAGGTCACAATCTCGCAGTTCACGAGCTCAAGCCCAATGTCAGGCTCTGCAGAGCCTGGAGCCTTCTTTGGATTCTATCCCTCTCTCTCTGCCCCTCTCCCACTCATACTCTGTTTCTCTCTCAAAAATAAATAAAAACATGTAAAAACTTTGAAAGAAAAGGAAGCTATCTTTTTTTTTAAATATGGATATGTACTCAGTATTAAAATTATTTGGGGACAACTATGCTTGTACTTTTTGAGTAGGATGTGGGCTATATAAGCTTAATAAAACTTTTTTAAAACTTTTTTTAAATGTTTATTTATTTTTGAGAGAGAGAGTGAGAGCGAGAGGGAGGGAGAGGCAAAGACACAGAAACTAAAGAAGACTCCAGGCTCTGAGCTGTCAGCACAGATGGGGAGGGGGCCCTCAAACTCATGAACTGTGAGATCATGACCTGAGGTGAAGTCAGAGCTTAACCAACTGAGCCACCCAGGCGCCCCACTTAATAAAACTTCTAAGAGGGGCGCCTGGGTGGCTTAGTCGGTTAAGCGTCCGACTTTCGCTTAGGTCATGATCTTGCGGTTCGTGGGTTCGGGCCCCGCGTTGGGCTCTGTGCTGACTGCCAGCTCAGAGCCTGGAGCCTGTTTCAGTCTGTGACTCCCTCTCTCTCTGACCCTCCCCTGCTCACGCTCTCTCTCTCTCTCTCTTAGAAATAAATAAAAATATTAAAAAAAAAAACTTCTAAGAGATAAGATAGTCTAGGACTTAAGACCTTTGAGTCTGTAGTCAGAGGGACTGGGGTTTGAATCTTGTTCTACAACGTATTGATATTGGGCAAGTTATTTAGCCTTTCTCAGTCTCTTGTTTTCTGTTCTCAAAAATGGGGATGCTGATAACAATAGTAACAATAGCTTCCCTACAGAGTGAGTGTGAGCACTGCACGGGCTGATAGCACATGTAATAAACACCTAACACACTGATAGCCGTCACCCCCCCACCAGCCACGGTGGCATGATTGTTACCCCGGAGGGTGCTTCTGTTTGAAACACTGCTGTATCCACATTTACAAACTGATGATGAGGTTATGTGGGGATTTTGTTGTCCCGTAACTTTGAAAACTGTTTGTGACAAATAACCTCATGAATTTGTACCAGGGCATTGGTACAAGGGCGAGACAAAATTGCCAACAAATCACCAAACATAAGGAAAAAATTGTTTTCCTACTAAATACCATTTCTTTAGTTGCCTAGATTGAGGTGCCACTTAATGATTATCTTAAAGAAAAAAATTCTTGGGGCGCCTGGGTGGCTTTGTCGGTTAAGCGTCCGACTTTCGCTTAGGTCATGATCTGGCGGTTCGTGGGTTCGAGCCCCGCGTTGGGCTCTGTGCTGACTGCCAGCTCAGAGCCTGGAGCCTGTTTCAGTCTGTGACTCCCTCTCTCTCTGACCCTCCCCTGCTCACGCTCTCTCTCTCTCTCTCTCTCCTAAAAATAAATAAAAAAACATTAAAATTTAAAAAAAAAAAAAAGAAGAAAAAAATTCTTGATACATTATGAAAACATTGGACCAAAGATATACAGCCCTGTCTTCAATCAGATAACATTTAAGTGTATTTTGGCTTTTCAGTGTATTATTTCACATTTTACACTCCTTCCTCATCCTACCCAAAATGCTAAATTCATGCCCACAACTTTTCCCTTTTACATTACAAAGCTCAGTGAATTCTACATGAAATAATATCTTCATTTTATATATATAATGAATATATAATGAATATTATAAATATTCACATATAAGTATATAATTACATGTAACATATGAATTGTATTCTATATTATATATAATAATGTATGTTATAATTCATATATATGAATACATTATATTCACTTCCTATAATATGCATAATATAATATATACATAGTACATTAATGACACATAATATGTTGTATACATATAGTGTCTTAATTGATTTTCTTTTCACTTAATAGTGACCAAAATTTGTACTCAGAATTTGCAGTTTTTGACTCAGAATTTGCGAACGTTTCATCAATTACTTACTTACAAGGTCTGTCATGTTTAGCGATTTATTAAGTATTATTGACCACCTACTACATGCTAAGCTCTATTGTAAGTGCTGACTGCAGCTGTCAGACCACAAAACAAAGCCCTACCCTCATGAAACTTTGCTGGTGATGGTGATCCTTTTGCTCAAGGTTTTCTACCTTTTGTGGATGAAGCATGGCTTAGATTTTTTTCCCTCTAAGTGATCACTTTAAGTGGATCTTAAAAGTCTTTCTTGTAATTGCCTTTACATGTAGGCAAGTAAATCCAGAAATTAAGACAGGTTTGGGAATAGAGAACAATGTCATGTTGGACATTAAATTAAAACCATGGAGTATTTAAAATTCAGGGGATTTAAGGAGGCATATAAATATTATGACCTTCACTGTTGGAATGATTAACCAATCTTTTAAGTGTCATTTTAATGTTTCATTTTCTGAGACCTTGCACTGCACTCTTCTCTCACAAAGTAAGAACCACTGCAAACATTTGCCACCTTACTTAAAGTCCTGCCATGGACTTCTGAGTTTTGTGTTTCACACAGTTGGTGCTGTGAGTAGATCAAGTCATTATAACCAACAGCAGATCAGTTTCGAGAGAAACTCACTGAGCTTTTATACACTTTTCCTGTTGATTGATTTCAGGTCATTCTCAATCTCTTCCACTGCTGCCTTTGATGAAGTGTGGAGAACTGAGCCGTGGAGAAAGTGGAAACACTAGTTACAAGTGAAATTTATGGGTTCATATTCATCTGAGTGGAGATCTTCTCAGCTCCATTGTCTAGATGATGAGGTTTTTTTGGGGTGACAGTGGGGTTCTTGGGGTCCGGAGCTGATGGCTGAGAAAGAATTCTTGAAGACCTTTTTGGTACAAAAAGGGGATTTTATTAAGGCACAGGACAGGACCTTTTGGCAGGAAGAACAGCCCCAGGACATTAAGGAAAGACGGGTTATATACTATGGGGCTGGGGGAGGTAAAGTCTGGGTGGGGAGTTTTCAGTGAGATTTTCATATGCTAAAGACTCATAGTAACTGGAGGTCTAGCTATTGTCAAGGTACAGCTGTTTTTCCCTCTATCAAAACATTAACATTAAGACAGTTCTGCCAACCTCAAGTATTTTTTAATGGGCTGCAGGTTATAAGGAAATTTAGTTCTATCTGCCGTTTCCTTCTGCCTTTGTTTCTCACATCACTATGGATGGTGATGCAAGACTATGATCTCTATTAGTTAACCATTTGTTTTTCTCCTTTTCTTTGTTCTTGGGCAGCCAGGACTGCCTGAGGAATAGCACACACATCCCACCTGGTTGGGGGGGGTGGGGGGGAGAAGGGGTCACGGCCTGTCAGCCTGCTTTATGCTCCCTCTTCACAGAAGGCACCTGAGGAGCTGGGGCTGGAGGATCCACTTCCAACACACTTCACTGCCAAGTTCACCACTGGGACTGGGATACTGGAGGCTAGTCAGCTGGACTGTCAAGCTGAATGCCCACATGTGGTCTCCCTGGAGCTCCATTATAGTGTTATGGAATCTGGTCTAGATCACCTGGCGGAAGAACTAAGCGGCGCTCAGAGATCTTGGAAGGGAGGAGGTTTATTTTACATCGGTGGGCTCAGAGGAGATCATTCTCCAGAGGTCTGAGCCCCGAATGCAAGTGGGAAGGGTAATTTATAGCGTCATCTTCTGCATTCATGGCGCGTTTTCGCCCGCACAGCAAACAGGGCAGGGAGAACCCAGAAGACAAGTCTCAAAGCTAGGAACCAGAGCTTGTTTTAGTCCCGTCGGCCATCTTATGGTGCAGAACTTTATTTTCCCGACGGTAGGACAGCTAGACTTCTCTCTTGGTGGCCCAACACTCCAAGAACAAATGTTCCCTGGGAACAAAGTGGAAACCACAGTCTCAGAAACCCCATAGCATCACCTTGGCTGTACTGCAGTGGATGAAGCAGCTTCAAGCTCCCTAAAATTCAAGGGAAAGAGACAGAGACTCTCAATAGAAGGTGCATCAGAGAGTTTACACTCAAGTTTTAAAACTGCCACAACCTCATCATTTTAAATATTTGCTTAAAAATGGAAGCCAATGGATTGGCTGATTATTTACATACTTTCCTTAACTCAGACCACACTCATGAAAGTGGATGTCAGTTAATATATTATTATTATAGAGGTTACTCCCAATATTTGTAAGAGTTCTTTTCTCCGCACTTCCTTCTGAATTTTCTTTGTTCAGTAATGTGCTAACCCACAGATTTTTATGGGATTCTTCCTCCTCTTAATTGGTAGAAATACTTTATTCTTCTGTTGTTCTCCTACAGTAAGACCATTGCAACTTTACTCCCTAGAGCCACTGAAGCTACTGTGACCTGAGGGAACAGTAACTTCCAAGCAGTGTTTTGTACTAAACCAACTATCATAATTATTATAAAACCATTTGTTATTAAAGCAATTTTATATATTATTATGCTAATGATCTTATTATCTGAATATGCTTCCAATTTCTCCTTGCCTCTTCTGATTTTCAGTTATATATGCATCCAAAGTTTTTACATTATTTATAAAATATGTATATTTTAAATATAGTGAAGTGAAAAATGCTTCTGCTAATGTTACAGAACATGGTCTGGATCACCCGACAGAAGAACCAAGCAGCACTCAGAGATCTTGGAAGACAGGAGGTTTATTTCACAATGGTGGTCTCAGAGGAGATCACTTTCCAGAGGTAAGCATGGGGGACAATTTATAGTCTGTTACTTCTGCATTAGTAGTAATTTGGCGCTTGTGGAAAGCCGGGCAGGAAGAAGAACCCTGAAGGGGAGTCTTTGGGTAGGAACTGGAATTCTCTCATCAGTTCTGTCAGCCATCTTATAACAGATTTTTCTCCATTACTAACATTTGGTTAGACTTTTATATTACTGGAGCTCAAGCATACTTGGTACATGTTAAAGCCCTGACAGAGGGAAGTGAGTAAATGAACTATTTTATGGAAAGCATAACCAGATGGCCTTATTTAGTGATAGGTAAGATAGAAATGGTGGGGATTGTTGTAAAACTTTTAAAAATCGTTTGTATTATTCTGGTGTGGCTACGCTCCTTAATAATGGTCTTTGTTCCTTCAAGGGATGCCATAGGGAACAAGGTTTTGTGACTTTAGTGTTCCTTTGGTTAATTAATTTATCCAAGATGGATTCTCAATTTCCTTCATAGTGTCTTCACAGAAATACAGAGATCACCAGAAAAGTATACCTTTTCGAAGCTAAGAAACTTGAGAGAAGTTTTGTGTTTTTAAAATCATTATTAGTATTTTCTAATCATTAGTGGAAATTGTTGATATCTTTTTCTAAACCAAACCCCAGAGCATATAATAGAAGAAAAATTACCCTGATGTTACCTTGATGTGTACACCTGCAAGCTTACTAAAATCTGCTTTGGTGGTTGAACAGAGCTCAACACTAAAATGGATCATGACAATAAAATGTTTCTTGGCTTCTTCCAGAACTTAGCACTAAAAACTTCTCCCAAATAAATCATATGCTAAGAAGGAAACTTTTAATTTTAATATCTGGATAGCAGTTGGTAGGGTGCCTATCTGCCGATGTCCCTAGATCGTTTTGTTTAATGTTGATTAAGAACTGGTGGTTGGCAGCTTCCTTCCATCAAGTGAATTTCGGTTAGTGGAAGATAAGTCCTTTCTTTCTGAATATATACCTGAGATTCTCAAAGTGTGGGCCATCAGACCCTGGGGGTCCCCAGGATCCTTTCAGTGTGTTCACAGGGTCAAGGCTATTTTCACTGTAATACTAAGAGGTTATATGCATTTTCACTGTGTTGACATTTGCAACTGATTGTGCAAAGGCATTGGAGCTTAAAACTGCTGAACCTTAACCCAAATCAAGGCAGTAGCACCAAAATGACCTACTAGTCATTATATTTCTTCACTGCCAGGTACTCATAGACCCTGATGAAGCAGCAAAAATTACTGATTTTATTAAATCTTTACCCTTTGAGTAAATTTCTTAGAATTTTGTGTGATGAAATGGGATGTACACATGAATCATTTCTGCTATATGCCAAAGTCAGATGATTGCCTTAAAGAAAAGCACATATGTGATTACTTGGGTTACACTAAAGTAGCTACTTTTTAAAGAAAATATCATTTTTACTTGAAAGAATGACTGACAGAAACATGTTGTTTTAGATCTGAGAATTTGGAAGCCATTTTCTTAAAAATGAAGTGATCTATCACTTCAAGGGAAGGAAGTGATGGTAGTTGTTGCCCAAGGTTAAAATTGTTGTCAAGTGAAAATCAGAATTGTAGAAAATTTATATCTGCACTATGAGCTTCCTAGGACATACATCTTTTATGATGAGATGGGTTGCATAGTAATGAATATGACTTTTGATATCATATAGTGAAATAGGTCATCATTTGGGGTATTTGAATAACTCACTGAACCAATAATTTACAAATGACCAATACATTGATAAGAGATCTATTGCAAGTGTCACAGACTGAAACAGGCTTCAGGCTCTGAGCTGGCAGTCAGCACAGAGCCCGACGCGGGGCTCGAACCCACGAACCGCGAGATCATGACCTAAGCGAAAGTCAGACGCTTAACCGACTAAGCCAACCAGGCGCCCCGTATTAATGCTATTTTTAAATGATTTAATAAATTAATTTTCCTGTTTAAATTTCTAACATGACAAATACCAACACATGAGTGACAAAAATAAATGCTTTTTAAGTTCTCAATAATTTTTAAGAGCCTACAAGAAACTGCAGAAAGCTTAAGAACTGCTGGTGTGGACAAATCTGCTTTTCAACTGGATGCTCAGGGGCATATATGTTGAAAGAGAAAACTATCAGCATGCAAATATTTCCCACTGGCATGTAATTCAGTTATTGTCATAAATGTCCATTGACAGAATTTCAGGCCTCATGTTTTGGGCTCTTCCATCCACCAGTCACCATATGGAATTCTCAACCTCTGTCCTGAATAGCTGTGATGTCAAGACCACCAAACTTCTCTCATTTTTTTTGGCAGAATACAAATAGGGCGCTTGGACCAAATTTGGGGAATTTACTTTGTAGTTATTTGGTCTGTAGTTAACGCTGCTGATGGCCAGATCTGGGTTTCTTTTCTTCCCCCTTTTTTTCCCTTTCTTCTTTTCCTTTCTCTTTCCATTTTTCCTTCATGTCTTTATTTTTATTTTCCCTTCTTATTTTCTTTTTGAAAGACAGCTCTCTGAGAGGTTGTGGAGATTATAATAGATAAAGATTTTTCTTTCTTTTTTTTTTTTTAAATGTTTTATTTATTTCTAGGAGAGAGAGAGAGAGACAGCGTGAGCAGGGGAGGGTCAGAGAGAGAGGGAGACACAGACTGAAACAGGCTCCAGGCTCTGAGCTGGCAGTCAGCACAGAGCCCGACGCGGGGCTCGAACCCACGAACCGTGAGATCATGACCTAAGCGAAAGTCGGACGCTTAACCGACTAAGCCACCCAGGCGCCCCGATAAAGATTTTTCTATATTCTGTATTCTAGATCTATATTCTGGACTTTCCATATTTCTATATGGAAATATTTCTTTGCCGAGAACGTTGTTCTACACCACACAGTACACCTTGTGATCTCAAATAACTTGATGAAAACTCTAGTTTGTAGCTCTGAAAATTAAATGGCACATGAATTGAACATTGTTTTGTGCTGTTCCTTATACAATGATTTGACCACGTACATAAAATATACGTGCTTGAAAGTAAAAAATAAATAAGAGTTTGGAAGTTCATTTTGTGAAACAGAGATAAAACAAGATTGGACAAATATAAATAATTTTAAAACTACTTTACAATCCAATAGCAAACATCATGATCATAATTATCATTATCACCATCATAGCTACCATATATAAAAGGAAATTTTGACTCAAAGTAGTCTATGCATGGAAGATAGCAAAAGTGAACATTCTATTGCATCCCAAATGGTTTTAATAAGCTGAGGTTGATAAAGAGCCATGAGCTTTTAGTGACTTAGAATGCCGTAGCTCTATTGACTCCAGCCAGAAATGCTCCTAATCCATGAACATTGTTACTTCTTTTAACCAATCACACAGAGGCCTATAAATTCGTTTCTACCTATCCACACTACTAATTTTCAATTATTGTTTAAAATAACACCACAAATACATACCCCATTTCCCCCCTTTCTTGCACCTACATGTTTATAAGACTGCAAGTTGATTTCTTTCAAATATTCGTTTTAATATATTTGAATCCCAGTTGGTAAAGAAGCATCTGTTAAATAATCAGGTCAAAAACCAAAAAATGAACATAAATGTAATTTACTAAACTTTAGAGACATAAGTTTTATAACCATATAGGAAGATATGTTTCTTGTTTACAGATTTTAGAGTTTTTAAATATTTTTCACAACTATGCAAATCATGGTCATGATTATTTATATATGTTAGAAAATGCATATTGGTTTTGGAATTATCCTAAGCAGCCGTTTCTATGAGAAAACTGACATTAAAGATGTTTTCTTAAAGATATAACCTTCATACATATTGGTGAAGTGTTTAAAAGGAATATAAGTATGGATTCTGAAGAAATGGGGAAAGAATGGAGACAATTTATATCTCATACACATACACGCACACACACACACCCCACCAGTCTTTGTTGGATAGAGGAAAGGATTAATGTTTGTGTCTTACATTAAGGGCTGCAATTATACTTTGTATATAATGAATAACCAATATACTTTAGTTATTGAAGAGTGAAGTGTTACATATCTGACAGTTATGTCTTTATCATAGATTTTTATTTGTTGTACTTTGCATTGACTTTCTTTTCCTCATGTCTGACTTTGAAAGGAATTGTATACTATACTAAAATTACAATGGATAAATATTTTTGCTTGAAAAGGTTGTTTGACTTGATAATAGTAATTTTGGTTTTCAGTAAAGTCAATTAGGTATTATATACTTTTCCCCAAGGAAAATTGTTTCTATCCCATGATACTTCATTAAATTATGCCATTTATAGCTCTAGAAAACAGGCAAACACTGCAGAGAGCTGAGTCTTTTCTTAATTTTTTTAAAATGTTTTATTTCTGAGAGAGAGAGAGAGAGAGAGAGCGTGAGCAGGGGAGGGTCAGAGAGAGAGGGAGGCACAGAATCCAAAGCAGGCTCCAGGCTCTGAGCTAGCTGTCAACACAGAGCCCAATGCAAGGCTCGAACCCATGAACCATGAGAGCTGAAGGTGGACACTCAACCAACTGAGCCACCCAGGTGCCCCAAGCTGAGTCTTTATTTAAGCAGAAAATACAGGTGTGATCATGGTTGAGGACTAAAAGAATAGAATGTTTTGAAGTTAAAACATGCACAAATGTTCCTCATTTCTGTTTCTGAAATATCTGAACATTGCCAAAGCCCTGGTTTGATTTGTTCTTTTGAAAGCTAGTGACATAGAGAATAAATATTTCCGAGTTGTGCTAGAGACAAAAAAAGAAAAACAACACAGATTGGAGAAAAAAGTGATGGCCTTCTACTCACTTTTGTGATGATCCTGGCTTCTTGAATGACTTGGGACAGATATTATAAATTTCTTGATCTTTGTTTTTCTAATCTATAAAGTGGGGAACAGGTCAGCATCTTTGGATGCTTTCCAAAGTTTATTCTATCTACCAAATTCTATAAAACATGTTTCAATGTGTTTTTTACACAATTTAGTTTTTGTGGTATGTGTGTAGTTGAAGCTTCTATGGAGAGTTGAGTGTCAGGAAGGTCTTCTTTCTCTGAGTCAACACATTACTGGAGCTCCTGGATTGAATATAGAAAGTAATATTTTTAGAGGCACCTGGGTGGCTCAGTCACTTAAGTGTCCGACTTTAGCCCAGGCCATGATCTCACTGTCTGTGGGTTCAAGCCCCACATCCGGCTCTGTGCTGACACCTCAGTGCTTGGAGCTTGCTTTAGATTCTGTGTCTTCCTCTCTCTCTGCCCTTACTCCACTCACCCTCTGTCCCTCTCCATCTCTCAAAACTGAATAAACGTTAAAAAAATTTTTTAATAAAAAAGTAATATTTTTACATAGATACCCAATTCACCCAAATTGCACACCATAATGATAGAGACTTTCACAATGGTTAAACAAACTGAGGAAAGTGTTTTGCAAATGAGCTTTTTGTCACTTTCTTTAAAAAAATATTTATTTTTTTAACAAAGAGCACACACGCAAATGGGAGAAGAGCAGAATAAGAGGGAGACAGAGGATTAGAAACTGGCTGAGAAATCTGCTGAGAGCAGAGAGCCTGGTGTGGGGCTCGAATTCATGAACTGAACTATGAGATCATGACCTGAGCCAAAGTCAGATGGCTTGACCAACTGAGCCACCTAGACACTCTTTGTCATTTTCTATTCTCCCTCTACAATCTGAATCCCTCTCTATAAATATCTTTGAAACTTAAGTCAAACGTAATGAACAAAAATTTTGAAATGAAGTAGATTAAATTTTTCACTTTGCATCATTTGCCCTCAACTGCAATAGAAGTTACAAAGGCTGAGCATTTGTAAAGTGAGAACTGCTGACTCCTAAAAAACAGCTTTGCAGATCCATTTACCTAATAGATTATCTTGATCACTTACTCCAGAAAACTGGGGCAGTTGGGGCGCCTGGGTGGCTCAGTTGGTTAAGCATCACACTTCGGCTCAAGGTCCATGTGCTGACAGCTCAGAGCCTGGAACACTTTGGATTCTTTGTCTCCCTCTCTCCACCCCTCCCTGGCTCATGCTCTCTCTGTCTCAAATTAAAAATAAGCATTTAAGGGGCGCCTGGGTGGCTTAGTCGGTTAAGCGTCCGACTTTCGCTTAGGTCATGATCTCGCGGTTCATGGGTTCGAGCCCCGCGTCGGGCTCTGTGCTGACTGCCAGCTCAGAGTCTGGAGCCTGTTTCAGTCTGTGACTCCCTCTCTCTCTGACCCTCCCCTGCTTGCGCTGTCTCTCTCTCTCCTAGAAATAAATAAAACATTTTTTTAAAAAAATAAGCATTTAAAAAGAAGGAAAGAGAAGAAAAGGAAACTGGGGCAGTTTTACAAGACAGACTGCATCCTCCCAGGCCTCACCGGCTGTACTTTACCCACGCCGGCCTAGCAGCCCCAGACCGCAAGCACCTGCGCCCCCAGGGGTGGGCTGGAGACTGCCCTGTGCTTTCTGAAGCAGTGTTAGATGAATCAGAACATGACGTGTGGTTTTTCTCTTCCTTTTGGGCCCATACTTGGTAGCTCAGTTAGGCCATGGAACCCTGGGTCTAGCTAGGTCTATATATGAAGACTTCTTTGGTCTTACAAACAGTTAAAGAACTCAGAATGGAATCCATCTCCCTGTGAAGTCATCCTGTTGTTCTGATTCAGATGCGCTTCCTCCAGACACCACTTGTTGTTTATAGATATGCATGCACTGAGGATGCATTAGTATTTCCAGATAAAGGAAGAAATTGGGGTTTGACTATTACGTTTTTTTAAATGAGACCTTTTAAAATATGGACCCTGAGTGATAATGATATATCAGCGTAGGTTCATCAGTTGCAACAAATGTACGACTCTGGCAAGGGATGTTGATAATGCGAGAGGCTACCTGTATACGGCAAGGGCAGAGGTTATATGGGAAATCTCTATATCTCCCACTCCATTTTGCTATAGACTTAAAATTGCACTAAAAAGCCGGAAGTCTATTAAAAACCCAGGATCCTATATGTTGTTTCCACCAGCACTTCTGATGACTCTGAAGCATACAAAGATGAATTCTACTTGCACATAATTAGCTTCTGTGAAATAGAAGATCAAATGAATATCTTTATAGAAATGACAAAAACCTTTATACTAGGGCTTCTCTCCTCCACAGGGCATTCAATTAATTATGAGCTAGGAACAAATAATACTTTTTATAGTATCTTGACATTTATCTGGATGCATTGTTTTATAAACAACATTTTTCACTCAGTCTTTCACTTCTGCCTTTATTACACGGTGGTCTTATAATTCTAAATGAGAAATGTTCACATTAAGAACTTGGCAGATTTATAACTGGGTTTTATAACGATTTTTAAGTTGTCATTTGATAATAAAAATGACGTCTTTGATTTCCTGTCACATTCTTTGGTTTACCCTTCTATATTCCCTTTGTTCACTTTATTTTGTATTTTGTGTTAGATATTAAGTGCACAAGAAAGAATTTTAGTAGAACATGTATAAACATATATTTAGTAGAGCTTAGTGGAAGGCCAATACAGTGAACAGTTTAGTCTTATGTGCCCTTCCCACTCTTTTTTTTTTTTAATTTTTAAAAAGCTTATTTATTTTGAGAGAGACAGAGACAGCACAAGCAGGGAAGAGCCAGAGAGAGGAGACAGAGAAACCCAAGCAGGCTCCGTGCTGTCAAAACTGACATGGGGCTCAAACTGACAAACCTGCAGGATTATGACCCAAGCTGAAACCAAGGGTCAGATGCTTAACTGACTGAGCCACCCAGGGGTCCCCCTCCCCACTCTTCATCTCCTTCTCAAACTCCTTGGTTTAGAATTAAGTTACTTACTCTCTTTTTTGTCTTTATGGTTTTGCCATATGTCTACAACTCTAAACAACACACACAGTTGACCCTTGAACAACATATATTTGAACTGCATGGACCCACTCATATGGGAATTTTTTTGAATAAATACAGTACAGTATTTATGCACTTTCTCTTTTTCATGATTTTCTTAATACTTTTCTCTAGCTTATTTTATTGTAAGAACACATTATGTAATGCACATAACATATAAAATACATGCTAATCAACTGTTTGTGTTATTGCTAAGGTTTCTGGTCAACAATAGGCTATTAATTGTAAAGTTTTGGGGGACTCAAAAGTTATAGGAGCATTTTCTACTGTGCAGAAGCTCAGTGCCCCTATCCCCTGCAGTGTTCAGGGGTCAATTGTAATTTAGTTTTGCATGTTTAGGAATCTATATATAGATGGAAACATACTGTAAGTTTTCTTTGGGAACTTGTTTTTCACACCCAGCAGTGTACCCATGCAATTTATCTATGTGATTCATGTAGCTGAAATGCATTAAATTCTACTTCCATATGAATGTATACAACAAATGTATGGCTACCACTATTTATCTATAATCCTAGAACTAAACATGTCAGTTTCCTGAGTTTTTGCTATCATAGACAATGCTGTCAGCAACAAGATTTACAGTCTCTGCTGCTCAAGAGTTTTTTAAAAGAAATATTCCTCGAATTGGCATTTCAGGACACAAGGAATGCATTTCTTCAACATTACTTGGTGAACCAAAATGTTTCCCCAAGTACGTTTGCCAATGTACATTGCATCAGTTGAGATATGATCAAATGGAGTCAAATATTGTTATATTTTAAAATATCACTGATTTGGTGGGTACAAAATGATGACTCACTGTGATTTTAACTTATTTTTTTTCTGAGTTCTAATGATAACAGTATGTCTAATATTGGCTATTTGACTTGCTTATAAACATTGAGTGCCTATTTTTCTATTGGATTCTTAAAATTCTAATAAGAATTTTTATTGCATGAAATGCACAATTTGTACAATTCCATCCATTGTTACAATGCATTCACCCCTATAACTCACATTACTATAAATATAGAAAATATTTGGTCCTTAAAAATTTCCTGTCTTCTTTCTCAGTTGACCCTCCCTCCATTCCAGAGGCCACCACTGATCTAACTTCTATCATCATAGACTAATTTTACCTATTAGAAAATTTCAAATAAGCAAAATCAACATATGCTGTGTAGTTTTTTATGTTTGGCTTTTTTCACTCAGCAGAATGTTTTAGAGATTCATTAAAATCTTTGCATCTCTTAGACAACTCTTTTTTTTTTTTTTTTTTTGGCTAAGCAGCCTGTTTACCTGTATTCTTGTTAGTGGACATCTGGATGGCTTCCAGTTTTAGCTATTATCAGTAAAGTTGCTAGGAAAAGGCTTGTACAACTTTTGATAGGTGGAAGTGTTTTAATATCCTCCTCTGTTAATTCTAACATCTGGGTAAGTTATGAGTTGGTTTCCATTGACTGATTAGTCTCCTCATTATGAGCTGTGTTCTCCTCTCTGCATATCTTATAACCTTGATTGGATGCCAGGCATTATGAATGTTACCTTGTTGGTTGATGGAAATTTTTCTATTTCTATTCTTTCCCTTGATCTTTGTCCTGCCATGTAGCAAAGTTACTTGAAATAGTTTTCTCCTTTTGGGTCTACATTTATAATTTGTTAGACAAGTCTGGAACAGTGCTTACTCTAGGCTAATTATTCTTTTCTACCAAGATAAGATCTTTCTGAATACTTTCCCCAAGGCCCCATGAATTAGGAGTTTTTCCAGCCTGGCTGGTGGAAACAGACATTGTTCCCAGTCCTTCATGAGGACTGTTCCCTCTACTTCTTTTGATGGTTCTTTCCCAAACTTCCAGAAGTTTCCTCACAGGCCACAGGATACTCCAGGGGGCCCTCTGTAGGTGTCCAGGGTTCTCTCAGTGCAGCTCCCATTCTCTGGCACTCTGCCCTGTGAACTCTTGGTCTCCTTGGACTCTCAGCTCCATCTCTTCCACTCAGGGGGGTCTGCCTCAGTTTCTCCTCCTTGCTCCACAGCCTAGAAACTCTCTCAGGCAGTAAGCTGGAACAACTATAGGGCTTGCCTGTTTTGTTTCCCATCTCTCAGAAATCACTGCCCCCTCCTTTCCCCACCGCCCAATGTCCAGTGTCTTGAAAACAGTGTATATTGTCTTTGGGGGAATTGTTTCAGTTGGAGGATAAATCTGGTCCCTGTTATTTTACTTTGATCAGACAGTACCAATATTCTGAATTGTGTTTTTGTCTGTCACTCTGAGAGGATTTTACCCACCAGGGTAGGGGGTCATTGCTAAATTCAGGATACATGAGAAGTGTTCTTTTCTTTAAAGAGTGGGAGAAGTGGCTAACGGGAGGCAGGGTGGGAAAAGAAGCAGAATGACACATGGGTGGCACCCCTTGTCAGGTTGGTCAAGGGTGAGGAACATCTCCAAGGGTTCTCTGTACGCTCTGACTGTATCAGGAAGGCCTCCTCTCCTGCTCAGCATCTGCTAGCATCACTTTTTGTTCTGGCCTCTGTTGAGGTTTGGAGGCTTAGAGAAGATCTAGTAGTTTGCAGAGGAAATAAGGCTGCAAAAAGGAAAACTCTCGTTAGAGCTGAGCACATGTTGGGAGTTAAACTTTTTATCGGGCTGTTAACCTGTCTGAATACCTGAGTGTTGTAATGGGGCTCTTCACGTAAACGTGGCTGCCACACTCCACAATAGTGTTGGTTCCATGTGGTATAAGAGAACAGTCTGAAATGAGCAGACTGGTTCATTGCCTGGGGAGGAGAGGTGTTCTCGGTTACTTAGGGTTTGTTGGAGGGGACACCATGTCATGGTGAACAGTAGTGAACCTCTTGCGAAAGTCTTCCAAATGCGAGCTGGCCAAAACAGGGTTGCTTTGTAAAGTGCACTGAGAGCACTTTACCAGAGCTCGTGCAGAATTCCAGCAGCAGCCTCCGGCTCCCAAATCCCTGAATATCTCCCGTGTCTGATCCAACTATTTGATTCATTACAGCAATATTAGAAATATAGTGCCACTTGCAGTTTACAGCTTCAGTAAAACCAGTGACACTAAGATCCTAGGGCAATGCATTAAAAAAATATTTTTTGAGAAAGAGAGAGAGAAACAGGGTGTGAGGAGGGGAGGGGCAGAGAGTGAGGGAGACACAGAATCTGAAGCAGGATCCAGGCTCTGAGCTGTCAGCACAGAGCCCAACACCAGGCTCAAACCCATGAACTGTGAGATCTTGACCTAAGCGGAGTCTGAGGCTCACCCAACTGAGCCATCCAGGCACCCCTAGGGCAATGCATTTAAAAGTGGGGTGTTGAAACAGGAAAGATAATGCACAGCAGTCTCAGTAAGGTTAAGAGAAAGGCAAAGCATGGGGTAATGGGACATTTGGAACTCACAGAAACTTGTTTTTCCTTAATAAACCCTTTATAACCTCCCTTCTAAATCATGGCATGAAACTAATACCTTCTTAATTTGTAAAATATTTACATTTAATATTTCTTAATCTGAAAATAACCTTCTAAGGGTTCAGACCGGCTTGGCCACGGACGTGTGAGGTCCAGGTGGGTGGCACACACACTCAGCACCATCTCGTTCCGGAGGCATCCCTGAGGCAGGAGTGCGGTTCCAGGGCTGCAGAGGAAGAGCAGCCCACAGACTAATTGACATGCGGGGGGATCCGGAGCGGCCAGATGACTTACAAGGGATCCACTGTGTCCTGCCAGCTCTAAGACCTTCTGCAGACCCGGGCAAGGTGGCGCAGGCTGTGTTTGGAGTAGCTCAGACAGGAAGCCAGTTAGCAGCTTGGCAGCTAACTGAAGAGCGTTGCTCTATAGAAATGAAGGAGACAAATGAGAAAACTGAAAATTGACTATAAACTGTATTTGCTTCTCCGAAGAAGGGAAAGGAAAATATGATTGAACACTCTACCAGTAAAGGGCCTGACCCATCTGCTGCATATATACAAAGTACTTCAATTCAACTCATCATCGCCTGTTATTGACCATTCTTTTAGCAGCTTAATCTTCATTTCCGTGCATGCGGACTTGCCCTCATGCTATGGATTATCTATCTTGCTTCACATCATTTCTTCATACACATAATGATGGCAAAGTATTTTCTACTTTAAGTATATTTTATACTTATGTACATGATATCATTAGAATATCATATCGACCATGTCTTACAAATACAAATAGGTGTACAGTAAAGAATTAAAGTTCAGTGATTAAAAATAGCTAGTAGTAACATTTTAACTTTTTCTTTAAAAAGGAGATGTAAAGGGGCGCCTGGGTGGCTTAGTTGATTAAGCATCTGACTTTTGCTTAGGTCATGATCTCGCGGTTCGTGGGTTCGAGCCCCGCGTCGGGCTCTGTGCTGACTGCCAGCTCAGAGCCTGGAGCCTGTTTCAGTCTGTGACTCCCTCTCTCTCTGATCCTCCCCTGCTTGTGCTGTCTTTCTCTCTCTCCTAGAAATAAATAAAACGTTAAAAAATAAATAAAAAGGAAATGTAAAAAGGTTTTTAAATCTCAAACATGTTTTGGAAACCAGACAAATTGCTGCAAAAGTGTCATCTACCTCTGATTGGTTCCATTACCATCTAGCACATTAATTTCTCTAGCAAATGAGGACAGGGAAAAAAGAGAAACAAACCCAGGCATGTGGAAAATTTCTTTCCTTTCTAGTTTTTGTTTCTTTTGAAAATTGTTAAGGTTTTCCTTCAGAACTTTTTGTCCCAATGCACTTTATCTTGTTTGTACATGGAAACACGTTGTCTTCTTCTTTCTCATCTGTATCTAATAAGAAAATAGTTTCTTTTTTTCCTTTTCATTCTCTTGCTCAATTCTTTCTTAATGTGGCACATATAGTGCTAAGCACCTTACATGGATTATTTAATGTAATCTAAACACAATCCCATCAGGTAAATTTAATTATTTCCATTTTACATAAGACAAAATTGTGGTTCCAAGAATCAGAGTTCTGAATGCACAGGGTCACTCACACAGGGTACAGTCATCATTTGAAGCTAACGAATCAGACTCCAAAATCCATACTCCTAAAATGGTATACCAGTATCTGAAACTTGTCTGCAAATATTGAAATTTATTTTCTTCCTCCATACATGCAATTTCTGTTTGTTATAGATGGTATGGAAATTTGCATTCAGTTATGTAGTGAAACAAGAAGTAAATGCTAATTTTCAAATCTTTTCCTCCTGTGTTTTAACATTTATTGAAATTAATTTCTCTCAGTAGCAGAACTAGGACTGGGTAGATGCTGTGGTGAAAACAGCCATTTGTCTTATTCCCGTGTTTCTGTTTATACCTGAAAGAATCTTTACTTAATCACTCAGGGGGAAATCAAGATAAAGCTTTATCGGGACGTTACTACTGATTTACAATGCTGATGTGATTTGCAAACATCCAAACATCTTGGATCTGTCTGGCTTTAGAGACAACTTCTGTTTTGCATCTCTTGGAAAACATAGTCTAGGGCTCCAGAGAGTACATTCTGGATTTTGTTTGACTTTTGAATTTTTTCACATGGAAAATATCTTTTGTTTGGAATTTATTGATCAAAACTAAGTATTTCAGAGGACTTCCAACCTTGGTAAGCTGGAGGTCTGTTTGTAAAATTCGCCTACAATTCTCACTCTAAGCTAGCGTTGTAGATAAGTATCTTTAGATCAGGGGTCATTGATATTCCATGGCCTTTAGAGGGTCCCAGCTCAATTGTCTACAACAATTGTTTTTCAAAATACCAAAAGAATTTCTGAAAGTTTATAAATCCACGGATGTGGATGACTTCTAATGTCACTTTCAACAAAATTACTTGCTTTTATAACTTTCATTCACTACTCTTTTTTATGCATATTTCATATACATTATATCCATTTAGTAAATAAAATACAGGAGCACCTGGGTGGCTCAGTCGGTTAAGCGTCCAACTTCGGCTCAGGTCATGATCTCACGGTACATGGGTTCGAGCCCCATGTCAAGCTATATGCTGACTGCCAGCTCAGAGCCTAGAGCCTGTTTCAGATTCTGTGTCTCCCTCTCTCTCTGACCCTCCCCTGCTCACCCTCTCTCTCTCTCAGAAATAAATAAAACATTAAAAAAAGTAAATAAATTACATTAAATTTTCCTGCGGGTTTAAATTTTCCTGCAGTTTAAGTCTTAACCCTTATTTAGTTATTTCAAACTCCCTTGAACAATGTGCTCTTGGATTAAATCAGGTCGTTTCACTGCACAGCACTATGGCATCCTGTATTTTTCCACTACCATGTGTATCACCCTTGACTTGTTATGGACAAGTCAGTAGCATGGGTTTGAGATCTCAGCTTGGTTCTAGGTGGGGATGGGGATAGAAGGAGAAATACAGCCTGACCTCCATCCACAGAATAGAAAAAGGGAGGACTGTTCCTGAAACCACTTACTTAAGTGCTGTGGGAGATGGAGAGGAGAAGGGAGAGTGAGCAGCAGAAAAGGAAAACTCCACAGAGACCAGGCTTGGGGAAGGTTTTGTGAGAAGACAACATGGAAGGGCCAGCTAAAGAGCCTGGTCCACAAGAAAGAGGAGGAAGACCCCATGATGCAGAGACCCCTACAAGGATAGCAGAAGAATCTACAGAATTTTCCCAGTTGCGGTGATGCCTCCAACTTTCTCCTACAGAATACAAACAGTGCTTTGCTCAATGGTAGGGATGGAGAAGAAGAAAGGCTGGAGCTAGAGTGATATGGGATGGCTCTAGAACAAGGCAGGGCCGCAAAGCCAGGATTTATGATGGGGAAGGGATTTCTGAAAAAAAGGAAGAGCAGCTCTGGGATCAATAACAGCCGTCTGAACCATGTCCATCTAGCACAAGATGCCCAGTGACTGAAGGGCACAGGACAAGATGTTAAAAGAAATTGCACAATGGTAGCTAAGCAAATCTATCTGCCAGCCAAGCTGTATCCATCCCTCAGGGGACTTATGGGAGCCCAAATGAGGGTTGTCCAGGGCAGAAGCAAGGCCAAATAAGAAGTACCAGGTGAAGAGTCGTACAGAATGGTTCCAAAACCAAGATGGGCCAAGCATATTCCTCAATAGCCACCTTACATCTGCATAAGAGGAGCACTTGGTGTGTAAGAGCATGCCTCAGGACAATCCCAGGTGCCCTAGGTCCCCACGGGAGCAGCCTGAGTGGGATGTAGGCCCAATTTGGCAAAGGAAGCAACATAGAAGTAGCAGCAGCTGCAGCAGTAAAGAGAGAAGGAGCTCCATGTGGGGGCAGAGCCAACATCAGCAGCAGGAGTCCAGCTCACCTATCCCTCCAGCCCCAGAATCTGTCCCTGTAGCCTCTGAACAAATATTAACCCAGTGCCAGGTCAGGAACTATCAGGGCTAAAGTAGTGACTTTTTTCAAGAAATTACGAGAAAGTAAAAGTTTACACATGAATATTTCAGTGAAGCGTATCAGATAGTTATTGGAATTTTTCAGAGTTTGGAATTCCTGGCTTAAAAACTGCTATAACATTGAAGAGTAAATATTCATAGACGTTGAAAAAGACCTTAAATTTAAAAATCATCACATTCTCGGACGCCTGGGTGGCTCTGCTGGTTAAGCGTCTGACCCTTGATTTCAGCTCAGGTCATGACCTCACAGTTGTCAGATGGAGCACCAGGACTCAGCACTGAGCGTGGAGCCTGCTTAGGGTTCTCTCCTTCCCTTAATTTTAATTCTCTTGCTCCAATTAATTTTTTTATACTTGAAGATACAGCAACAGAATGCATAAACAGACATTTTAAATTATATACAAATAATGAGGCCATTTTCAGTTTCTTGAACAAGTTGCTGAAAATGTCAGAAGCATTAAAATGCCATCATATAAAAATGTACATTAAAAATTAAATTCAGACTTAAACAAAACTGATTTCAATGAAGAGTCAAATCCTTTTAGAAAAATTGCTCTACCAGACTCATCAGCTGTAGGTATACTAAAATTTGTATTTTGAAATAATTTATTATTGGGATAATAAATTATCCCAATGTTATCACAGCTGAAAATATACCCTTAATAATTGCATCAGGAAAATGATATTTTAAAATTAAAAATTACCAAAAATTAGTTACATTCATGAACTTTTCAAGAGTGACTGAGATTAGTTTAAATTATACCCGTTCAGAAGGAAATTGTTAAAGGAAGAATAACTTTCTAAATGAATTTTCAGAAAATCAAACCATAAAAAACTCATGACCAATCAGGATATCATATGAATAGAGTATTATTTTTTGCATTGTATAGGATTGTAACGGCAAAAATCATAATTTTTTAGTTTATTGTGTTACTTATGTATCATAATTACCCATATTATATTTTATAAGTAGTAAAATATTTTTAAAGAAACTGACTTTACATTTTAGTATATTTAACTGCATTTCCCCCTGTATTTTGAACACAGATACCCATGTTTTAATTTGTACTGTATATCATTTAGCTGCACTGGGTATAAGATTCCTCTCCATAAGCAGAGGCTCTCATAATGTCACTCAACATTTTAGTCTGCATTGTTACTCTCTGAGGAAGGAGGCCAGATGATCTTTACAGTATCTTCAAAATGATGGAACTTAATTTTTCCATTTTAACTATTGGATGGTTGTTAAGATGGTCAAAAGGCAAATTTCCATATCCATGGTGTACTCTAAGTACATTTGACTTATCTTCCAAAAGGAAGATTGACGAAGAAAGTGATAGTAGATATGGCATAATTTATGAAATGCTGATGAGGGGGAAGAAGACAGTAGAAATAGGTAAAGGGGTACAAACCTCTATTCAATTGACATCCCTTCTCCAACAAGAGTGGAGGTTACAGATCAGAGCCAACCTCCCCCATCTACATAGCAGGAAAGGGTTTTATATGTGAAGAAGCACACAGATCCTTTGGCTCTGCACAATAGCATTCTCATGTAAAACAAGCAAGTGCTGCTAATGCTTCTGTCTGCAGAACATTCATGTTCATATATATTATCACAATCATATTTCTAGGACAAGGAAGTAGTTTAGCTTTCTACCATTTCTTAGGTGAAAAACAGAGTTATGAAGAGCTTTTTGCACATAAAGAATTCTGAATTACTTTTCATTCTCTTGATAAAAACGAGAGAATTTACAGAGCTCTACGATTTCATTAAGTGCCAGCTGATGGATGCCAGTTCCCCTGCTGTCTTATCTTCCCCTTTCTTTTTCTGTTTGGAAGCTAGGCTAGACAATGAAAATAGATGACTAAATTGTTTAAGTTGAATTTCCAGATTTCAGTGCTATATATTGTTTTGTTGGTAAGACATTTCTTCCCATTAGTAGAATTCATAGAAGGAAGTTGGTGAACATCTCACTTTGTTTCTGCTGTTGCTTTTGTTGTTGTTTTGTTTCAAGTTTTTAATTTAAATTCCAGCTAGTTAACATATATCATAATATTAGTGTCAGAAGTAGAATTTAGTTACTCATCCCTTATATACAATACCCAGTGCTCGTTATGTCACGTGCCCTCACTAATGCCCATCACCAATTAGCCCATCACCCACCCACCTTCCCTCTTTTTTCCCCCCTCTCTTCATCATCAATTTTGTTTCTCAAATTCCACATATGAGGGAAATCATAGGATATGAGGAGAAAAAGGGGAGGAAAATCATAAAACAGACTCTTGACTATAGAGAACAGACTAAAGGTTGCTAGAGGGAAGGTCAAGCAATCTTTGACAGAGCAGGAAGGAATATCTAAGGGAAAAAAAGATAATGTCTTCGACAAATGACATTTGAAAAACTTGTAAAAGCATGAAACTGGACCACTTTCTGACATCATATACAAAAATAAATTCAAGTGGATAAAAGACCTATATGAAACAGGAAACCGTCAAAATCCCAGGGGGGGACACGGGCAGTAATCTCTTTGACATTTGCCATAGCAACTCCTTAGTAGACACGTCTCAGGAGACAAGGCAAACAAAAGCAAAAATGAACTTCATCAAGATAAAAAGCTGCATGGCAAAGGAAATAATCAACAAAACTAAAAGGCAAACTTTGGAATGGGAGAAGATATTTGCAAATGACATATCTGATAAAAGGTTAATGTCAAAAATCTATGAAGAATTTATAAAACTCAACACTAAAAAAACAAACGACTCAGTTAAGAAATGGGCAGAAGACAAGACTAGACATTTTTCCAGAGAAGACATCCAGATGGCCAACAGACACATGAAAAGAGGCTCAACATCACTCATCATCAGGGAAATACAAAAATCAAAATCATAATGAGATACCACTTCTTATCTGTCAGAATGGTTAAAAGTAACAACATAGGAAACAACAGATGTTGGTGAGGATGTGGAAAAAGGAGAATCCTCTGGCACTGCTGGTAGGAATGCAAATTGGTGCGGCCACTTTGGAAAAGAGTATGGAGGTTCCTCAAAAAGTTAACAATAGAACTACCTTACAATCCAGATATTCTTTCCTGCTTTGTCAAAGATTGCTTGACCAAAGAATTGTGGGTTTATTTCTAGGCTTTCTATTCTATTCCATTGATCTGTGTGTCTCTTTTTGTACCAGTAGCATTCTGTTCTGGTCACTACATCTTTGCATGTAACTCAAAGTGTGGAATTGTGATGTCTCCAGTTTTGCTTTTCTTTTTCAAAATTGCTTTGGCTGTTTGGGGACTTTAGGATTGTTTGTTCCTGCTCTGTGAAAAATGTTGGTGGTATTTCAATAGAGATTGCATTAAAACTGTAGATTGCTTTTGGTAGAATAGATATTTTAACAATACTCTTTCCTCCGATACGTGGGTATACAGTTTTTCTATTTCCTTGTGAACTCTTCAGTTTCTTTCATAATTGTTCCATAGTTTTCAGATCTCTTTGGTTAGGTATATTACCAGGCATCTTATAGTTTTGGTGCAATTGTAAATGGGTTCGCTTCCTTGATTTTCTGCTGCTTTGTTATTGGTGTATAGAAATGCAGAAGATCTCTGTACATTGATTTTGTATCCTGTGATTTTACTGAATCGTGTATCAGTTCTAGCAATTTTTTGGTGGATTCTTTCAGGTTTTCCACATAAACTCTCATGCCATCTGTGAATAGTGAAAGTTTGATTTCTTCCTTGCCTGCTTGGATACCTTTTATTTCTTTCTGTTTTCTGATTGCTGAGCTTAGGACTTACAGTACTATATTAAATAACTACAGTGAGAGGCTCCTGGGTGGTTCAGTCAGCCAAGCATCCCACTCTTGATTTCTGCTCAGGTCATGATCTCATGGTTTATGGATTCAAGCCCTGTGTCGGGCTTTGCGCTGACAACACAGAGCCTGCTTGGGACTCTGTCTCTCCATCCCTCTCTGTTTCTCCCCTGTTCACGCTCTCTCTCTGTCTCTCAAAAATAAACAAATAAACTTAACCAAAAGGAAAACAATGGTGAGAATGGGCATCTCTGTCTTGTTCCTGGCTGTAGAGGAAAAACTCTCAGTTTTTCCCCATTGAGGATGATACTAACTGTGGATCTCTCTGTTTATAGCCTGTACAATATAAAGGTATGCTCCCTCTATCCCTACTTTGTTGAGGATTTTTATCAAGAATGGATGCTGTACTTTGTCAAATGCTTTTTCTGCATGTATTGAGAGGATCATATGGTTCTTTTTTTTTTTTTTTTATTAATGTGGTATAACATGTTGATTGATTTGTGAATATCGAACCACTCTTGCCACCTGGGAATAAATCCCACTTGATTGTGGTGAATGATTCTTTTAATGTATTGTTGGATTCAATTTGCTAGTGTTTTGTTGAGAAGTTTTACATCCATGTTCATCAGGGATATTGGCCTATAGTTCTCTTTTTTAGTGGTCTTCGTCTGGTTTTATAGTTAAAGCAATGCTGACTTCATAGAATTAGTTTAGAAGTTTTCTTTCCATGTTTATTTTTTGGAACAGTTTCCGAAGATTAGGTATTAACTCTTCTTTAAATGTCTGATAGAATTTCCCTGGAAAGCCATATGGCCCTAGATTTTTGTTTGTTGGGGGAGTTTTGATTATGATTTAATGCCATCAAAATGGGCAATCTGGAAGAAATGGATTAATTCCTACAAACACACCAACTACCAAAACTGAAATAAGAAGAAATAGAAAACTTGAACAGACCGATAACCAGAAACTAAATTAAATCAGTAATCAAAAATCTACAAACAAAAGTCCAGGGCCAGATGGCTTTACTGTTTCTTTTAAAAAAAAAAAAAAAAAAAGGAAGAGAGAAAAACTTGGCAGGGTACAAATTTTCCAAAGATTACTGAACTCTTGAAACTTAAGCAGAATAAAACACAATGGTTACTTGAAAAATAATACATGAGCTAAAAATAAATATTTTAGTTAATGATTTCAGTTGGCTCTGCTAGAACCTCTCTACCAAATGTAATTACTTTAGGAGTCATTCCAAATGGCTTTCTTTCTGCTTAAAAAAAAAAATGCAGTGCTCGGGGTGCCTGGATGGCTCAGTTGTTTAAGCATCTGACTTTGGCTCAGGTCATAATCTCACGGCTCATGAGTTCGAGCCCTGTGTCGGGCTCTGTGCTGACAGCTCAGAGCCTGGAGCCTGCTTTCGATTCTGTGTGTGTTTCTCTCTGCCCTTCCCTTGGTCATGCTCCGTCTCCCTCTCAAAAATAAATAAACATTAAAAAAAAATTTAAACTGCAGTGCTCTGCCAGCTTTTCAAGTAGTTTATCAATACTTTATTAGCAATGTTGACTTGAATTCAAATGAACAAGAAGGTAGGGGATGTCTATCAGTTTCCATTTAGGATGAATATATTTTAGTAGTGCAGCATTTTGGGTAAATAATCATGACTGTATAGAATTAAGAAAGTCTCTGTTCTATTTTTATTTTCTCTCTTTCCTTTTGTAACCTGGGTTGGGTTGCAGAAGCAGATGTTTAAAAACTCATGATGCATATATTTTGTTGATGTTATCTATCTAAATAATCCCACTAAGATTGTAACCTTTTAGAAAACATTACTGTTGGGGCGCCTGGGTGGCCCAGTTGGTTAGGTGTCCGACTTCGGCTAAGGTCATGATCTCACAGTTCGTGGGTTTGAGCCCCGCATTGGGCTCTGTGCTGACAGCTCAGAGCCTGGAGCCTATTTCAGATTCTGTGTCTCCCTCTCCCTCTGACCCTTCCCTGCTCACACTGTCTCTCTCTCTCAGAAATAAATTAAAAAAAAAATTAAAAAGTTTTTAAAAAGAGAAAACATTACTGTTTATATTTACTTTTTTTCAATAAGATAACATAAATTTACAATGCAAAAGGAGACTGAGGACAACACACAGCAAATCCAAAAAGAGTCTTTAAAATCAACATGAGGAATGTTGTACACAGATGCAAATACTCCATGTTTCAAGCTGTAGCTAGATATAAAGTAAGAAAATTCTGTTTTCTGTTTCCCCTAATTAAAAAAAAAACCAACTATTTATTGAGGAAATGTCCAGTCTCTACGAAAGCAGACAGAAGAGCCTGATGAACCTCATCTAACCCACACCCAGCTTCAACAATCATCAGTCCATGTCCAACCTTGTTTCATCTGTACCCCACTGTCCCGCCGATTCCCACAGGACTATTTTGAAACAAGTCACAGACATCATATCATTCTTTTTCATTGAAATACAGTTGACATGCAATGTTATATTAATCTCAAGTATATAACACAGTGATTTGGCAATTCCATACATTATGCCACACTCACCACAAGTGAAGCTATCATTTGTCACCATATAATGCTACTACAATACCATTGACTATATTCCCTATGCTGTACCCTTTATTCCCATGACTCGGTCATTCTCTAACTGGAAGTCTATACATCCCACTCTCCTTCACCCATTTTGCCTATCCCCCTACAACCTCTCCCATGTGGTAGCCACCAGTGTGTTCTCATATATTATTTTGTAAATATACATGTTAATATGAATTTCTAAAAGAAAAGAAATCTTTTCGAAAGGAATAATCTCAATACAATTATTACTTTCAAAATTAATATCATCATATATTCAATGTCTAATTTGCTTTGATAATTAGTTATCTTGTAAAAGTTTTTTAATAGTTTTTCTGTTCAAATTAGGATCTAAACAATATCAACACCTTTAATTTGCTTGAGAAGTCATATTAAGGCATTTAAAATCCATTTCTCTTTACACCCTTTATTTTTCCCTTGAAATGTGCCCATGGATGTAAGTGGGTCATGTGCTCTATATTTACCCACATTTTGTCTTTTGCTGATTGTAATTCCCAGTTATCAGTTGACTTGTACTTGTGTTTCCTGTATTTGTTGTAAACTAATAGCTAGATATGGTAGCTAGACCCCAAGGCTTGGTCAGATCAACCTCCAGTTGCTTTTTTGGCATGAATACTTCATAGATGGTTTTTGTACTTCCATCAGGAAAATGTGTGGTTTTCTGCTGTGTGACCCTAAAAAGGGGTTGTGTTGTCAGCCTGATCCACTCCTATCAGCTTTAGACCTAGTATTTTAGCAGCCACTAATAATCATTGCTCTAGATCCATTACATCAAGAAGAGGAGATTGTAACTTTTTAAAAAAATCCATTTTTAAGAGCCAGAGTGAGGGTGTGATGGATGACAAAGTTGTGCCACCTTCCTGCCAAGTTTGATCATCACAAGAGTCTTCACTAAATTGGCCTGGACACTGTACAAAAGCAAGCCTCACTATCAGAGGGAGCAAGTATAACCCAAGTCCAAGGTCAAATAACAAAAAGCAATGGTCAAGGCTTCAGCCTATGCCACACTATGTGCACTTTAACATTTTACAAATAATATTGTAGAGGAAAGAATGGAGAAACACCACTGCAATATGCCCATCCCATCCCCCCTTTTACTTCTTTCATCCCCCTGGGCCTGGAGAGTAGAGGGTATGGATGATTCCTTTCTTTGAACCTCAACCTGATCACTGTTAATAATTTTCCATTGCCAACCTTGGAGGGAAAAGAGGAAAAGCGTGGAGATCAGGTGGGAGGATTTTGGAAGCATGTTCCGGGCCAATAGCTACTGGTACATTCTGTCCAATTGGATTTCAGTTGTCAAAAGCCTTATTTTAAACCAAACAATATAAGACCCGTAAAAGAACCAAAGTCAATAGCAACTTGAAATGTTGGGGATAAATGTGAATTATTAGAATTTGACCTTAGCTGCCCATGGTTTTGCATGGCTACTATATTGTAATTGATCTGCAGGAGTAAATATAATGGAGCTCTGGATTGGTATGTCAGTAGGGTTTTCCTTGACTCCCTCCCAACTGATTAAGGAGAGTGTTGAATCTCTACAGGTTGTCATCTCTGTGTGTTAAATATGAACTTTCATCATGGCAATAGACCCCCCACACAGGCAAGCCTTGCCCTTCCTCAGAGTATTTTGATAATATGATGAATGAATGAAAACTTCCTCCTTGAAAGGTCATTAGCCATTTGTGTGTGTGTGCATATGGAATTCATTTCAAAGACTCTTTAACACAGCATGGAAAAAATCAAGAAAGCGTTCCAACTGCATTAATAGAGTTAGCCTTTCTGTAGTAGCTTTTATTTAAAAAATTCTTTGCAAGCATTAACTAATCCATATAACAATTCATGGAATCAAGTTACATTCTACATTTTGTTCTTTCAGAGTTTGAAAAAAAAGATTTGCCTTCTATCTCATGTTTTTGTGCCCTCTCTTTTCCTGGTCTATTTATGTACAGGAAGGCTTTAGAAGTCAGATTCTCCTACTAATTAGTTACCTCTCAAGGGAAAGACAACTATTTTTGTTTATGTGATGATGAATTACTAAGGACCTGATCTTAAAAGCTCTGACTCTGAGACAATAAACACTGAAAGTAAATGTTTATAAAAAAAATAGAAGCCCTGCTTTATGGGCATTTTTTTTGTAATAAAAATGAACAATGGATGAGATGCATGCAAAAATGTCAATACAGTAATTAAAACTTGTTGACCTAGAATGTTTTCCAGGTCACATATGGAATGTATTGCATAAGAGCTTCTTTGAAATACTTAAATAACCTCAGATATGTCCTTAAAATTTTAAAGGGTATATAAGTACAGTTGATTACTAAAGGAAAAAAAACCACCTTATTGAATAAACAAGTACATACACAGAGATATTAGAATTTGAAAGATGATATGAAGATTTATTTTCTTCTTGGGTTGACTCTCATTTGTACCTAAGCCAATTTGATTGATAAGCAGAGAGTCTGTCTTCTCTAGTCTCACTTTCCTTCCTCATTACTGAGTATGGATTGAGTGCTTATAATGGGCTACCAAAATTTCAGTTGATGGGATTAGAGTGGCAAACAAAAGAAAGAGACTGCCCTTAGTGACCTTGCAGTTGAAATAATAAACAAATGCAAATATCTGTTCATATATACATGTAACATATATATTATGTTTATATTATACATAATATATGCATATTCATGCAAATATTATTTGTTTACATACATATTTACATAATGCAGACTAAGTGTTGATGAGTGCTATGAAAAGGTCAGGGAAGGCCTCAAAACTAAGATGATATTTGAATAATGACACAAAGCATGTAAAGAAGTGGGTCTTGTGGCTATTTGGGGAAGACCATTCTAGACAGAGGAAAAGCATGTATGAAGATGCTAAGGCAGAAAAGTGCTGGTGTGTTTACAGAACAGCAAGGATGTTGGCTTGACTTGAACAGAGTGAGTCAGAGGTAGAGCCATTTAAAATGATATCAAGATGATGAGTGAGTGCCTGTGTGTGTGCCTAAACATTTGCATGAGCATGTGTCTGTGAGTGTGGTATATACAGGATCAAGCCTCCATCTTTTTTTTTTTTTTTTTTAATTTATTTCTAGGAGAGAGAGAGAGAGAGACAGCGTGAGCAGGGGAGGGTCAGAGAGAGAGGGAGTCACAGACTGAAACAGGCTCCAGGCTCTGAGCTGGCAGTCAGCACAGAGCCCGACGCGGGGCTCGAACCCACGAACCGCGAGATCATGACCTAAGCGAAAGTCGGACGCTTAACCGACTAAGCCACCCAGGCACCCCAAGCCTCTATCTTTTTAAGCTTCACTTACTCTCCTCTCTCCTGCCTGGCATGCTTCTTCCACTTGGCTTCTGACAGTATTGACAGTCAAGTGGTTTTGTCTGGTTTTCTTCTTGATGGAGCCAGGCCATAGAAGATGACGGGCAAGACTAGGGAGACAACTTCTTTAGATGCTTCTGTGTGTGTTTATAGGAACTTGGGGTGGTGATTGATGGGGAAATTGAAAGCCTTTGAGTCAATAAAGAACCTACATGCAACTCTTTCTTACTAAACCAAGCTCCTCCTAATGCCTAGTTTTGGTGTTTCTTTTACCTTACAATCTTTCTTCTCCAACTTAGCACATACCTTCTGCCATCCTATCTGATATCAGTCAGGGGAGTGAGGATGGTAATAGAATACACTATCCTGCTACAATTATCATTAACATTTCACTTTACTTATATTTAAACTACATATTATAAAGTTACAGAATAAGATATAAAAGAAATAAAACAACAATTAAAATAAGTAATAGGTGCATTATCTTCTGCTTCTCTAAACCCCACCCTCCAGGGGCCAGGATAGAGCATTTGCTTTTGTACATTTTTACACTTACTGAAAACAAACACAAGCTCTGTATGTTTGAGATGTATATTGAATTAGACTTTGTTCCAAGATGAAAATATTTCAGGCCACTTCAACATCAGGTTGGAGGATTAACCCAGGTAAATGATATATGCATATTTTGAATTTGCCAACGTTCTGTCCAGAGTTAGAGGAAAAGAATCAAGATTCAGAACTCAAGCTTTTGTTATTCTGTGGAAATAATTACAAGATGACTGTTAGACACTGGTTCCAGTTTTCTTTTTTTTATATATATACCCTAAGAAATTTGGGCTTGAGTGGTCGTTTATTATTTGCCAGGAAAAAAAAAAAATCTCAGTTTGACCCTCAGAAGAATGTGGCCCTTATTACTTGTAAGAATATGAATACTATAAAATATGGTCAATCTAGGCCTCTCTATCATCTCTTCCTACTCATACCCTTCATACACTAGTGCTGGGTTTAATTTTACATAATGTAGAGATCAATTTGGAAATTTGGTGTTGAACTAAATCCTTTGTCAATAATGATTTTTAAATGAACCAATTTGCTCTAAACATTGTGATTAGGATAATCACTGCATTTGAATATATGTACAGTAGAGATAAAGGGTATTTAAGCAGTGAAGGCTGATTATTCTATTTTCTTCTATGAATAATGTTTATACCCCAGGAGGACTATATGCTAAAAATGCACTTGGATTTTCCTTTATGACTCTTGCAGATTCAGGCTGAGCTAGGCATGTTGGTTTGCAGTAAACAGAGACATAAATCAGGGAAATAGCCAGTCTAATTTTGATTGTTTAAGAGAATGAATGCCATTGGATCTATTTTTTATAGTTCTCTATTTCCAGTGTCTTCTGATGTGGTTTCCCTGCATAACAAGAAGAAACATCACTGGATTTTATTTATGGGTAATTTACTTGGTACTGGGTTTTCATTAGATTCTATAGGGTGTCTTGAGGTTTGGGGTTATTCTTATCATTACTTTATAATCATGTTGCATACTTAAAATGGAGAACCTTGGGTTGAATATGGGAGAGAACTGCCTTGCCAAATAACGACTACAAGATGTCCTTTGTGCATGGATGTGAAGAAGTGGACTCATCCTCAGCAGGGTCATTGGAAGGCCTTTTCTTTCCCTAGTAGAGGTGATCATCTCTTTCAATATATCCATGTATCCATTAATTGTTTCCTACAGCAGTCCCCCCAATAACTACCACAGATCATCAGTGACAACTCGGTGAAAGTGGCGGTGGGGGCTGGGATGGGGTTAATGCATCTCTTCACTTTGGGAGGTGGCTGCATCCATCTGAAGAATGAGGGGCAGTTCTCAGCCTTGCTCTTTATTAGCTTCTGTCTGTGCTCATTCATATTCCAGCCACCCCACCTTACCAACCTACTCACCAAAACAGCACACAGATATCTACAAGAAAAACAAAGATTGTCAAACAAACCTCTTTCAACAGCATGCAGCTGACTTCATCAAAACCTACAAGGGAGAACATCTCTAGCATCTGTCCACTAGCAGGACTTTCATCACCTCTGCAGTAGCCAATTGACTGAAAGCAAATTCAGCTCCCGCTGACTGGGAGGAAAGGGTATTGCACAAAGATGTGAACAATAGGAGGCCGGAATCATGGAGCCACCTTACAGCCTGCCTACCTCACTACTGTGAAATGATTATTTGCTTGTTATATCTCATCCAATTCCAAAAAGATGGGGAGTAAATTATGGCTGTACAGTATAATATGGTAAGCCACTCACTGATCTAGATACATACAGTAAATTGAACAGTAAAATTGGAAAGCCTTTTGCATCCAGCTGAGCCATATTTAAGGTCAAGTGATTATTGTGGCATATAGATCAATTTGGAATACTTTTGCCATTCCAGAAAAAGCAATCATGAAATTTGGGGGAATAAGCATCCTGTTTTAATATACCAAATGGAATATAAAATTGAACTTTGAGAATGAATATTGCATTGAGTAGTGAATGGCTCTGCGCCAATGATAAGGATTTTTTTTTCTTCTAGACCACAGTTCACTTTTCATTTCCTACTCTCCCCCAACCACCATGCTCTCCGCCCCCTTCCTGACCTCATTACATGAAAGTTTCCTCATGCTTGCCATTTACTGCCTGTACCAGCCTGTTCTGCATTGAGACAACTGCAATCACTGATAAAACACCATATCTCACCGTGATCTCTCCATCCACAACCACCATTGCCCCGGGCCTGGCCATTGTCACTCTGCATGTGACCCATGCCTCAGTGACACCACTGCTTCAGGCTTTGATCAGCCCAAGTGATCCAGCCTTTTCTCACTACTCTTAGCTGCCTCCTCCACCTACCAACTATTTGTCTAGAGTGGTCACTTTCTGCTTCTTACTTGGGTCAGTTTTTTAGCTTAGTATGTATGACCAACCTTAGTACTTTAGCCATGCTCCAAAGCTGAAGTTTGTGTTTGCATTATTTTAACAATGTTTGAAAATGAACATACTGATTCATTTGACATAATGTTAGAAAATATAGAATTAAGATTTGTACCTTACCTTAAAATGGAACATGTATAAAGTTCCACTGCTAATGCTAATGCCTTATCCAAGGTATTTTTATATCCCAGATACATTCCTTATCAATTCACGGTCTCATTTTATAGACAGCTATTTTGCACGTTCTTCTCTTCTCAATTCTCCAACACCGCATTCCACATTACTCTCTGCTGATTTTGCTTTCTACTTCACCGAGAATAAGAAGACACTAAAACAGATCATTCCACCCGTGGGATTCACTTGGGTCACACACATACTCTACCATGTCCCCCAGCTTGCCTTTTGACTGTACCCAAATGCTCTGCCTTTCTTCCACATGTTGTGGGCAAACCATCTGTGCTCTTCCACTTGTCCACTAGACCCCCACCCCTCTCAGCTACTCAAAAATATTACTCTAACAATTGCCCCTCTCTCTTGCATCCCCCATTTTTCTCATCCTACTGAATGACTCTCACTCTATACTCAATTATTCCCACTCATGGTCCTTATGCAGCCAAGCTGTAATATCTCCCATCTTTAAAAATCTTCCCTTGCTCTCACATCTCCCCACAGCCACTACCTCTTATCTGTGCCCTACTATGCAACCAAAGTCTTCTAAATACATGTCTCTACTCTCCTCCTGCACACTTCTTTTCTGTTTTCTGTTGACCCCTCTCCGGGCAGGCTTTCAACCGCATCATTCCAATCACTGACAGCCCTCATCAAAGTGTCTGTGACCTTCTCATTTTCTGACCAGTGGCCAATTTTAAGTCCTCAGCTAATTAGACTGAAGCAGCATTGGGCAGAACTGTTTGCCCTGGCTTCCCTCTTTGCTTGGCTGCATTCTGTCTTAGTTCCATCACACACCACTGCCCCTCCAACTTCTTTTGCGGTTCCTCCTCATTTCCTTTTCCTCTAAATGTTGAAGTGGCTAAGTCTTATCTGGGAATTCTTCCTTCTCTATCTGCACTCACTCTCCTGAGATTCCATCCAGTTTCCTGCCTTTAAACATACCTATATACACCTCTGGCTTGAATTCCTCCTTGAACTACACATTCATATGTCCAGATAACTTCCTGACTTCTTTTTTTTTTTTTACTTCCTGACTTCCTAAAATGGATGTCTAAAGGGCATCTCAAACTCGGCATGTCCAGGACAAACATTCTGATTCTCACCATGACCTAACATGCTTTGGGAAACTTAATAAGTACCAAGCCCATTATTTGATTTCCTTAGGCCCCAAATCTTGCCATCACCTTAACTCTATTTATCTTACATCTCACGTCCTGTCCTATAGCAAATTCTCTTGAACCTACATTTAAACTATGTCCAGAATATATCCAGACCTGACTACTTTGCTCCATTTCTCACATTACTGCCCAGGTCCAAGTCATTTAAAAGCCCCTTCGATGCTCTTCTTCCTCGCTTGACTTTTTATAAACTATGCCACAGAGAGTCAGGACTATCCTTTTACAGCATAAGTTGGATGATGTCATCTTCTGTCCAAGACTCTCCAAAAGTTTCACTTCATTAAGAACAAAAACCACATCCTTCCAGAGACTTAAGCCCCTCATTCCTCACATCGTTCCCCTTTCACATTATGTTCCAGACTCTCCTGAAACACCCTTCCCCTGGATAGCCACGTGACTTCCTTACTCACAAGAGATCTCAAAGGTCACCTTACATAGACCCCTTTCCAGACCAACCTATATAACACAGCCCTTCTCAGCACCCCCACTGTCTTTCTTAGCCTCTTCTGTTTTTCTTCACAGCATCAACTGTCACCTGACATATTATATATTTATGTGTTTATTTTTGCCTCCCTCCATTAGAACATAAGCTCCATGAGAGCAGAAATTTGTTACGTTCAGCACAGTAACTTCAGTGCCCAGAACAAATACTACAAAAACCACAGCAGACACTCCACAGATATTTGAGGAATAAAAGAATTTAGTAACGCATTACATTTCAGAGACTATTCCTTTCATGAACAATGGCAAAAAAATAAATATCAATTGTTCCAGGCCCTTCGTTGGCAAGAGGAAACATAGTTGTAAATGATACAGTCTCTGATGTGAAGTTGCCCCGGGTCTGGTTGGAAAGTCAGGAAGCAGAAATAAAGTCATAATTCACAATGGAAGGATGTGAAGGAAAATGCCAAATGAGTGACATAGGCAGAATGTGCTTTGGTTCAGGCTAGAAATTAATTTTCTCATTTAGTGAAATTAGGCTGTTTGCACCGGCAGGCACAGAGCTGGGAGCTGGCTTGATATGTAAGGTTATCTTGATTACAGGGCCCTATGAGCTTGCCCCTGAAAGAAAAGTAGAATTTAAATGAATCGGGACTAGAGAAATAGCATTCCAGACAGGGAAAGGAAGTGAGTAAAGGCATGATATTAGAAATATGAATGAGATGTTTGGATAAAAATTAGGAAGCCTGTTTACTCAGGAAGCCAGCTGTATATGGAAGGAAGGGATTATAGAGTCAAAAAAGATGGGGATCGTGAAGACAAGGCTAAGCTGAGGCTGTGCGTCCCATCTGATAAGTTACTATTTGAGAGGAAAAGAGATTCCTCCTTCAAGCTCCCGTTGCATCCTTCCCTGACCTTAACCTCTACACACCTGAGATCTGCACACCAGGTATCACATTAGAAGTAAGTAGAATTAAGGGTCACATATACATGTAAACCCAAACAATGTCTCACTCCTCTACCAGAAAATAACCTTCCCTAGGGTGGGAACCATGTCTGTGCTTCGGTTGTTTCTTTGTTTCTTTTTCACCTCTGCCTGGCATGGTGACAACACTTTAGTAGATGCTCAGTATATGTTAGATGGAAGACAGGAAGGAAGGAAGGAACAAATAAACAAAGACAGTGTCAGCTGAAAATGCTTTGCCAGCAGAATATTTTTTAATGTTATTTATTTATTTATTTACTTATTTATTTATTTATTTTGAGAGAGAGAGCACATTAGCAGGGGAAGGGAGAGAGAGAATCCCAAGCAGGCCCCACACTGTCAGCACAGAGCCCAAAGCCAAGCTCAAACTCAAAAACCGTGAGATCATGACCTGAGCTGAAATTCAGAGTCAGACACTTAACCGACTGAGCCACCCAGGCTTCCCTGCAGAATATTTTTTTATTTAAAATATAGTAACAGGCATACAGCTAAGCAAAGCAAAACTAATATTGAGATACTTTTCAATTCAGCAACAAGATTGGCAGGCTATCTTAGCAGGTAAGTGTGAGAATTCATTTTCAACTTAGTCCAGGATGAGGATTTGCAATACTCATTCCCCTTACATTTGCGTGCACCACAATGAACTTTGCCCCAAAGTCTTTGGAAGTTTCTAACTGGAAACAATGGCTGTGTTGGTAATGGCCCTCCTGTTCCATGGCCTGGCACAGAGCCTTGTCCACAACAGGTGCTCAGGAAGAGTCAGTTGAATGAAATGACAGGAGAAAGAAGTGAGCCCATGAGTTTACCTGCCTGTAGTTAAGCCTTCCTGACATTTGAACGGGGCCCCCGATGTAGGGGAGCCTGTGATGATTGAAACAACCCAATTGTCTCTGCTGGGTGAAGATCTCCTTCAGGCTTTCACTGTGACATCTCTAGGGAGGGACTCTCAGAACCCAGTTAGCACCAATTACCCACCAGGGGGGAGTGGGGGGGGGGGGACTGTGACTTCTGCTTCAGCTCCTCTAGAGATGGAACAGATGGGATTTAAGCAGAAGAGAAACTGGAAGGGGGAATTTTCCCAGGACCACAGAAAGACACTTTCAGGTGGTTGTGAGGAGTCAGGTGCAAAGGTGAGAAGGACAGAATCCCACCTTGGGTGCTTGCAAGCCAGGAGCCAGGCCATCCCTTATGCTGTGCTGAGTGGAGCTCAGATGCAGGGCTTGGGGAATCGTCACCTAACCTTGCTGCAAGTGCTCCCTGGTCATCCGAAGGCTTGGAGACACATTTGTCACCTTCTTCCCTTCCACCAATGGCCTGTTAAAGTTCTCTGTGGAGTGATTCATCATCAGGGTGAAGATCCTAAGAAACTGCATTCACACACATAAGTCTGCTCTCTGGCTCCCACCAGGAACTCCACAACCCCAGGAGACACATCTTTTCCCTCCTAGTCTTAGTCATTTTGTTAGGAGTGATTTGTCTGACACTACATATGTTATCCTGGTATCTCTGCTGCTGTCCTGGACTTTGGGACTGTCAAGCAGTTTTTCCTCAAATCTTTAGTGTTCCTGTTTAGCCCTAAATATGCTGCCTACAGCGCTACAAAAACGAGGCAAAACTGATGGATGCAACTTCCTAAGGGGAAAAAATGCTACCATGTGTTTAGTCAAATGTAAAAAATAAAAATATATGTGTGTATAAATCTACGTGAATATTTCCGCAAATTTATATAAAATATATTTATATATCTCGTTTTATATAGAAATATGTATATGTGTACATATATGTTTGTCTTTTAAATTTGACTGAAAATGATATTGCTTAAGTATATTTACACAAATCAATTACACCGGATTCGTTAAAATATTTTAAAAATGTCTTTAATGTTTATTTATTTTTGAGAGAGACAGAGACAGAACATGAGCAAGGGAAGGGCAGAGAGAGAGGGAGACACAGAATCCGAAGCAGGCTCCAGGCTCTGAGCTGTCAGTACAGAGCCCAGTGCAGGGCTTAAACTCACAAACCATGAGATCATGACTTGAGGTGAAGTGGGACACTTAACTGACTGAGCCACCCAGGTGCCCTGTGGATCAGTTAAAATTTTAAGAGGAACAAAAACCATGGCGCTTGGGTGGCTCAGTTGGTTGAGCTACTGACTCTTGATTTCGGCTCAGGTCATGATCCCAGTCTTGGGTTGGAGCCTCACCCCCGCCCCCCCCGCCACACTGAGCATAGAGCCTGCTTGAGATTCTCTCTCTGTCTCCCTCCGCCCTTCTTCCCCACTTGCGCTTTTGCACAATGGCTCTCTCTCTGTCTAAAATAAAAATAAAAGAAACAAAAATCATAAAGGAGAAGAGAGAGTACACACTTTAGTATAGATAAATATCTGGCTGTTGCCTTCAATAAGTGTAGTCCCAAGAAAGAACAGAAGGTAAAAGGAGTGAATTTGTCCTTATCTCAGGCAGCCTCAGTTCCTGTGGGCCCTCATGGTTTGAGCATCCTACCGTGGTGAATGGCATTCCAGTGTTTAAAGATTTGCATCTTTCATACAATGTGACATCCTTATAGGAATCTTACTTTATCGAGTACTCAATCAAAGAAATAGCCCTCTGGTCCAGTTTTGGAAAAGAGGGTTTGGTTTCCTGAATATGGTCTGTCATTCTCCAAAGGAGAGACTTTCTAAAGGATTTTCAAGGGTAATCTTGACAGCATATGAGTTTTGCTTCATACACTGATTTTAGAACCTAACCCTTCTGTGACTCTAAAGTAGTCTCTAAGCAACGTGACATTCCCAGTAGAGCCACACAGATGATTCTTCTTTGTTGGAGATTAAAACCTGAGATATATTTAATGAATGGACTCACTGCTGTTGGAGCAGAAGTAGATGGACATTGTAAGAAGTTCTCTAGGGGAATAATGATTCTTTACAATGAAAATGGCGACCCACTGCTGTCATCTCCACTGAGAACAGAAGAGCAGGAAAAGGGTTGACAGTTGCAAAAAGGATGTATTTCAGATACAGAAAGATACAGATACAGAAAGATTTTCCAGATACTAAGTTGGTTTCTTAAGAGAGATTTTATGTGGAAACCTTTTATGTGAAAATTGTTCTCTTTAGCTTCATTCTGTCTGGGATAGTTTATGACGAGCATTTCTCAAAGTATGTTCTAGTGTGAGACGCCTGGGTGGCTTAGTCGGTTAAGCGTCCAACTTTCGCTTAGGTCATGATCTCGCGGTTCGTGGGTTCGAGCCCCGCGTCGGGCTCTGTGCTGACTGCCAGCTCAGAGCCTGGAGCCTGTTTCAGTCTGTGACTCCCTCTCTCTCTGACCCTCCCCTGCTCACGCTGTGTCTCTCTCTCTCTCCTAGAAATAAATAAAATATTAAAAACAAAAAAGTATGTTCTAGTGCTACAAAGGACACTAAGAGGATTTCCTCAAAATAAGGATTCTGTCATCAAATACATTCTAGATCATTTGAGAGGTGTCGATTTAGACATATGAGAGTGGGTAGATAAATTGTATAGACTTGTAATGACCCCTTCAGAACGTTATCTAAAAATTTTCTAGCTCACCTTATCCCTCCCTTCAAGAATAACAGATCTTCACAGTTATCCTTTTAAGCAACACCACCTACATAAGGATTCTTTTTGAATGTTTTATTTTATAGAGAGTTTTTAACTAGTCAACAGTAAGAGCAAGAGCTCTTCTAAGGACAGTTGTCTGTTCACCTCATTGACTATTGATTAAAAAGAAGCTCAAAAGTTTTAACAAGTCTTCCAGGTTAAGTCTTTTTAAAAAAGGAACACACCCCAATGTTTATAGCAGCACTATCAACAATAGCCAAAGTATGGAAAGAGCCCAAATGTCCATCGATGGATGAATAGATAAAGAAGATGTGGTATATATATACAATGGAGTATTACTCGGCAATCAAAAGAATGAAATCTTGCCATTTGCAACTACATGGATGGAATTAGAGGGTATCATGCTAAATGAAATTAGTCAGAGAAGGACAAATATCATACGACTTCACTCAGATGAGGACTTTAAGATACAAAACAGATGAGCATAAAGGAAGGGAAGCAAAAATAATATAAAAACAGGGAAGAGGACAAAACATAAGAGACTCAAATATGGAGAACAAACAGAGGGTTGCTGGAGAGGTTGTGGGAGGGGGATGGGCTACATGGGTAAGGGCCATTAAGGAATCTACTCCTGAAATCATTGTTGCACTGTATGCTAACTAACTTGGATGTAAATTTTTAAAAATTAAATTAAAAAAAGTACAAAGTAGATAGGAAAGGACGAAAGCACAGAATGAAGCATTATGTTGTCTGTGCGACACTTTACTTCAAACTGCTTCGGTGCCAACATTGTGTTGCCTGTGGTTGAAGTTAGCTTCACTGTGCATTCTAGGAGTAGTTAGTTGACATTTAGAGCACTCGACTCAGGAGTCCGTCTCTTGGTGGGCTTCTCCATGTTCTTCCCATATTGTTGTCAAAATTCATACCAAAGTTTTGTTCATCAGTGTGAAGATTATTAGAAAATAATTTTATAATGTTGACATAGGTGGTGGCCAAGACAAGTGGTTGCCTAGGGAGATTGGATAGGAGTAATCACCCTTGAATGAAAAAGACTGGCAAGCCCAGAAGCCTTACAGAGCTATAACCAGGCTCTGCTTGGCTCCATGTCTCCACACTTTCACAAAGGCTCTGAGACCAACCTGACCAGAAGGTAGGCTACTTTACCTTGGAGTGTTCTTACATTGTCCTCAGAGAGAGCTTTCCATGCAAGGTTGTTTAGGAGAACCACAAGACTGAATGGGGACTTCTCTGAGCTTACAAGAGCAGGTGGTAGAAAACTGTTTTTCTACTTGCTTGCTAATAAATGTTTGTACTTTGGCTGCATTTTTATCCAAGACTTGCTGTCAGTGTTAACATCCCATCTGGCTCTAAACACCGGGGGCCACCAGCGTTTACAAAAGACCAAGTAACCTTTAAGAAGCCAGACTGGCTTAGGTTAATTTTCAACACCAGAAGTCTGGTATTTGGTATTAAAAAGTGACCCGACAAGAGGAATATTTTTGATGTCAGCCTTCCTGGAATCACTAGAAAAATCTAATCATTCAAATCGATCACAGTCCCTTTGAGGTCAGTAACTTTGGCCAGTGGACTCTAATCATCTATATAGAGACACTATGTACAGACAGACATAGACCCTTATTTTACAAGGTCTTTTTTTGGTAATAATGTGATGCCAAATGCTGCTGGAAAACAAGTTTTACTCTTTGTTTTTAGCCAAAGACATTTGTTTCTCTCATCTTGAAGGAATTTTTTGGGAAAATATAACTTCCAATTAGTGATCATTGGGTTGTCCTTCCCACATCTTCAAGTATCGTGTGGATCATATGAATTTTCCTCTTTCTTGGATATGCTTTAAATGTGATACCAGGGCACCTAGGTAGTTAAGCATCCGACTTTGGCTCAAGTCATGATCTTACAGTTCATGGGTTTGAGGCCCGCGTTGGGCTCTGTGCTGACAGCTCAGAGTCTAGTGCCTGTTTTGGATTCTGTGTGTATGTGTGTGTATGTCTGTGTATGTGTGTGTGTGTGTGTCTGCCCCTCCCCTGCTCATTTTACTCTCAAAAATGAATACAAACGTTAAATTTTTTTTTAAGATTTTAGATTGATACCATTTGAAGGAAAGGAGTCCCTTTATGAAAACACCTTCCCTGTCTTTTTTTTTTTTTTTTTAATTTCTAGGGGAGAGAGAGAGAGAGACAGCATGAGCAGGGGAGGGTCAGAGAGAGAGAGGGAGTCACAGACTAAAGCAGGCTCTAGGCTCTGAGCTGGCAGTCAGCACAGAGCCCGACGTGGGGCTCGAATCCACGAACCGCGAGATCATGACCTAAGTGAAAGTTGGACGCTTAACCGACTAAGCCACCCAAGCGCCCCACACCTTCCCTGTCTTGATGCTTATGTAAGTGAATGTCTGCTGAGCTCAAAGAAATATAAATATTTGATGCCATTTGATGCCCAAGAAGGCTTCTTTTTCTATCCATTGCTGCATTTTATTAGTCAATTACAGTTGCCCTTTTAAATGATGAAGGTAGGCTGTATAAATGTATATTTAATTATGGAGGAAGTGAACTATTCTTTCAAGTGAGTTATCTGTGAAAGTAGTTTTTTAAACACCCCTGAAGAAGCAAAATAATCTATCACACTTTTATCACCATATGTCTCATGAGTAGGAAATTGGGTCCTGTCCAAAGAGATGCAACATATTTTGATTATAGAAGATATTTTGCTTTGCATGAGTACAGGATGGATAGCAGGAATCAAATCTACTATTAATAGGAGTTCCTCCAGAAGCTGTTATGCAAGTAAAACTTTCTCTTCCTTTTAGCTGCTAAAATAGAAGCTTACTGAATTTATTGTTACTTTCATATGTCATGAAATAAGCCAGAAATTTCTTGCCATATTTGTTTGATAAAGTATGATGAACATTTGACTACCTTCAGGAAATGTAGCTCTAAAATATTTGGATCTTCACCCAGTGAGGGAAACTTTGTAGGTTATATCTGGTTTCTTCTCTTTATTGATTTCAGAATACAGAGCAACGGCAGCATCTTCTAGGTGGCAATCAATAAGAAGCAGCAGAAGAATGAGATATTACATCATATAATTTTATAAATACACTGATTTTAATCTACCAGCACCTGTCTATCATTGGTGCCTCTTAGTGGAAAAAAGTTTGGCCTCAGAAAAGCAAGTTCTGAGCAGCTGGGAGAGCAGAGTGTACAGGTCTCCTTTCGTCTCCCAGCTATTCAGTTTCTTCATTTAAATTGTATCAGTGAATTTTAGAACTTATGAAAGTCATGAAGTGAGTCACCAGCTTGAGCCGAGTGTAGAGTGTAGGCTGGCAGCCATGCTGCTGGGTTTTCCCGAAACAACCATTTTATGCCCCATTTCAGCTTTGTCCTGTTGCTCTGGGCGAAGAGAAAGAAAAATAGGTCATCTGTTCAGGCCTGCCTTTGACAAACATATATGGCCTGTGCTCACATCAGGGGACATCTAGCCTAAACCTCTCTGCAGTGTGGCAATGAGTCCTAAATCAGGGCAGTTGAATCCTAAATCAGGGACACAGCAAAACATGGAATCATCAATGAGATATGGCAGCAGTGATTCAGTTTCTCACAATCTGCTTTTAACTTTTTTTTTAACCTTAAGACTGCCCTAAGATTCTCTTGCCCCACACTGCCATCTGGGTCCGTCTGTGTGTGTGCCTGTGCCTGGCAGTATCTGTGTGTATCTTTGTTTCTTCAGCTGTGCCCCGTGCTCGGGAAGCCGAGCCCAGAGTAAAGAGAGGAAGGAACAACCAGGAGTTCCCAGGTTGCACTCAAACCTGGAGCTGGAATTCATCTATGGTAATTTATAGCACTGAAAAAAGGCGGCTGCTCTTCTGTTAGCTCATTAGCTGCCTGGGTAGATGCATGGCTGTGCCAATGGCAGCTGAGAGACAATCTGGGTTTCTACTCAGTCACCTTGGAGACTCTTACAAGAATATTGAAAGAAGATACAGTTAACCTTTGAACAATGCAGGGGTGAGGGGTGCCTACCCCCACACCCACACACGCTCAAAGCTCCATGTACAACTTTCGATTCCTCAAAAATTTAACCTCTAATAGACTACTGTTGACCAGAAGTCTTATCAATAACCTAAACAGTCAGTTAACATGCATTTTGTATTTTGTATGTATTGTATAATGTAATCTTACAATAAAGTATGCGAGAGAAAAGAAAATGTTATTAAGAAAATCTTAGGAGGAAATGGATGTACAGTACTGTACTGTGTTTATCAATAGTAAATTTATATCATCAGTTTACAAAATGAATCTTCTCAGTACCTATGCCAATAATATATGATACAAAATACTGTAGGTATAAACCATATTACTAATATTAGGCATCAAAAGTGAAAAAGATACTGTGAAAAATTCACATTCACATTCTTATGTTTATTTTCTTATTTATTTAGAGGTATAATGATTCATGCGTCGATAACAAAGAAGCAGCAACATGATTGCTTTACAGTAACCTAAAGTAATCTGTATGACTGTGTCACAGTAGCCTAGCCTTTACACTAATGAATAAACTGTTGTAAAATGTTTATGGCATACGGTATTACAGTCATAGTCATAATACAGCATTGGAAACATTGTTACATTTCTTAAAAAGGCACTTACCTATGATGATAGGTGGATACACAGTTTCTCCAATTATGAAAGAAAGGCAAACTGTACAGTAATACAACTTCTTGAAAGCAAAATTATAAAACAGTAAGAAAACTAACATATTGTTAATTTTACATTAAATATCCCTTACCTTATATCTATGGAAGGATAAGCTGTCGGCTTCCATGCAAGTCATGTACACGAAGTTCTATCCTATGACTACGTAGGCGATGATGATGATGATGATGATGATGACAGTGACAAAAATGCCTCATTACAGTTCTTGCTGTAAAGTTATTAGATTTTTACAAGAAGATATGCACTCTTGGCATAAGTGTATTAGCTGTACAGCTTGATGATTATCCACTATTTATCAAGAGTGGAAATGGATTGTCATAAAGGCCTTCATCCTTATTGTCTACATGTTGAGTAGGCAGAGGAGGAGGGAGAGGGGGGTTGATCTCGCTGTCTCAGCGTGGCAGAGGGTGGAGGCGAAACAGCTGGAAGAAGAGGCAGGTACACTTGGTGTAACTTTGCAGAAATATATCATAGTTTCTGTCTGACTTTTTTTGCTTTTTCATTTCTCTAAAAATGTTTCTATATGATACCAATCCTTTCCCCACCATTTACCTTAATTTCAGTGCTAGTGTCATAGAAGGGTCCATGTTGTAAAAAAAGTCCAAAGCAGTTTTGAATAATTAGAACTTCCCTGCTAGAGAAAACACCTCCTTGACCTCAACCACAGCAACTTCTTACTTGACACATCCCCAAAGGCAAGGGAATCAAGAGCAAAAATGAACTACTGGGACCTCATCAAGATAAAAAGCTTCTGTATGGCAAAGGAAACAATCCATAAAACTAATAGGCAACTGACAGTATGGGAAAAGATAGTTGCAAATGACATATCAGATAAAGGGCTAGTATCCAAAATCTATAAGGAACTCACCAAACTCCACACCTTAAAAACAAATAATCCAGTGAAGAAATGGGCAGAAGACATGACCAGACACTTCTCCAAAAGGACATCCAGATGGCCAACGGACTCATGAAATGATGCTCAGCATCCCTCCTCATCAGGGAAATACAAATCAAAATCACACTTAGATACCACCTCACACCAGTCAGAGTGGCTAAAATGAGCAAATCAGGAGACTCTAGATGCTGGCGAGGATGTGGAGAAACGGGCACCCTCCTACACTGTCGGTGGGAATGTGAACTGGTGCAGCCCCTCTGGAAAACAATGTGGAGGTTCCTCAAAAAATTAACACTAGAACTCCCCTATGACCCAGCAATAGCACTGCTAGGAATTTACCCAAGGGATACAGAAATGCTGAGGCATAGGAGCACATGTACCCCAGTGTTCATAGCAGCACTCTCCACAATAGCTAAAACATGGAAAGAGCCTAAGTGTCCATCAACGGACGAATGGATCAAGAAGATGTGGTTCATCTGTACCATGGAATACTACATGGCAATGAGAAACAATGAAATCTGGCCCTGTGTAGCAACATGGACGGACCTTGAGGGTGTTATGCTGAACAAAATAAGTCAGGCAGAGGACAGATACCATATGTTTGCACATATAGGTAAATTAGGAGGAAGCTAATGGAGGACTCTGCGGGAGAAGAGGGGAAAAATAGTGGGGGAGAGGGAGGGAGACAAACCATAAGAGACTCTTGAATGCTGAGAACAAACTGAGGGCTGATAGGGATGGGAGAGAGGGGAAGGGGGATGATGGGCATGGAGGAGGGCACTTGTTGGGGTGAGCACTGGGTGTTATATGGAAGCCAACTTGACAATAAACTAAGAAAGAAGAAAAAAAAGAACTCCCCTGCTAGATTATTTAATGTTAATTGGTTTTCTGGCATTGTTTCTTCTACATCTTCTCCCTTATTGCCTGGCACTGGTTTGGAAGCACTTATCTCCCTCAAGTTGTCTTCAGTTAATTCCACTGGTGTGGTGTCTATTAGCTCTTGAGTTTCTCCAAGATCCATATCTTGAAATGCTTTACTTCCCCACTTTTTTTTTTTTGCTTTTTTCCATATCCATAACCTCTTTGATGAGTTCCTTGACTGGCTCTGTTGTAAGTCCTGTGAAGTCATGCATAACATTTGGACACCGTTTTCTCCAGCAGGAATTTATTTTTTCAGATTTGATGGCTTTTGCAGCCTTTTCTATAACAACAATGGCATCTTTGGTGATGTAATCTTTCCAGATTTGCACGATTTCTCTCATTGGGGTTCTCTCCCATATTGTGAACAATCCTTTCCAAAGAGTACTCTGTGTAATGAGTCTTAAAGGTCCTATGACCTCCTGATCTAGGGGCTAATTATAGAGACATTGTATTTGGGGGCCAGTAGACCACTTTGATGCCCTTGGTGTTGGGGTTCTGGGTGCCCAGGGGCATTGTCCAATATCAAAAGAACTTTGAAAGTCAATCCCTTACTGATGAGATATTTCCTGACTTCAGGGACAAAGCACCAATGGAACCAGTCCAGAAAAAGGGTTCTTCTTGTCCAGGTCTTGTTGTGCGACCAAAAACCTGGTAGTTGGTATTTATCTTTTACCCCCAAGCCTCAGAAGTTGGCAGTTTATAGACAAGGACACTCCTTATAAACCTGACTGCATTTGCACAAAATGGTAAAGTTAGCCTATCCCTTCCTGCTTTAAATCCTGGAGCTTGCTGCTTCTTCTTACTAATAAATATCTGACATTTTTTCCCAGAATAAGGCACTTGTATCTGTATTAAAAAGCTGTTCAGGCAGATATCCTTTCTCCTCAGTGATTTTCTTGTTGGCCTCTGAGAACTTGTCTGTTGCCTCTTGGTCAGTAGAAGATGCTTCTCTTATTATCTTGACATTTTTAAAACAAATCTCTTTCTAAAATTATGAAACCATCCTCTCCTGGCTTTAAATTCTCCAGCTTTAGATCCCACACTTTTCTTTTGCTGTAAATTGTCATATAATGACTTTGGTTTTTTTCTTGAATCGTATTAAAGTCTATGGGCATGCCTTTCTTCTAGCAATGCTGCACCCATAGAACAGCTGCATTTTCAATGTGAGATAAAAAGGTATTTTGCGGGGCGCCTGGGTGGCTTAGTCGGTTAAGTGTCCGACTTTCGCTTAGGTCATGATCTCGCGGTTCGTGGGTTCGAGCCGCGTCGGACTCTGTGCTGACTGCCAGCTCAGAGCCTGGAGCCTGTTTCAATCTGTGACTCTCTCTCTTTCTGACCCTCCCCTGCTCATGCTGTCTCTGTCTCTCTCTCCTAGAAATAAATAAAACATTAAAAAAAATAAAAAAAAAAGTATTTTGCAAAAAGTGCAAGGTTTTTGCACCAGCTGGTGTAGCTGCAGTGATGGCTTCATGAATTTCCTTTTCTATTTTTAAAATCGTCTTTACACTGGATTCTCTTACCTTGAAATGGTGGGTAATTGCAGCTACAGACCTCAGTCTACAGTACATATCTAGCACTTCAACTTTTTCCTGTGATGTCATGACTTTGCTTCTCAGGAGCACCTCCAGCATCGCTACTGGCACTTCAGATAGGTTCCATGATGTTTCTCAAAGCTTATGGTATTGCACTAAACACGATGAAGAATACACAAGGACAATAAGAGATCATTTTTTACTGGAGAGCAGATCTGCTCATGGGGAGAAGATTAGTGTCACGTGGTGTTTTATGTAGATACTAGCAACACTTCACACAGCAATAGAAACAGGACCATCTTTATTTTTTAAAATTTTTAATGTTTGTTTTTTAGAGAGAAAGAGAGAGAAATGAGAGGGAGAGAGAGAGAAAGCAGGGAAGGGGCAGAGAGAGGGAGGGAGACAGAATCCAAAGCAGGCTCCAGGTTCTGAGCTGTCAGCACAGAACCTGAAACAGGGCTCAAACTCACAAACTGTGAGGGGCGCCTGGGTGGCTTAGTCGGTTGGGCATCCGACTTTCGCTTAGGTCATGATCTGTGGTTCGTGGGTTCGAGCCCCGCGTCGGGCTCTGTGCTGACTGCCAGCTCAGAGCCTGGAGCCTGCTTCAGTCTGTGACTCCCTCTCTCTCCGACCCTCCCCTGCTCACGCTGTCTCTCTCTCTCTCTCCTGGAAATAAATAAAACATTTAAAAAAAAATAAAACTTAAAAAAAAAAAAGAACTGTGAGATCATGACCTGAGCTGAAGTTGGATGCTTAACCGACCGAGCCACCCAGGTGGCCCCCCAAGCCTCCATCTTTGTAAGCCTCGCTTGCTCTCCCCTTTCCTCCCATGCTTCTTCCACTTGGCCTCTAATACTGTTGACAGTCAAATCATTTTGTCTGGTTTTCTTCATGATGGAGCAAGGCCATGGAATGTGGGGGACAAGACTGGGGAGAAAGTCTCTTTAGATGCTTCTATGTGTGCAGGGGCTGGTGTTGATGGGAAAAAGGTCTTTGAGTCAATAAAGAGCCCACAAGATATACAAATCTTTCTTTTATTAATACTGGCCTCTTCTTAATGCCCAGTTCAAACTTGCGTTGTTCACAGATCGTCTGTATTTAGTCCTGTGCAGCTTAGGAGGAGACGTTTCTGTAACCTCCCGAGCCAGAAAAGGAAAATCAAGCCCTGCAACAGCTGCCACAGGGAATATATTAAGACCTCACCTCCTATTTTTGTAAATTTGTTATGAGACAGGATAAGTCAAGTTTCAACACCTTTATTTTTAACTGATAATCCAATTAAAGCAAAAAAGTCATTTTCCTGACTTTTGACACAGTTGATTGTGGGTAGCAATAATGTATGCTGTTAGTAGCTGTATTATTAGGTACTTTCATTCTGATCTCTATTCCCTTTCCTTATGTAATTAAAGGACAAGTCAGTTTCCATTGAACCTCTTTCCCAAAAATTGAATTAGTCTTTGTAGTTTTTTTTTTAAGTTTTATTTACTTTTGAGAGAGAGATGGGGGAAAGGGCAGAAAGACGGGGACAAAGGATCCAAAGCGGGCTTCATGCTGATAGCAGAGAGCCTGATGTGGGTCTCAGGCTTACCAACTGCGAGATCATGACCTGAGCTGAAACCAAGAGTCAGACACTCAACTGACTGAGCCACCCAGATGTCCTCAAATTCCTCTTTCTAATGCCTTAGTCTTTCTCAGTTTCATCTAAACCTATTAGGCTTAAATAAAGTATAAATTGTTTAGCAAATTTTGTCATATCTGTGAACCCCAAGATCCAAAATTGGGCTGTCCTCACAGTTTTTCTTGTGCTAGGAAATTTATCCATGTCCTAGTGAAAACATTTTTTTTTCCCAACTTCCCATTTTCTGCTTGGCATGCTTGCTTATATTTTAAAGAAATATCTCCTCAAATATTTTAAATCTATCTGAACTAACTGGGGAGAAAAAGAAAAATAGTAGTATGGATAATTAAGGTTTAAGGTTAAATCATAATTTGTGAATACTGTTTTCAAAATTAACTTCATGGAAATTAAAAAGTTTTCCCTGGTTCTCGATGGGATGTAAAAGTTTTCCCTGGTTCTCGATGGGATGTTTTTTAAAGAGAAACAAAGACTTCCTGCCCTTTTAGATCAGCAGTTCCCACTAGAATGAGGGAGTGGTGACTGTCAGCCTATCCACGCTCCCTCTGGGACATGTCCACTTTGTCTTCCAGCCCTGCAGTGGGTGCTCGTTACAGGCTACATCATTCAGGTGATGCCAACTTTCAAAGCAGAACAGCAACCTTTGGATCCAGCTCCACTGAGATCTGAGCATTAAGCCTCACTTGTTTCATTTTAGAGCTGAGGCACCTGGGTATGGAAAGGCTAACATACCTCCTCAAGGTGACTAACTGTGTATTAGTGGCAGGGCCATGACTTGAGTCTGGACATAGACTCTTGATCTGAGACTTCACTTTCTGCACATGTGGGACATGTTAGTTGCTCTGCATTGCCTCTAGGTAGTCAACTCTGCAGCAGGGCACAGAAGACACTCATGATCTGTCTTCTGCCTTCACATGTAGTCTGATTTCCTACTGTTCTTTCCTTGTGCTTTATTTTTTTTAATGTTTTATTTATTTCTGAGAGAGAGGGAGAGAGACAGCGTGAGCAAAGGAAGGTCAGAGAGAGAGGAAGACACAGAATCTGAAGCAGGCTCCAGGCTCTGAGCTAGCTCTCAGCACAGAGCCTGACACAGGACTCAAACCCATGAACCGTGAGATCATGACCTGAACCCAAGTCGGACACTTAACCAACTGATCCACCCAGGTGCCCCTTTCCTTGCACTTTATACTCTAGAAGTATTGGAATGGATTTTAAATACACTGGGTGGCATCTGACACCTACTTGCCTTGTATCTTGTGTAACTTCTGCTTGCAGTGCACCAGACTTGAACCCTCCCCCAGTGTTTTCTGTGTATGCATTTATTCATTTTTCAAACCCAAATCGTCACCTCCACCAGGATGCCCTCTCTCCCCTCTTTCCTTCTGCTCCATTTTCTCTCTTGCTCAGTACATTTATTCATTCACTGATTTATTCAACAAAGATTTCTAAGCGCCCATTAAGTGCCAGGCACTGAGCTGAGCACGCATCATGCAGCAGTGGACACAGCTGACCAGCTCCCTGCCCTCATGGCTCACAGTCTGCTGGGGAAGACGGTAAATACAGAGATCAGTGTGTAATCACAGCTGGGATGATGGCCATGAAGGAAGTAAAGATGCACTTGGGGCCAGAAGAACCTGGTGGGGAAAAATGAACACATGGGGTTGTGAGTTTTCAGGGTGCAAGTCAGTCTTTGAGAGGAGGCTAGGGGCTGCTCCACTCTCCTCCCTTTTCTCCCTGTGCCCGGGAGCTCCATGGGGGTCCTGCCACCCTGCAGGGCTGGGAGAACGAAGAAGAGAGGAGCAGGCACCAAGCTGGGTGTCTGCAGTCCCCGGACACCTGCCTCCTCCCAACCTAGGGGCTCCCGAAGCACAGGGGATTCTGCGAGTAAGGGACACAGCGTGCCCACCACAGTGAGGGCAGCCTTTGCTCAGGCAAGAAGGTGTGACACCGGGAGTGTGAAAGTGTTGCCTCCCATAAGTCCCCAGTGGGGACTGTTCTCTGATAACGTTGATGAGGGCCCAGGAGGTGGCTCATTGCACATAACACTATCCAGGCACAGGGATAACAGCCTGGTTGGAGATCTTTTTATACCTACACACCTCTCAGTTCTTAGGATTAGTTAATAGGGTGTATTACATTGCCTTTGCAGATCTATTTGGAAAGACACATGGATGCTTTTGTTAAAAAGTATTTTAGCTTTTGAAAACAATCGTAAGAAGTAAATTAACTGTAAAAAATAAAAGCGTATCTGTAAAGAAGAAAACATCCACCCAGTATTCAACAAAAGGCCGAGTTTCTGAGGAATACTGGATAAGACACTCGTTCTCTGGGATTTGTTTTCAAATTTGTCCAGACGTATTTGGTCTTCATATTACTGCTTTCTTACAAAGGTGGATTTTTTTTTCAATTAAGTGCTTCAAATTCTCGAGCTTAAAGGGGCCTTGTAAGCTCAAACTACAAATCACAAAGAAGCTTGCAACTTGTAAATAAGATGATTTGCCTTTTCTTTACATTTTTTTCAATTTCAGTGGGTCATAGAAATATAACATCTTATTGCACTTATTTAAGATGAAAGCTTGTTACAGTAGTTTTTAATTTTTTCTTATCTCTTCTTTTTGTTTTAAATCTAAAGAGTATAACTCCTTTGGGTAAAAAATGACACATTACTAAGAGAACTATTAATTATTTAGAAGAAACTGTCCAAATTAAAGCTGTGCATATGGAATCACTCTCAGAAACTTTATTACTCCATACATTATAGTCAGTAAAGCATAGTTTTTAAATAAAATGCAGGTGACAAATAGCCCAAGATATTTAAAATCTCTTATTTTATACACTTTAAGTATTTGTAGTTTGTTTTAGGGAGTTGTACTTCATTTTTTGAACTTTTGTTTAGTCTTTAATAATTAATAGCAATGGGTGATTTAGAGTGTTCATAGGAAATAATTGAAATTATAATATGGAAAGTTGTATATGGTTTTCTTGTTAAGCATTTTTTTAATGAAAAAACAAGACCATCCAATACATTAAAGTATATTTTAGACAGAGCTCCCTTTAAAATTTTTTTTTAATGTTTTTTATTTATTTCTAAGAGAGAGAGACAGACAGTGTGAGCAGGGGAGGGTCAGAGAGAGAGGGAGTCACAGGCTGAAACAGGCTCCAGGCTCTGAGCTGGCAGTCAGCACAGAGCCTGACGCGGGGCTCGAACCCACGAACCGCGAGATCATGACCTAAGTGAAAGTCGGACGCTTAACCGACTAAGCCACCCAGGCGCCCCAGACAGAGCTCCCTTTAAATACATCTTATCATATACACACAACAAAAAGCAAACTACTTTTTACAGTGTTCATTACAAAATATTAGTAATAAATTTTTATATTACTTCTAAATGACAGAGAAGCCTTCACAAATTAACAAGACAGTATTGTAGAAAGGTGCTTCCTTGGTTTGATGAATCATTAAAATGATTTTTGATTCCAAAAAAATGTCATGGACAAATACTTACTGTCTTCATTTGAGAAGTGCTAAGAAAATCTTTAATTCAAATAGTCTCCCTTATTGGCACCACATTTTACTATTGGCATTAATTTCCTTTATGCTAAGTCTTGCTTCTCTTGGTGGGCTTGGATTTTTGTTGTTAATGTTGTTTAAATGTGTTCTATTCCAGAGAGGACAGTAATTAAATTCTCCATGATGCCTTAGTGAGCTTGATTCTATCAAGCTGCTTTGCTCTCTGGAAACCAGTTGCCTGAGGGGACAGAGATTCTGAAAGGGACCAGAACGAAGAAGTAGGGTTGCTGTAGGGCGGGCTCAGAACATGGAGTGATGGTCACTGATTGTGTTGGGCAATTATCTGATGTTTCTGGGTGGCACACGTGTGATGCCAGAGGCTTTAGCCTGAGGGCTCTCTCTGATGAATTCGGCACACTGATCAAAAGGTTGACATTGTCTAAGGTGAGAACTTGAGAATGAAAGAGATGGTTAAATGCCAACAAGAGCCTGGAGTCGAATTAAAAAAAATTAATTTGTCCTTCACTATTGTGTGTTTCAGAGGCTGGAGCACAAGGAAGTTTTAGTGGGCTTGTTGTTCCTGGTTTTCCCGTTCATTCCAGCCAGCAATCTCTTCTTCAGGGTGGGTTTTGTGGTGGCGGAGAGAGTCCTTTACATGCCTAGGTAATTATTGCTCGTGATATCCTCTTTATGAGACCTGCCCTCTGTCACCAACATGGATAGTTCCAGAGGGACGGTCCTTTGCACGTGTAACAATTAGGTCCTTGTGGAGCGGAGGCGTTTATTACCTCAGCTTTAACAACAGCCACAGAGAAGTTTGGGGGAGATCAAGTTCGCACATGTACACTCTACTTTACAATGGCGTACCTCCAGTTGGAAGCTGGATGGTTAAACAGAAGTATTGACTTCAGTACATTCAGGATTTTAGCAGCAATGACTTACCACAATATCTATGTTTCATTAAATGTAATTATAGTAATTTTCTAGAAATATTTAATTTGCATAAAGTTATTAGCTATGTTAAGTACCATGATTGTAATTAATTTCTTCTTTTCATCCTTCTTTTCCTCTTTTTTCTTTCAATGCTAGGAAATAAATTGTTAAATTTTGGTTCCAGTATAATTAACATACAGTGTTATATTAGTTTCAGGTGTACAATATAATGATTCAACAATTCCATACATCACCTGGAGCTCATCACAAGTGCACTCCTTAATCCCCATCACCTATTCACCCAACTCCCCATCCACTCCTCTCTGGTAACCATCAGTTTGTTCTCTATAGTTAAGAGTCTGTTTTTTGTTTGTCTCTCTCTTTTTTTACTTGCTCATTTGTTTTGTTTCTTAAATTTCAAAAGTGGGTGAAATCATATCTTATTGATCTTTCTCTGACTGACTTATTTCACTTAGCATTATACTCTCTTGCTCCACCCATGTTATTGCAAATGGCAAGATTTCATTCTTTTTTATGGCTGAATAATATTCCATTGTATTTATATACCACATATTTATTCATTTATCTATCAATGGACACTTGGGCTACTTCCATCTTTTGGTATTATAAACAATGCTGCTATAAACATATGGGTGCATATATCCCTTTGAATTAATGTTTCAGTATTTTGTGGGTAAATACCCAGTAGTGTGATTACTGGATACGGAGTAGTTAGGTAGTTTTATTTTTAACTACATGAGGAAACTCCATACTGTTTTTCACAGTAGCTACACCAGTTTACATTCCCATCAACAGTGCAAGAGGGTTCCTTTTTCTCCATATCTTCACTAACTCTTGTTGTTTCATATATTTTTTATTTTAGACATTCTGATGAGTGTGAGGTGATATTTCATTGTAAAATTTTGCTTTGCATTTTCATGATGATGAGAGAGGTCGAGCATCTTTTCATGTGTCTGTTGGCCATTTGGATGTCTTCTTTGGAGAAATGTCTGTTCATGCCCATTTTTAAATTGGATTATTTGCTTCGGGGATGATGAGTTGCATAAGTACTTTACAGATTTTGGATACTAACCCTTTGTCAGATATGTCATTTGCAAATATCTTCTCCGTTCCATAGGTTGCCTTTTAGTTTTGTTGATTATTTCCTTAGATGTTCAGAAGCTTTTTATTTTGATGTAGTCCCAATAGTTGATTTTTGCTTTTATTTCCCTGGCCTAGGGAGACATATCTAGAAGGAAGTTCTATGGCCAATGTCAGAGACCTTACTGCTTGCGCTCTCTTCTAGGATCTTTATGGTTTCAGGTCTCACAATTAGGTCTTTAATCTATTTTGAGTCTATTTTTGTGTATGGTGCAAAACAGTGATCTAGTTTCATTGTTTTGCATGTAGCTGTCAGATTTCCCAAAACCATTTGTTGAAGACACTTTTTCTTATTATATATTCTTTCCTGCTTTGTTGAAGATAAATTGACCATAAAATTGTGGTTTCATTTCTGGACTTTCTATTCTGTGCCATTGATCTATGTGTCTATTTTTGTGCCAGTACCGTTCTGTTTTGATTGCTGCAACTTTGTAATATAACTTGGAGTCTGGAATGTGATGCCTCCAGCTTTGCTTTTCTTTTTCAAAATAGCTTTGGTTATTTGGGGGCTATTTCTTTTTTATGTAGTTTAAAAATGGGAAATATGCTAAGAAAATGGAACACCAAAAAATGGAAACTATGTGACAGGATATTTAATTACCATAACTGAGTAACCATTTTACTACACATATATCAAATCATGTTGCCTGCCTTTAAATGTACACAATTTTATTTTTAAAATATATAAATAAATGAAATTTTTGAAAATTCTTTAATAATTAAAATAAATAAATATAAAATGAGAACTATCTCAAGATATCTGTCTTTGAGAAAAAAGTTGGTTTATAAAGTATAAAAAGCATTCTGATATATAAGATTGCATTATGTCCCTTAGCTTTGAATATTTGAACTATACTAAGTCTTGTCTGTTCTCTTGCCTTATTCAAATGTAAGCATTCCAAGGCAGTGTTTCTTTTTGAATTCCTGGAAATGACCCTGAATCAAGGAATAGAGTGTTCTGCCAGTTATAAGTCGTGTGTCCAGGAGAAAGACACTAAGTTTCTTGGACCAGTTTTTCCCATTTTTTAGAATCAGGGCATTTGATTAGACAATCTCTGAAATTATATCATTTTTTAAATGTTTATTTATTTTTGAGAGAGAGAGAGAGAGAGAGAGAGAGAATGTGAGTGGGGGAGGGGCAGAGAGAGAAGGAGACATAGAATCTGAAGCAGGCTCCAGGCTCCAAGCTGTCAGCACAGAATCCAATGCAGGGCTTAAACCCACAAACCATGAGATCAAGACCTGAGCTGAAGTTAGACACTCAACTGACTGAGCCACAGGGGCCCCTGAAATTATAATGGAATTAATCATTAGAAATGATGTATAAGAATGCTCATTTTCTGAAAGCCAGTCATTATAAACCAAAGCATTATAAAGAATTATTATTTTGTTATGATTTTGAGCTAGCAATACAAGTGACCAAAATTATAAATTATGATTACAAATGGATTTCAGAATGGTGGATCCCCTAAGAACCAAGTACTTAAAAGCTTTCTTGAGAGATTTCAAGGTCTTATTTTCAATTGACGAAAGGAGCTCACAATATGCCTTATAAGAAGGGTTCAGCACAATTTGAGAAGCAGCTTATTGCTCAATAAATACTATTCAATAAATTTTAAAATAGGTTGATAATTCTAGGTATTCTATATGTGTCTTCTCTGTCTCCATCCTAACTTCAAAAGTACCCAAGTATTGCCTTCCTCCTAATGGCGCTTTGAAACCTGTATAAAGGGAATGGGGATGGTCATTTAGTATTGGCTACCTGCTTTAGCACTATATAGTTTAGGGTCAGAATTTCATCAGTCAAATATATGGGAATAATCTTTTATTCTGATAGCAAGTGTCAGTTTTATGACTATCCTTTTTGAATAGGAAGGCATATTTATGGCTCAAATTGATCTATTACAAATTTTTTGCCCTCTTATTTTTATCCAGAAAGAGACATATAATTTGATGTCTCTTTTTTTCATGTTTCAGTCATGTTTCAAATGACTAAAATATCTTACAGTTGAAGAAGTTAAAATAGTTCATGAGAGATGTCAAAATAAGTAATAGATCTGATTATTCATTCACAAGTCAGAATAAGATAATGTATTTACTTTAGTACAAAAGTATAAATCCCAAACTAATAGAAAACCTCAATGGGTTGGAATGGAAGGAAAGTACACAGAATTAGCAAAGGCAGAAATAATACGTGGGATAGAACTTATTAGCATAATTGAGAATACAGTGGAGAAATTGGATAAATAACTGAGGAATGAGGAAAAACTAAAAATAGCTGTAAATTTAAAAAGAGATGTTCTTTAGGGGCACCTAGGTGGTTCTGTCAGTTAAGTGTCCGACTTCAGCTCAAGTCATAATCTCACAGCTTGTGGGTTTGAGCCCCACATTGGGCTCTGGGCTGACGTCTCAGAGCCTGGAGCCTGCTTCTGATTCTGTGTCTCCCTCTTTGTGCCCCTCCCCTACTTGCACTCTGTTGTCTCTGTCTCACAAAAATAAACAAACATTTAAAAAAAAATTTTTAAAGATATGTTGTTTATACTGAACAATCCTAAATTTATAGATACTTAAGAGGAATTTGAAGGGTGACCTTCTGTTATTTTCTGTTGTGAGTAAAAATTTCCAATCATGTCTATAATGCAAAATGAAAACATTTTAACCAAATAGGAATGAAGTCCCATATTTATTTCTTGAGATATAATATGAAGAATGTTACATACAACATGTGGGATCCATCCTGATGCACTATCTGTGCATGTGATTCTCTGGTGCTTCAGAGTCTCTGGGAGAGAGAGATGCTTAACTGGGACTAAATCTGCTTCCTGCCAATGTCACATCAACAGGGAAGGCATTTTATATGATCAGAAACTTAGTTTACCAAATGTAATCAAAAGAACACTGAACTAGCTGGCATCCTTGGAAAATCATTAAAATTTGCCGCTTTCTGATCTGTAAGATGAGAGGGTTAAACTTTTTTGATGACTTCTAAATGCTGATTGAAGGAACATTGTGAGCTGTTGGCCCATAACTGATGAGTGACATTAAAGGGAGGGTAGTGAGTTTTTCATAAAGCTAAGCCTATGCAGTTTTTAAATTCTGAGGTTATATCCAGTCTAGTGTCTTGTTGTTGGAACATCTTTTCATTTATGAAATGATAATGAAAGCAGATGGTCATTTTATTTATTAATATCCTTATTTAGGAAATTTACATTCATTAGTAATTATTGATATTCTTGACAATGCCGTGACAGTACTCCCAGTTTTTTTTAACTTTTTTTTAAATCTCTTTTTAAAAAAATTCTGATGCCACTACATGATTTCTAAGATTTCATTCACCTCTAAAGTTCCATTGTTTTGTGATTCAAAGTAATGTAGAGAATAGGTGGATACTAGGCCAGGTTGAGCCATCTTTTTTTTTTTAAATTTTTTAATGTTTTTTTTTAATTTATTTCTAGGAGAGAGAGAGACAGCGTGAGCAGGGGAGGGTCAGAGAGAGAGGGAGTCACAGACTCTGAAACAGGCTCGAGGCTCTGAGCTGGCAGTCAGCACAGAGCCCAACGCAGGGCTCGAACCCATGAACCGCGAGATCATGACCTAAGCAAAAGTCAGACACTCAACCGACTAAGGCACCCAGGCGCCCCAAGGTTGAGCCATCTGATAGGATAGAAGTCATTCTAGACTTTAAGGAGTCTAGACCATAGAAATCATAGAACCCCCAAACCAGGCACCGTCTTGATATTTTGTTTGGCATTCTCATAGAGCTGCTATGCTAGAGGAGCAGGGAAAGCAACCTGGGCTTGTCAAAAAACATTCTACTAAAACACTAGCAAATAAATCAGGATTCAATTTCACAGCTCTGAGATGAAGTGCACCTGAGTGTGTGCGATACATACATAGATATCTGATGGCTCCTGGTCCTGAATCTATTTGTCATGCATTCCTGTCATGGCTACTTTAAGAACAAAAGCAAGTCTCTATCTTCCTAAGAGGAGAATTTTTAAAGAATTCTTATTAAAGTAAAAATGGCAAGAAGAAAAGAAAAAAAATTTTTTTAGTCAAGTATAAAATTTTGCTGCTGGTAAAGATATAGAAAGTCACAAAAGACTGTCAATTGTTCCTTTAAAAAAAGGAAAAGGAAAAGAAGAAACAGACTAGATGAATCACAAAATCATAGGTTTTTCAAACCAATCAGAGAACTGAGGATGCAAAGAAACCTAAGTCATCTAAACTCCAGAAAGTCAAAAAACTCTTCATAAGCAAGAAAAGCCCCAGGACTGTTCTAGTCCCTGGTGGTGTAGTGAAGGGAGGAGAAAGAATCTGCCACACGCTGAGGGTAAGGAGACATCAGCTAGCATTTAAAAAAAAATTTTTTTTAACGTTTTATTTATTTCTGAGAGAGAGAGAGAGACAGTGTGAGCAGGGGAGAGTCAGAGAGAGAGAGAGACAGAGAATTAGAAGAAGGCTCCAGGCTCTGAGCTAGCTGTTCGACGCAGGGCTCAAACCCACAAACCGTGAGATCATGACCTGAGCCAAAGTCAGACGCTTAACCGACTGAGCCACCCAGGCGCCCCTCAGCTAACATTTTAATGAATATTTAACAACTAATTGTAGACTGGCATTACAGATTGTAATTCCAAGGACGCAAGCCACAGATAAATCTGTACCCACTCCCCTGTGTTTTGGCATGGATCTTCACCTGATTGTTGAGAACAAACAGACAGCTGAGAAAAATCAATGGGGGCTATGCCATACAGAATTCCTTCCCACCCACAGTCACTTCAGAGTTTAAGAGTATGGCAAGAGAGCCGAATAGAACTCCCACAACCGTATCCAGCAGAATGAGATCTCCCCAAGGGCAGAAAACCTGGGGCAGACCTAGAGAGCAAGACAGCCTCCCCAGCTGTGTAGAGAGCTGCTATCCAGGCTCTGGAGCAGAGAGCCCTCCGACAGTTTGGAGAGTGGGCTGTTTGAACATAAAGCACAAGGATAGATCTGGAATTCCACAAGAGCTCTCACCCAGAGTTTGCAAGAAGAAAGTACTGATCCTACTCTGGAAACATTTGCAACTAGTGATGAACTGGATCAAAGTAAAGCTAGAAGAAAACCTAGACTCAGAAATAGCAGAGCAGGTTGACCTAGCTCCCCAGTTAGCAGCCTGCTGCCGGAACGACCGTGTATGTATTGACCTCCATCACTACTATTCTATTAGTCAACCTTAAAATTAACAATTATAGGACACACAAAGAAGCAAGAAATGTATCCTGTGACTAAAAGAGAAAATAATCACTAGAAGCAGAAAAAGCGGTGGCACAATGAAGAAAATAAATATGTGAGCCACAGAGCGAGCAATCATGTTGGCTCTACCATTTTACATTCCTAACCAGCAGTGCACGAAGTTCTAACGTACCCCGTCCTCACCAACATTTATTATTTTCTCCTTTTTAATAGGAGCCATCCTAATGGGTATGAGATGGTAAAGATTTGTTTCTTATAACAAATTTATTGAGATAGAATCCACACACCATACAATTCACCCATTTAAAGTATGCAGAACAGTGATTTGCAGTTTATTCACAGAATTATGCATCACCAATAACTCCAGAACATCTTTATCACCCCAAAACCATCCCACACCCTTTAGCAGTCATTCCCCACTTACCTCAACCACCTCCAGCCGTAGGAAGCCACTAATCTACTTTCTGTCTCTATAGGTTTGCCTATTCTGGACATTTCATATAAATGGAATCATATAAAATGTGGTCTCTTGTAACTGGCATCTTTCATTTAGCATAATGTTTCCAAGGTTCCTTCATATTACGGCATATAACAATACTTTATTCCTTTTTATTTTTTGTTATTTTTAATGTTTATTTATTTTTGAGAGAGAGAGAGAGAGACAGAGAATCCAAAGCACGCTCCAGGCTCTGAGTTGGCAGCACAAAGCCTGATTCGGAGCTCGAACTCACAGACCACAAGATCATGACTTGAGCTGAAGTTGGACTCTTAACCAACTGAGCCACCCAGGTGCCCTGTTTTATTCTTTTATTGCTGAATAATATTCCATTGTATTAACATATATCACATGTATTTTATCCACCCATCAGTTGATGAACATTTGGGTACTTTCCACTTTGAAGCTAGTATAAATACCTCCAGTATGAATATTCATGTGCAAATTTTTGTATGCACACATGCCTTCATTTCTGTTGTATATTTACTCCACAATAGAATTTCTGGGTCATATGGTAACTGTGTTTAATCTTTTGAGGAACCTAACTGGAACAATTTTGGTCTACTGCCCTTTCTAGTGTGCTAGTGTTCTTAAAATTAATACACTTCAAGTAGACTGTATTGCTGACAATCATCTGCCTTCTACTTACAAAACATAAACACTTCACTAATTCTCTACCGTAGGAGATAAATGTCCAACAGTAAAGTTATGATAGTGTTATGATGGTTAATTTTATGTTAATAACCATTAACATTTATGTTAATAACCATTAACATATTTATGTTAATAACCATTAACATATTTATGTTAATAACCATTAACATATTTATGTTAATAACTAACATATGTTAATAATATTATGATAGTGTTATGATGGTTAATCCCTTGACTGGCCAAGGAATATCTGGTTAAACATTGTTTCTGGATGTGTCTATGAGGGTGTTTCGGGAAGAAATTAACATTTGAATTTGCAGACTAAGTAAACACATTGTCATACGCAATGTGGTGGGTACCATCTAATCAGTAGAGGGCCTGAATGAAACACAAAGGTGGAGGAAGGCGAATTCTCACTCTGCCTGACTGCTGAGCTGAGACATAAGTCCTCTCCTGCATGCAGACTGAGGCTTACTCCATCAGCTCCCCCGATTTTCAAGCCTTCGGGTTAAGACTAGAGCTATCACATCAGCTTTCCTGGGTTTCTAGCTTGCAAGTGGCAGATCATTGGGACTACTCAACCTCCATAATCATGTGAGCCAATCCCCTATAAAAAATTTTCTCTCTTTGTTACCAAATATCTATATTCATATCTATATCTGTCTATGTATGTATGTATCTATTTATCTATCCTGTTTATTCTGTTTCTTTAAAGAATACTGATATAAGTATTTATATTGTACATTATTATCATCATTTACTGAGCGTTATCTAGGCTCCAAATGTCATTAGCACAACAAGCAAACTAGGTAATCACTGTTATCATCCCCACTTGCTCGATGAGGAAATGGACATCTAGAACTGTGCTATTCAATACAGAGAAAATGTGAGCCACACTCATACTTACATGGGTAGTTTTAAATTTTCTAGTAGGCATATGTAAAAAAAAAAAAGAAATAAGTGAAATTAAGTTTATTTTTTAATGTTTATTTTTATTTATTTAGATAGAGAAAGGGAGCACGCACAAGCAGGGGTGGGGCGCTAAGAGACAGAGAATCCCAAGTGGACTTCACACTGTCAGCACAGAGCCCAAAGAGGGGCTCGATCCTACAAACTGTGAGATCACCTGAGCTGAAATCAAGAGCCACTCAGGCACCCCAAAATTAATATATATTTTATTTAACACAGTGTAACCAAAATATCATCATTTCAACATGGACTCAATATTTTTTAAAAAGCTATTAATGAGATATTTCATATTCTTTTTTTCATACCGTGTCTTTAAAATGCAATGTAGTATTTTATACTTATAAGATGCCTCAATTCAGACTCACAGTTCAAGCACTCAGTAGATACAAGTGGCTAGTGTATTAGAACAGAATTAGAGACTTAAATAATTTGTCTTTTTCACACAAAAGCCTGAACTCTTGTTCATAAGTAGGCTACATTGCTTCTCATGCTTAAAGATGTCACATAATTTTTAGGGATGATAGAAAATCAATGACATTAGAAGATATATTTCATATAAAAGGTAAATTAGAGCCTAGACATTTCTCAGAAGATAAGATGAATGACCTTCCTCTCCAGGTTGCTTTGTGAATATGCTAAGGATAGTTCAGGGAAAAAAATATATAGCTGTATCTATCTATATTGAATATAAAGAAGCTCTTCAGACCCAGCCTATAGGACAGGAAGCTAGGAAACTGATAGATGGTTTGGAAATGTTTGAATACGAAAAGCTCTGGATTACAGTTATACACAGTCTTCTAGAAGTGTTCCCAGTCATCAGATCTGTGGATAAAGGAATCCATAAGGCTCTACTTAGTCCTGGCTCACAGAAGCCCGCAGTTTCAAGGTCAAGTCTGACACAAGAACTCTTGCACAGAAGTCATGGACCTGGGTCCTTGAATGCTGTAAGCTCAAACACCTGCCCCACATTCTAGGATTTCACTCTAACCATTTCAGACCAATATCCATGAGACTAAAATAAGAGCTTATCCTCCAACAGTTTGTCGAGTGCATGTACATGTAGGAACTCAACAGATCAGAAACTTACCTGGAACTTACTAGATCAGAATCTAGTAGGTTAGGGACATTTTTAGTCTAGATCTTATCAAAATTTAAGTAAATTTAAAGTAAATTTCGATACGTCGGAAGCCTGCTTTTAAATTTTTCATGTCGGTTTGCTCTGTTTTTTTAAATGTCCTAAGTCATGGAGCATAAGGTCAGTCTTTCAAAAGAAGCCTGGAAGTTTGTAGATAAATTGAAGCATGGTGTTGATGATTAGGAAGCAGAAGCAGGAGGAGGGGAAGGAGGAAGAAGGTGTGGGGTGGGAGCAGGGGGAGAAGAAACATTGTGACAATTCTTCCAAATGTTGTTTCATCCTATGAATTGGTTACATATTAGAGCAAGAACTTTGACAAAGCCTGAGATTAAAATATTGAGGCTTAAGAGAGCTAAAATTGCATTCTTTGAACAGTGACTGCAAGTTACAAATATTATTCACTTTTATGCTAAAATGTTTTAAAATTAGAGAACATACAAATCCTCACATTAAGACATGCATCTGTAATGCACAGAGTTTAATAAATGGTATCAATATGTGATGAGCAATTTTTTTAGAAATGGAAATATGATACTTATTTGGAATTTAACCTAAAAGACCTCCTTTTATATTTTCTGCATATCAAAAACAACATACCTATTTATAATTGTACATTAAATCAGTATCTCTTCTTCCCTTTCTTTCTTCCTTTTTCCTTTTTTTTTTTCTTTTATCAGCAAGCCTGGTACATTAAGTTCTTCATAAAATATATGAAGGTTTTGGGGCCAGTACTAGGTCAACTGGTTCAATGCAAAAAAATAATCCAGCTAAGCATGCCCTTGTGGGTTCTGCTGTACCAGAGCTCTCAGAACTGTAGCCTTCAGTTAAGAAACTTAATTAAGCAACTTCTATGCCTCAGTGGATCCTCATACTAAATTGTACTACTACTTCTTATACAAACTTCAGAGGCTTGGAGGAAAAAAGTGTTTCTCCAGAGCACAGTTACTATGTGAAGAATTAATATTTATTACACTGCATGTTATTTGTTTCCTTGTTTTTATTCCTTGCATGAGTTTCCTAGGGCTGCCACAATAAATTACCACGAATTGGGTGGCTTAAAACAATAGAAATGTATTCTCTCTTAGTTCTAGAGGTCTGAACTCCAAAATCAAGTTGTTAGCAAGGCCATGTCCTCTTCAAGTCTCTAGGAGAGAAAGCTTCCTTGCATCTTCTTGCTTCTGGTGGCCCCAGATGTGTGGCCCCATAGCAGTCTACCTCTGTCTGCATGTGACCTTCCCTTCTCCCTACATCTCTACTCTGGGTGTCTCTTAGCAGGATCCTTGGCATTGGATTTAGGACCCACCTAGATGATCTAGCATGATCTCTTCTCAAGATCCTTAAATTTACTACACGTGCAAAGACCCTTTTCCCAAATAAGGTTACACTCACAGGATACATAAATGTACCTTTTCGGGAGGGCCACTATTCATCCCTCCAGCAAAGCTCAAGTTCCTTGAGACAGAAAATCACATACTCACCAGTACCTGGCAAATGACATGCCATTTTAGTTCTAAATAAATATTTGAGAAAGAATGAGAGAATGAAAAAATGGAGATGTGGTGGAATTTTTAAATTGTAAGAACCTTGGTTCTGTTTAGATGGGAGGAAATTTTCTTCCTCCTCCACCCATTTTAGGCTCATTGGCTGGAGCCCTGATACTGACACAAGACGGATTCACAAGAGAAAAACAAAGTTTATTGAAATGAGTGTGGTGCCTGAATGAGAGAGCACTCAGAGATGAGTAATTCAAAGAGATTGTTAGAATGTAAGCTTATATAGCATCTTAGCAAAGGGCAGTGACTTTGTAGAGCGGTGACGAGACAAAGGAAAAGGACTGAGCTCCTATGGGAAGCAAGCTGCGGGAAGGCAAATACATAAGGAAACTAATGGTAGATGGGGCTCCTTTGTAAGGTTTGTCATGGAGGTTCCTCTGCTACCACATCCAGGCAGATAAAGATCTAGACAAGGATTGTCTCTGGTGATTAACTTCTGTCCCTCCTAGTGGGGGCGGGGGGGCACCTTTATAAATTTATGTCCTGCATTTAAGCAAATGGGGGGAGGGCTGCAAATTCTTCCTACATCTGCTTCTTCTCAATTGTGTTCAGCTCGAAATAATCCTTATGCCAAAGTGGGATATTTGGGGGTGGCAGATTCTGCTACCCTTCATGTTGTTAACAAAACTATAAAAATTTGCAGAACATGTTAGTCACACTTTGATGAGTAATTTTCCCCTCAGTGTGTCTGATGTGGGTCTCCACAGGCCTTTCCTTTTATACTGTGAGTGACAAACACTAGGAATACATTAGCCCAGGCCCAGATTCGAGGTGCCATTGTGAACCTGTTTGCCCAGAGGTTGAATTTCTTTTTGGCTGCTAACTCTGCTTTGAACACAGTTGTGACCTGCACATGTGGAAAAGCCACTTCATACAACTCTTCTGTTCTAGACTTCAGCCTACACTACCCACACCAGATCAGTTGCTTTGGTTTTTCAAAATGCAAGACATGTTTACCTTAGCTTTGAAATTTTTTTAACTAAAGCACAGTAAGATTGTGTTTGCACTCCATCATTATTGTTACTTACAGGTACTTTCAGCAGGTTGCTATGAACTTATATACATGGTAAAAAAGCACATTCTCTGGGTTTTTTAAATTATTTTTAAATGTTTATTTATTCTTGAGAGAGAGAGCACAAGCAGAGGAGGGGCAGAGAAACAGAGATACAGAATAAAACACAGGCTCCAGGCTCTGAGCTGTCAGCACAGAGCCCAACGTGGGGCTCAAACCCATGCACTGTGAGATCATAACCTGAGTTGAAGTTGGATCTTTAACCTACTGAGCCACCCAGGAGCCCCAGAATTTAACTGTTTGTAATAGAAAAGAGGTTCTCTTTGCTGCATGTGATTAAAGTAAGAAATGAATCCATTGTAAACAGTAATTGACTCAAAACCTGAAAATTGTAATTTTTTTAAGTTGATGTGAAGTGGAACGGTAATTGTCATTTTGCCTGTCATTTACAAGCTATCAGAGGTAGTTAGCAAAATCACTTTATGTAGTGATTAAACAAAGTTTTAAAAGTTTTAGAGCTTTACTAAACATCATTGATTTGCATTTCCTGATAAGTTCCCTTTGGTCATGGATCAGAAAGTGTAACTGAGAGCTGCGGGTGTCTGATTGTTTTAAGCACTGCGTGCAGAGCAGTCTGTCAAAATAATTACGATTGTAATTACAGCTACTATCAGCCTGTGAATGAGAGGCTGTGTGAGGGATTACTCCATTCTCTGAGTCAACAGTGATGCTCCTTAAACGGGACTTGAGAAGGCATCTTAAGTACCTTGTCTTTGTACTGAGCTACACCCGAGTTTGGCTTTGGCTCTCAGCGTTATGATTTTATCAGGCACCTCTTTGTAAAGGTCTCTGGTCAGCAGCCCTGGATTTCCCACAGAGCGAGAGCAATCCAACCTCTGGTTGCATCTTCATGAAGGCCAGAAAAGCACATGGTCTCTCCTTTGCTTAATTTATCAGTCTTGGGAAAAGAACTCAGCCCTGCCCAGATTAATGGGACAAAGTCTTCTCACCCTGGCACAGCCCAGGCTGTTGTAGTCTGTATTAAAGCAGGTATTGAAAATAAACTTTTGTAGCGCAGAAGAGCCTTAATCTCTGAGACATTTCTCTCAGGTTTTTAAGAAATGTGATACTTGTGAAGAAATTTTCACACTTGAGTAGGGTCGTTTTATATGGACTCTCACTAATTTAAACTGTCTCTCAGTAGAACGGCTTTGGGAAAAAATTATCTTGATGTTATGTTATCCAGATGCCTGTACCAGATGCATTAGTTGGGAGGAAGTGGTGTTCTCTTTTGGGGAGAGCCTACAGCATTGTATTAGGAGCAGAACTGTAAGTCAGATCACCCTGGCAGACTCCGTGGGCAGGCAGTTATTTAGCCCCTCATGTGTATGAGGGGAATGGTACTAATACTTACTGCACAGGGCTTTGATGCGAATCCAATTCTAAATGACGTAACATATGCATGCTCCAGCCAGTGCATCTGGGGTTCTCTGGCCTGCCTCCATCCATACCTTTCCTGAAGGGGTGAGGAGTCTGAGATGGGGAGGGGCTGGGGGATGTGGTCGCTTAAGGCCCATGTCACTGCCTCCTAGGTCCTGCACCCCAGAACCCTGGCCATGCAGCCCTGAGCCCATTTCCGGGGCCTGTGTAAGCCTTGCTGCGACGTTCTTCTTCCTGTGAGCCTCCCAGGGAGCGTCTCCACACCTGAGAAGGGACCAAGGAGCAGCTCTTGGCCAATGTGTGGAGGAAGTTGGGCCTGTGGCAGCGACCCCAGGGCTGCGGCAGGGGGCGGGGGGGAGGGCTGCGGCCCAGGATGGGGGGGGGGGAGAAGAGGGGGGAGGGCTGCGGCCCGCTCACTCCAGGAAATCTAAGGATTTGAAATGTAAACATGGACTTCAGTTTTTTTAAAGATATATTTACCAAGAGTGAAATATAGAATATTTTAATAGTATTTAATAGTTTGTTAGCTTGATTTACAGCCCATAAGTATTAGACACAGGGTATGGGAAGAACATGCAGAGCACTTAGTAAGGACTCAATAAACACAGGCTATCATCATCATCATTATTGTTTGTCATCATAATTTTTGCCTTCGGTCACTTAGGGCAAAGTGGTCATTCCTCTGGAATGATTGGAAGATTAGCTTTCTTCTTTCCCTCTGCTCTTCCAGGTGCTGGCTGAATTTCCTGCAAGAAGAGAGTAAGCTACTCTTGAGATTTAATGAATATAGTATTTGGAAGGAAGCAAGGGAAGCAGTGTGAGGATTTCTGGGCTCTGTTGAATCCCAATGGCATAAAAGCATAATGGTTAAGCCCACTGTGGACTCCACAGCCTAAAATTCCTGGATTTATATCTTTGCTCTCTCAGCTCATTATTAGCAGAGTGCCTTTGGCCCAGTCAGTTAACATTTCTTCCTCTCAATATCTTTGCCACTTAAAATAATATTATTAGGGGCGCCTGGGTGGCTTAGTCGGTTAAGCGTCCGACTTTCGCTTAGGTCATGATCTCGCAGTTGTGGGTTCGAGACCCGCGTCGGGCTCTGTGCTGACTGCCAGCTCAGAGCCTGGAGCCTCTTTTGGTCTGTGACTCCCTCTCTCTCTGACCCTCCCCTGCTCACGCTGTCTCTCTCTCTCTCCTAGAAATAAAAATTAAAAAAAAACATTTAAAATAATATTATTAAAAATGTTGACATAGATCCAACAATTCCACTTCTGGGTATTTATCTTAAGGGAATGAAAACACTCACTTGAAAGATATATGCACCCCCATGTTCACTGCAGCATTATTTACCATAGATACAGCATGGAAACAACCTAAGCATTTATCAAAGAATGAATAGATAAAGAAAATGTGATGCACATACACACACACAGTACAATATTATTCAGCCATAAACAAGAAAAAATCTTGCTGTTTGCAACAATATGGATGGAACTTGAGGGTTTTATGCTAAGCAAAATAAGTGAGACACAGAAAGAGACCATACAACCTCACTTATGAGGAGTCTTTTGAAAAAGCTCAGAGCTCACAGATACAGAGAAGAGATTGTGGTTGCCAGAGATTGGAGCAACACAGCTTCAAGGCAATGAACACCTAAGATTGCTGGCAGCCACAAGGAGCCACAATGAATTCTCCCTTCAAGGTTCTAGAAGGACCCAATCCTGCTAACACTTGATTTCAGACATTTGGCCTCCAGAACTCTGGGGGAACCAGTTTATAGTGATTTGTTGCTAGGGATATAACTGAATGTGTTAGGAAACTAGTATATAAAGTACAAATGTTTGTCTATTTTTGTTCTCTTATGTAATCTTAATGCTTAGAAGAATGCCAGAATCATAATAGGAATTTAGTAATTCTTTGCTAAATGAAAATGGACCCAAAAAGTCTCAATATGTCCATAGAAGCACCTTGTCCACCTAGCAAGTATCCTCAAGCTTTTTCTGTTAAGGACCAGATAGTAAACACTTGAGATTTTGTGGGCCATATGGTTTTTATTGCAATGCTTCAACTCTGCCAATGTAATGGAAAAGCAGCCATAGACAACACATAAATGAATGAGGATAACTGTGTTCCAAAAAATATTTCTAAAAAATCGTAATGAGCCAGGTTTGTGGACCCTTGGGCATCGGTGAGCAACTTCTGAACCTCAAGATCAATTTCTTATCTCCCCAAGAACTGTTTGGCAGCCATCTTGAGGGGCTTCAGCATGCTGCTGGACAACAGCAAGCTGTATTTATGAAATCTTGGTGCCTTAGTTTTCTTTTTTTTTTTTTTAATTTTTTAAAACGGTTTATTTATTTCTGAGAGAGAGAAAGACAGCATGAGCAGGGGAGGGTCAGAGAGAGAGGGAGACACAGAATCCGAAACAGACCCTCGGCTCTGAGCTAGCTGTCAGCACAGAGACTGATGCGGGGCTCAAACCCATGAACCATGAGATCATGACTTGAGCTGAAGTCGGATGCTTAACCAATTGAGTCACCCAGGCACCCTGTTAATTTTCTTTTTAAAATTTATTTATTTTTGAGAGACAAAGAGAGACAGAGCATGAGTCGGGGAGGGGCAGAGAGAGATGAGGACACAGACTTCAAAACAGGCTCCAGGCTCTGAGCTGTCAGCACAGAGCCCATTGAGGGGCTCAACCCACATACCCATGAGATCATGACCTGCGCTGAAGTCAGACGTTTAACACGCTGAGCCACCCAGGTGCACCGAAATCCTGATACTTTAAAGTGGAACACAGGAGACTGTGGAATAAGAACACTTCACAGTTCTTCATTTTAAACTATAGCCTTTGTTCTGGTGTGCACAAGGCTTATCAAGGTATTTTTTGCATTAATGGATGGTACAGGGTAAGGTGAGAGGCATTCAAAGTCCTCAGGCAAGCTATTGTTGCATGGTGGTAAGGAGAGTGTTTCCTTTGGTCAGTAATGAAGTCTGAAGTTTCGGGGTGCGATCAGCCTACAGGGTTGGAAATCACTCAGATTGACTTCCTGATTCTCCAAAGCCAGAAGCCTCAACTACTTCTTTCTTTCCTTTCCACCTTGATATCAAATTCAGACATCTAGATAGGTGAACAGAAGGAAAGTGGAAAGATGCATTTTATTTTTTTTTTTTTATTTTTTTTTTTTTACAAATAGTTTATTGTCAAATTAGTTTCCACATAACACCCAGTGCTCATCCCCACAAGTGCCCTCCTCCATGCCCACCCCTCCTCCCCCCCACATCTACCAGTCCTCAGTTTTTGTCAGCATTCAAGAGTCTCTCATGGTTTGCCTCTCCCCCTTTCCCCACCATTTCCGCCCTTCTTCTCCCCCTTGGTCCTCTGTTAAGCTCCTCCTAATCCTCCTATACGTGCACACATATGATATTTGTCTTTCTCTGCCTGACTTATTTCGCTCAGCATAACACCCTCAAGGTCCATCCATGTTGCTACACATGGCCAGATTTCATTGTTTCTCATTGCCATGTAGTATTCCATGGTATAGATAAACCACATCTTCTTGATCCATTCATCTGTTGATGGACACTTAGGCTGGAAAGATGCATTTTAAAAGGAAGTCTGTATGTTTAGAAATAAGATTATTTAGCTGTTCTCTTTAACCATGTCAACCTTGCTCAGTAGACTACAGTTCTTTGAGGGCCAGGTCTTTGTTCTGTTCATAAATGTGTCCTTAGTGTTTAGCATATTAATGGACACATAATACAGAATGGATGGCTGACTGAATGGATAACTGAATAGGCTATATTCAAATACATAGACATACTTGTACTCACACATACACACACACACATACATTCTCAAATGTACAGTGACTTATTTTTTAATCAAATGTAAGATTTTTTTTTACTATAGCTTACTTCATCCTCAGACTATTCCATAATAATTTGTAGCTTTCATCTTTGCAAAGATTTGGATTGTTGCTTAATGTACACGGCAATGTGCACAAAAATTCACTCATGTTCTTCTGAGTCCAGTCAGCAAGCAGAAGCATCTCTGCAGATACACAGATGATATGAGGAACCATATCATCTATGATGCCCACCAAGCCAAAGTCTTTTAGAGGCATGATATCAACATGCCAAAGTCCCACTCAGATAATGTGTGAACTCTTTGTGTCTGGCTGGAAAGCTCAGCCAGAGTTGGGAAGAGAATCATATCAATACAATTTGTCTGTGATGAGTTCCACGTTCTGCCACTCAGGAGCTGAGCTGGAGTGGATTTTCCTTCATCAAAGTGCAGACTACCAGGAAGCATATCCCTGAATAGAGAGACCGATGTCCCTTGGGGACCAGCAGCCCTCCCTGAACCAGCTAGGGAACTTTCAGGGACTGTCTCCACAAAGCCCCGGTGTGACCTACCACACCACAGAGTCCCATCTTGAACATGTGGTACCAGTAGTGTTATATGACACCAGCGACACATTGGAGCAAGGGACAGAGGATTTGGTCAGGATCTGAGAACATGCTGTTGGGACTTGTCATGATGCCTGAGGTGCTGAAATCAAGGGCAGTGAGAGGACATGAGACAAGCCTTTCAGGCTGCTCTGTGACCAGGAAGAGCTAGCAGACATGCTGGTGTAGCCATTTAGAGAATTAACTTGTAAATGTTTCTCAAGGGAAGCATGAGCTGTTTATGAAAGTTAGTTATATGGAGGTGGCAGTGGGGGGGCCTGGGTGGATTAGTTGGTCAAGCGTCACACTGGGCTCAGGTCATGATCCCGAAGTTTGTGAGTTCTAGCCACTCATGGGGCTCTGTGCTGACAGCTCAGAGCCTGCTTCGAATTCTGTGTCTCCCTCTCTCTCTGACCCTCCTCTGCTCAAACTCTGGCTCTGTCTCTTTCTTTTTCAAAAATAAATAAACATTAAAAAGAAAGAACGAAAGAAAGCTGCTTATACAGGATAGAATACTCAAGGAGGCTCTGTGGCACCCCCAGAGTACTCTCACTTCTCTCACCCTCTTTCCCAGCACCGGCTTCAGCGCTCCTTGTGCTCAGACTGAGCAAGCTCTGCCTTGGCTCAAGCAATGTGGGGCCACTGCCTGTGTCCACTCTGCTGCAACTGTTGCTTTTCTCTTGGAAAACTGTGAAGTAGAGTGAGCTTTGGCTGTCAAGGAATTCTGTATTCAGGTACAATTACATGGATAAAAATGACCTCTTCCCATTTATTTCTTTGTTTACTGACTTCCTAACAAATGAGGTAACATGGGTGTGGTATTATTTATTAATCAAGAAAATCTCTGAATGGAAGATATTATTTCTTTGAGGTCTTAACTTCAGTTTTTTCAAATGATGTTATACAAACACGGCTGGTTCTAAAGTGAATTTAGAAGAGAAGGCTCGCGGGAAGCCTTTTGGTCTGTGAATTCAGATGGAAACGGTATTAATGATAAGCTGGACTGTAAAATCAGCTATAAGCAAAAAGAAACTGATAAACCTAATTTCGTTGTTCAGTCAAGCAACTGGCAAAGGCATTCACACAGAAAGAAGAAATAAAAATGCACGTTTTTAAAAAGAATATTCCAGAGTGTTAAACTGTGATCTGTCGTCTAGTTGCTTTATAAGGACATGAATACTTTTTTCACGTCCTGATAAATTTTTATGTGGGAGAAGTTGTTTCTAAATATAACGATGTTGATTCATAGCCCTATACTTGGAGTAAAGTAGGCCCTCTCCCTTGAACACCCATCATGCTGCGTTTCTGGGGGTTTCTGCCCCACCCCTTCTGCAGCTCCAGGAACCTTCACCTGGCTTCTGCTTATATTTCAACAGCTCCAACTCCAACAGTCTGCCAGTGAATATCCCAGTCCAATTGTTTATTCCTGCTAAATTAACTGTCTATCCTCCTTAAGACTGAATTGGTGAATTCTATCTGCCTGGTTTCTCCGGCTTCCCTTTTAAGCCGGCACCCGGTGGTTAGTCAGTCGAGGACCAGCCTCCCTTGATTTTCCTTCTGCTTAATTTGCTAATCCTCAGCCTTGAGAAGAAACCTCTCCCCACTCCTTAGGTACAGGCTGTGTGTGGTGACTTCCTTCTAAAGAGTGCTGTAGAGAAAAGGAGGGAAGAGCAGCTGTACAGTGGAGAAACCTGCCAACCACTACCTCAGCTGCTGAACAAGGCCAACATCAACATTCATACATTATTTGCTGACAAGACATATTCTGGATATAGTGTAATAAAAATACTGCTTTACCTTATGGTCTTCTCCCAAACCCCCATAACCCCAGTCTTACCACAGGAAAAACAGGACAGATTCCTATAGCAGGGCATCCTACCTAAAATATAAATAAATAAAGCAAAAAGCGAATCCTCTGATCTGTGTTCCTTCTCCTATTAAAAAGCCACAAGTTTGCTAGCTAATGGCTTACAAATGGGCTACCACCCACAAGTATGGTCTCTTTGTCCTCAGCTGAGCTGTGACAGAAACTTGCTCACCTCTCGCTGATGGCTCATGATGTGTCCCGGTTTCCCAGTTCTCATTGCAAAGTTGTTCCTCATCCCCCAACACCTCCTCTCTGGGCGACTTTGATCTTCCCAGAGTTTGGCTGTGATCATTAAATGAAATGAAGCATGTGTGGTGCCTGTGATCCGTGAGTAGAGTTCAGAGGCGCCAGCCTCACTCCAGTGGGAAGATCGCAGTCATGTAGAATGAGTGTCCACAGCGTGTCTTCCATTTCACCAGCTCTGCACTCTCTTCCTCTTTTCTTGTTGTCTCAGAGAAAGAGTTGTGCCTGTTACACAGTATATAAAATGTCACTGGGTTATTTCTGAAAAGGCAGCTTATTATCACTCACACAATAAATGAGACAATTAATAAGTGCGATTTTTTATTTTAATTCCAGTATAATTAACATAGAGCATTATATTAGTTTCACATATACAATATAATGATTCAACGCTTCCATACATCACCCAGTGCTCATCACAAGTGCACTCTGTAATCCCCATCACCTATTCACCCAACTCCCCATCCACTCCCCTCTGGTAACCATCAGTTTGTTCTCTATAGTTAAGTGTCTGTTTCTTGGGGTACCTGGGTAGCTCAGTCGTTTCAGCGTCCAACTCTTGATTTCGGCTCAAGTTATGATATCATGGTCGTGAGATCAAGCCCCACAAGGAGCCCGGACTCCACCTGGCAACAGCCCCACATCAGGCTCTGCACTAAGTGGAGCTCACTTAAGATTCTCTCTCTCCCGGTCCCTCTGACCCCTCTCACTCTCTTGTGTGCACATTTGAGCTCTCATGTGCTCTCTTCTCTCTCTCAAAAAAAAAAAAAAAAAAAAAGAGTCTGCTTCTATATGTTGGCCATTGTGAACAGTGCTGCTATAAACATAGGGGTGCATATATCCCTTTGAATTAGTGTTTTAATATTTGTGGGTAAATACCCAGTAGTGTGATTATAGGATTGTAGGGTAGTTCTATTTTCAACTTCTTGAGTAAACTTCATACTGTTTTCTACAGTGACTACACCAGTTTGCATTCCCATCAGCAGTGCAAGAGGGTTCCTTTTTCCCCACATCTTTACCAACTCTTGTTGTTTCTTGTATTTTTTATTTTAGCCATTCTGACAGCTGTGAGGTGATATCTCACTGTAATTTTGATTCACATTTCCTTGATGATAAGTGTTGTTGAGCACCTTTTTCATGTGTCTGTTGGCCATATGGACGTCTTCTTTGGAGAAATGTCTATACATAACTTCTGCCTATTTTTTAGATTATTTGTTTTTGTGGTGATGAGTTGTATAAGTTCTACTTTTTATTGGAAAGTAACCTTTTATTGGACATGTCATTTGCAAATATCTTCTGTCATTCCACAGGTTGCCTTTTATTTTTGTTGATTGTTTCCTTGGCTGTTCAGAAGTATTTTTATTTTGACGTAGTCTCAATAGTTGATTTTTGCTTTCATTTCCCTTGCCTCCCGAGACATATCTACAAGGAAGTTGCTATGGCCAATGTCAGAGACCTTACTGCCTGTGCTCTCTTCTAGGATTTTTATGGTTTCTGATCTCACAGTTAGATCTTTAATCCATTTTGAGTCTATTTTTGTGTATAGTGTAAAACAGTGATCTAGTTTCATTGTTTTGTATATAGCTGTCAGTTTTCCCAACACCATTTGCTGAAGACAGTATCTTTTTCCCACTGCATATTCTTTCCTGCTTTGTCAAAGATTAATTGACTCTATAACTGTGGATTTATTTCTGAGTTTTCTATTCTGTTCTATTGATCCACATGTCTGTTTTTGTGCTAGTACCATACTGTTTTGATTACTGCAGCTTTTTAATATAACTTGAAGTCTGGAATTGTAATACCTCCAGCTTTGCTTTGGCTACTCAGGGTCATAAATGCAAATGTTGAGGAAGAAAATGTTACTGGTAATTCCATTCACAAATGTCTCTTTAGCTCATCCCAGTCATTCCAGTCTCATCAGTGTCTCTCTCACCAACTGCCACTGAAAAAAGAGTTTGATTCAACAAACTTTAGACAAGAAAAAAGAATTCTTAAAGTCTGAACCTTTCTACATCATACTTCTCCATGTCAGGGTTTACATAATCCCGTGGGAACATTTGTCAGTCTAAACTACTGTGCGTGTGCATTACTGTCAAGTTAAAAAAAAAAAAAAAAGCTGACTTAAGTAAGAAGAAGGGAGAAGCTTACAGAATTAAAGGGACCATTGAGGCAGCTGGCTTGTAACAGACAAGAAATGAGAGACCATGGGCTGAATTATGTCCCCCTTAAATTTACCTGAGAATGTGATCATATTTGAGCCTTTAAAGATATGATTAAACTAAATTGAAGCCATTGTAGGGGAGAGGGTTCTAATCCAGTTTGACTAGTGTCCTAAGAAAAAGAGATTGGGACACACAAGAATTGGCCATACTGGCATATATCAGTGATTTCATTTACTTGCATGTCAAAGGCCAATTTAAACATGATCTGCTTTAGAAAATCAAGATCATTGTCAACAGTTTGGGTAAAGATGATGTTCTGACAAAGGCCCTGCTTCAGTTTTCTCCTCAGTTCCAAACTAAGCCTACTTGACTATTCCTAGGACATATGGCCTCTCCACAGCCTCTCTAATTATGAGGGGTGATTATGTTTGACAGAACCAGAAGCAATTTTACAGAATACCTTATTATAGGCCTTCAACCTGGAAAAAGTCTGAATTCTGGTCAAGTTCCAGTCTTTCTAATGAGCTTCTTTTGCACAAAAGAGGGCCCACTGTCTAGTACATGTTCAAGATGACAGTTACCTCAGCAGTGTTCATGGGTGAGGACCTTGGATACAAGAAGTGCAAGAACTCAGCACTGTGTTTCATGACACCATTAATGAGGGCTTCCCTTTATCGGGATCCTGTGCCCAGTGGTTTACACATTTCAACTCAGTCTTATAATCCAATTTTACACTGAGGAATCTGAGGCTCCACAGTGAGAGCAACTAATCTACTAAATTAAATTGGCACAGCAAGTGAGAGGAGAGCCAGGATTTGAGCACATACTTGATTGAAAAGCCAAAGAATACACAAACTTTTGTTTTTATGTTTTTCAACCTAAACTAAACCCAGTGTAAGCAAAGAGAAATGCTTATAATCATGCAGCAAGGAATTTTCTTAAATTCCTATTAACAAGAAACCATCTGATGTCTCAACCTGGGAAGGGAGATGACTATACATCTTCACCTGGGTGTAGTTACAGCCCATGCTACCTTACACTTATTCATATTCAAACAATTCCGGAAACAACTTTCAAACTGATCAATTTTTCCCCCAGATTCTTCAAAATACCAAGAAAGACACAAAATGAAGTATTTTTTCTTTAATATCCAATTGGTGGACTCTCTGAAACTTGCTGTGGAGTGTCCATGGACCACACGTTAAGAATCCATGGCATCGATCAGGAGGAGAGAACAGGATTAAGGTCATATCCACTGCCACATAAAACATTCAGTTGTCCACTCGCTGGGAGAAAGTTGGTGAGTTCCCGAGGGAATTTATCTCACCACAATTTAAGGACAAAATTAACACTTCAGACTGGGAGAAGCAAACGATAGCCTTTGGGACAAATCCAGTCCTCCCTCCATCAATTTTTCCAAGTTTTAGGGAACCCAGCCACACCCATCTGTTTATCTATTCTCTCTGGCTTCTTTCAAGCTACAAGGGCTGAGTTGAGCATATAGTCTGCAGAGCCAAAAATATTCACTCTCTGACCCTTTACAGAAAATTTCCCAATCCCTGGCTGAAATTATTTTCTCCCTCTGCAGGAAGCACATTCCTCTCTGGTATTCAACTCTGAATTCCTGAGCCAGAGAGAGCGCAAACCTCCTCCTGTAGTGAATATAAACTCTGAGTGTGAAATCCTAATGCTCCTGGTTTCCTGGTCATGAGTTTCGGTTGCAAATAACACGTTGGCTCAACCTTAGCACTGATTTTGATCATGGACAGGAGATAAATGTAATGACTAAGAACTTGAAGCTTTCTTCAAATTCCTACTCAGCTACTTCCTAGCTTTGTGATCTTGCAAAAATCCCTTAACCTCTCTGTGTTTCTGATTTTTCATCTTAAAATGGAGATGACAGTAATACCACCTGCCTGATAGGCGACAGAATGAAACGGGTGAATCTATACCAATGTTAGACTAGAGCTTAATTTATCATAAATATCTTTCAAGAACTAGCCTCTTATAAGTGTAGACACTGTTGACACTAGAAAAAGAAATGAATTGTCCCTGTCCCCCTTATTGGCCACTGGCTGAACATTACTTTTCTTTCTTTCTTTCTTTTTTAAGTTCTGTTTCTTTTCTTGTCTGCCCCCTGCTCTGCCTTCCAGTAATGTCAAAAGGATACTTTAATATTCTTAACATTTAATGATACAATTGACAGCACTTGTATTTCTACACTTTTAAAGTTCTACAACAAGGTGGTGTGAGTAAGAAATGGGAATTGAGATTCTAATTTGCGGAAAAGACTTTAATCAGAATCTTGACTTGCTGTAATTTGGGATCTACTAAAATAACTTATGACCTTTACATTTGCTCGTTGAGAAAATAGGGCCAGTAATGGCATATTTCAGTTAAAACCCTTAGAAGTACTAACTCATCCTAAGAAAGCAAACACAGAAGCCTGACTCTGGAGAGAGAAGTTACAGATACATAGAATGGTTTACATTTATTCCCTTTTTATTTTCTTTTTGCTCATTGTAAAATGAAAGACAGGAAAAGAGTAACGGGAAATATGATGGGGGAGCTTACAGTAGAATACAGTAAGAAAGCAATGTGTTCTTGGGATTTGAGTTACCCCACCCACCCCTGCTTGGCTATTAGGAATATTATTACTTCCTCTTGCCATCATAGAACAAAGCTCTGGTCTTCTCATGCTTCCTCAGAACCATTTGTATTCTTCATCTGAAACATAAATTAGAGTAATTATGTTAACCGAGCGAGAAAGAAAAGATCAATAGAAATGCATTAAGATGATGATGATCTTCTAGACTCAGATGTCTTTGCAACTTACATCTTAACCAAACATGCTTACATTTAGAGGGGTAGAATTTTTTCTAGATAGAAATCAGAATTTTTTAAACCATTACTATCCCTATCATGCAGATCTAGCTGCAGTGAGTAAATCCCTAATTCATTCCAGAAACTGTAACTATTTTTTTGAGAGAGAGAGTGAGAGAGAGAGAGCACAAGCAGGGGAGAAGCAGAGAGAGGAAAAGAGAAAATATTAAGCAGATTCCACACCTCGTGTGGAGCCAGACATGGAGCTCTAGCTCACAAACCGAGAGATCATGACCTAAGCTGAAATCAAGAATCCAACACTTAACCGAGTCACCCAGGCTCCCAGAAACCTAACTATTTTTAAGTTATATCAGCAATGCTGGATAACTCACATATGTTAAAAATCAGTGAAGCAGCCATTTATAAGTTTGAGATCTGCTGGTGTCAGAGTGCCCTGTTTCCCCCAACACTGGTCTCTCCATTCCATACTCCCTTCCTATTTCCCTCAGATTTCCTGAAGCTCCCAGTCAGTATATTCTACCTGCAACAGCCTTGGCTAAGTTCTTAGATGCCAACAAGCCCTTACATGTAAAAATTTCAACCAAATTCCAGTAAAAATTAACATAGTCCAAGTACATTTCCCCAACAGGCTCCAACACTTGGTACAAGCTTTCTCTGTATATCTGACCTTTATTAATTTAATTGTATTGTATTGTATTGGTTTCCTAGGCCTGCGGTAACAAATAACCCTAAACATGGTAGCTAAAAACCACAGCAGTGTTTTTTCTCACGGTTTTCTGGAGGCCAGCAGTGTGAAATCAAGGACCCAGCAGGGTTGATTCCTCCTGGAGGCTCTGATGGACAATCCATCCCATGCCTTGTACTACCTTCTGGAAGTTGCTAGCAATCCTTGGTGTTCATTGGTTTGTGGGTATGTCAGTCCAAACTCAACTGTATCTTCACACACCTCCTCTGTCTTTTTCCTTCTTCTTCTAAGGACACTGCCATTGGATTAAGACTCACTCAGATAATCCAGGGCCTCATCTGAAGATAATTTAACTTCATCTACAAAAACCCCTTTTTTTCCAAATAAGGTCACATTCCCAATAAGCATATCTTTTGAGGGGGCACTTCTGACCTACTCCAAATATGAAATTGCATCACGTTATTTTGGAGAGGCACAACCGCCCAGAAACTAGGCTCTCGACAGTAACTTCTTCCTCTAGCTTCTTCCCGACTTCTCCCTCAGACTCTACCTCCAATCTAATCAACCAGAGGTCCAGGCAATTATTTTCCCAAACAGATCTCAGCCCATCTCTTCCCATGAGGGAGCAGGGACTGAACTGAAGTACTAAGTTCAAACCCCAGTTTTGACACTTAATCAGCTGTGTGACCTTAAGCAAGTTACTCAACCTCTCTGTTCATCAGCTTCTCACCCATAGTTTGTAGTGATAAGGTTATAAAGACCAAAGGAATTAATATATGTAAAGTACTTAGAACAGCATCTGGTACATAGTAGGCATGCATGAATGCTAGCTGCTATTCATATTCTAAGTCAGAAAACTACAATCTCTTCAAATGAACAACCTAGTCATAGTCGTTTTTTATTTTCAAATTACTTTATTACCAACTTTAATGTCTAAGCTTAAGTTTAATAAAAAAATAACAAAACATAAGTGCTAATATGACCCTTTTAAAAAAAAAATTTTTCAACGTTTATTTTTTTGAGAGAGAGAGAGAGACAGAGTGTCAGCAAGAGTGGAGCAGAGAGAGAGACACACACAGAACCAAAAGCAGGCTCCAGGCTCTGAGCTGTCAGCACAGACCCTGACGTGGGCCTCAAACTCACAAACTATGAGATCATGACCTGAGCCAAAGCTGAGTGCTTAACTTACTGAGCCACCCTGGAGCCCTGATATGATCCTTTTGAGGAAAAAAAATCAACAGAATCACTTTCAGAATTCCAAAACTTTCTATAGTATTAACTGTTGTGTTTTAGCTTAAGAACTATAATGTGAACTAACAAATCAAACCTTCAAACTGAATGAGGTGCAAAAAAGAAATTTAGAGGATGAAAAATTCGTGTCCTTATTAAAGTGTGATGTGGCTTATTAATAAATATGAACTTTAAAAATAATAGTGTTCCGGGTGCCTAGCTGGCTCAGTTGGTCAAGCGTACGACTTCCACTCAGGTCTGTGATCTCACAGTCAGTGGGTTTGAGCCCCACATCGGGCTCTGTGCTGACAGCTCAGAGCCTGAAACTACTTCGGATTCTGTGTCTCCCTCTCTCTGCCCCTCCCCTGCTGGTGCTCTGTCTCTGTCTTTCTCTCTCAAAAATAAATAAATATTTTTAAAAATTTAAAAAATAGTGTTCCTTTTTCTATTGTGTCTTTCATACATGAAAATTAAAGGAAAGATCAATGTTCTATCAGTGCTACAAAAGGTAGAAGTAAATAACACCAGTTAGTTGAGCATAATCTTCATGAACAATATTTCTTTGGTAAAAATCCAGGACTTCAGGAGGTGCAGTAATGCTCTTCCATTCTCAGGAAGTTGCATGAAAACAGGGACTGGAAAGGAGGGAGGGAGGGAGAGAACCGATTGAACATACAAGCTTCTCCTCTAAGGAATCCTCTGTCACCAAGTCTTGTCATTTCTGCTTCCCGAATGTTTTCTGAATCCTTTTCCTCTTCTCTCTACACCCAGTGCTGTGGTTCTGGCTCTCCCCTCCCTTACTGCTACAACTCCCAGAGAAATTGTTCCAAAATCTTCAACTGTTGGTTTCATTTCTTTGTTCAGAACATTCCACTCACTCCCAACTGTGCTTCAGATAAAGCCCAAAGTCTCTGATGAGACCCCTAAGCCCCTCAGGGTCCGCCATGCCCAGGCTCAGCCTTGTAAGATCCAGCTGTCCTGAATGTCTTGAAGTTTCTCGAAAACCTCATGCTCTCTTTTTTCTAGGTCCTCTCCCTCAGGGATTCTGCCCTGCCCCCTGGTCCCCAAAGTGCTCCAGAAGCTAATTTCTGTCATTCCCAAACACTCAGCTTAGATGGGGCACCTGGGTGGCTTAGTCGGTTAAGCGTCCGACTTTCGCTTAGGTCATGATCTCGCGGCTCATGGGTTCGAGCCCCGCGTCGGGCCCTGTGCTGACTGCCAGCTCGGAGCCTGGAGCCTGTTTCAGTCTGACTCCCTCTCTCTCTGACCCTCCCCTGCTCGCGCTGTCTCTCTCTCTCTCTCCTAGAAATAAATAAAACATTAAAAAAAAAAAAAAGATTCCAAACACTCAGCTTAGCATCGCTGTCCCCTTGGGAGATCTGTTGGGCCCCCATGTTTGAGATAAGTCTCCTCTTCTCTGCTCCCGTGGCACTGGATCCCCACTGAGCAAACCGTTTAGTCATTGCCCACATTCCCTGCTTTCCTTAAGCCCTTTGATGTCAGGGATGCCGACTGTCCCCAGCACTGAGCCCAAGTGCCTGGCATACAGTGGGCCCTGCATATATGTTGAATTATTCAGATTTTCAAATGCTTGAAAATTAATTTGTCCAGAACCTTCTCAATTCTGAAATGTCCCCGTCTTCATACTTCTGCTCTTGTCTGTACAGAGCCTCACCTTTCCTTTCCTTCTGTTCACTCAAAACTCTACTGCTTGTACTGCTGGCCAGCCCAAGCCTGTGAGAATTATCTTGAACAAGCGCAACTTTACTACTCATTATGATCGAGTTGCTAAGAAATGTTCCAAGTCCCAGTGCACACCCCTGGGTATGGAATGTGTTTTCCTTCCAAAAGGTTCCTCTGAGAAACTGTGTGTGCAAAAGAGGGAGCAGTGACTTTGCAGGCTGAGACAGAGTGACAGAGTCTTACAGCCAAACAAATTGCATGGTTTCCCACATTGAAGGAAACTAGAATAGTGGGAAAGAATAAAAGGGAAGCAGGCAGAGAAGAAGGGGGCACCACATGCTAGGTCTTATTTCATGCTCTTTTTTGTCGGGGGGAGAAGGAGCATGGCGGGGGGGGCAAATAGAGGGGGGACAGAGGATCTGAAGCAGGTTCTTCTCTGACAATGAAGCAGAGAGCCCGGCGCGGGGCCCACATTCACAAACCACAAGATCATGACCTGAGCCACAGTCGGAGGCTCAACAGACTGAGTGACCCAGGAGCCCCTCTTATTTCAAGCTTTGAATTGGAGACTGTGGTTATGGGTTATTCTCCTCTTACAAAAACCATTTAACCTTTAAAAAAAAATTTTTTTGTTTGTTTGTTTGTTCTTTATCGTGCTCACAAAGATGAGCCGAGGCTAGTTCCTCAAATCTCCGTGACTAAGAAGCCTTTCCTTTTAGATGGATAGACTTGAAGGGAAGAAAGGGCGTCCTACTCTGGGCTCCCCCAGCAGGGTGTGTGCCCGTCATCACCCTGTGCAGAGTCTAGCCTCCCTGAAGTCGGCTCACTGTCTGCCCCCTGCACCCTAAGTTGGGAAAGCCACACTGGCCCGCTGATTGAGAGTTACACGTCTCCCTGGTTGTACGATGGGTTCTCCCGTCTGTAGCTGAGCTCTGCTGTGCTCAGAGATGCCTCGGGTGAGGTGACAGAGCCCTGCGGGACTCCAGGTATGTCTCTGGCACACATAAACCTTTTTGTCTACATGCTGAGGGCATTTTGTTCATATGCAAGTAGTGTGTTTGCTCAGATGCCCACACCTGCCTTCATCATTTTCCATACAGGCATGTACTAGTATCTCAGATGATTCCAACACAGATTTTGACAGTCCTAACTTAGACAAAAAACGATTTCAAATACAGATTCAAAAGGAAAATGTTTTAAAGGAAATTAACAACATTATTAAACACTACTCTATCCTGTGTTTTCTATAAAAAAAAAAAAACTGTATTAAGTTATGGGCACCTGGGTGGGTCAGTCAGTTAAGCATCTGACTTCTGCACAGGTCATGATGTCACAGTTCATGAGTTCGAGTATCCCATTGGGTGAGCTCATGTCCTGCTTCGGGTAAACATGAGCCCTGCTTCAGGAGGGCCCTGCTTCTCTCTTGGTCTGCCTGTTTCTCTCTCTCTCTCTCTTTCTCTCTCTCTCTCTCTCTCTGCCCCTCGTGGGATTCTCTCTCTCTCTCTCTCTCTCTCTCCCTGTCTCTGTGACCTTCGCTCACTTGTGCCCATACTCTATCTCTCTCTAAAAAAAAAAAATGTATTAATGTGAAGTCTGGAGTTCATACTTCGCCCCACAAAGCCAAGGTTCACTACAACTACACCAAATTCCTGAAGGGCCAAGGTCGGAACCAGGAAGCAGTCTACCACTACAGAACGGCATTCAGATAAGCGCCATGAGACTGTCCACCTGCTGTGCTTCCCAGGTTCATTCACTCGCCCTCCCAGTGTCGGGGGCACTTTATTGCCACGTTTCGAATTTAAGGCTTTTTAGAACATGTATGTATTTATATTTTCCTCAGGGAAAGAGTTCTGATGCTGTCCTCACACCTTTCATTGGGATGCAGTAAATCAAACGCCCTTATAGCTGTGGCTTTACTTCATTCTTAGGAAAAGCTCATTGCCCTAGGGGTCTCAGACACTCTGCATCTCAATGATGACTTTTCATGGTGGCCATCTCTCAAAATTCCAGGTAACAATATAATCCGACTTTGAATATGTGGAGACTTGACAACTAAAATACATGAGACTATAGTCAACCTGAATTATCTCCTCTATTACACACTGTGATACTCAAAGAAGCCTTTTCAGCAGGATTCTGGACCCCACAGATTGGCCACATTTGAGTTCCCTAATTCAGTTCCCCACATGTAGATATTCAAAGTACATATACCACTAGGTGTATATAATAGAATAGCATATTTCACGTATGATATTGAGACTTTGTTTTCTAAAGCTCCTACCAGGATGTTCTCAAAGCTTGGTTTTAAAAATTATCATTCCTACAGTCACTGGAATTTTTTTAAATTATTTTTTGGGGCAATATTCGGCACCGGTGAATTATTCATCAATTACTTAATATTCACCATGACTGCCAACTTAAAACAGTACACACAAAATAAGCCACCATGAACTTTCCTAAAGATCACAAGAATCAAGTTCCAAAGGGAAAGTCAGAACAAAGCCTCATGTTTTTATTAAGGAATAGAAGACATGTGAAAAGGTTTATGAAGAATCATATTCTTTTGCTGGGAGGTGGTTTACCAAAAGCTTATATCTATGTCTTACCTTGATGGAATTATGTTGATTTTTACATTCCTAAAATGCTATGGTTTAGCAATCAGAAAATATCATTTGAACTCTAAAGTTATATTTTGGCTTGAACAATGAATCAACATTTAACAATTTTACATAGTCCTCTTGTGGGAAGAAAATGAGCACACTGTGTTTACCTAAAAATCTACAGGATGAAGGGAAATGTTTTAGGATTTTTTTTTTCTTACTACCTATTTTTGGTCAGATTCAAACAGAAAAACAAGGCAAACTTTTAGGTCACTTGGACATAAAATGAGAATGATTCACTGGCAGTTGGTTTTAAAGGATTAGAGTAATCCATTGGACACTCTGAGTTTATCTCCACTAAAACAATAAAAATAAATGTTTTATTAACTGTGCTTTTGTGAGAGGCATATCTCTTGAGAGATGTAAAAACAAAGCAATTAAAGCTACAAATAGACCACACAGTGATTGATGAAATATTTTATCCTCTCAGACCAGGCTCCAAACCCTGGCTGGTTCAAAAGTACTCTCTTTATTGTCTAGAGGCTCCTGTTGTGAATATTTGACAGACGCTGGCGTCTTTTGAAATTATTACAATTTACATAAGCGCTGCTGAGGGAGGAATTCCTTTCCCTTCCAAGCGTCTATCTCATCTTCCCACTTCAGTGTACTTAATATTTTCCATATCTGTCCACAGCAAGCAAGAGAATAATAGGAACATGCAGGCTTGAAGTATCTGTAGTCACTTCCAACAGTCACTGGCACTACTGTAATAACTGTGCAGATTCCAAGAGCAATAGTAAAGTTAGTCATTCAAATTTTATTTATTGTGAGCCATTAAATAACATTTTGGCTAGCTTGTATTTCTCAAAGTAGCCTACTATTAAACTGACAATTTTATATGACATGCCGATTCTGCTTCTTTAAAAAATTTTTTACGCTATTGTTGGGGCGCCTGGGTGGCTTAGTCGGTTAAGCGTCCGACTTTCGCTTAGGTCATGATCTCGCGGTTCGTGGGTTCGAGCCCCGCGTCGGGCTCTGTGCTGACTGCCAGCTCAGAGCCTGGAGCCTGTTTCAGAGTCTGTGGCTCCCTCTCTCTCTGACCCTCCCCTGCTCACGCTGTCTCTCTCTCTCTCTCCTAGAAATAAATAAATCATTAAAAAAATTTTTTTAAATAAAAAAAATTGTTTACAGTATTGCAGTATTAACTTAGCCCCCCCTTTCCCTCAGGGCATGGCCCATTTAAACATATTTGTATAGTATGGGTGAAAAAACCCTGGAAAAATACTACCTATAAAGCTACAGTTTCAGGGACACCTGGGTGGCTCAGTCGGTTAACCATCTAACTCAATTTCATCTCAGGTCATGATCTCATGATTCATGGGTTTGAGCCCCACGTAGGGCTCCGTGCTGACAGTGTGGAGCCTGCTTGGGATTCTCTCCCCTTCTCTCTACCCCTCCCCTGCTCATGCTTTCTCTCTCTCAAAATAAATAAATAACTTTAAAAAAATGAAGTTATAGTGCCAGCTTAAAACCTAAAAAAAAAGTCAAAACACTCAGTGTCCTTAAAGCTTCAGCAAACACGAATATTAGCTTTGCTTTGTCAGGTTTATCGCTATTCCAGGGTTCTAGAAAGTTTGAGATTCTATATACTGGAGAATCAGAACACTACTGGTAGAGCTACCACATGCCTCTTAAGTGCTCTGGCCATTAAGCTACCCCGGGAGAAGTTTCTGCCATCCCACATCATGTAATGGGAGTATAAACTCCAGAGACACCGCCCCCCCCCAATATCTCAGTTACTCCTGTACAAGCACCATCAAAAAGGGCCTCATCCAATAAATCCAAAAGGGCACCCAATGACCCTTAGTGTGCTTCTAACAAGCTGGTTTATTTTTAAAGTTTTTTTTTTTAATGTTTATTTCTTTTTGAGACAGAGACAGAGCATGAGCAGGGGAGGGGCAGAGAGAGAGGGAGACACAGAATCCGAATCAGGCTCCAGGCTCTATCGGCACGGAGCTCGATGTGGGGCTTGAACGCACGAACTGTGAGATCGTGACCTGAGCCTAAGTTGGACGCTTAACTGACGGAGCCACTGAGGCACCCACCCCCCCCTTTTTTTTTTTTAATGTTTAAATGTTTGGTTTATTTTTAAAGTTAATTTAGGGGCGCCTGGGTCGCTCAAGCAGTTAAGCATCCAACTCTTGACTTTGGCTCAGGTCATGATGTCACAGTTTATGAGATCGAGCCCCGTGTTGGACTTGGGATTCTTTCTCTCCCACTCTGTCTTTCCACCCCCTGTTTGTGCTCTCTCTCTCAAAATAAATAAAATAAAAATTTAAATAAATAAATGAATAAAAGTCTATTCGAAGTGAAAAATCATAAAGCAAATAATATTTAACCTTTAACCTAAAAAAATAATATTTAACATTATATTTTAACCTAGAACTTGGGCATGTACATTTGCCCATACTTTAAAGCCATGCCAAGGTCTTTTAGTAAGAGGCAAATCATCATCAACGCCTAATTAAACAGCAGTTTTATATTTAAGCAATTTCACTTTTTTAGTCTTCCTAAAGCACATACACATTTGGTTTTCATAAAAATGACAGCTCCTTTCACATTCAGATTTTATCCATTTATAAGATGCTTTAATAAATTATGCAGTTACAAATAAAAAATGCAAACTGAATATGCTTGGGAATAAACATTAAGTGATTTTTAGCAATCCAACAACTCAGACCAGAAGCATACAGCCGCACTAAAGAGGGGCACACTTCCCCAAGTATTTATTAGGGCACGACTCCATAAACTCACAAAAG